>JAHLJS010000004.1:12823744-13423744 GCA_038502445.1 Eremochloa ophiuroides | reverse complement strand
TAGGTCTACCATAGGCTACTCACTTGAAGACCTCACGGGCATTAGCCCTGCTCTCTGCACACATCGCATCCCTATCAAGCAAGATTGCACACCTTCAAGGGAGCCACAAAGAAGACTTAACAACACTATGCGAGAGGTTGTTAAGAACGAGGTCCTCAAACTCTTGCATGCTGGGATTATTTATCCCGTGCCATATAGCGAGTGGGTTAGCCCGGTCCAAGTAGTGCCAAAGAAGGGAGGCATGACAGTCGTTAAGAATGAGAAAAATGAACTCATCCCTCAACGAACCGTCACTGGGTGGCGGATGTGCATTGATTACCGAAAGCTAAACATGGCCACTAAGAAGGATCACTTTCCGCTACCATTCATAGACGAGATGTTAGAACGGCTCGCGAACCATTCCTTCTTTTGCTTCCTTGATGGATATTCCGGGTATCATCAAATCCCGATCCACCCTGATGACCAAAGTAAGACTACTTTAACATGCCCGTATGGAACTTACGCATACCGACGAATGTCGTTTGGGTTATGCAATGCTCTAGCTACTTTCCAACAGTGCATGATGTCTATTTTCTGTGACATGATCGAGAAAATCGTGGAGATATTCATGGATGACTTTACCGTCTATGGAAAAGCCTTCGCTGATTGTTTGGAGAATTTAGATAGAGTCTTATAGCGGTGCGAAGAAAAGCACTTAGTCCTGAACTGGGAGAAATACCATTTTATGGTTCGGGAAGGAATTGTGCTAGGACACAAGGCGTCCGAACGTGGGATAGAGGTGGATAGAGCAAAGATTGAAGTTATTGAACAACTTCCACCTCCCAGGAATGTGAAAGGGATCCATAGCTTCCTGGGACATGCAGGGTTCTATAGGCGCTTTATCAAAGACTTTTCTCAAATTGCTAGACCCTTGACTAGTCTCTTAGCGAAGGATGCCCCTTTCGTCTTCAATGATGAGTGCCATGTAGCCTTTCAAACTCTCAAAAAGGCACTCATCTCAGCTCCGATTATTCAACCACCCTTCCATTTGAGATCATGTGTGATGCTAGTGACTTTGCGGTTGGAGCCGTTTTAGGCCAAACCAAGGATAAAAGGCATTATGCTATATCCTATGCTAGCAAAACCTTGTCTAGACCTCAGCTCAACTATGCTACCACTGAAAAAGAGCTTTTGGCTGTTGTCTTTGCGATAGACAAGTTTAGATCCTACTTAGTAGGAGCAAAGGTAATCATTTACACAGATCATGCCGCTCTTAAATACCTCCTCACTAAGAGAGATGTTAAGCCTCGGCTAATTCGATGGATTCTTCTACTCCAAGAGTTTGACATAGAAATAAGAGATAAGAAAGGAGTAGAGAACTCGGTAGCCGACCACTTGTCTAGGATTCAGTACAAAGAACTACATGAGTTACCCATCAATGACAACCTAAGGGACGAAACCCTTCTCAAGATAACACACTCCGATCCATGGTATGCAAACATCGTGAACTTTATGGTGGCAGCCTATGTCCCACCTGGTGAAGACAAAAGAAAGTTGATCCACGAGAGTCATTTTCACCTGTGGGACGAGCCATACCTATATCGAGTTTGCTCTAACTGATTGTTGAGAAAATATGTCCCAATGGTTGAGGCTGTTAAGATTATAGAGAGATGTCACGCCTCGCCATATGGAGGACATTATGGAGCATTTCGGACACATGCCAAGACCTGGCAAAGTGGCTTTTCCTGGCCAACGATGTATACAGATACAAAGGAGTTCGTTAGAAGATGCCACCGATGTCAAAAACAAGGGAATATAAATTCGCGAGATGCGATGCCTCTCATGAATAATCTCCAAGTAGAACTCTTTGATGTTTGGGGGATTGATTTCATGGGGCCATTCCCTAAGTCCGGAAATTTTGAGTATATCTTGGTAGCCATTGATTACGTATCCAAATGGGTAGAAGCGCTGCCATGTCGAGCTGCTGATTCCAAACATGCCAAGAGAATGTTCCATGAAGTCATATTTCCTCGCTTTGGTGTACCTCGAATGGTCATAAGCGATGGAGGGTCTCACTTCATTGATAAGGTCTTCCGGAGGTACCTAGCTGAAGTTCGTCACAACATCGCAACACCGTACCATCCTCAGACCAGTGGTCAAGCAGAAACATCCAACAAACAAATCAAAAATATTCTGCAAAAGACCGTAGATGAGATGGGTCGGGGATGGAAGGATAAACTCCCTGATGCACTTTGGGCATACCGAACTACATACAAGACACCGATTGGCATGTCACCTTACCAACTTGTATATGAAAAAACATGCCATTTGCCTGTTGAGTTAGAGTTCAGGGCTCATTGGGTAATCAAGAAGTGGAACATGGATCTTCATTTGGCTGGCAAGAATCGTCAAATGCAACTATCTGAGCTTGAAGAATGGAGAGAAAAAGCTTATCACAACTCCAAGCTTTACAAGGAAAGAACAAAAAGATGGCGTGATATGAGAATCAAGCACAAGGAGTTCAAGCCTGGAGACAAAGTTCTATTGTTCAATTCAAGAGTAAAGCTCTTTGGACATGGTAAGCTGCGAAGTAAGTGGGATGGACCTTACGAGGTCGTAGCCACTTCAACCCATGGAGCCATCACCATCTGAGATGGTACAGGTAACATTTTTAAGGTAAATGGCCAACGGTTGAAAGTTTATCTTGAACCACAAATCAACTTGGGTGAGGAAGTAGATGTGATTGAGTTAATAGAATTCTCACATTAAAACTCACTCAACCTTTCTCATAAAATTGGAACCCTTCCTTAGTTTAGAGTTTTAGAATTTAGTTTTTGTCTTCATTAGTTAGTTGAATAAATATTGACTCTCTGGTGCTTCTCACCAGAAGAGTTCCTTTGTTTTCACTGTTTTCGGTCTATGAATAAAAGCCAGATATAGTTTTGGAGAAGTGTGGGGGAATGCAACACTCCCATGGTGAAGAAGGCGCTGAAGTACACATCATGAATGATAAAAGGGACTGCACACAACTTCTAAAAATCGGTTTGATTCTCTTTCACTTGTTCATATGTTTACCTTCTGCTTGCATTTCTTGCACTTGTTTAAAACTGCAAATTAAAAAGAACCAAATTCCACACTTAGATTTAAAATTTGAAAGAGAATAGGAATATAGCTTTTAAGATTGGCATGCATAATGATTACTCCTTACATACACTTGCTGCTTGTGGAAAAAATATCACATAGGGCAATTATATTGACTAAGTTGTTGTGGAGTGTGATATAATTCTGGCTTAGAAATCCTACCGATTCTAGTCAAGGTGTTTGGAGAATTTTCTTTTGATAAAAATTATAAAAACCATAGTATCACATACTCTTCCATGGTGAGAAATTCCTACCAGAGCCATACTTACAGGATAGAAACCTTCAACATGCTGCTTGCTTTGTGTTGAGTTTTGTCAAGTCTTGTAGACCCTTGTTGAGAGATTTATCATACTTCCAAGATCAAGATCACGTACACCCACATACATACGCTACTTCTACACTGAAAGTACGCAAAAACATACTTTCCATTCACCCCAAAATGTTTTACTCCTACACTAGGAGTGAACACCAAAAATATTCTTGATAGGTTAATCCAAATAAATGCTCCAAGTTCTTGTTATTATCTCTCAAAAGAATCATGTTGCAGAGAAGAGGCATGAGGCTAGGCAAAAGTGTGAGATGTGAGAGAAAACAATGGGTACAAAGATGCCCGCCTGAGAGGTAAAAATGGACAAGTGTCCGAATGAATAAAACAATGGGTACTCAGATGCCCGCTTGAAAAAAAAAGAAAAAAAGAAAAGAAAGAGCTAGCCCATGTTGTCCTGCAACATAAGCCTCAAGTTTCATAAAGAGAGATTTGTCTGCAAGGAGCAAAAGTAGAATTAGGTTAGACACCAAATATTCCACACACATGCACATCTTGATCTAAGAGTATGACATTTCCTTCCTTGGATCCAGGGGTTGACTTTACAACATATGCAAGGTAAGTATGCTATATATTTCTCTACCCAAAACTCCACATTAGTATTTTTAGAAGTAGGGAGGAAAAGAATGCAATCCTAAGTTATGCCTTGGTGAGAAATCATACACCATTGAGTGACAGAAAGTACCATTTGGGGAGTATAAAGTGATCTATATCTTTTCTTGTGAAAAAATTTAAAAACTCCAAGAATTCGGGAAGATGACTTCGCTTCAAGAGCTGTTCTACTTTTCAACCGCTCAAGGAGATATGTTAGCCACTCCACATACCCTGCAGGTACAAGAAATGTTTTGGAATAATCTGCATGCGGGTCCTATATCTTGAATAGCTATGTCTTTATCTTAACCTTTACTCGGGAGGAGCAAAGAGCAAGTGTGGGGGAACTTGTTGACGTTTGTTAAACACTAAATATAACCATCAACTATTGAACAAAAAGAGATAAAAAAAATTATAGACAATAGTTGTAGGGTTTATACTAACAAGTTCCACGAGTTTTGCTTTCTCCCGATGTTTGCAGATATATTTAATTTTTCATCAATAAAAGTATCTCAAATAAGGAATTGGACTACACCATTGTGACAGGCTCGTCGAGACGATCGAAACGGACCTATCATTTGCTATACTCAGAGTTCGGACTCAAAATCTGTGACCCAACATACACCATTGGACTGCGGGAGACCGAAGAAGACACGTCGACGAAGTGAAGCCCGTTTGGGCCCAGGGCAGCGCTGGCCGGCCCTAGGGTGGGGCCGGGCGGCCCTCCACTGCGCCGCCTCGCCTCCAACTTCCGAAAACTTCCTCCCACGCTTCTTTGGCACTTAAGCAAAGTATCCCGACGTCGATCTAAGGTCGGTTTGATCCGACGGTGCATATAACATGAGACGCGGATCGATGACGTGGCGGTTCCTTGCCCCCTACTCCATCTCGGCCTATATAAGGACACCCCAGGCCCCCTCTAGAAGGCATTCTACATCCCAGAGCTTCATATTCTCTACATAAATTAGGGCTAGTAGGGTCCCTCTAGTTGAATCTAGTTCTAGTTCATCTACTTCTAGTTCTAGTTCTAGTTCTAGTTCTTCTATTTGTAATTTAGAAGAGGGAGAGAGAAGAGGAGAGAGTGGAGAAGGAGCCGGGTCTGTCGGATCTTCCTCAACATTGTAGTTTTGCAGTATCTGGTTCGTCTTTCAGCAATCTTCAGGTTCTTCAATTTATAATTTCTGAGTTCTTTATTTACTTTCAGTATTTGCTTTTAAGTTATTTATTAGTTTCCCGCTTGCATCAAGTGCTCTAGTCTTTGCAACGCTAGAGTAGCAATTAATAGATTAGACGTGGTGTTTAGTTTTGCGGTTATCTAGAATTACACCTAGCCCTACGTATAGTTGTGGTAGCCCCAGGTGGTGACAGCCCTGACGGCCGACGTATTCCACCACGTTCGGGCAAGAGGTTGTAGGACTGTAGTCAAAACTTCCTAGTCCCCTTCTCATCTCAGTCTGAGGCTAGTGTTTTGATGTCCCGAAATAGATACACTTATAGTAACCTTGATTCATAGATCATCTAGAGGGTTTAGGAAATCTTTCTCTCTCGCCGTACAAAAACATATATATCCATGGGCAATCTTGAGACCTAATTAGTACACTTCGCGTTTCGCGTGGAAATCGATACCCTGGAATACTCTTGGGTGAAAGCTACAACGGTATTCGTGCGTTTGTGGATTAATCTGTTTGCGTTAGGAAACGTCAATAGCAAGATGGAAATTTCTTTCGTCGTCATCGACCACAACGTTTGGCGGCAGCAAACCAGATGAGAATTTCATCAACGTCATCTGCGATGATTCGAGACCTTGCGGTGGTGTCCTTCTTCAAGGGGAGATCAAATTGCGGCGTCAACAACGGCGGTGTCCTTCATCAACGACGTTATCAACATCATCGACAATGACTTCATCACGAAGCCGCTCCTTGCTGCAGTATCTGCACACACCGGCGTTCATCCGCAGATGAGTCCTCGTTTTCAACGATCTCTACAATTATGATGATCCGATCCGCACGGAACCAGCAACTTGCAACAGCAAGCAAAGACCAACCAAGCTAATACGCATCTACGAGACCATGCAACCGGGATGTGCATGGATGCATGCATATACGTGCATACATCTCTCCACGTGCAAGAGCAGATTCGTATGTCCGCGGCTCAAGCCCACCAATATGGCAAGCTAAGTCAATATTCTATCTTAATTAAGATATATTATAATATATGATTTTTCTTTGAATTTTATCCACTGAATCTACATGATATTTTTTGGCAGAGATTCAATCGTACTTCTCGTTGTCAACGTCCTGTGACGGCCTCGACAACAGCAAGCCTAGAACCGTTCAGGCCATCACGCGAGCCACGTCAAGCGACTCCTCGACGCGCCGACCACTCCGCCCGAGTCATATTTTTAATATTCTTCTATAAATCCTTCGATCTCCATATATCTCCGGAAATTATCTCCATGGTTCTTCGTCGCTGACCTCTCCAAAAGCCCCGACAAAGCTCGGGCACTCGCCGACAATTTCTCCATAAGGCCCGACAACGCTCGGGCACTCAGAAGAATTTCTCCGCCGACGAGATACTAAGTATCTCTCCGTTTTCTTCTGTTAAGGGTTGCTTAACGTATCTTGGTAGCACACGCCTTAACCCGTGAAACCTGTCTTCTCCCCGTAAGCCATCACAAAAATAGTCATGTTAAGAAACCTCTGAACCAGACGTCGGGTCAGGTGCTTAAATGTGACAGGCCAACTATCAGGAGAAATTACGTGATCTGACAAGAGTAAGAAACGGACAATCTTATCATGCATTCTAGAATATTGGGATCTGCTCCAAAATCTATATCATGTACTACCCACTGTACATATTTATTTTGCAGGAACTCGCCGCCATGTTCTCGTCGCTCCTCGCCGTCCTCGCGTTGCTCGGACACCGTTTCCGACCACGCTAGGGACTCGTCGCCGGACTCGTCGTCGCTCCTCGCCGTCCTTGCGCTGCTCGGACACCGTCTCCGACCACGCTGGAGACCCGTCGCCGTCGCTCCTTGCCGTCCTTGTGCTGCTCGGACATCATCTCCGACCACGCTGGGGACTCGTCGTCGCTTCTCGCCGTCCTCGCGCTGCTCGGACGCCGTCTCCGACCACGCTGGGGACTCATCGCCGCTCCTCGCCGTCCTCGTGCTGCTCGGACATCATCTCCGACCACGCTGGGGACTCGTCGTCCCTACTCGCCGTCCTCTCGCAGCTCGGACATCATCTCCGACCACACTGGGGACACGTCGTCGCTACTCGCCGACCTCCCGTTGGAACCCGTTTCCGACCACTCTAGGGAAACGTCATCGCTACTCGCCGTCCTCGTCGTCGCTCCTCGTCACCATCGACCACGCTGAGGTCTCGTCGCCGAGCTATCAAGACACTCCACGCTGTTCGGATCAGGATGCTGATCTTGGGCAGCACATCAGGGGTCTTGATATGCGCCTCGCCTGCCCAGAAGATTGTCCCGAGCACCATGCTGTGCTTGGGGATTTCGTCATTGCCTCGCCTACTCGGAAGACTTTCCCGCGCGCTTGCTGTGCTCGGGGATTTCGTCGTTGTTTCGGCTGCTCGGAAGATTTTTTTTTTCCCGGTCACTTGCTGTGCTCGTGGACATCGTCGTCGTCTCAACTGCTTGGAAGAATTTTTTCCCGATCACTTGCTGTGCTCGGGGACTTCGTCGTCGTCTCGGCTGCTCGGAAGATTTTTTTTCCCGATCACTTGCTGTGGCTCGGGCACTTTGTCGTCGTCTCAGCTGCTCGGAAGATTTTTCCCGATCACTTGATGTGCTCGGGGACTGCGTCATCGCCTCGCCTGCTCGAAAGACCTTCCCGATCACTTGATGTGCTCTGGGACTTCGTCGTCGTCTTGGCTGCTCAGAAGATTTTTTTTTCCCGATCACTTGCTGTACTCGGGGACATCGTCGTCGCCTTGGCTGCTCGGAAGATTTTTCCCGATCACTTGATGTGTTTAGGGACTTCATCGACACTTCACATGATCAGCAAGAATAAAGACTTCACCGGCATTCCGTCAACATTCGCCGTTTAGGGTGACATAGAAGTCGAGCCACTCAGGCAACCTCACCTCTGTCGTGCCACTAATGGAATCTCCACTGCCGCATGAACAAAAAACCTCCAGAGACACGGCACAACCTGCTACCTAGGTCGGATTGGGACATCGACCCAGGCCTCCACTCACTCAGCCCAGCCGAATTGGAACCTCGACGCGAGCCAAGCCAGCACAAACATCAATTTTTTATAAGGAGGAAAAGGGAAGAGAAAATGGCAGCACTCCCTGTCGCGGTCGCCGGCCGAAATTGCCTGGCATCGCCTTCAAGAAGGTTGCGTCAAAAAAGGCGCCACCGACGCCAGCCCAAGATGGGAAGGGTTTTCACCCGCAAATCCGAGATGCCACCAACCAGCACCGGTGATGGTGAAGAGCCGCTACCACCATAGCCTGACAACGCCGGCCGCACCGCCAAGACGCCGTGGGCATGCCAACGCCAGGTTGCCCCAGGCAACGCCACCATGACGCCACCAGAGCACACCCAGCCGATCCACGGCCGACACCACCACCTGAAAGGACCGGATAGGCTAGAGGGGGGTGAATGGCCTATTAAAATTATATCCAAAGCACTTAACCACAAGTTAGTAAATAGCAAGGCTATTGCTAAGCACTAGCACTAATCTACTCTATGCAAGCCACCTAGCACAATATACTACTCACAAGAATAAGCACTCAAACGCAAGAAACCTACTCCTTCGAAACCTAAGGAGAAGGCACCTAAACAAGTAATAAGCGCAATAGAGTAGTGAACGAGAAAGCTATACCGCCGAGGAGAGTAGAGGTTGATCCAATCACCAAGATAGTCAATAAACAACAAGAGGATCAATCAAGAGAACACTGGAAGACCAATCATCCACTCGAGGGTGGAGAAGATGAGAACACTCAATTTTTTACCGAGGTTCACGTGATCGCCATCACGCTACTCCTCGTTGTGGCACCGGTCTTCCTTGGTGGATTACGAGCTAGGCTTCACATACCAATCCCTCGCCGGGTGCCGCTTACCAACACAAGAGAAGTGGCTATCAACCACGAGCAATCCACTAGAGTCGGTTTTGGCTCTCTGTCGGGGAATAACCTCAAGAACCCCTCACAACAAACCTTCGGTGTGGGCTTGAACAATCACCAATCAACCTCAACAACGGAATCGCCTCCAAGCCGCTAAGGACACGGCAATGCCCCAAGAGAATAAGAACTCAGCCTTAGCTTGCTCTCAAGTGCTCTAGAATGCAAATCACTAGCAATGATGCACTTGAGGATCACTCAACTCACAAAGATGATCAAAGATGAACAAGTGAAGTGAGTGGGAGGCTGGAGAGTGCTCACAAGTGTATGGCAATGAATCAAATGTGCAAGAGAGACCCCAAGTGACCAGGAAGGGAGTATAAATACCCCCAAGCACACTCCTAGCCGTTACCCACTGAAAAACAGTTGTTAACACCCTTTTCGGGGCGTCGGACCCTATCGTCGGACGGACCCCGTCGAACTAACAGTCATGGTGCGACGCTCGGATTGTTGCCACGTGTCAACTTAGTTCAACCACAGCCGATCGATCCCAACGGCTACTTCCTCGCGCCAAAACATGGATCGTCGCACTAGACAGCGTCGTACTAAATGTTTCTCAGCATCCGACGCTTCCAGAGAGCACGCAGAGAGCTAAAAACCCATCGGACGTTGTTCGACGCCTAGCGTCGGACTAAACGCCATCATCCGACGCTTTGAACTCGGTTTTCCGCCCACTGCGCCATAACGCGAACTCGCCACGACGCACTGTCGGACCGTGAAACCATGGTCTGACGCTCATCCTCCACCATTTGTCGGACTGTCTGACTCTCACAGACGAGAAACCGTCCAGCCACCGTTGGACTCTACACAATCAGTGCGTCGGACTAACGAGCTCCACCGTCCAACGCTTCCAGAGAGGTCCAGAAACGCTAAATAACCGTCGGACGGTGTCCGACGCCTACCGTCGGACCAAGCCAAAGCGTCCGATGCCCTTACTCAGAGAACAGCACGTCTGGGGACCGTCGGACCCTACCAACCAATAGTCCGACGTCCTGCATCCCAGAGTCCGACGCTCGAACTCAGTGTTTTTCTATTGCGACTTTCTCCGGAAATCACCGAATCCTGCCTCGCAAGATCGGAAGGAGGGAGAGAGACCCCAAGCACCTCTCTACCACTACAACCCTTGTTCCCGAGTGCTAACACCAAATAATCCAACGATTGTGCACGGTGTGTTAGCTTTTGAAAACATTTTCCAAGGGTTCTAAGACAAAGTCTAGGTTGAGTTAGATTCAATGCAATGAAAAGCATCCTATAGCACTTGAAGGTAATCCATAACCAATTTCTCCCCTTGATAGTCGGCTGACTACCCTAAATGAGATCACACCCACTTGGTGTCTTGATCACCAAAACAAAAGCCCTATTAGGGTTATACCTTTGCCTTCTGTTTTAAGTCCTTTTCTTTCTCCTTGATCATCTCCACTTGATCTACCTTGATCCATGGTTGAGCTCACTTGATCAACATCATTTAGCTCCACTCACCATGTGTGACAGAACCGGCTAAATCCCATGGCCCACAGGCGCCTGTCATCGTCACTAGTGACCTCTGACAGCCGGGCCCGTGTCCCAAAAGATCTAGAAGGTTCTGCCGGGCTACATTAGCGCCCGATTTCCTCCGACAGGATCCCATTGCGAAGTCATTACAGAATTACAACATTTCATAACAAATTACATCAGAGTGAAAATGCGGAAAGGTTATAAGGTACTTAGAATACAAACCGTTTGTCCAAATACGATTGAAGTGCGAATATTACAGACCATAAATAAAATAAGTAGCAGTGGAAAGACGATACAACAATATTAAGTATTTAACGGTAAGAACCCTGCCCACGGGTTCGTCATCACTCCTCCTCACATCCCTCCTGTACCACTGTTACACAGCAGGGGGCGAAACAAACCTCCGGCTGCTGCGTCCCTGCAACATAGGGTTAACAAACCCTGAGTACTGGGGTACTCCGCAAGACTTACCCGACTAAAAAAAGAATGAGACTCAGGAATGCAGGCTGAGGGGAGTCAAGGTAAGGCTTGAGCAAGAGTCAAAAATTTTGCAGAAAAGCATTACTATCCAATTTCAATATTTTAACTCGGACTTATTTTAATCATAGCCATAATTCCATATTCCTTTTCATATATCATCATAACTTCAAATTCTTACTCATTCTCCAAAAACCTAGTTTCGAACCACTTTTCAATTGTAGGTCAAAGGATCAAGTCTCCATATCCGAGGAGCAACGACGATTCGAATCGATTAGTACCCAGCTGGGGATTCCTATCCACACTGCATATGTAGCACTTAAGCTTGCATATACCAACTTCGGCTACCACGATTTTTCCACCCCTGAACCGGTCCTACGCCACCCGAGAACACAGTACTCCTCTCCTCTTCAGGCACGCCGGCCACGAGGGTACACGCTGCTCTCGCCATCTCTCCACTCCCAGTGCGTGGTTGTCGGTTCAAGTAGTAGAGCCACCGGAGTCAGAGCTTTCCGTAGTATGTGGCTAGTTGCAAAGTCTCGATCACAGCAGGCCTACAACGAACGGTCCCTAATTCTTTTTCCGTCGGCGACATTGCATTGGGACTCTAACCCAAGTACAAATGTCCTAACGGTTTTCAAATCCCTTTTCCGCCGATGGTCAAGCATTGGGACTCTAACCCAAATTCACAACCAACGAACGGAAAAATTTCTTTTCGACGGTTAAGGTGTATTGGGGCTGCTACCTAAGTACACAATTTCCGAACGGACCCATACCCCTTTTCCTTTTCTCATGATTCTTAATAGTCACATTTTCATGGGTCAAAATAGCCTTTTAATGCAAATCTAAATTGATTAAGCAGGGCTAAGCATTTTCGAACATTTTTATTTTAAACAGGTTTCCGGGATATTATGTATCAAGGCAGGTAATGCATCAACATAGGTGACAAACAACTCCTAACAACCTAATGCAGTAATAGACTCAAGTTATAAATATTTTGTAAAACACAAGATGAGGCTGAATGCACCGGGGCTTGCCTTGAATCGTGTACAGCGTCGGGTCGGGATCAGTCCCGCAGATGTCGAATCCTTGGATGACTTCTGGAGTGACCTCCTCAGCAGCAGTCTCGACCTGGACCTCCTCGGGAACGGGCACTACACGTATGCAATGATGTATGCTTAGCATGGCATGAGGACAACAAATGAAATGCTTGAAAGTAAACCATTCAGATCTTGAGTACAACTTTCCTTCACGGTAAAGTTGTAAACACTTTACGGAAGGTAAAACCAATGTTTCCTACTTTTGTTTTATGGACCATTTTAACGGTCATAGAAAGCCGCTACACAGCTTTACTACAACCAACATGTGACCCTAATACTTCTGTCAAGGATCACTATGGTGAAAGACCCTTGAAGTCAATCAATCCAAAATCACACCAAACGACAGGGATTATTCGCTTAGATTAATTCTACTAAATAAATACCCCATAACTAATAAACAAGTGTCCTAAAGTTTCCAATTGAGCTCAAACTTACCCAACAGATAGATCTTACCCTAAAACAGTACCACATAAATTTTCATGATTTTTGGATAATTCAGGAATTTATTAAAATTGCTCAAAGTTGCATTTACTAATTAATATGCTGATTTTTAGTTCCCACAGAAAATGTCCAAACCTCATATATAATATTTTTATAAAATACTACATGCTCCAGAGAGTACCCACAATTATTTTCCTGATTTTTAGACAAACAAAAATAATATTACAAAAATAACAAACATAGGAACTATTCATAGTAATTTAAAATAGAAATCCAATTGAAATTCCACGGGAAAAATGGAAAACGCCTTTTGGTCCGGGACGGCCCAAGTCAGGCAGGCCGGCCCACTCGGCCGCTCCCGCACCGGCCCGCGTCCAGGTGCCCAGTCGAGGCGCTGACAGGCGGGTCCCGCCTGTCAGTTCCTCCTCCTACAACGGCCGGCGCCCACTCGCGCACACACGCGCACACGCGCGCACGTCGGCTCGCCGCGGAGCTCGCCGCCGGCGACCCCCGGGACGAAACCGAGCGCACCCCAGCGAACCCTAAGACCCAGCCGACAACCTAGCACATTAAGCCCGGGAGCTACGCGCCTCCGACGACCTCGAGCTCGTCCATGGCGGACGCGGCGGCGCGGCTACCCCGTTCCGGCCGCGAGAGTGCGGTGGAATTGAATAAAAAAAAGGCCAGGGAAGGACTAGGAGCTCACCACGGCTCTAGACCGACGGCTGGCCGAGGCTAAGATGGAGCGGAGCGACGAGCTTGACGACGGCGGCGGCGTGCAACGGCTCGGCCTCGACGACGAAGTCGCGTTCCGATGATTCTAGGGGACAAAATGGGACACCACTGCGAGCATGAGCTAAGGTATGACTCAGAGAGTCGCAAACGGGAGGTCTAAGGTAGAGAGGCTCACCACAGCGAGCTCGACGCGAGAGAGGTGGCTGCGGCGGTGCTCTGCCGGGCCCTAAGACGACGGTGTGCGTTCCGGGGCCCTCGACGCACGGAAGCTGAACCACTGAGGCACAAGTTGTGTTCAAGAATCCAGTGAGGCTAGAGACGAGCGGAATTTGGATGAGGAGGTCGGAGTGCGGCCAATTTTTGGCTCGAAACCGAGGCGGGTGCGGCGGTGGTCGGGAAAGGATGGGGGCACAGAGGAGGGTGTCGTCGCCCTTTAAGCCGGCCAGAGGGAGGGACAGAAGCGGCATAGGGCGGCGCGTGATCTCCTGCACGGGAAACGGCACCGGGGACACGATCCCGGCCGGCACGGACGGCGGCGCGCGCGCCCGATACGGCGGCGGTCGCGACTGTGCGCGAACAGAGAGAAGAGGCAGAGTACTGTAGCTCGTTTGAATGCCATTCAACCGGTTTTTGACCAATTTCGCGAAATTTTGTGTGTCAACTTGGAAAGGTGTAAACATAAAAGTTATGGTGTTCAAAATTCTGAACAACATTGGTTTTGGGATCAACTCCAAATTTTGAATAATTTTGAAATTATTCAAAAGGGGGTAAATTCGCTATTTGAAATTCATTTCTAATTCCACCAAATTCTCTAGATTTTTCACAATAACTTTAAAATCTTCAAAAATAAAAGTTGTCCTATTTGAGGAGCTTTACAACTTTCATTAAATAAGTTTGGTCAGATTCTCAATAGTTTTTAAATTAGCATTTCAAATTTGAATTTTAAGGTGGTAATTAGGGTTTAATTTGAAATTCTATTAAAGAACTTCAAAAACACCCAAAATAAAAGTTGTTCTATATAAAAAGATCTACAACTTATATTAAGGGACCATCACCAAATTCCAAGTGGATTTTGGTTTAGGGTTTTAGGGTCCGATTAGGGCTTAGTTTGAATTTTCCTTTTTGATTTATTTTTAATTCTCAAATGATAATTCAATCACAACATCCAAGGCATTTATCAATGAACCACTCTAAGGACCCTAAGCACAATCAAATGCAAATGCTTAATAATAAACATGATGACATGTCATAATTAATTAGCCGTAATACCCGGGGTATTACAGCCCTTCCCCCTTAAATAAATCTCGTCCTGAGATTTGATAGACGATAAACCTTAGGGTTAAGTCATGGAAAAGAAAATGTCTCGAGTAAACCTACTCTAGTTTCTACCATAAGATAATAAGGGAAGTTCATACCGACTATAACCAGAAACTTTACATTTACAATGTAGCAAAGAACTCGGGGAAGTTTTCAGCGAGATAGTCTTCAGACTCCCAGGTGGCTTCATCCTCGGAATGTTCGCTCCATTGAATCTTGTACCATCTTGTAGTGGTTCTCCGAGTGACGCGATCCTTCTGATCCAAGACTTGGATAGGATACTCAGAGTACGTTAGGTCGGGTTGGAGTTCTATTCCCTCAATATCCACGACTTGATCTGGCACCCGAAGACACTTTTTGAGTTGTGATACATGAAAAATGTTGTGTACGGCTGAGAGATGATCTGGCAGCTTCAACTTATAAGCTACTTTCCCATGACGAGCTATGATTTGAAATGGTCCAATGTATCGAGGAGCTAATTTGCCTTTAACTCCAAATCGATTAATTCCCTTCATGGGTGAGACTTTGAGATAGACATAATCTCCTGTCTTAAACACCAAGGGACGACGCCTTTGATCGGCGTAACTCTTCTGTCGCGACTGTGCAACCTTCAGGTTATCTTGTATCTGCCGGACCTTTGCTTCAGTCTCTTCCACCAAGTCAACGCCGAAGTACCATCTCTCCCCAGGCTCAGACCAATTCAGGGGTGTTCGACACCTACGACCATATACCGCCTCAAACGGTGCCATTTTGATGCTTTCTTGGTAGCTGTTATTGTACGAAAATTCTGCCAGTGCCAAACACTTATCCCAAGATTCGGTGTAATTGAGTGCACATGCTCTCAACATGTCCTCCAACACCTGGTTGACTCTCTCCGTCTGTCCGTCAGTCTGCGGATGGTATGCTGTGCTATGTAAAAGCTTTGTTCCTAGTGACTTGTGGAAAGCTCTCCAAAAGTTAGAAATGAATTGAGAACCTCGATCAGAGACAATGGTCTTGGGCACACCATGAAGCTTCATCAAATTCTGGATGTACAGCTTTGCATAGTTCACTGCAGTGTAAATAGTCTTGACGGGGATGAAGTTGGTTTGCTTAGTGAGGCGATCAACCACAACCCAGACTGAGTCAAAACCCCTGGGTGTTTTTGGCAGACCTACGATAAAATCCATGCTAATGTCCTCCCATTTCCACGCAGGAACAGGCAGTGGTTGTAGTTCTCCACCGGGCTTCATGTGTACAGCTTTCACTTTCTGACAAGTGTCATACTTCGCTACATATCGAGCGATCTCTATTTTTATTTTGGTCCACCAGAACTTTTGCCTCAAATCCTGGTACATTTTATTGCTCCCAGGGTGGATGGAGAACCTAGTCAAATGTGCTTCATCCAAAATCTTTTGTCGCAACTCGGGTACCTTTGGAACTACTAGCCGCCCCTTGAACCATACGACCCCTTCCTCGTCAATCCTGAAACAATCTACGGTACCAGCTTGGACTTTCTCCTTAATATGCTTGATGCCTTTGCTTCCTTTCTGAGCTGCGATTATCTCATCACGGATGGTGGTCTCAATACTAACATGATTCAAACTACCTTGTTCAACTATTTCTACCCCCAACTTCTCTAGTTCATAGCATAAAGAAAGGTCTCGGGGCTTTACGGCCAAACAACTGCAACGAATCTTGCGACTGAGCGCATCGGCAACCACATTTGCTTTACTAGGGTGATAATGCACTTCAATGTCATAATCCTTGATCAACTCGAGCCATCTTCGTTGTCTCATGTTCAACTCTTCTTGGGTAAATATATATTTCAGGCTCTTGTGATCGGTGTAAATCTTGCAAGTACTACCAAGCAAATAATGACGCCAAATTTTCAGTGCATGGACCACAGCTGCCAATTCTAGATCATGAGTGGGATAATTTTCTTCATGACGCTTAAGCTGTCGTGACGCATAAGCAATGACTCGGCCTTCTTGCATCAAAACACAACCCAGGCCGGTTCCAGAAGCGTCGCAGTATACGTCGAATGGCTTTTCAATGTCCGGTTGAGCTAGGACTGGGGCAGTGGTTAACAACTTCTTCAAAGTCTGAAATGCTTGCTCACACTCAGGTGACCAGGCAAACTTGACCTCGTTCTTCAATAAGTTGGTAATAGGCTTAGATATTTTGAAAAAATCCGGAATAAAACGGCGGTAATATCCTGCCATTCCCATAAAACTACGGACTTGATGTACTGTGGTTGGTGGTTTCCAATTCAAGATCTCTTCCACTTTGCTTGGGTCAACCGATACACCTTCGGCCGACAGAATATGCCCAAGAAACGGAACTCTGTCCAACCAAAACTCGCACTTGCTGAACTTGGCATACAGTCGATGTTCTCGCAACCGAGTTAGGACTACACGAAGGTGTTTGGCATGCTCTTCCTGGTTTTTGGAGTAGACCAGTATGTCGTCGATGAACACGACTACAAACTTGTTGAGTTCGGGCATGAAGACTGAATTCATAAGGTACATGAAGTAGGCAGGGGCATTGGTCAGGCCGAAAGACATAACCAGATACTCGTAAAGACCATATCTGGTAGTGAAGGCTGTTTTGGGAATATCTTCTGGACGGATTTTTATTTGGTGGTACCCCGATCTGAGGTCAATTTTTGAGAATATCTTGGCCCCCGCAAGCTAGTCAAAAAGTAGATCTATGCGAAGCAAAGGGTACTTATTTTTTATAGTGACCTCATTGAGGGGATGGTAATCGACACAGAGTCTGAGGGAACTGTCCTTCTTTTTAACAAAAATAGCAGGACAACCCCAAGGGGATGAACTAGGCCTGATGAAACCCTTATCCAACAGACCCTGCAACTGAACTTTCAACTCGGCCAACTCCTTCGGCGGCATTCTATATGCTCTACGGGAAACAGGTGCTGTTCCAGGCTTCAGCTCAATGGCAAATTCTACATCACGGTCAGGGGGTAAGCCAGGCAATTCGTCAGGGAATACATCCGGAAATTCAGAGACTACCGGAATGTTCCGCACCTCTTTAACTGTGGGTGCACATACCCTACCAACTGCTCTTTGAGGTATGGGAAGTTGGATAAGAAGTTGAGTTTGGCTATTAGGCAAGTTTACTCTGATGGTTCTATTCAGCACGTCTATGAGAGCTCTGTGCTGATACATCCAATTCATGCCTAATATCACATCTATATCCTGATCCTTCAGCACTATCATCGAGGTCGGGAATATATGCCCGCTGTGACGGAACCGCCTAAATCACAGGGCCCACAGACACCTGTCATTGTCACTCATGACCTCTGACAGCCGGGTCCACGTCCCAAATGATCTAGAAGGTTCTGTCGGGCTACATTAGCACCGATTTCCTCCAACAGGATCCCATTGCGAAGTCATTACAGAATTACAACATTTCATAACAAATTACATCAGAGTGAAAATGCGGAAAGGTTATAAGGTACTTAGATTACAAACCGCTTGTCCAAATACGATTGAAGTGCGAATATTACAGACCATAAATAAAATAAGTAGCGGTGGAATGACGATACAACAATATTAAGTATTTAACGGTAAGAACCCTGCCCACGGGTTCGACATTACTCCTCCTCACATCCCTCCTGTACCACTGTTACACAGCAAGGGGCGAAACAAACCTCCGTCTGCTGCGTCCCTGCAACATGGGGTTAACAAACCCTGAGTACTGGGGTACTCCGCAAGACTTACCCGACTAAGAAAAAGGAATGAGACTCAGGAATGCAGGCTGAGGGGAGTCAAGGTAAGGCTGGAGCAAGAGTCAAGAGTTTCGCAGAAAAGCATTACTACTCTATTTCAATATTTTAACTTAGTCTTATTTTAATCATATCCATAATTCCATATTCCTTTTCATATCTCATCATAACTTCAAATTCTTACTCATTCTCAAAAACACCTAGTTTCGAACCACTTTTCAATTGTAGGTCAAAGGATCAAGTCTCCATATCCGAGGAGCAACGACGATTCGAATCGATTAGTACCCAGCTGGGGATCCCTATCCACACTGCATATGTAGCACTTAAGCTTGCATATACCAACTCCGGCTACCACGATTTTTCTACCCCTGAACCGGTCCTGCGCCACCCGAGAACACAGTACTCCTCTCCTCTCCAGGCACGCCGGCCACGAGGGTACACGCTGCTCTCGCCATCTCTCCACTCCCAGTGCGTGGTTGTCGGTTCAAGTAGTAGAGCCACCGGAGTCAGAGCTTTCCGTAGTATGTGGCTAGTTGCAAGTTCTCGATCACAGCAGGCCTACAACGAACGGTCCCTAATTCTTTTTCCGCCGGTGACATTGCATTGGGACTCTAACCCAAGTACAAGTGTCCCAACGGTTTTCAAATCCCTCTTTCCGCCGATGGTCAAGCATTGGGACTCTAACCCAAATTCACAACCAACGAACGGAAAACCCCTTTCCGACGGATACGGTGCATCGGGGCTGCTACCCAAGTACACAATTTCCGAACGGACTCATACCCCTTTTTCCTTTTCTCAAGATTCCTAATTGTCACATTTTCATGGGTCAAAATAGCCTTTTTATGCAAATCTAAATTGATTAAGCAGGGCTAAGCATTTTTTAATATTTTTATTTCTAAACAGGTTTCCGGGATATTATGTATCAAGGCAGGTAATGCATCAATATAGGAGACAAACAACTCCTAACAACCTAATGCAATAATAGACTCAAGTGATAAATAATTTTATAAAATACAAGGCGGGGCTGAATGCACCGGGGCTTGCCTTGAATCGTGTACAGCGTCGGGTCAGGATCAGTCCCGCAGATGTCAAATCCTTGGATGGCTTCTGGAGTGACCTCCTCAGCGGTAGTCTCGACCTGGACCTCCTCGGGAACGGGCACTACACGTATGCAATGATGTATACTTAGCATGGCATGAGGACAACAAATGAAATGCTTGAAAGTAAACCATTCAGATCTTGAGTACAACTTTCCTTCACGGTAAAGTTGTAAACAATTTACGGAAGGTAAAAGCAATGTTTCCTGCTTTTGTTTTATTGACCATTTTAACGGTCACAGAAAGCCGCTGCACAGCTTTACTACGACCAACATGCGACCCTAATACTTCTGTCAAGGATCACTATGGTGAAAGACCCTTGAAGTCAATCAATCCAAAATCACACCAAACAACAGGGATTATTCGCTTAGATTAATTTTACTAATCAAATACACCACAACTAATAAAAAAGTGTCCTAACAGTTTCCAAACGAGCTCAAACTTACCCAACAGATACATCTTACTCTAAAATAGTACCACATAAATTTTCATGATTTTTTGATAGTTCTGGAATTTATTAAAATTGCTCAAAGTTACATTTACTAATTAATATGCTGATTTTTAGTTCCCACAGAACCCACCCAAACACTATATCTAATATTTTTATAAAATACTACATGCTCCAGAGAGTACCCACAATTATTTTCATAATTTTTAGATTAACAGGAGTATTCCTATGAAAATGACAAATGGAAGTACTATTCATTCAAAATTAAAATGGAAAATCCACTGGAAATCCCTTCAAAATAAAGAAAACGCTTCGGCCCGAGGCGGCCCAACATCAGCGGGCCAGCCCAACTCCACCCGCGCGTTCGCCCGCGCGCGCGCGTACGCCCAGGGACGCTGACAGGCCGGGCCCGCCTGTCAGCTCCTTCTTCCACCTCGCGTGCTGCCGTGCGCGCGTACACCCACGGCGGCACGGCGACCATGTTCCGGCCGCGGAGACGCCGGGGAACTAAGGGAAAAGGGCCAGGGAGGATCAGGAGCTCACCACGATCCTAGCCCGACGGTTGGCTGAGGCAGGGACGGAGTAGAACGACGAGGTTGGCTACGGCGGCGGACACAGCGACTCGGCCCCGACGGTGAAGTCTCGTTCCGGCGATCCTAGGGAACGAAATGAAAAACCGTCGCGAGCATGAGCTAGAGCATGAGATAGAGAGTCACAAACGAAATACCGAAAGAGGAGAGGCTCACCACAGCGAGCTCGTCGCGTGAGAGACGGCTGCGGCGGCGCTCCGGTCTTCCGCAGGGACGGCGACAGGCGTTCTCGGATCACAGTGCACGAACCTAAGCCCAAATGGATGCACTAGGTGCGCAAGAAGGCAGGGAAGTTGGATGCTCAAGCAATTGGAGAATGGTGCACGGGTTGAGGCCGATTTGGTCGGGGCAGTGGATGCGGTCACCGGTGCCGAGCGGGAAGGAGAAGGGAACGGGAGGGGGGTGGCCATCGTCTTTAAGCCGGTTCTAGGGGGAGACAGAAGCGGCAGAGGACGGCGCGGGGTCCCCTACACGTGCTGCCGTGACCGGGGGCAGGATCCCGGCCGGCACGAACAGAGTGGGGGGCGGGTTACTGTAGTAGTGCAGTGCCCCCCCTCTCGGTTTTTGACTCAGATCACCAGATTTCGTGTACTAACTTGAAAAAGTGCAAACACAAAAGTTGTAGGTTTCAAAATTTTGGACAGCTTTTGTTTTTGAACCATACCCAAATTCCACATGGTTTTGAAGCTACAGTAAAGGGGGTAAAAGAGGGTTTTGAATTCCAAACTGAATTTTTAAAATTACTTTTAAATTTCTTTAACAACTTGAAAAATTGTCAAAATAGAAGTTGTCCTACTCAGTGATCTATACAACTCTTATTAAGGAAGTTTTGTCCAATTCCTAATATTTTTGAATTTGAAGTTTCAAACTTGAATTTTAGCATAGTAATTTGAGTTTAATTTAAATTTTTACATTATAACTTCAAAATCTCCCAAAATAAAAGTTGCTTCATTTCAATAGATCTACAACTTTTATTAAGGCACTTTCATCAAATTCCAAATAGATTTTAAATTAAGGTTTTGAGTCAATTTAAAACTTAATTGGAATTTTTCTTTTGCTAATATCTTTAATTCCCATTTAAAAGTTTAATTGCACCATCAAACCTAAACATAATTGAATCACTTTAGAAGCCCTAAGGATAATCATATGCAGATGATTAATAATAAACATGATGACATGTCATAATTAATTAGCCGTAATACCCGGGGTATTACACCCGCCAAGTTCTATGGGCACCCGATGTACTATCTCTTTAGTACTAATGCGCCCTCCGGGTGACTGTATAAGGAAACTTTCCTCTATCAGCCCAATCGGAATTTAATGCTTGACAACAAATGTACGATTGATGAATGAATGCGATGCACCGGAATCGAAAAGCATGATAGCAGGATGACTTGCGATAGGGAACCTACCCAGCATGACGGGTTCACCTTCAGGAATGTCTCCAACTTGCGTGTAGTAGACCTGCTCTGCTTTTCTCACAACCTTTCCCTTCTGGGCCTGCTGTTGGTGGCCACGGTGCTGAGTCTGCTGCTGCTGTCCACCAGGAGCCTTCTGTGCATTCTGATTGTATTGTTTGGGAAAGGGGCAGTTGCGGGACCAATGTCCCATCTTGCCACAATTGTAGCAAGGCTGGTTATAAGTTGCTTGAGGAGTGGTTACGCGAACGCCAGGGGCATTCGGCTGGGTGGCGCTTTGTTGGTTAGAAGTGTGAGAAGTAGCAGCAGTTCGAACTACGACCTGCTGATGAGGATACTGGGGACGTGTGTGATGAGTGGGATGGTATATAATTTTCTGGCGCTTTTGATGGCCAGAAGATCCCGCTGACCCAGACTTCTTCTTTTTCTTCTCTTCTTGGTGCTTACGATCACTTTCTTCAAAAGCTATGGCACTGTTGATAGCCTCATGATAAGTGCAGTTGAGATTGTTAGACAGGCTTCGCTGAATCTTGAAGTTCAAACCCCTGACAAAACAGTCCTTCTTCTTTTGATCGGTATTAGTATGCTCAGGGGCATACTGCGACAGGTGATTGAACTCACTGACATACTGCATGACTGTAGACTCCTTTTGTTGCAGTGCCAAGAATTGATCCAATTTCATCTTCATCACCCCCGCAGGGATGTAATGTGCACGAAATGCCTCACGAAACTCCGCCCAAGTAAGTTGATGCCCTACCGGTTGTGCTGACTGGAGGTTTGCGAACCAAGCGCTTGCGGGACCTCGGAGTTGCTGTGCTGCAAACAACGGCTTCTGGGTTTCCGTGCAGCGAATCAATCTAAATTTCTGCTCCATGATACGGAGCCAGTCGTCTGCTTCCAGCGGCTCATCCGCTTTGGTAAACACCGGTGGACGGGTGTCTGTGAAGTCCACATAAGTTGTTTCCTCATCATGGGGGCGGCCACGACGCCCAACACGATCATCCCGATTTTGCGCAAGCAATGCCGTAGCATTAGCTAGGGCAGCAATGGCATCAGCCAAGGTAGGTGGAATTGGCGGTGCTTGCGGAATGGCCCCGTCCTCGGAAGTACCAGCACCAGTTGAGCGGGTGTTAACAGGCATCTGTGCATATTTAAACCAAACTGAGTCTCAGATTACTTAATCAGGTCTTAATACAATACACACCATACAATACGATAGGTAGAGCACACATCCAACACTCGATAAAGTTCTCAAACCATACTAAGGTTTTCATGGCACTACTGACATTACAATACCCCAAAGAGTGCAAATACTGATATCTCTAGTCCTATAGCTAATCTAGACGTCGTCTCCCACGGTCCCGTCAGAGACGACACCGTCCTCGTCAACTTCCGCCACGTGCTCCTCGACGCCCTCCTCGACGTCCTCGTCGGCATCCTCCTCGACGATCACCTGGAGTGGCTCAATCTCCTCGTCCACGTCCTCCATGTCCTGATCCTCAGGACCAACGACCACCCCATCCTCGGGGTCCTCAACACGTGGCTGCAGGATCGGGTTAAGGTCATTGTTGAGCCTATGCACCTCCTCGTGCAATGTGTCATTGTAGTCCTCGATCTGCTCTACGTAGATCTCCAGCTCGTGCAGTCTTGCCCTGGTCGCGTCCTCACGCGCCCAAGTGGCATCCCTCTGCTCGATCAGGCGAGCCACAGAAGTCCGTAGTCAGTCGATCGTCGCTACGTCCTGGTAGTGCTCCCGACGAGCGGTGCCGAAGTCCTCCACCATCCTCCTCATCTCCTCCCTCATCCTCTCTATCTCCTCCTGTAGCTCAGCGCGGCTGCGGCGGGGGCGACGACTGCTAGAGGCCTCCCCGTCGCGCGGCGCCAGCTGGTGGCGCGGCACACCCCTAGGTCCCGTCATCTTACGCGCAGTCTGCTTGCAGCGAGCCATGCTGGAGAAGATAAGTTGGGATTAGTGAGGATATAATACAGGTTAGCAAGAATAGGTTTGATAAATCCTAACCCATAACCCTTTTTAAGGAGGAAGTTATTTATAATGTGACTTAATCATGATGCATGAATCGTACTTACGAACTTTCTAAATCAATGCAAACATGAATAACTGCATATTTAATTTTTAACATAGGGCTAGTAATAGTGTTATTCCACTGACTACCATAACTATAATACAGATTTAGACAAGAATGAGCAATTTGGACCAAAATAACAATTTAAAGTTTATGATCCAAAACACTTTGAAGTTTTGCAAAGTAATACGGTAATGATTTAGCAATGGAACGCTCTGATACCAGATTGTGACAGAACCGGCTAAATCCCATGGCCCACAGGCGCCTGTCATCGTCACTAGTGACCTCTGACAGCCGGGCCCGTGTCCCAAAAGATCTAGAAGGTTCTGCCGGGCTATATTAGCGCCCGATTTCCTCCGACAGGATCCCATTGCGAAGTCATTACAGAATTACAACATTTCATAACAAATTACATCAGAGTGAAAATGCGGAAAGGTTATAAGGTACTTAGATTACAAACCGTTTGTCCAAATACGATTGAAGTGCGAATATTACAGACCATAAATAAAATAAGTAGCAGTGGAAAGACGATACAACAATATTAAGTATTTAACGGTAAGAACCCTGCCCACGGGTTCGTCATCACTCCTCCTCACATCCCTCCTGTACCACTGTTACACAGCAGGGGGCGAAACAAACCTCCGGCTGCTGCGTCCCTGCAACATGGGGTTAACAAACCCTGAGTACTGGGGGTACTCCGCAAGACTTACCCGACTAAAAAAAAGAATGAGACTCAGGAATGCAGGCTGAGGGGAGTCAAGGTAAGGCTTGAGCAAGAGTCAAAAGTTTTGCAGAAAAGCATTACTATCCAATTTCAATATTTTAACTCGGACTTATTTTAATCATAACCATAATTCCATATTCCTTTTCATATATCATCATAACTTCAAATTCTTACTCATTCTCCAAAAACCTAGTTTCGAACCACTTTTCAATTGTAGGTCAAAGGATCAAGTCTCCATATCCGAGGAGCAACGACGATTCGAATCGATTAGTACCCAGCTGGGGATTCCTATCCACACTGCATATGTAGCACTTAAGCTTGCATATACCAACTCCGGCTACCACGATTTTTCCACCCCTGAACCGGTCCTGCGCCACCCGAGAACACAGTACTCCTCTCCTCTCCAGGCACGCCGGCCACGAGGGTACACGCTGCTCTCGCCATCTCTCCACTCCCAGTGCGTGGTTGTCGGTTCAAGTAGTAGAGCCACCGGAGTCAGAGCTTTCCGTAGTATGTGGCTAGTTGCAAAGTCTCGATCACAGCAGGCCTACAACGAACGGTCCCTAATTCTTTTTCCGTCGGCGACATTGCATTGGGACTCTAACCCAAGTACAAATGTCCTAACGGTTTTCAAATCCCTTTTCCACCGATGGTCAAGCATTGGGACTCTAACCCAAATTCACAACCAACGAACGGAAAAATTTCTTTCCGACGGTTAAAGTGTATTGGGGCTGCTACCCAAGTACACAATTTCCGAACGGACCCATACCCTTTTCCTTTTCTCACGATTCTTAATTGTCACATTTTCATGGGTCAAAATAGCCTTTTAATGCAAATCTAAATTGATTAAGCAGGGCTAAGCATTTTCGAACATTTTTATTTTAAACAGGTTTCCGGGATATTATGTATCAAGGCAGGTAATGCATCAACATAGGTGACAAACAACTCCTAACAACCTAATGCAGTAATAGACTCAAGTTATAAATATTTTGTAAAACACAAGACGGGGCTGAATGCACCGGGGCTTACCTTGAATCGTGTACAGCGTCGGGTCGGGATCAGTCCCGCAGATGTCGAATCCTTGGATGACTTCTGGAGTGACCTCCTCAGCACCAGTCTCGACCTGGACCTCCTCGGGAACGGGCACTACACGTATGCAATGATGTATGCTTAGCATGGCATGAGGACAACAAATGAAATGCTTGAAAGTAAACCATTCAGATCTTGAGTACAACTTTCCTTCACGGTAAAGTTGTAAACACTTTACGGAAGGTAAAAGCAATGTTTCCTACTTTTGTTTTATTGACCATTTTAACGGTCATAGAAAGCCGCTACACAGCTTTACTACAAACAACATGCGACCCTAATACTTCTGTCAAGGATCACTATGGTGAAAGACCCTTGAAGTCAATCAATCCAAAATCACACCAAACGACAGGAATTATTCGCTTAGATTAATTCTACTAAATAAATACCCCATAACTAATAAACAAGTGTCCTAAAGTTTCCAATTGAGCTCAAACTTACCCAACAGATAGATCTTACCCTAAAACAGTACCACATAAATTTTCATGATTTTTGGATAATTCAGGAATTTATTAAAATTGCTCAAAGTTGCATTTACTAATTAATATGCTGATTTTTAGTTCCCACAGTAAATGTCCAAACCTCATATATAATATTTTTATAAAATACTACATGCTCCAGAGAGTACCCACAATTATTTTCCTGATTTTTAGACAAACAAAAATAATATTACAAAAATAACAAACATAGGAACTATTCATAGTAATTTAAAATAGAAATCCAATTGAAATTCCACGGGAAAAATGGAAAACGCCTTTTGGTCCGGGACGGCCCAAGTCAGGCAGGCCGGCCCACTCGGCCGCTCCCGCACCGGCCCGCGTCCAGGTGCCCAGTCGAGGCGCTGACAGGCGGGTCCCGCCTGTCAGTTCCTCCTCCTACAACAGCCGGCGCCCACTCGCGCACACACGCGCACACGCGCGCACGTCGGCTCGCCGCGGAGCTCGCCGCCGGCGACCCCCGGGACGAAACCGAGCGCACCCCAGCGAACCCTAAGACCCAGCCGACAACCTAGCACATTAAGCCCGGGAGCTACGCGCCTCCGACGAGCTCGAGCTCGTCCATGGCGGACGCGGCGGCGCGGCTACCCCGTTCCGGCCGCGAGAGTGCGGTGGAATTGAATAAAAAAAAGGCCAGGGAAGGACTAGGAGCTCACCACGGCTCTAGACCGACGGCTGGCCGAGGCTGAGATGGAGCGGAGCGACGAGCTTGACGACGGCGGCGGCGTGCAACGGCTCGGCCTCGACGACGAAGTCGCGTTCCGATGATCCTAGGGGACAAAATGGGACACCACTGCGAGCATGAGCTAAGGTATGACTCAGAGAGTCGCAAACGGGAGGTCTAAGGTAGAGAGGCTCACCACAGCGAGCTCGACGCGAGAGAGGTGGCTGCGGCGGTGCTCTGCCGGGCCCGAAGACGACGGCGTGCGTTCCGGGGCCCTCGACGCACGGAAGCTGAACCACTGAGGCACAAGTTGTGTTCAAGAATCCAGTGAGGCTAGAGACGAGCGGAATTTGGATGAGGAGGTTGGAGTGCGGCCAATTTTTGGCTCGAAACCGAGGCGGGTGCGGCGGTGGTCGGGAAAGGATGGGGGCACAGAGGAGGGTGTCGTCGCCCTTTAAACCGGCCAGAGGGAGGGACAGAAGCGGCATAGGGCGGCGCGTGATCTCCTGCACGGGAAACGGCACCGGGGACACGATCCCGGCCGGCACGGACGGCGGCGCGCGCGCCCGACACGGCGGCGGTCGCGACTGTGCGCGAACAGAGAGAAGAGGCAGAGTACTGTAGCACGTTTGAATGCCATTCAACCGGTTTTTGACCAATTTCACGAAATTTTGTGTGTCAACTTGGAAAGGTGTAAACATAAAAGTTATGGTGTTCAAAATTCTGAACAACATTGGTTTCGGGATCAACTCCAAATTTTGAATAATTTTGAAATTATTCAAAAGGGGGTAAATTCGCTATTTGAAATCCATTTCTAATCCCATCAAATTCTCTAGATTTTTCACAATAACTTTAAAATCTTCAAAAATAAAAGTTGTCCTATTTGAGGAGCTTTACTACTTTCATTAAATAAGTTTGGTCAGATTCTCAATAGTTTTTAAATTAGCATTTCAAATTTGAATTTTAAGGTGGTAATTAGGGTTTAATTTGAAATTCTATTAAAGAACTTCAAAAACACCCAAAATAAAAGTTGTTCTATATAAAAAGATCTACAACTTATATTAAGGGACCATCACCAAATTCCAAGTGGATTTTGGTTTAGGGTTTTAGGGTCCGATTGGGGCTTAGTTTGAATTTTCCTTTTTGATTTATTTTTAATTCTCAAATGATAATTCAATCACAACATCCAAGGCATTTATCAATGAACCACTCTAAGGACCCTAAGCACAATCAAATGCAAATGCTTAATAATAAACATGATGACATGTCATAATTAATTAGCCGTAATACCCGGGGTATTACACCATGGTTAGGATAACCTACACTTAGCCATCACTTAGCAAGTAGGTTAGTCCTTAGGGTGTCATCAATTATCAAAACCAAACTAGGGCTTTCACCACCGCATGACCCAGGACGCACGCAGGGTACGAAGGCCGAAGGAGGAGGCAAGCTCCACGGCCAGGTAGAACGGCGTGCCTAGGCCACCGGAGTAGGCCGGCGGCCCCTAGCCGCGCCCAGGCCGCCGTGGCCGGTCGTGGCCAGGCTGAAGTCGGCCTTGACCAGGACGTGGCCGGCTCCCAACTGCGCCTAGGCCGCCGGACCCGGCCATGGCCGGCTGCGGCCGGTCCCAGCCACGCCCAGGCCCTAAGGCCGACTCGGCAGGATGCCGACCACCGGATCCGGCCAACCGAGCGCCGGATCTGGCCGCACGGCCTCGCCAGCCACCTTCAGGACTCCGCGCCGCAGATCCAGGCCAAAGAAGACTCCGGCACTGCCCCCTCACCCAGATCCGACCCGCCCCCGCCCGGAACCTGCTAGGAACCACTAGCTCCGGCCATATCCGGCCAGATCCAGCAGGCGCAGACAGGCCGAGGAGGGGGCAGCCCAGGATCATGCCCGCGCTGCAAAAGCACGCCCAGCCAGCGAGGGGGTGGCTCCTCCCGCAAGGGAGGACAGAGCAGAGCCGCAACCCATGCCGCCAGCCCACGGAGCAAGGAGACCCACGGGAGGAGATAGAGGAAGAGGAAGGAAGGAGAAAAGACGCCCGGCTGTTGTCATCCTTGCTCCACACCCGCACGCCGGCGACGAGCTCCGGCGGCAGCCGAGCCGGGGAGCCGAGGGGAAGGGTGTGGAGGCGGGGGAGTTGGCGCCGCTCGAGATTTTTTCCTTTCTCTTATTGTGTATTATGTATTCTTCCATTGTCTTCTTCCTTGGTCCTGTGACCCCATTCATCGTGTCCATATCCACGGCACGGTGCCCCAAAGGCATGGCCTCGTGCCCCTGGCAGCATGCAGTGGCGCTCGCGTCCCGGGTCCTTCGCGCATGCAGCGTGAAAGTGCATCAAGCACTTAAGTGAGTTTTGGATGATTTGATGACAATAATGATTAAAAGATCTAATGTGTGTGCTAAGTGTGAAACAGGAAAATATTTATCTCACATGTACTTGGAATGATATACAAAGCCAAAATGATGTTTGTTGCAAAGGCATTCAAGTATTTAGCACAAGACAACAATGAAAATGGAATTCATGCCAAGGCTTATTTATTGTGAGACATCGGTGATTCATATGGATACAAATGAAGGATTCAAAGCTAAGTGTGGTTGAATGGCTTGAGATGGTGAAGATAGCAAGGAAAGGTCTTCGAGGTACTAAGCAAGGGTGAAGGGCAAGCAAGGGCTTGGCGGCCGAAGAACCTAGCTAGGGTGAAGAAGAAAACTACTTGCATTTAGTCGAGGTATTAATCAAGCTTGAAGATCACATTGATGTGGAGAATCAAATTCCTAACAACCTTTGATGATGGAAGTGACTTGATACATTTGGGCCAAATCAATTTCTATGAATGGAATCAAGTCACATTGCTCAAGATGGCTATGCTCAAGGTGAAATCTATCCTCATATATGGCAAGCATTCCCAAGGTCATGAAGATAGAAGAAAGCGGCATTGGTTTGTTGAAGATCAACTCAAGAGGTTTAATTTCAGTTTTTCAATTTGACTTGAGTAAATAGGAATGCCGTACTATCAAGAGGGATGCAACATGTGATAGATGATCCTACATAAGTGTTCAAACCAACCCAAGTGAGACACGAGAGAGATAGGCTAGACTGACTAAAGGAGTGTGCATTGTCTGTGCCTACCGGACATGTCTGGTATGGTATTCTGTCTCGCGTGCACTCTCTGTTGACTTGCTTCTCTCTGTGCTTCGGAACTACCGATAGTGTATCGGTACTACCGGTCTTGTATCGGTACTACCGGTGTCACATCGGTAGTAACGGTGCTGGGCGCGTTGCCAAGTCATGCATACCGGACATGTCCGGTATGAACTAACTACGCTGGGTTGTTTCCCTCCGTGCTCGGTGCGCAGAGCGTCGGAAGTTCCGACGGACCGGAAGTTCCGACGATCGTCAAAAGTTTCCGGAGTTCTCTGATTTAGTGTTTTGGGAGTGTCAGGTCATACCGGACATCCGCTATGCATGTCCGGTATGGACTGACAGAGCCCAACGGCTAGTAACGGCTAGTTTTAGGGAGTGGGTATTTATACGTCCAAGCCTCCACCTTTGGGGGATGCTGATTCCCTTGTCTTACTAACTCATTCTAAAGAACTCCAAATACTCTCCAACCCTCTCTTAGTGAGTGATTGCTCCTAATTGCTAGATCCAATTAGTGGTTGAGAGAAATTCAAAAGAGAGCAAGCCAACCACTTGAGCACTTGTGCAAATCGTCGATCTTGTGTTCCGCATTTGTTACTCTTGGACTCTTTGGTCCTAGACGGCTAGGCGTCGCCGGAGAGCGCCCAAAAATTTGTGGTGTGCCACGGAAAGTTTGTAACGGTTCGATCTCTCCGCAAAAGAGATCATCTAGTGGAAGGAGCATAGCGGGTGAAATAGACCGCGGCTAGAGTTGACCTGTGGCGTCCTCTAGAGCTGACCCTTTGTGGTTGCTCGCAGCCGGCTCAACGGAGAGTAGGACCCGAGGGGGTGCCGAACTTCGGTAAAACAAATACCGTGTCTCTCTCGCATTACATTTGATATTTGTGATCACTTTGGTATTTGAGCTTGTGTGCAGGTTCTCTGTGTGATTCACATCCTCTAATAAGTACCTGCAGGCTGTGATAAAACTTGGAGTCGAAAAGAGCAAGTTTCGGAGGGTTTCCAGTGCTGATTGTTTTATTCATTGCTCTAACATTTGTGGTGCAGGTTCCCACCTCTTAGGTGTTAATTACACATTTCATATACTTTGTGCTTGTCATGTGAGGGGTTGTTTTATCTGATTTGAGAGCTCTCACACTCTAATAACCTTCCGCATTTAAGTTGTAATTTTTTCAGAAACGCCTATTCACCCCCTCTAGGCGGCATCCTAGGTCCTTTCACAAGCGCCCGTGCCACGCCCGTGCCCCTGATGGTTCACATTAAAAAAATTCTCGTAAATTTTATATAATATTGGTTCACTCTATTAGGAAATATAGGTATAAGCTATCTACCACTTGATACAAAAAGGTTATTTAAATTGGTGAAAACGAGTTGAGAATATGAGAAAACAACGATACAACATAGCATGGAAACAAATCCTTAGTCAGAAATTGTATTGGTAAAGATTGCATATTAGATATCTGACATAGAGGGTTCATCTAGCAACATAGAGGGTTCATCTAGCAACATATAGATATGAACCCTCTATGTCTTGAGTGTTTTGCTTGATCCGGATCCCCATCTGTTTACTCTATAAAAAATTATAATTCTAGATACAAATCTAAACAAACATTACCTAGATTCTTACCTAGAATTACTCCCTCCTTCAAAAAAATAATAACCCTTTATCTTTATTTTAACCAAACATAAATAAAAAATATTAATATTTTATAATGTATTCCCTCCATGATAAACTGTAAGTCCTTTCAAGAATTCTGGAGGGTCAACACATCTCAATTTTGACAAAAATTATAGAGAAACACAAAGATTTATGACACTAAATTAGTGTACTATGAAAATATATTTGATGAAGAATATAATGATACTTAGTTAATATTGAAATATTATTATTTTATTATATAAATTTGGTTAGAATGACCTACAATTTGGGAAGGATGGGGTATAATAAATATTGTTAGATTCTATTTTTTCATAATAATCTAGTTGGAGATTCAAATTTAGATAGCATAAATTTAGTTAAATATAAAAATTGTTTGACTTCTCTGGAAAGATCTGCATTCTTTTCTCTTTTTTTTTAAGGAGGTAAGTAGTAATTCCTTTGCAAAATGATGCAGACAGATCCTGTGGTGGGAACAAAACAATGCAAATTGCAGCGGCATGGCAACTTGCCCAGTTGCCCGGGCCAATGTGGACAAAACTACGAAAGGTCAGCGCGTTTGATTATGTGATCTGATGGATACACGAGATGTACCGAAGAGTTCAAAACTCAAGAAGATGACATGGCACGTGTTGTGATTAATTTGCCCACTCGGTTGCAGATAAACTCACGCGTCGGGAAAAAATTATATACTGCTAATAACCGTGATTATTTAAATCGAGCACGGAGGACCCAGTAATCACGGGAATGACCGGGGACCCACTTGTCAGTGTTAGGCCTTGTTTACTTTCCATTTTTTTTCTTTCCCCGTCACATCAATTATCTTTTATTTCTACATGGAGCATTAAATAAAATAGCAGCTGTTGCATGTTTGTACTTTTTTACCTAGCTACTTCGAGATGAATCTTTTAAGTCTACTTAGACCATGATTGGACAAAAGTTATCAAATACAAACAAAAGTGCTACAGTGTACTTTACACCTCCTTTTCACCCAACTAAACAGCCCCTTAGTGTCACGGGGAAAACAGTTTTTTAGGGTGTACATGTTGAGCACTACTTATATGAACCGTCCACACTGTGCTTTGAGATACGTGCAATGCAAAACAGGAGTGAGAAGCATTAGGTAACAGTGATTAGCACGAATCTTAAAAGCGGAAATAAACGGCTCAGATAAGCAATGTCCAGCATGTACATGCTGCATTGCATTATTGGTGTCACGGGCTTGACAGAGACGAGCGAGCTGGGCCTCCTCGTGCAAGCTGAACAGACAAAGAAGATGAAGCACGTGCACTATAGTCCGTGGCGTCTATCGCTACTGAGGGCATGATTGTTTGCTTAGCTAGCTGAGCTAAATTCTATCACTAATAAATTGTTATGAGAAAAAAATTATTTTATAGTTAAAAATATGCCAAATTTAGGTGGTGTTTGGCTGAGGATGGCGATGGGGATTGAGAATCCCTCCCAGAGGTATTATTATATTCTATCCGTTCATTTTTACATCTCATTTAATCTTATCTATTCATCTATTTCTCTATCACTATCCCACGTCTTATTTCTCAAATACCCAAACAACACCTTATCGTGGCATCGAGGAGCTCCGGCCGGGTCATCGCCGGAAACATGACCTCCGTCGAAGATGACGAGTACGAAGACGGATATTGCTACGGCATGCTGCTGACGTTACGGTCGTAGCTTAATTGGGTTGGCCGTGAGTTTGACTTTTACCACTGGCAACACCCACTGTTTTTTTATGCTTTCTATTTCCTGTTTCTGTTCAAAGTTGGAGTCAACAAGACCCTGGATCTGTTCCGTTTGCGGCGGCGTAGGCTACTGCTCCTAGTCCTAGGTGGACGGACGCTACGTCATCATCATGACATCAATTTCATATACATATACGATTTTGAGCTTTTGCGTCATCACTTTTTGGTTGCGTTAGTTACAATTTCGATTGGTGCAAGATGGTCACATGCTAATTAATCAGCTTCATCGGATCCCTCACAGCAGTCAGCACATCACAATCACATTCACATGGCTCCGCCTGCACGTGCTTCAGATGCAGAAAGAATTGGGCAGAAAGAACCGAGGATTCTCCCCACCTCCCGGCTCGCATGTCGCATCACCACAGCCACACGCTGGCCGCTGGGAGGGCCCGAAAAACGACTTGCACGTGTGAAAAAGGTAACCAACGGACCAGATGATACAAGCATATTCACTCGTGCAGAAGATGTTACTCCAGTGACTAATTTTTTTATAATTAGTCACTCCTGACAATTAGTCTCAAGCACACTCTTTGGACACCTAACTGGACGGCCAGGGCCAAGCCGTCCCGACAGGCTATCGCCTCCACTCCATGGTGAGAGAATCAAGACAGTGGCCATACCAATTAGCGCTGTCAACAGAAGTCCCAAGGATTTCTTAAAGACAACAACTAAACAACTGTTGTCATGGACTCTTCATTTTCCCAAATTTAGTGTTCAAAACCTGAGTTGCATGTTGATTTGTGAACGGAGTAACCGACCCAAATGATCAAAATGAGTAAGATCAATAGAACGGCTTTATGCAACATGCAACCAGTTACTCCTGGTCCCGGGCGTCCTTGCTCAGACCCCTTCCCGCCATCATCATCTTCCTTAAACCCTCAACCTTGTCCAGCTTCATTTAACTTGCCTTGCATTACAAAGTCCTCCATCATCGCGCTGTAAGACACCATATCCCTTGATCTGAAGCCTCTGAACAAATCAAAAGACATGATCTATTTTATCCACTATTGGTGTACAAATCAATCACAGGGGGTACGCAGGTGATCATCCAGATCAAACCCCACATACCCCCATGAAACTCTTACTGAACATCAAATATGCTTTAGAGGCAAAAAAAATATATAAACCCTTTTGGTTAGGGGTAATTGGACAGAGGGGAAAAAATTTGAAGGTACGAGTTTAAAAACCTTTGGTGTGACGGCAAGTAGAATTTAGATAGCAAACTCCAAGAAATCACTTTGGGAAAGAGGGTGATACTAACTACTAAGTCAGAATTATGTTTTCAGTAAAGATTGAATACATCTCCACTGTCTATCGTAAATTGTTATATGACTTTCTACTAAAAGAAAACCCAAAACCCAAACAGAAGATATAAATTCCCTCCACAAACCAAATAAGGTATCAAGAAAAACAAATTCATCTTAATTCTTTTCATCAACTCATGTCTCTTAGAGCATTTCTAACTGTAAACTCACTCTCAATCTTGTATGGTATGATAGGGGTAAAAAGCCTCCCTCCAATAGCTCATTATCCTGACATGCTCCAAACTTCGGAATACGTAGGCATTGACGTGGGAAGACAAACGTAACTCACTGTCAACCTGTTTTCCTGGGCGTTCTGCGTTTTTCTTGACTGCCATCGTCTCCAGGTTAATCAGAATTAAATATTCGGCCGCTACTTTTAGATTTAAGAATACAATAACAACATAAAACGGATAACTGCAAATGGCACGAAAACAATTTTGAACCATGATCAGTAAACATCCATGAAATAGACCCCAAACATGGTGGAATTCATCATCACAGGCCATGCACGCATGATAACACCATCCAACATGCCACCATATTTTTACACTACAAATAGCTGCCCTAAGAACAGAGCAGAAATGAACAACAATCTAAGGTGCCACTAAACTCAGCAGGAAAAGCTTTACAAAAGAGGAAGATGCCAGCTAACCCTTCTCCCTCGGATGTGGCGGCGCAAGGTGCGGTCAGGATTTTTGGGGCCAGGAAAGAACCAAAACCTAACTTAGCAATGTCACTGTCAATCACCACCTGTGTTGCCGCCACAAGAGAGACGCTGTGGACTCGATAAATATAGCATCCCCTCATCATCTAACTGTTTATCCTTTCTCCCTATCTCCTACAGGTCCTACCATTCTTTGCGCTAACAAATTTCAGTGCTGCAGACCAGAGTCACCTTGTTGGCTGATCTGCCTGGTTGGTAGCGGCTGATGGTGCTGCTGATATAGCTGGGTGCGCTCCATTGTCCTGCGGAGGTGCTGTTCCCCACTTTAGATCCCCGTCCAATGGCTCCACCACATGGACTTTACCATCGCTCATGCCGAGGGCGATCTGGTTAGGCTCCATGGGATGAGCAGCAACTACCAACGGGTAGACCCGTCCAGCACTGTTGGATAACATGGATCAGGTCAGAAACAGCAGGTAGACATTGATCACTCGCAAAGTGGATGGTACACACAACAATTCTGAAAACAAATAGTTTAGGTGATCCGTTCATACCAGGCTAGTATTGAAGGTGGAATGTAAGCAGAAGGAGCAATCCGGCAGCGCAACCTAAGAGATTCTGCTTCAAAGACTCCAATAGCGCCATCACAGAATGCAGCATAAACCAAAAGACCATCACACGAGTATATTGCACTCGATATCGGAGCTGGGAGTGCATCTCTTGGGGACCACTGTATATATTCAAATATCAAGAGAATTAATAGCAGGTTTAGTACACCCAATGTAGCAATTCAAGGAGCATTAAAGGTACTGATGCCATCTTTCGATTAATAAACAGATCTATGACAAGTAGTATCATATCATTACTAAGGCACAAACTGTGCAAACTACAATTTATTAATATTGATATATGATTATATATAGGATATACATGCCTAAGCATCATGAATCCGGCAATAAATCTCAGTTTTGAAATCAAGTTGTTAATATCAATTCACATTCATGGAAAATGTGAATATCCAGCAGTACGAAAAAAGAAATGACTGGATTAGAAATTAAGAGAAATTAAAGAATCAAATCTTAGTCACCATAGGAGAACTAGCAAAGCCAAAACATTACTAGATCAACAGAAGTTGAGTGAACTAACCGAGCGCAAACAATCAAGATTTCCATCATAGATTGCCAACTGGCTCTCATGGACTACCAAAAGATGTGTCTGATCATTGTGGAACTGCACCCTTGTATCACCAACCAAAGTGCCAGGTCGGTTTGCTGGGGGTTGGATATATCTTGATTTCTTTTTTTCCCAACCATCAATACTCCACACACATAGCTGCAAAATTTACACAAGAAATCAATTAGCCAGAGACAGACAGATTCATTCTCGTCAGAGTGACTGCAATAAAAATTTTGTATATTGATGGAACTAACATAAGCAAGTAGTTTTCTAGCATTTAACTTGATATTCACAAAAAATTGATAGAGCAAAATCCACATTATCATACCTGAGCATCAGCGCCTGATGATACTAGCACATTCATTGATTGAGAAAAGGCCAGTCCAGTAATCTTCTTCTGATGTCCCTTGAGCTTACTTTTGACCTGATGCAAGATTAAAGACACATTAACAAAAAGATCACAACAATATATGCAAACGAAAAAAATATATCAAAGTGTGTAAGATTCAGGGTTACAGCAGTTAATGATGCAATGAACTCCCAAATGGCCAAATCTATAACTCTTCAAGGTTAGCTAGTTTGGTACTACTGAGTGCACGTGTAATATTTGATTGCTATGTAAGTACGAAAATAGCATTACAATTTACAAGACCTACCAAGCTCTATTCCAAAATGCAAAAAATACTTTAATTAGTTAAATATAAAAATATTTGACTCACCAACCAGCCTCCAATAGATAGTTGACAAAAATTCCATATGTTCATTAAATTATTGACTACAAATTATCTATCTTAATTAATTTATTTTGAGTACCAATTCCCTATGTTAGCAAAATTATAAATGCTTATAATTCATAACAAATGTTAATAGTGCCATTTTCACAATTCAAATGATGAAGCAACTTTTGCAGGTCTTATAATCTTATAAGTCAAATATAAAGTTCAGTTGCTAAATTAAAAAAAATCATAATTTGCATAATGGACACTTTGTTTCATATTAAGAGGAGACGATAGCATACATCATCAATGCGGACATTGTAGATTTGGATGGTAGAGTCCTCCATTCCGATAGCGATGATATTATTATCTTGTGGGTGGAATGCAAGGAAAGTTGCAGCAGGCGGAGGTGCCATGAAAGTAGTCATGACCTGTCAGATCCCAGATCCAAGCTTTAGTGTCAGAGATTGGCAATGGTGCGATCATGGAATAACAATTTTTATCTGAAGATATCAGCAGCAAACTACAACTACCATTGACTCATGGACATCTATGAAACAAATTAAATTATGGTGAGGCAATGAAAAGGACATCTACCTTGAATGTCATCATATTGAACAACGAAACTTTGCCACCAGATGCAGACATGACATACGAGTCATTTTTGGACAGTGCGATGCAGGCGGTTGCTTCTTCTGGGTTGCCATCATTCGTGTCATTTGTCATCAGAATCCCATTTGCAGGTTGCCACAGGTGAGGTGCAACAGATGCAGTAGACTAACAGGACACAAAAATAACAAATTCAGAAAGCAAGCACAAGATTGCAATCAAAATTGAAGGAAGTAAAATTCTCTGGTCTAACCTTGCCGCTAGGATTTCTGTCGCTCCGTTGCCATTTCCACAGCTTATGAACAGCATTGGAGCCAAGAGCCAAGAGTGCGATCCCATTGTTTGTATATAACAAACGGACAACCTGTGGAACAAGGAAATAAATATAACCTCCATCAGAAATTTTCATAACCTAGAACATCAATATAAAGACTAAGTCATGTGTCAGATGATTGTGTGATTAATCTATATAACTCAATCACAATATATCGTACTTTGCTTGGGTTCGAGTCCGTGTCTGTCAAATGTAGGGCTCGAAGATGTCCATTATCAACAATGTCAGCCAACTTCCAGGTTTTGACCTTTTCGGATTCATCTGTTATTCTTGGTTTAACATCTGGAGTTCTGCTTGCATCCATAGGTGCCTGCAATTTTTTTACCTTTAGCAAGCCTACATAATGAAAAGCAAGATGGTGGTAAAGGCAGAAGGAACTCACCAAGCCACTTGTCGACACTGCAGGCAAGATCCGATCAGGTCGCTCGGCATTTACTGCCTATAGGACTGCTGACATTTGAAACAGGACCAAGGGCGACAATTGGAGGCTGCAATAAAACCAAACATGAGAATAAGCTAACAGCCCTTGTCAATATCCACTAAATTTCCAGCACAAATTGAAAGCAAAAGAAGGCAGGTAAGTGGTGAAGTACAGTCGGATGAATTACTTGACTGCTTAAAACCCATTTCTGGTGTATCTTCCCAATGCACCAGGAGAAAGAAACAGTTAGCTTTCATCCACCACAAATGTTCAACAATTGTCAAGTAATTATGCCTGTGACAGTAGCTAAAAACAATTCCAGATGTAGAAAATAAGATACTCCCTCCAGTCAAAATAAGTGACTATTTTGAGGTCGTCTGAAGTCAACCGTGACTACAAAATACTTATTGTAAGATTTGTCTCGAAAAATAGTTTCACAGAAGTATATATTTGCTATATTTTACAGGTGTTATAATAAAAAAAATAGAGATAAAAATTTACAGAAGGCCCACTTATTGTTGACTGGAGTGAGTACTTGCCCAGGATAGACATTGTTGCTAGAGCTTTGTGACAAATTGCAGCACTAAAGAAATAAGCTCATAGCGTCGAACAAAAATTTTCAGTGTGACAATAAAAGTAAATAGAACCAAATTACGTGGAATGAAGAGTTTATGTATCTCTACCTTGGTATTTATTTGTTGAGGAGGTCCTCTAGAGCCATCAAATGCTCTACTCTCGAGCATCCTAAGCAAGCGCTGTCCGTCAGTGTTTGCAAGTATTTTTATTCCATTATCATTTGTTGTAACTGCAAGCAGTGAACCTTCTCTATTGAATCTCAAACGAGGGCTTGCCTGTAAAATATCAGTAAAATAATGTTAAGCAAAAAGAAAGCTTCAGCATGGTAACAGAAAAAAGAACAAAACCACAGCGGGGAAGACGTCCCCTGGGCATTGCAACAAGAAGCTATACCAGGATTCGAATGCGGACCAGCAAGGGGAGACCCCCGAGCACACACTGCTCTAACCGGTATAACTCGTGAGAAGCTGGTCAGCATGGTAACAGAGAAAAGGGAAGATACTTACTGGCAGTCCACCGTCACAGTCTGTTGTTGTTAGTATGTTATTGTTATCCATATCCCAGAATTTAACAAGAAATTCATCTCCAGCAGCCAAGAAGCGATTCCGAGTTGTGTCAAACTGAACAACACCAAGCGAACGTTTCCTGAAGCCATTGTATGTCCTCTTAATAGCCCCTTCAGTTTCATTCCATTCAACCAAGTGTGAATCACCTTCTTTACTAGTACCACAAGAGAATAGTCTGCAAGAAAAAATCACGTGAACAGATGAAATGAGTGAAACTGAAAATGAATCAAGAAGTTTTATAATGGTTAATCATCAGCAGATATTAAACTCTATAGTAACAGTTGCTATGTTTCACCTTGTCCCATCAGCACTGTAAGCCATGGTAGTACACCAATGTCCAGGAGCATCATAGTCAACTCTTGAGCCCAGGCAATCATACAACCATGCCTTGATTTTTCCATCAATGGCGGTCGAGAAGATAAACTACAGAGCAAGACAGAGCTAAAATTAAGAAATATATGACAGATGGCAACTAGTAACGATAAAATAAAGCATATCAGAACATTTACACATCAAACATTACAGCAATGTACATGCAGTAGTTAATACTAAATGGGACCATTACAGAAATGGACATGCCGTAGTTGATGCTAAACAGGAACACAAATGTCTTTACTCAAAAAAATAGTAGCAGTCGGAACATAGCCAGAATACTAATACATAAGATCTGCAACATAATGCCAGTTCAAAATAAATAAATTTTAAGAACATCTTCATTGAAGTCATTCCAAGGGTACCTGAATGGATTCCTTGTAGTGAGGGCATACAGAATATACAGGGGCTTCGTGACCTTCAAATGTGTACTGCTTTTGTCCTGTTTGAGCATCCCACACCTGCCAAATCCAGTTTCCGTATATACTCAAGATATTCTTGTTTGTTTAGAGAAAAAAACAAAGAGATCACACAATATCCTCACCTTGATGAGTTTATCATCACCACATGTAATGATAGATAGAGTTTTATTAGGATGAGAGAAGGCTATATCATTAACCCCACCGACATGTGCATCAATCTGTAATTCTAAAAGAGTTAGGGACCTTAAAGGCAGTTAGCATTTATTCCTCAATCAGTATTAGAATACGAGCACACACCTCTGCTTGCTGTCGTAAATCTCCATTAGGTACAAAAGTATATGTTTGAACAATATGCTTCGAGAAAGCAACACCTGGAGAAAGCAACACGTGGAATTCAATATCTCTATTAGGATCCAAACAAAATAGAACACCACTATGCAACAACACTGATATCAAGATTCAAACAAAAATAGAACATACAATAATGGCCAGCATGTTATTTTAACAAGAGCATAACCAAATCTGAATAGTAGTACTGAAACAAACACTCCCATACCTAGAATAGTTCCATCTGGGCTCCACAGACATCTATTAACAGATATTGCAGCATCTTTCATCAGTGAAGCCTGCACAATAGCGACAGATTGCCTGATGAAAACCTACCATTCAGGACGCCAAGCTGCTTCCAGCTGCACAAAACTCATACACAATAACTGAAATAGTCACCTGCAAAGGCAAGGTACAGGAACTAATATCCCAAACTTTGAAAGTCTTGTGAGCTATCCTTTCCCGTGAACCAACTTCCCACACCGCAATGTCACCAACATTTGTTCCAACTGTTTAGATCAGGAAACTGTAAATATAATGGACAGTTACCAAAGTAACAGTTCAATAATAAAGGGACATGTTTCCAGCGAGTACCTAAAAGAATGGTTTGTTGAACGGGGTGGAAATCAAGGCTCATAACATTAGAACCCTGATTAAGGGTACGAGAAACTTGTTTGGGAAGGTCTTCTTGTGTGTACATATTGGCAGGATGACTTGAACCAGAGAAAGATACCTGTCATAGTTTCAATGAACCATAGCTTGTTTGATTATGTAAAGTACTGAAAGAAAATGAGGTCAAACACAAATCAGTCTTGAGTTCGTCTAAATACCTCATCTGGTTGTCCAACACGCATTCTTTTCATGAGATGTTCTGAATCTGCAGATTGGTAATCAATGCCAGGTGCACTTGTAGGGGTTCTAGGATGCTTTAGAAATGCCGCTGGGACCAAACAGAAAGTTCAGAAAGGGCCAAACAATGCCACTAGCAACAACCACAATTTAGCACAATCACTTTCAACAGACCTGTGTTTGGAGCTTGAACGAGACCAGGTGGTCCTTGTGCAACAGCAGCATGAGGCAAAGAGGGGTTGGCATTTGTCATCCAACCTGCAATTGCGTTTGGAGATGGCGACACCACAGGTTGAAATGGCTGCAAGATTGATGCAGTATAAGCAATCGATAGTCGGGATAAGTTAAATGGCCTACTTGTGACAATACTTACAGCATGAGCACCCATTGGTGGAAATCCAGCTGACTTAGGGATGGAACCAACAAGTGGACCATTGGCAGGTGGAGGTGCTCTTGCTCCATTGGCAGGAGCAGCACAAGAGTGATCAGTAAAAAGTGTCTTGATGTCCGGGTTTGGTCTGGGGTTCTTGCAGAGCTGATGTTGCCAGTTCAGACTGGAAGGCATTAGAAAGAAAGAAAGCCCAGTTAGCCTCACCTTTTACAAGCACGAAATGTGCTTCCGGAAGCACTGTTAGACATGTAAGCATAACAAGTAGAGGAATCCCAATTGTGGCATGTATGGATATCGCCTTACAATAAGAAAAAGGATGGTATCTGCTATTTAACATAAGCATTTAAAGCTAGAGCCACTATAAAGAGAAAAAAATCCAAATCACATGAAACAATCCCAAAAGCGAGAACCGTATCAAGAAGATTCTGTAGTGCTGAACAACCAGGAGCAACAAAATTCCAACAAGTCAACAGAACGAAGGAAACATTGACTACATTTAACTGTCACCTTATCCATCCATAATTACTAAGGGAAGTCAAAGAAACACATTCTTTCATTCTTTGGCATCAGAATAACCAGAAAGAAGATAAAGAAAAAATAGTAAACCTACACAAGTAGCAGTTACGTGATTGAACTATTTGATTTATATCAATTGTGCACATAAAATTAAATGCTACCATACAATCTAATGAAATTGATACCAAAGAATGGCATATAACTTCTGTTTACAAAATTCCATTACTGACATTTTAAGGAAGTAAACATTTGTGACTAAACGTATCAAAATTAAACAATCAACACCTTTGATTGATCAATGTGCGAAGTCTGGAAGCTTTGAATGGTGGGAAATTCAGCTTGTCCCGGAACAGGGGGTTCGCTTCAATGAGCTTTTTGAGCTCCAAAAGCATGATATTCCGGGCTGACTTTGTATCCCCATACTTGGACAGCTGCTCATTTTGCCTGTTGATCATCAATACACAATCACATCCATACCGGCCCAATGCATAAACATTTTGCTTCTGAAGGGAAAGTTACCGTACCTGAAATTCTCCAAGGTCAGCAGCTGCGTTATCTCCTTGAACAGTTCCTCATTGAAGGAGGCGAACACCTTGAGATCCTTCACGAGAATCTCCACAGCTTTGGCCCTATCATGCCTGTGACACCGACAGCAAATTCAGGAAAAAAAAAACAACCCTGACAACGACAAGGGACCAAGAGTAGCTTAGTGATGAGTCAGTCACCTATCAAGGGCCTCGAGGTACTTCTGCTTGCGGATCTCAAAGAAAATCTTCATGGAGTAGCGGTTGTCCTCCACCTTGGTGAAGCCGCTGAGGTACCTCTCCACCTCGTCCCACTCGCCGCCCTGCACGAGGTCCTCGAAATGCTTCATGTTGAAGTAGAAGCCCGACTCCTGCTCCAACCTGAAGGGGCAACCGCAAAAGGCATCAGAAATCCCAGCTCGCCCAGCAAAGCAAGGCCCCCAAAAACCCCATTCATGATCATGGCCGGTGGCACTCACTTGTGGACCGTCTCTTTGAACTTCTCCTCATCGAGGAACTGCAGGATGAGGAAAACCAGCTCCCTGCTAAGAGACGACATGGCTCCCCCGATCCCAGCCGGAGCCTCCAGCTCTCAAAAACCCGCCTAAACCTCGGGCCTTCCCGGCAGATCCCTCCCAAATCCCCCGCAAAACCCGCTCCAAACCGCCCAAAAAGCGACGGCAAGCAAGCAAGCGGCCACGCCGAGCTCAAAACCTTTGCTCGCGAGCCCAGAGGCAAGAGCACACGAACCAAGCGAACTCACAACCAGCGCACGGGCCTCGCCGCGCCCATCCCGCCGGGATCCCCGCCGATTCCGTCGGCGCGACCGCCGATCTGCAGCTGCCGACGCCGGCGGCTCGAATCCGGCCGCCAGGCGGCGCCTACAGAGGGCCCCGCCTCAACCGCGCCGCCGTCAGCTAGGGTTCGGCCGCGCCGCCGCCTCCGTCTCCACCACAACTCTCAGCTACAGCCGCCTCGTTTCCCTTCTTATCTCTCTCGCTTACTTTCTCTCTCTCCGCGAAAACTTCTCTCACTCTAGTTTTTTCCTCTCTCCATTTTGGTTTTCTTGTACCGCGTTTTATAGCGCCCTCGAGCAGTGCCTTCCATATATAGCAACCCAGACAACCCGAGAAATGACGGTAACGCCCTCGGCGCAGCCACTGTATTTACGCGAATGCCACTGTAGCGTCAGGTCTCCAGGGGTCACCTCGTAATTTCTCATGGTGAGGGCAGGAACGGGAAAGCGGTGGTCGCGCGGTCGCTTGCGAGCCAGGGAGGGGTGTTTCCGTCATTCGGCGCGGGGGGTTAGGGGAGCATCTCGGGGTGGTTGCGGGGCCCACGATGATCGTGGGGACGGTGAGGGGTGGAACGGTCATTTTGGGGAGCCGGATACTGTAAGTTTTCCCTGCTGCCACGTCATCCTTCCTCGTACCCATAACTCCTTTTTCTTGCCGGTTTCTCTCTCTCCATCTCTTTCTTGCGCATCGCCGGTTTCGAATTTTGAACGGGGGCGGGGTTCGTGGTAGGCGCACCCAGTACACCTACCCAGCTTTCCACGCGTGTACTGAAGTTTGATCATGACTTGAGATAGAATATGTTCTCTTTGGTACAGTACATAGCTTGCTGTTGCACAGAAAATAGAGAAGGTATACTAGGTTGAAAGGTGTTATGCATCCACAGGTTATACGCAGTGCTCGGCTCTACAGTTAAATAATGTTTTTTGTATGCAATAGTCTTTTGTTTATTTTTTAAGTTATTGTACTAAAAGCACCGTCTTGCAAAATTTATATCCAATGCATGTACTTTCTCTAGTCGATAATTGATGCTCTTTCTGGAAATTATTTTAACACGCATGTTTTTTTCATCAATAAAATTGGCATTTTGCAACCCATGTTAATTTTTATCTTAGATAGGTTGTACGGTGAGTAGCCAATTTATGCTCGAAAATGAGTCACTAAAATAAAAGAACCACTTATGTATATTGGTGATGAGCTAAAATAGGGCATGCACAATATATAAATGTATTTAACCCATCTTGAAAATCTTATTTGTCGTCAGAAAATTATTTGTTATCCAAATTCGGCTCATAGTCGCCCTACCAAAACTTTGGCTGTTGACTGTGTATGTGGTCAGCGTTTGGATATAAACCGGCTATTGGCTAGCTCATCCACAAGCTATCGCCAAGTAGTTAGTTTATTTCGACGCCAGCGCCGCCACACGCAAGAAAGTCTGCGGCAACCAATTGGTTCACACCCAACGTGGGGTCAAAACCATAGCGGCGTGGTGTTTCATGAGACTTTTGTCAAGTAGCGGTTTCTAGGATGGTGCTTTATTAGGGAATATTTGAACTGAGTCATCATCATTTCATATTTACTTCATGACCATGTTTTATGCTTAAAATTTTTAACTTGCACATGATCATAAGTAGTAATTTAAAGAGCTTGGTCATTATACACTCAATCAATCAAAATAGAATGCTTTGATGCTACTTCTTAATTAGATGTGTTGTAAATAGCTCATGGGTCATTTAAATTGATGCTCATAGCAGTCCTAATGAATCATCAATAGCTGACAATGTAGATGGTCAGTGTTTGGATACAACTGGCTATTAGCTCACCCGCAAGCTAATGCTACAGCAACGACCAACTAGTCTATGCACACGAGTGGACAAAAGCCATATCATCCAATTGGTTCATAGATTTTTTATAAACCGGCATTTTCTATATGAATGTTGTAGTGCTCGATGAGGTCTACAACTTTCAACTTTTGAGTTTTTAATTTAAGGTTGTTAATATGCTAAAAAAATTAAACCGCTAATTTTGGTTCATGCATAGTGGTTTTATATTTTTATTTTTTCATGCGTCTTAACAACCACAAATTAAAAAAACTCAAAAATAGAAAGTTTTAATCTCCTTGAGCGCTACAACATTGATATTGAAAAGTATCTCCATTTGATTGCATATAAGAAAGATATGATCTTCTTCAAGGTGATGAGCGCTTGTACGCGATTATTATACTGCTAATTTTTTTTAGCATTTTAACGATCGCAAATTTTAAAAATCAAAACGAGAAAGTTGTATATCTCATTGATAGCTAAAATTGTTATATAAAACCCATCTTTATCTGAGATTGTATAAAAATATACAAATTTTGAACTATTCTACATATTGTAGCTATAGTTACCAAAAATAGATTTTCTTTTTTAAAAAAATTATGTGCCAAAATTAGTTGTTGTATTTGGTACCTGGATGAAACCCTCCGCCAAGTTTTAGGATATGTGGTGAACACCTTGAAACTTTGGGACTTTGATGACATCCTGTACCAAGTTTACCAGTTGCCAATTTGAGGGACCCCTCATGAATTTTTCTCATGTGCTAACTTAGTCTCTTAAGCGTGCTCAATTAAGTTAGGGTGTGTGTGTGCATGTATCTGTTTGTTTGTTTAGACCCAACATGATGACAAGAAGTATCCTCATTAGTTATTCCGCACCAAAGAAATACAGTAAAGACCGGACAAAAAAAAAAAAGCTAGTAGGTTTGGTGCGGTCATGAAAAAGCTTACCGGAGACGTGCGAGATGTCCCGGGTACGCGTAGCTTCGCTGGATTCGGGTCGCAAATCTCGATTTCCCAGACCTGTCGCTTTCTAGCTGCGCGCTGCTAGTGCGCGAGTAGCTGTCGAGCCTTTAACACGATATAAGCCGTCTCACGTATCCCATCTGCCTATATAAACGCTCCCGCATATCAGCCAACTGGCAGTGCTACTGGGTCCGAATTCATTTCGCTCTCGTTTCGGGCAGCAGGAGAGAAAAAACAAGAAAAGCGGCAAAACGCCCACACCGAGATCCTCCTCCTCCTGCTCCCGGCCCCCCCTCCACGTCGCACGTGCCACTCGCTGTCCGACACGTGGCGCGTACTGTATGTTGACCGCTCTGGTTCACGTGCCGGTGCCTTTGACGCGCACTGCCAGGTGGGGATGGGCCGGACCGGACGGGACGGAGACGGGCCGCCGCTTGGAGATGCGCCACGGGGTTCGCGGATAACTACGGCGGCCTGCCACTGGATGCGCGTGCGCGGGCCGAGACGGGCCCAGGTGCAGCGTCGGGAACAGGTGGACCCCACGTCCGGGTCCGGGTCCCGGTCCGGCCTGTGTGCTTCGGGCTCCGCGCGATCGCGGCCGTCCGTATCGCGCCTGCAGTGGCCATCACATGCGGCGGGGCCACGGGATCTTCTGCGCCTGCGCTGCGAGAAGGGAGCTGTGGGGCGCTGTGCGCGTGAGTTGGCCTCGGTTTTTGTTTTTTCGCTTTCTTTTTTATACAGTGTGCGGGTTCATTCTACAGTGTGGCTGCGAGGACAGCTTTGTCGACTGGTCGTAAGAAAACTTTCCCAACTCCCAATGACGTGGAGTTTCACAGGGGTTTGCAGATATGAAATTTAGGGTGCGTTTAGATCTCAGTTGCAGTTGTAATTCTACACTGTAGCACTGTTCGTTTGTATTTAACAATTTTTATCCAATCATGACCCAAGTAGGTTTAAAAGATTCAGTCTCGTGATGTACATATAAAAAGTACAAACATGTAAATATTTCGTCTACATTTAATACTCCATGCATGTACCGCAATATTGATGTAACTAGTTGCAATTGCAATTTGCAGTGGATCTAAACAGAGCCTTATAAGGCTACACAATGCGAAGAGTTTTATTTCGTCATTTTTAACACTATATATATATATATATATAAAATAAAATACTTCCGTTTCAAATTCATTTATATTTAGTTCTACAACTCATAGAGAGTTGGTAATCGTATTATCAAAAATACAAACTATTTAATGTAAATAAAACTCTCATGAAATCTCAGTATCTCACTGTGACAGGCATAAGAATCAATTTTGAATACTAAAGCTAGATCTTGACCCATATTTTAAATTACTAAGGCTAATTTATTATTTTCCAGCTATGGAACAATATTTTTTCTCATAATAAATTAGCACGAGATAAAATTAATATTTATTTTTAGTTCAAACAAAGACAAGATTATTGTTCTCTTCATATCATATTGCATGGGGTACGGTACTTCGTTATGATGCACAAAAGGAGCAAAAAAATGAAACGGAAGATCAAAGATGGATATGGAAAGACCATGTAGGGTGATGAGGGCGGGGAAGACTGGAAGAGTAGTAGGAGAGCATGAATGGTCACACTCACGCAGACTGGGCAGGTCAGAGAAAGGCAGAAAGCTAGCGCACGTACAAGAGGAAAGAGAGACATGGGAGACGGTGGTGAATGGGATGGGTGGTAACTGTTGGGGTACTAGTGCTCGTACACCATAATTGGCGGTACGTCTGGACCGCTGGTGGGGGCTCCGGCGCACCGCCATCATGTGCTTGCTTGTACTCGTTTGTGTGCGCACGGCAGGGGCCAGCAGAGAGTGAGAGAGGATTGGAACTGCTACGCCCACACCCAAAATGGAGATGGCAACGGTCTCCATGGGCACGGCCACTATTTCTTTTTAAGATTACATAATACAACAAAGACACTCACAACTCACACATGACAAGAGGTGAGGGAAGTTTTGATACTGAAGTTTTAGGCAGATAAGCACCTAGGTCTTTCTACTGCCCTGGGATTTATGCCAACCGGGATCACAAATCTAGTTGGAACTTTAGAGTGGCCGTGAAGCAAGTTGTGCAGCAGGGAGGTGCTGCTCAAAGTAGTTGCTCAAGCTGTGCCTACCTATCCTATGAGAGCAAGGCTAATAATACAGCTCGCTTGGTGGCTGTAAGGTTCTTGCAGCCTTCTCTCAGCCCACTCGTATAGTAGTCAGGCTTTTACATCTACTACATGGCCCATCCTGTTCCTCTCACAGATTTTTTGGTTCCTGTGCCTAAACTGGCTGTAAGCTTACAGCCCACTTCTCTTCTCTCCCCTTCATTCTCTCCTCCACGTCAGCATTTAGCCGGCTTACAGCCCGTTACTATACTTGCTCTGAGTTGCTTCTTGGTCTCAAAGGCATAAGGGTAGGAAAATGAAATCGGTGATAGCCAACTACTGGTGGGAGAGTTCGGTAGATAGCATGCGCATTAATGGCAGCGGTATGAACTGCTAACTAAACCCAAAGTTGATGGTGGAATGGGCTTCCAAGATTTGAGATTGTTTAACTCTTCGCCCTGCTAAGTAAACAAGGATGGAGATTGATAAAAAAAAACTGGCTCGTTATATGCTCGTGTGTTAAAAGGAAGATATTACCATGATTCGCAGCTTTTGCATGCCATCCAAAAGAAACACTCGAGCCATAAATGGAGGGCTATCTTGGCGAGTAGAGATGGTCTATCCAAGGGGCTCGTGCGTCGGATTGGCAATGGCAATACAATGAGGATCTAGCATGACCGTTTGCTGCCTGGACACTTCAGAGGGAAAACCGATCACATCTCTAGTTCAACAAGTTGAATTGGTGCTGGACCTCCTGACTCCGAGTGGTAGATGGAATATAATGCAATACTCATCAAACAAACTCTTCTTTAACGTGGATGCCCATGCCGTTCTTAGCTTGCCGGTGAGAGGAGCAGGTGATGATATCTGGGCGTGGGATCGTAGTTGGAAAGACATGGTCAGATCGGCATACAATTGCCTGTTTATTGAGCAGCTTCAACTACAAGACCATGTAGCCCCTTCAGGAGACACAACTCGGGCTCGGATATGGAATTTTTTGTGCTGCCAAAAGTGCGAGTCTTGTGGTGGAGAGTGGTAAATTATTTCCTTCATGCTAAGGACGCTCTGAACCACAGATACATAGAACCCATTCCAAACTATGATGTCTGTGGAGATGACACGGAGTTGGTGAAACACGTCATACTAGAGCGCACGTTGGGTAAGTTCTTCCGGAACCAAACAAAGATCATGTATGTTGTTAAGATCCTACCCCGGCACCCGTCAAGACATGCATGGCCATGCGGGTATGGAACGGAACCACCTTCTGGCTGCTACCTTAAAAGTAGGCATTAGATTTGATAAAAATAAAAGAGATGTTAGAAAAGAGCCTAAAGTCACCTACCTTTGTTTTGGGGGGGGGGGGGGGGGGGTGTCCAAGGGGAGACAAAGCGTGTGATTCAGGTTTGGTGGACTAGAATCCTCGTCCAAGTAGGATCACCTAGTAGCTAGCCTGTTGCATTATTTGGCTGTTGTCTTTCAGTATATAACGGTGTTTTCCGTTGCATGCATGCTATTTTAATTCATATGTCCTCTAAACTAATTATGTGGCATATGCCGTTTTAGTAGAGCTGGATAACGAGCCAGCTCGGTTTGGCTCGTTATACTAACGAGCCATAAGGCTTGCTCAGCTCAGCTCGTTAGTGAGCTCGAGCTGGCTCGTTTAGCTCACGAGCTAAACATAAAAAATACAAAAAAATACTCTTTCCGTCCCAAAATAAATATCATTATGGATGCGTGCTGATAAAACTTTCACAACTTTAACTGAATTTGTAGAAAATGCGTGAAACATTTATATCTTAAAATAAATATATTATGAAATTATATTCAACGATCTATCTAATAATACTAATATATATTATAGATATTAATATTTTTGTATATATATTTGGTCAAAGGCTAAAAGTTTTTGACTTCTACGAGAAGTGAGAATAAATCTATTTTAGGACGGAGGGAGTATATGTATTTATTGGAATTTTAATAATAACAATAATTCAAAAGAAAGCCATAATCAAATGAAAAATAATATATACTATATATAAAGTATAATGATATACTATAGTACTCTCCCTGTCCAATAGATACTGCAACTATTTAAAATGTGTCAGTTTGTTAGGTATAGTATGTAGATAACAAAAGCACGTTACTTTAATGGCTTGTGAATTGACTGGCTCGTACGAGCTAACGAGCAGCTCGCGAGCCAACTCGAGCTGGCTCGTTATAAAATGAGTCGAGCTCGAGCCGAGCCATTAACGAGCGAGCTAGCGAGCTACGAGTTTTTCGTCCAGCCTTACGTTTTAGTCTATGCATGAGATTGTATTCCAGGCAAGATAGTCAATGAGTGATAACTTCAACCAGCATCTTTAATTAAAAGTAAAGTTAACTATGCCTCGACAACTCCATCTATTAATAGATACTAAGCCCATGTTTAGTTTTCACCGTCAAAACTTTACATCCATCACATTAGATGTTTGGACATATGTATAGAGTATTATATAAAAGGAAAAATAACTAATTACACAGATTACGTGTAAATTGCGAGATGAATCTTTTAATCCTAATTTAAACATCCCCTAAATGAGGTTCCCTTGAAGATCATGTATAAGGAGTTATATTGTGCTGCAAGAAGCCCAGATTGCAAGGTTGCTGATTGCTGGGAGGAAGGTGAGTGGTTTGTGGAGTTCAGAAGAACTTTATCAAGTGAGGAATTTGACAAATGGGTTGAGCTGAAATCCAAACTTGATGAAATAAGTCTTTCAAATGAGAAAGATAAGGCTTTTTGGGCTTTAGATAAGAATAGGAATTTTACTACTAAATCACTCTACAGATTTTTGACTGACAGGGGTGTGGCCAGTAAGATGGCTGGGTATATTTGGAAGTGTAAAGTGCCACTGAAAATTAAATTCTTCCTCTAGGCAAATTTTCAACAACAAACTTCAAGTTGGGCAAAACCTGATTAGAAGAGGTTGGAAAGGTTCTGGGGATTGTTGTCTTTGTTCCAAACCTGAGACTGTAGATCATATTTTGTTTCATTGTCATTTAGCTAAGTTCACTTGGGGGGTGATCAAAGAAATCTGGCATCTCCGGAGGGTGCCAAGATCTTTAGAAGACTTTCAATTTATGTGGTTACAGGGCAAGGGGCCTTTACCTAGGAAACTTATTGTGTTCATTTTTGCTTCTTTTGCCTTGGTCTCGTTAGAATGTAAGGAATAAAATGGCGATAGAAAAGAAGTTCCTGAAATCTCCAATTGATGTCATATATATATGACGGTCTCTTTCATGCAGAAATGAGGTATTCTACTTAAGGAGGAGGACCATCGGAGGCTACATCAAGTGAAGGATGATATCTTGAACTGACCTGAAGAACTTCTCGCCACATGCTATTTTACTTTCTGATGTATGGGAGCTGTGAGAGGCTGAGAGCTTACCTTTCTTCCTTTTGTGTATTGCTGTTTTTGTAGCTAGTATATCCCAGCAGATGTTAACAAATGTTGCTTTCTAATAAAAGCAGAGGAAACTCTTTTTTTTTAAAAAAAAATGAACTGGCGTAGTGAACCATACTAGCTAGTTAGTATGGTGCATGGTTGATGGCACGAGACCATGTGATTATCCTGGTCATATATAAGTATGGCCTACTGCTAGTACTAGATTACTGTACTAGATTAGATACAGTATACTCCATGGCTGGAGCTGCTGAGCTGCAACCGGCAGAGGAGGCCCTACCTTCGCTTCGCATGATGCACACCGTACACGAGCTAGTGGAGTACTAGCAGTGCATAAAGACCTTTCTCTCCTCATCTCACACACACACACAATAATATACGGCCGACACGTTACCCTCCACGAGAAAAGAAAACACAGCGGTCTGAAAGGAAAGCATAATAAAGATTGGACGAGCTCGAAGCAGTTTCAATCCAGACTAGTGTTGAGCAAAGGGCCTGCAGGCGTCCACGTGTACCCACCACCAGGCCACCACCACATTTTGCCCCGATACCAGGCGTCGCAGTTAAGGGTGGGCAAAATAGTTGATACCCAATTCTCGAATCCAAATTATTCGAACCTAGACCTGAAGTACCCGAAACCGAAATACCCGATCATAATTTCGGATAATAATTATAGAAATCCAAATTTAATTTGGATAATTTGGGTAAGACTCCTCGGTACCCGAATTACCTAAATTACCTGAAATGTCTCAAATATAAATACATGAAATGGTTTAGTATACCATAAATATATTATTTATTATGTATCAATATAATTCTATGCTAAGTTAATAGTTGATTTATTATTAATTTATTGTTAATCGATATAATGACATGACATGCACGGCCAGGACTATTAAATGAGATAAGACGGTCACACGATGGCGACGCCTCTCAGCCAGCGTACGTAACGTCCATGGAATGCAACTGGAAAGGGATAGTTGATGCTGATGCTAACGCGCGCCTTCTTCCACGCATTAGTGACGCCGGAATCTCTATCCCTTCTCTACAACTAAAAAGCCTGGACTGAACTCGTTTACCCAACGGTGTTGAAGCCTCAACCTGCGAAACAATTCCCATCCAGCAGAAAAAAATCCGATGACATCCCCAGCATGCGAAAAAAATCACGCGATTTCCTTTCCACATTGCCGTGAAAAAAAAGAAAGCATTGCGATTTCCTTTCCACATTGCCGTCAAAAAAAATAGGAAAGCTTTGCTCTCGTGCGAACAAAAGGAACCAATCTCACGCTGATCTCGTGCGAACAAAAAAGGAAAGGCTTCAAATCAAAACCAATCTCGTGCTGGTCTCTTCTCATCCGATTCCGACTCCGCTGCCGCCTGGAGCCATGGTGGAGGGCGCATCTAAATCTGCCGTCGCCGCCTACCACGGCGTCACCGGAGCCTTTTCCCCGAACCCCCTCCTCAACTTGCATCTCGCCGTCGCCGGAGTCGTCACCGGAGCCGTTTCCCGCCCCCTCCTCAACTTGCGTTTCGCAGAAAGGAAGGTGCCATGGATGCCCGTGTCGTCGGCGTGCGGCGGTCTCCCCTGTGGGTAAGTACCCGCGCTCTCTACTGGGGAACCGCCCACGCGTCACAACGCGTAGCTCCCACCGCCCGCCCGCCCGCGCATGTCGCCGACCTCCCGTGGCCCTGGGTTCCGTCGCTTGACTCGTAGAACCGCTCTCTGCGCGTGTTGCTTCAGGAGATCGGCCGTGTCAACATCCGCCTTCATCGCGCTCATCGTCGCGCTCTGCCGTTCGTCGCCCTCACCGTCTTGCTGTGTCTCACCCTCACCAAGACCTTCCTCAGGCCCCAGGTATTCTCTTCCTCTTCGCTGCGCTCACATCTTCTTTCCGTCTAGAATTCATGGTCCAAGTGAGGGATTTAATCTATGTTGCCAAGACGTGATGTTAGTCGTCTTAAAAAATAAGGCTCAACTAAATTCAGTATCAATGCACCTTGGAGAAATTGTTGGTATGGCTATTTCTGAGGGTTTTTTTGTTGGTTTGGGGTCTGATGTTACCCTTGAAAGTTTACTGTTAATTTCTGCAAGAGTGATCCTGTTAGTTAATTATCAACAGCACGCCCTTTTACTATCTTGAGGATAGGTAATGCAGTATCTATATTCTATACAACTTCCAAAAGAAATTTCTTTTGTTCTCAACTTATCTTTTGCCAGCAGGTATATCTTTGCAGTGTGGAACTTTGCAATGCATACTTTAGGTGTTCATGATCTTATTTTTCTTCATGGAGTTCTAGAGAAAATCCAATTAACTGATAGTTGAAGCTGTAGTTCTTTTTAATATTGACCAGAGACATGAATCTAATAATTCAGAGCTTCAGAGTTGATATTATATTAGAGTGCCATATTTGCACCCTTAGGTGGATGCATGTTTTTTCGCTGTTAGATTCAAAGCTTTTGGGATTTCTGTTTAAGAAGGCTTTGTTTATATTTAACTAACCTGATAGTATAGCAACAAAACCAATGCTAGGATTAAGATATGAAAGCAGTTTTTAGTCACCATTTAGTGTGATTATTTTTTGTTTTGTGATTTTGTATAGCAATTCTATAGCATATTTTTTGTTTGTGATTTTGTGACTCTAATAGGTAGGCACTCTTTTCAGATCACTCCTTCCACTATTTCAGATAGCTGTGGAACCACTGATTATAGTAGCAGCCACGGGGTAGAAGTCATAGTGAGGCCACCGACCCTTTCAATAGGCATCAATCGCCAATGTAACTAAATTTGTTTATTCAGATTTGAAGCATCTAGGCCCTACTAGTTTCGGTGATTAATGACAACAAGACGGTTATTATGACTAACGTGTGTTTTGCAGAATAACCTAGAGGTTAGGTCATATTAACATGTAGGTTCAAGCTCCTAGCGATGGAATTTGATTCGGTTTTCAAAGGATGGAAGACAAGACGGTGATAGGCTAGTGCCAAGTGTCGTTTGGAGTTGAGAGACACTTGGCGTAGTCTTACGTTTTGTTTTTCTCTTTGACCGTACTATTAAGAGGGGTTTGGATGGGTAGCTTGACTTAGAGCAAGATTAAAGAGTGTAGATATGATGCACACTTGTCCAACATAGCTCTAGACAGCCTAGGAAGACTCTTGAGAGAGAGAGGATCAAACTTCGTTTTGGAAAGTTTTCGATTCGACGAAGTTTTGGTCAAATTAGAGGCGTCGGACTCTTCCTAGTATGGGCGTCGGACCAATAGTTAGAGTCTGACGACACGTGGCAGCCCCTGGATGATTCTCAGTGTGCCAGGGAGCGTCGGACCCTGGCTGGATGGTCGTCGAACCATTGGCCAGAGTCCGACGGTGCCTCTGGGTGTTCAGCGAGCGTCGGACGGTCGAGAGAGTGAGCGTCGAACTAATGTTTCTTAGCGTCCGACGCTTGCAGAGAGGTTCCCACAGCGAAAAAGAGCGTCGGACTTAATCCGACGGTGTGCGTCGGACCATTGGTCCGTGTTATAGCCGTTGAGAGGCACTGTGCCAGCTATTCAAAAGCGTCGGACGGAGGAGCGTCGGACCATTGAGTTCGGTCCGACGCCCCTCTGGCACAGGACTGAGCACAGTGCGACTGTGAGAGTCGAACCGTGGTAGATGGTCCGACGATCGAGCCTCGGCAGCGTTCGACGGTTCGCAGGAAGTGAGAAACGGCTAGTTTTGGAGAGGGTGAGTATTTATACTTCACCAAAGCCTTCATTCTATCCCTCTTGCCACTTCTAACAGCTGAAGGAACCCTTGTTGATCTTGTGAGAGAGCAAGAGCCCTAGAGAGCATTGAGTGAACTCCATTGCTTGTGAGCTTCTTCCCTAGAGAGATTAAGAGTGACTTGTGGTCATCCATCACCCTCTTTGACCTTGTTCTTGGTCAAGTGAGAGTCTAGGCTTGTTACACTTGGTGATTGGCATCATCTAGACGGTTTGGTGGCGATCGGTGGCATGGTGACCGCTTGGAGAGCTTGTGGGCGGCCCAAGTCGAAGTTGTGAGCGGTTGTGGGCGATCCACCGCGCCGGAGAGGCAAAGGATCAGCCCGTAGAGAGCACTTGGTATTTGCGAAGGTCAAGAGGGGAGCTACGTCCTTGCGAGGGTGCTCCAACGAGGACTAGTGGGGAGTGCCTATTTACAAGTGAAGAAGTGGTTGTTTTCAAGAAAGATGACAATTAAGTGATATTCAAGGGCTTCTGGTACAATCACCTCTATCTAATAGATTTCAACTCGGAAGATGCAAATTTGAAGACTTGTCTATTCACCAAACAATCTCTTGGGTGGCTTTGGCATAGAAGGCTTACACATGTTGGGATGAGCACACTAAAGAAGCTATTGAAGAAGGAGACGGTGAGAGGATTGAAAGATGTTGTATTTGAAAAGGATAAATTGTGTAGTGCTTGCCAAACCGGGAAGCAAGTGGCAAATACACATCCATCCAAGGCATTTGTGTCAACTTCAAGACCATTAGAGCTACTTCGCATCGACTTATTTGGGCCAACAACTTATGCAATCATTGGTGGCAAGCTCTATTGCTTAGTGATAGTTGATGACTTTTTAAGATATACTTGGGTGTTCTTTCTTCATGACAAGACCGAAGTTGCCCAATCTTTCAAGAAGTTTGCCAAGAGAGCACAAAATGAATTTGAAGTGAAGATCAAGAAGATTAGAAGTGACAATGGGAAACAGTTTGACAACACAAACATTGAAGTATATTGTGATGAAGTTGGGATCAAGCATGAAGTCTCATCCACCTATACCCCTCAACAAAATGGTGTAGTTGAAAGGAAGAACCGGACTTTGATCACCCTTGCAAGGACTATGCTTGATGAGTACAACACACTGGAGAGGTTTTGGACGGGGCAATCAACACCGCATGCTATGCATGCAACCGCCTATTCCCTCACCGGTTGCTAAAGAAGACCCCCTATGAGCTACTCATTGGCAAGAAGCCGGACGTCTCCTAGTTCTGGGTGTTTGGTTGCAAATGCTACATCTACAAGAAGCGACAAAATTTAGGGAAGTTCCAAAGACGTTGTGATATTGGTTTTCTTGTTTGCTACTCATTGAAGTCCAAAGCATATAGAGTATTCAACAATGCCACCGGCCTTGTTGAAGAAACATATGATGTGGAATTTGATGAATCTAACGGCTCTTAGGGAGAGCATGAAAATCTTGATGATGTAGGTAATGAACCACTAAGGAAGGCTATGAAGAACATGCCAACCGGAGACATCATGCCTAAAGATGATGAAGATGAAAGTGATGATGTGCAAGTGATCAATTAACCATCTTCATCAAATGTGCCTCAAGATGATGAAGATAAAGATGGGGTGGATCCACATGAAGACACCCACATCACACAAGAAGAAGTTGAGACACAGCACAAGATGTTGATGCTCCACAACCTCCTCCTCAAGTGGTTGATAGAAGAACTACTCCACTCCTACAAGCACATCCTCAAGATCTCATAATAGGGAGTTCTTCAAGGGGGGTAATGACTCGCTCACAAAGGCATGTTCAATTCATTGAACATCACTCGTTTGTCTCTTGCATTGAGCCTACTAGCATAGAAGAAGCTCTTCAAGATTCGGATTGGGTGAATGCCATGCATGAAGAACTCAACAACTTCACCCGCAATCAAGTGTGGACACTTGAAGAGAAGCCAAAAGCAGCAAGAGTCATAGGCACCAAGTGGGTGTTCCGCAACAAGCAAGACGACAAGGGCAACATTGTGAGAAACAAGGCAAGGCTTGTGGCAAAAAGGTTCTCCCAAGTTGAAGGCTTGGATTTTGGGGAGACTTTTGCCCCGGTTGCAAGACTTGAGGCCATCCGTATCCTACTTGCATATGCATCTAATCACAATCTAAAACTCTTTCAAATGGATGTGAAAAGTGCATTTTTAAATGGCTTCATAAATGAACTCGTCTATGTTTCACAACCACCGGGTTTTGAAGACCCTAGATACCCAAACTATGTTTATAGGTTCTGCAAGGCGCTATATGGCTTGAAGCAAGCCCCACGGGCTTGGTATGAGCGCCTCTGCGACTTCCTCATCAACAAGGGTTTCAAAATCGACTTGGTTGATACCACACTATTCACCAAGAAGCACAAAGGGCATATCTTCATTTGTCAAGTTTATGTTGATGATATTATTTTTGGTTTCGACTAATGAAGATTTTTGTAAAAAATTTGGTGATATGATGTCCAAGGAGTTTGACATGTCCATGATTGGTGAGCTCACATTCTTCCTCGGCTTTCAAGTCAAGCAAATGAGGGAGGGGACGACACGAAGGATCTCCTCAAGCGCTTCAAGATGGAAGAATGCAAGCCCATCAAGACCCCCATGCCAACCAATGGACATCTCGACCTTAATGAGGGAGGTAAATCGGTTGACCAAACTCTCTATCGTTCTATGATCGGTAGTTTGTTGTACTTGACCGCATCTAGGCCCGACATCATGTTTAGTGTGTGTATGTGTGCGCGCTCTCAAGCTAACCCTAAGGAACCTCACTTAGTTGCGGTAAAAAGAATTCTTAGGTACATAAACCACACCTCAAGCATTGGCCTTTAGTATCCCAAAGGAGCTAACTTCACTCTTGTCGGCTATTCCGATTCGGATTATGTCGGTTGCAAGATTGACCGGAAAAGCACATCCGGAGGGTGCCATTTGTTTGGAAGATCACTAGTTTCTTGGTCCTCCAAAAAATAAAATAGTGTTGCCTTGTCAACAACCGAAGCGGAATACATTGCCGCGTGTGCTTGTTGTGCACAAATTCTTTACATGAAACAAACCCTACTTGATTATGGAATCAACTTAAAAGGGGTGCCTTTGTTGTGTGACAACGAGAGTGCGGTAAAACTTGCCAACAACCCGGTTCAACACTCCCGCACAAAGCACATTGACATCCGTCATCACTTCCTTAGAGATCACGTTGCCAAGGTTGACATTTCCTTTGAGGGAGTGAGAACGGATGATAACTTGGCGGACATTTTCACTAAACCATTGGATGAGGCACGCTTTTGCACTCTAAGGAATGAACTTAATTGCCTTGATCTAAGCAACTTCACTAAAAGATGATCTTGTGTTGTCATATGCATTGCATTGTAACATAAAACATGTCTAACATTGAAATGCACGTAGGGCTTGTCTAACTCGGTTAAGATAACCGCCCAAAAGCGTGTGAAGAAGCTTACCCGAGGACAAACTTGACAAGCAACTAGTTTAATTTACGTGAATTTGCATTGCATATTGCATGGTTGTTGTTTTATCGTTTCGTTCTTGGATTTCATTGCCTATTTTCATAAAATTCACATATGCCTAAGGCAAAATATTTGAAAAAAAATTGAGGGTTTGAGAGAGGACATCTCATACTAGTTCCAACTAGTGTTTATTTGACTCTTATTTGGGTCGGAACTTAGTTGGTAAAAATCGGCGCGAAGAAATTTGAAAGAAAACAGGTTTTAGGGCGTCGGACGCCGGTTTTCCCAGCGTCGGACCAATTGCCTCAGTCCGACGGTCCCTGATCCTGTTGACGGAGGCGTCGGACGCAGAGTCGGACCGAGATTTTTTGGGCGTCGGACTATTAAAAAAGGGAGTTCACGCCGCGTTCACGGCGTCGGACCGAAAATATTAGTCCGATGAGGAGCGTCAGACTAAGTGCGATGAGCACTGGATCTTACTGGAAGCGTCGGACCTTGCAGAGCGTTGGTCCGACGCCTGCAACACTAACCGTCCGACGGTCGGTTTGAATGCGCGTTTCAGTTCTTTTCTCTCTCTGTCGCGTGAGGCCCGTCTACCAATCGTCCATTTCGTATCATCTTCGTCCAGAGCCATCGCGCCGCCGCCCATACAAGCCTAGCCCTAACCACCGCTGCCGCTCCGCCGCACCCTTGCGCTCCGCCGCCAGCTTGCCGGCGCCCTCGCCGCCGGCTGCGAGCATCTTCCCTCATGTGCGGGCCCGCTCTCCTGCGCGCGGGCACCTGCTGCAGCCGAGCAGCGCCGCCGTGCCAAGCGCCGCCGCTCTGCATAGCCGCCGAGGTGCACGTTATCCTCGAGTCAAGTCCCCTCCACTCTTTGGCTGCTCCAGTGGTGGTGAGATTCAAACTTCCCTGTTCAAATTCCTCTTCTCTCCACCTCGCGCTTAAACTGTTCGGTGAAATGCCCTAACCAGCATTCCTCGTGTTCCTCGCAGTTCTATTGAAGCTTGGCTCTACTCTCGGCCTTCTAGGGTTTGTGGAGGTGATTTTCACCTTGCGGTAATCCTCTTTTGCCTCCACACCTTAATTACCTCCCTAATCATTGCATATCTATGTCAGTTGTTCTAGTCATTGACTTGTGCCCTTTGTCATGCAGGGATCTGTTTTGTCCCTTGTGTGGTGCCTCGTGTCAACAGAGATTTTCACCTCTTCGCAGGTCTTTCCTCAGGTTGCTTTGCTTCTCCTCTCTTATCCCATATGCTTGCTTCTATAGGCTCTCTCATCTCTAGCTTATACATGCTTATGTATATCTTGTCTATCTCTCTATTGCAATTGTCATGGTCAGAGTGTTTGGCAGTGGGTCAGTGAATCCGGGGCCAAGCCCGCGGATACGGAACGAGGCCAAGCCTTTGAGTGTCAGCGGCAGTTGTCAGTTTCTAAGAGACAGTGACAGTTGGCAGAGATGGTGAGGTGCAAGCAGGCCAGTCGCAGTGAGGGAGGCACTGGTGGAGACGAGAGGCCTCCTCCTCGTCCACCTTTGGACAAGGGGAAGGCCCGGCCCCTCTTGTCGAGAGCAGCAAGAAAAGGAAGAGACTTTCAGCTGAGCAGAGGCAGGCTATCAGGGTAGCACAGGCTGCAGAGGAGGCAGAGTGTGGCAGAGGTATACATATTGGAGGTATCTCTATCAGCTTGTCAGGCAATGATGAGTCCGAGGAACAGCCACAGCCTCAGAGACAGCCAGAGACTGAGTTAGCACAGCTAGAGGCAGAGCCAAGGCAGCCAGAGCAGCAGGAGGCAGCTACTCAGGGGAAGCAGGCCCAGGCTCCGCCTCTTCGTCGCTCGGGCCGCACTCGACCTTCGGTGCTACCCCGGCCCGCTGGTCAGAGGCGCGGAGATCGAGCCCCCAGGGCGCCTGCTCCCTCTGAGCCTCAGCCGGAGCCGGAGCCGGACATTCACTTGGACCTGCGGAGGATCTCTGCAGCCCGAGTCAGAGAGCTCCGGCTGACGTCGCTTGCCAGTTGGTTTCCGGATCAGAGAGATCCCAGAGCTTCTGAGGGCTGGTACACTACTCTTCACGAGAACTTCTTCACCGCCCTCATGGCCACAGGAGTTGGACTGCGACAGCATAGGGTATATCCCCTAGAGGACATAGTCCAGGCAGCAGGAGAGGAGATCGGGCCGTACTTGACTTACCTGCCTGGACTAGCAGAGCTTCTTGGCCGTTTAGGCCGGTACATGGAGTCGTGGGTGAGAGAGTTCTATGCTTCACTATGGATAGACCCCGACCACGAGTACCTCCAGTACACCTTCGGTGGAGAACCATACCGGCTCTACGCGAAGGCTCTGCGCGAGCTGTTTGGCGTGCCAGAGTCAGCTACCAGGTTGCACAGTATTTGCTATGCCATGACAGACCCGCCGAGGAGGGCTCACGGAGGACTGGCACCTGGTATTGCTCATACAGCAGCGTGTTTTCGACCGCCATTCGGAGACGGCTCCCGCAGGACACCTTCAGAGCTTCGTCCCATCGTTCGTCTCTTGAACGACGTGATGAGGCGTACACTTTTACCGCGGGTGGGGTAAAGGAGGGTCTTACTCACTTACAGCTGTGGCTCCTTAGTACCCTGGTCCAGCAGTCAGAGTTTGACGTGGCAGACTTGATCATCAGTGAGATGGAGGACACCATCGCAAAGGGCATCAGGTCTAGGCGACAGCTCCCCTACGCTCACTGGATCTCTCACATCCTTGAGCGGAGGTTGCACCGGATTTGGACAGGTATCTCCCGTGAGCTGCACCAGACTGAGACAGAGTTTTCAGTCTATAGGATGACCTCTCTGATTGACGGACGCCGTGGCAGCAGAGCTTTACACCGAGTACAGCGCCGTCAGACTTCAGGGGCAGACATGGCAAAGGTACAGCAGCAGGACGAGGCTATAAGTCATGTTGCCCATAGCGAGCTTGAGCAGTTACTTGCAGACGATGCTGTAACAGAACCGCCTAAATCGCATGGCCCACAGGCACCTGTCAACGTCACTAATGACATTTGACAGCCCGACCCGTGTTCCATATGACCTAGGCGGGCTCTGCCGGGCTTCATAAGCACCCGTTACTCCGACAGGATCCCATTGCGAAGTCATTACAGAGTTACAACATTTCATAACAAAATACATCAGAGTAGAATTTGCGGAAGAGTAAATAGTACTTAATGTTACAGACCAGTGTTCAAACAAAATTAAGTGCAGTTATTACAGACCATAAATATAAAAGAGTAGCAGTAGAGTTTGGAACAACAGTACGACAGATAGTTAAATATTACACGAACCCTGCCCAAGGGTTTAAACTTAGTCTTCTTCACTCTCCTGGACGATGGTGACGCAGCACGGAGCGAGACAAACGTCAGTCTCCTGCTGCCCTCCTGCAACGGGGTTAACAAACCCTGAGTACATGAGGTACTCCGCAAGACTTACCCGACTAAAGGTGTAAGATTAGACTCAGGAATGCAGGCTAAGGGGAGTCAAGGTAAGGCTTTAGCATGAGTTCAAGAATTTTGCGGAAAAGCATTACTAATTCTAAATCAATATTTTATTTCAATAATACTATTCATCATTATCCATTTCTCCAAGTTCTTTCTCATATATCAGCATTCTTTCATTTGCTTAATTCATTCAAAACAATCCTAGTTCCGAACCACTTTCCGATGTAGGGGTGAGGATCAAGTCTCCATATTCGAGGAGCAACGACGATTCGAATCGATTAATACCCAGCTGGGGATCCCTATCCACACTGCGTATGTAGCACTTAAGCTTGCATACGCCAACCCCGCCTACCACGGCTTTTCATACCCCGGAACCGGTCCTGCGCCACCCGAGAGCACAGTACTCCTCTCATCTCCAGGCACGACGGCCACGAGGGTACGCGCTACTCTCGCCATCTCTCCACTCCCAGTGCGTGGTTGTCGGTTCCAGCAGTAGAGCCACCGGAGTCAGAGGCTTTCCGTAGTATGTGGCTAGTTGCAAAGTCTTGATCACAGCAGGCCTGACAACGAACGGTCCCTAATATTTTTCCGTTAGAAACCATGCATTGGGACTCTAACCCAAGTACACTGGTAACTACCCGGTTTTCACATCCCTTTCCGATGGCGAGGATCGCTGGGACTCTAACCCAACAGATGGTCGACCAAACGGAACAACCCACCCGTGTGGTTGACAATGAACTAGCTAGGCACACTGCCAACCAACAAGGACATAACCAATCTCATAAAGTGATTCGTTTGTTTCATATTATCACAGTTTTCAAAATAGCATTTTTGCAATTCTATCATTAAGCATGACTAAGCATTTCTCAATTCCTTTAAATAAATCAGGGTCTTAGGTATAATATGTGGTCAAGGAAAGGTAATGCATCAATAGGTTATCACTCAACTCCTAATAACCTAATACAGTAGATTAACTCAAGTGATAAATATTTTAAATAACAAGGAGGGGCTGAATGTACCGGGGCTTGCCTTGAATTGCGTAGAGTGTCGGATCCAGGTCAGTTCCACAAATATCAAATCCTTGTATAACTTCCTGAGTAGTCTCCTCAGATGGACCCTCAGACTTTACCTCCGGATTCTCGGTCACTACACGTTTGCAATGAATGAATGTATGAATGTGATGCACATGAAATGACAGACGAAATTTAATAATAAATAAACCACACATGTGTATATGACCCTATTTTAGCTTAGACATGAATAATCTAATTCATACTGCCCTAGGTCATAAAGGTGATTGATCTAGAATCTCAATCAATCCAAAAATCACACCAATCAATAATCATTCCATTTATTATTCCTAATATTATCATTTAAACTAACATATAATTTAATAAATATTTAACTATTTCCATTTGATGTCAAAATGCACCAACAGATAGATTTTAGTACCAAACAGTGACACAATAAATTTCATGATTTTTGGAACATCACAGAAATTATTAAAAATCATCAAAGTTCCTTTTAACATTTAATGTGCTGATTCTTAATTAATACAGAAAACACCCAAATCCTGTATTTAATATTTTTATTAAATTCTACACATCACAGAGAGTATTTAGAAATATTTTCATACCTTTTGGTGCAGTAAATTAATCCATACAAAAATATCAAAACTTAACACTATTTATTCTAATTAAAATGAAAAGGCAATTAGAAAATCGCTGGAAAAAGGAAACGGCCATTCGGCCCACTACGGCCCAACAGCGCAGGCCGCGGCCGGCGCGCGCGCGCGCCACCGAACCGGCCCACACCCCGCACCGGCCCAGCACGGCCCAGCCGCGACCGCGCGCGCTCGCCTCCGCGCCGGGACACTGACAGGCCGGGCCCAGCCGTCAGCCTCCCGCGCGCGCTCACGCGCTTTCGCACGGGACACTGACAGGCTGACCCCAGCCGTCAGTTCCTTCTCCCACCTCTCGCTCTCGGCCCCTTTACGACTCCCGCGCGCGAACGACACGGCGGCTTGCCGCCGGCAGCCTTCCTCCGGCAAGGGAAACCTACCGGGCACTGAACACAGCCTAGAGGCACTACCCTAGAGACCTAAAATGGCTAGCCCCGACCGGCAACGAGCTCGTCGGCCACTCCGGCGGCTCGGCGGCGGCGGCGGACCACAAGCCGGCGAACGCGAAACGAACGCGACCAACTCAAGGCAGGAAACGATTCGGGAACTCACCACGACCCTAAACCACTAGCTGGTTGGGACGGAGACGGGACGGAGGAGCGGGCTTGACGACGTGCCGACCTGCGACGAAAAACACCGGCGACGACCTTTCCCGTTCCGGTGATCCTAGAACACCAAATGGAGAACCATCTAGCACATGAGAAGCTGAGAAACACAAGGACCCTAAAACGCACACAAGCTCCGGTAGAACCTCACCCTACGAGACCGGCCTCGGTTTCCCGACGCAGGGCGGTGCTCTGCTCGGCTCCGGCCGGACGCGGAGGCGACGACCCGCGTTCCCGGAAGCTCGAGGCACCACAGCCCACACCGATGGCACCAATCGACGCGCAAGGGAGCTAGCGAGCTTGCTTGGGGATGGAAGAGGCAATGGTGGCTTGGTCACGGTGAATTTCACCGCACTCCGATGAAGCTCGACGGCGGCCGCGAGAAGAGAAATGAGGTCGAGAAGGTGCTGTGAGGGTTTATAACACCGGGAAAGGGAGGGGATGAGCTCGGCTGGGTCCGGGGCCCCCTCTCGGCTGCTCGACAGCGGCACCGGTTGCCCACGCCGGCCGGACGGCGCCCGGCGCTGCGCGCGGTACGCGCGTCGCGTCGTGGAAGATGAACCAGGGGGGTTCCCCCCTGTAGCTACAGTGCTAGTTTGAGTAGGTCACAAGCTATTTGATGCAAATTGGAGCTGGTCCAGCCCGAATCCGAGGAAGTGGTGAATACAAAAGTTGTAGAGAATTTCGTGTAGATCATTTTTGCTTTTGACACCCATTTCAAATTCGGCCAAAATTTCGAATTACAGAAAAGGGGGTAAAAGTAGGGTTTGAATTTCAAACTGAAATTTTAAAATTACTTTTGATTCTTCTCAACAACAATCAATACTTTAGTTGAAATCAAATCACTCTAGGCCCTAAGCACAATCATATGCAAATGCTTAAATTTAAATATGATGACATGGTAGATTAATTAAATTGTAATACCAGAGGTATTACAGATGACCTCGTCGACACCTCATCGTCCAGCTCTGACAGGGACTACCGGCCCATCCCTTCACGTCCACGAGCTCACGACTCGGAGGCCGGTGGGTCCAGCTTCGCTCCATAGACCTCACAGACAGACCCTGCACTGCTTGCCATTCTTCAGAGCTTACAGCAGACACAGCAGAGATAGGCAGAGGAGCAGGCCCGATTTGCCAGGGAGCAGGCTGCAGCTCTCACTCAAATTCAGCTCAGGCAGGATCAGTTCCAGCAGCAGATGCTCCAGATGCAGCTCCAGAGCCAGCAGATACAGCTACAGACCTTTAGGTTCATCGAGCACATCATCAGACACACCGGAGCCCCACCGTACCTAGCCACTACCCCTCTAGTCCAGCAGGTTGGACCGGCAGCCACTGCAGCCCAGGTGACTCCAGCGATACAGTCCAGTGGACTTCAGAGTCAGGGCACAACTTCTCTCCAGAGTCTGTTCGTCACGCCGACTCAGCAAACTCAGCAGTGGTTTGCCACGCCAGGCACTCAGGGGTTCACTCCGATCCACACCGGTTTCACACCTGACCTAGGTGGCCCCTCAGTGACCAGGAGCTTGGGTGCTATCTTCAGCGAGATCACAGGCTTGCCCACACCTCCTGAGTTCCGGCAGCTTGTTACCACCACCACAGCTCCACCTACCACTGGGACTACAGAGACACTACCGTCTACAGTCGCCTCCTCAGAGCCACTCCCGACTTCAGCAGGGACTGCGACCGTAGTAGTCACAGCAGCTGCTACAGAGACAGCTGAGCAGACCCGGACCGCTTCACCTTCACATGCTCCGTCAGAGGGTCAGGTAGTTCAGAGCTCAGAGTCAGAGGGAGACCCTTCTCGGTTTGAGCTTCGACCCCACTCCTCCGACCGTGGCCCTGTAGCTTCTTCTCCTCCTCCTGAGTCTTAGGTCTTTGGTGCTTGATGCCAAAGGGGGAGAGAGCATAGATTTAGTGGGAGCGCGTGAGAGGGTTTTGGTTCTTTTTGATGTGATATAATCATGCAACATGTTTATGTTTATTTTCATGCTTGAGCCTTGATTGTGACATGTTTCTGAGCTTCATGTTATTCATATATCATGTCACTTGGTTTCGCTCTAGTCTTAGCTTCCGCACTTCACTCCGATCTTGAGCGTATTCGTTTGGTACTTATGCTTATTTCATATCTTATGTGTACCTTGTGGTCTTGATTTGTATAAGCATGCCTAACCCTTTTGCTCTTATTGTCACATGCTTATATGAATCAAGCCTTTAAAAACCTCACTCTTTCTAAATCTATTTGAGGTTGTTGTCATCAATCACCAAAAAGGGGGAGATTGACGCATCTAGGCCCTAGTGGTTTCGGTGATTAATGACAACAAGACGGTTATTATGACTAACATGTGTTTTGCAGAATAACCTAGAGGTTAGATTATAATAACATGTAGGTTCAAGCCCCTAGCGATGGAATTCGATTCGGTTTTCAAAGGGTGGAAGACAAGACGGTGATAGGCTAGTGCCAAGTGTCGTTTGGAGTTGAGAGACACTTGGCGTAGTCTTAGGTTTTGTTTTTCTCTTTGACCGTACTATTAAGAGGGGTTTGGATGGGTAGCTTGACCTAGAGCAAGATTAAAGGGTGTAGATGTGATGCACACTTATCCAACATAGCTCTAGACAGCCTAGGGAGACCCTTGAGAGAGAGGGGATCAAACTTAATTTTGGAAAGTTTTCGATTCGACGAAGTTTTGATCAAATTAGAGGCGTCGGACTCTTCCTAGTATGGGCGTCGGACCAATAGTTAGAGTCCGATGACACGTGGCAGCCCCTGGACAATTCTCAGCGTGCCAGGGAGCGTCGGACCCTGACTGGATGGTCGTCGGACCATTAGCCAGAGTCCGACGGTGCCTCTGGGTGTTCAGCGAGCGTCGGACCGTCGAGAGAGTGAGCGTCGGACTAATGTTTCTTAGCGTCCGACGCTTCCAGAGAGGTTCCTACAGTGAAAAAGTGCGTCGGACTTAGTCCGACGGTGTGCGTCGGACCATTGGTCCGTGTTATAGCCGTTGAGAGGCATTGTGCCAGTTGTTCAAAAGAGTCGGACGGAGGAGCGTCGGACCATCGAGTTCGGTCCGACGCCCTTCTGGCATAGGACTGAGCACAGTGCGACTGTGAGAGTCGAACCGTGGTAGATGGTCCGACGGTCGAGCCTCGGCAGCGTTCGACGGTTCGCAGGAAAGTGAGAAACGGCTAGTTTTGGAGAGGGTGAGTATTTATACTCCACCAAAGCCTCTATTCTATGCCTCTTGCCACTTCTAACAGCTGAAGGAACCCTTGTTGATCTTGTGAGAGAGCAAGATCCCTAAGGAGCATTGAGTGAACTCCATTGCTTGTGAGCTTCTTCCCTAGAGCGATCAAGAGTGACTTGTGTGCATCCATCACCCTCTTTGGCCTTGTTCTTGCTCAAGTGAGAGTCTAGGCTTGTTACTCTTGGTGATCGGCATCACCTAGACGGTTTGGTGGCGATCGGTGGCTCGGTGACCGCTTCGAGAGCTTGTGGGCGATACAAGTCGAAGTTGTGAGCGGTTGTGGACGATCCACCGTGCCGGAGAGGCAAAGGATAAACCCGTCGAGAGCACTTGGTCTTTGCGAAGATCAAGGGGGAGCTACACCCTTGCACGGGTGCTCCAACGAGGACTAGTGGGGAGTGCCGACTCTCCGATATCTCGAGAAAAATCGGATTTGTCTTTCTAACTCTTTACATTCCCGTATTTTCTTTGTGTTCTCTACTTTTCTGGAGTAGTATACTTGTGATAGGACTTGGCTCTACGTTGCATAACTTGTTTTAGGAATAGAATTGACACAAACACTTGTAAGGTGACATTGGGCAAATTGCGATAGGTTGAATTGATTTGCGAAAAATTTATTAGTTGCCTAATTCAGCCACCCTCTTGGGCATCCTTGATCCTTTCAAGATTCTTTTCCTCACAAGTAATTCCTATTGTCATTAACCTGATTATGGCTTCATTTCTATTTAATAAGCCACTGAGACTTAAAGTTGTTTAATAATCTGCTTGAGATTACTACAGTGCTAAATAATTTTTGTTGAGATAATAATTTGCTTGAGATTACCTCAAGAGTGCCCATCTAAATAAAAAGGCCTTACTTATTTCTTTCTCACTGAAGCTGAGGAAACCAAAGCATAATCTAAAACCAGTTGTAAGCAAATCTAAAAATTGGATACTCAAATACCAGGTTTTATTTATTTAACTTGTTGTAAGCAAATCTAAAAATTAGATCGTTAATATTGTGTACTATACTTACGATAATGAAATTATTATCTCTTTTTTAAAGAGTTATGTAATCTTGAGACTCCAAACCTTATGATTACGAAAACCTTTTGATAACAGTATGACACACGTTTGTACATGAGTTATCATGATATTGATATATAGAAGTATAGCACATATTTATACAGGTTCTCGTTGCAACGCACGGGCATTCACCTAGTAATTAATTAAGCAACATTTAATCTGTCGCTTTCTTTACTTTTAAAAAAAATCTGTCGCTTTCATAAAAAGCTGTCGACGTACGCGGGTTTTTTTTTCACCTTTTTGTGTGTGTGAAACATGTACGGAGAAGGAATTTATTCTGGGTGTTTAGTATTGCGGCCAAATCAGATAATGGGCATGGTGGCTTGATTAAGGCGGCACCAACAAGAGAATGATTTGAGCGTCGTTTGGTGAGGAGGCTTACACCGGCTTCGACTCCTCCGTGCACCGTACCACTCTCTTTTCAAAATGAAGGTACTATGTTAATTTGGTGAGGTTAGAACTGTTGTAGAGTAAGCCACGGTTTTTGACTTCACCGGCTCTGACTCATCTACCTAATGTAGTAAGGATAAAGGAATAGAGAAAGCCATACCAAAGACTAGGTCTTTAATTAGCTCTTAAGATAGATATATCTTTTTTTGCACTTATATGGAGTTTTTGTTTTTTTTTCTTTGGAGGTGGATCTTGTCTCAGATAAGCAAATAACATACGAGAAAAAAAAAAGACGATCACTTGCTTAACAAAAAGGTTTCTACTATGTTAACAATGGATCCAAGAAAAAGACTTGTCAGACTGTTCTACTAGCAGTCCTACTACTGTAATAATCATTTAATAGGTGAATAAATCCATCATCAGTTGTTCACCAATTATTGCAAGCGATAGAGGCCCTGTTTAGATCCAGTGCAAATTGCAACTGCAACTAGTCACATCAACGTTGCGGCACATGCATGGAGCATTAAATATAGACGAAATGTTTACATGTTTGTACTTTTTGCATGTACATCACGAGACGAATCTTTTAAGCCTATTTGGACCATGATTGGACAAAAGTTATCAAATACAAACGAACGTGCTACAGTGCAGAATTGCAACTGCAACTGGGATCTAAACGGGGCCAGAGTCGAGGAATGGATGTTCGTCAATTATTGGCCGTACAGATCCCATCCTAACATGCACAAAATACTCCTAAATTCCATGGTTTCCGCAAACTAAAAATAAGGCCATGTTTGATGAATTGAGGACTAGTGGTTAGTTAAGGACTAGTGATTAGTTGACCAATAGTTGGCTTAGTAGTGATTAGTGCGGTTTTATTTAGATCTAAGCTAAGGACTATAAACTAGAACAAGTTGTTACCCCAAATAAGTATGAAAACGGACGGGATAAATCCCATTTCGTCCAAAATCGTATACCACTTTCTTCCGTCCGTTTCCGTTTTTTCTGGGATATACGAAAATGGGAACGAAAACGGGACGGTGTTCTGGGAGCGGGAGCGAAAACGGTGAAGCATTTTTCCGTCCGTATTTGCGAAATCCCGTTTTTTATCAGGATATCCCGTTTTTCATTCCGTTTTTCTATAATACAGGATACACAGCCCGGCTAACCCAATAGGCAACAGAGCTAGCCCAATTTGGCTTAATATGGGATACACAGTTTATTCATTTCTTATCCTATGATGCTGTGACTTTACTCTCTCCTACACTCTTCAACTCTTGTCTCAAATTTTTTTAAATAATATTTTTTATTGATTAATTGCGAATCTAGTATTTAGAATCGGAAAATTACAAAAATAGCACCCTGTCGGCCATCCAGCAGCCGATAAGGGACCTGTCGGCACTCCAGCAGCCGACAGGCTTACGTGTCAGCTGCCACGCAGCCGACAAGCGTCGGCAGCGGGTGTCGGCGCCGACAGGAGTCCTGTCGGCTTAGTGGCCTGTCGGCCTCCTGGAAGCCGATAGCCCTGTCGGCTCACCGGAAGCCGACAGGCCACTACTACCATGTCCTTCTCATTTTGATGTTCATTTTCACGTTATTTTCATATTCGTTATACGGTTCAATCCGAAAACTTAACTTATTCGTGACTTGCTAGATTGTTCTATAAATGAAGTGTGTTACAAACTACGAAAAATAGAATTAAAACAACACATGTTCAATTTAAAAGAGTAACCCAGCGATACATGAAATGAACGGTGCGTGGCATATGTGGTTTGCAATGGCATGTGTGTGTGACTCTGGTAAGAGCCCACAGAGTATTGTAAACATGCCTTAGGGAATTTAACTTGCTGGGTCTATTACATTGTTCTACTGGGTGCAGCGTGGTTGTTTGCCCTTGTTTTCGCGCCGTGAAGACGGTTCCTCTTTACGCTTGATGATTGCTTCACGCAAGCTTAACTCCTCCCTCCTCCTGGCAAGATTTTCCTCCTTAGCTTTGAGGCGGATCTGATCTGCCCTGATCCGTCGCTCTTTGTCCTATCTGATTTTGCAGTCAACTTCACGAGTCTCATTCATCTTCAGAAGATATTGAGCTTTGTCTTCAAGCTCCTTCGGACGCCTCTGTAGCCATGCGGGCATCTCCCGATCCACCCATTGGATCCACTTGCAAGGCTACATGTGTAGATGTAAATGATGAAATTGTGTATAGTTTACGAGAAATGAAAGAAGTTGTTGCTAGTACCATGAAGTCGTCATCCAGATCTGGGCACCCAAAGTACCTACACCCATAGTGTCGGTCCAACTCCATCCACACGCACAACCTAGTGACAAATCCACAACGACACTTTGGCCACTCACGCCACGACGGTAGCTGAGTTAGGTCAAATGTCCATGACGACATTGTAGTTGAATGACGAGGATTTGGAGAAGAAAATGTGTGGTACGCTAACTCATCGGATGTCTTTAAATAGGGCAGGCATGGAGTGAAGGAGTAATTTCATAGACCCCAGCCTTTTCCGACTTAGTCCTTTATAGTCCTTTATAGGCTTTACACAAACAATTCTAATAAATAATTCTAACAATGAAATTAATCCGAAAAATAAAATAAACTAACCCTAACTAACTAAATCAACTAACCTAACCGTAAATAAACAACTAAAGAAACTAACCTAAGCCTAACTAACCCTAATAAAAAACTAAATAACCCTAAATCCACGATTCAATAATGTACAACTAAAGGTTACCCTAATCGAATCTACAACTATAAATAACCCTAAACTAATCTACAAGTAAAACGAATCTTAAACTAATGTACGACTAAAAATAACCCTAAACGAAACTACATCTCAAACTAACCCTAAACTAATGTACTACTAAAACTAACTCTAATTCTAAAATAATTTATAATTTCCTCAAATTCTGAACTAATTTAAAAATAATTACAACTTCCTCTAAACTAAACCTAACCCTAACCCTAAATCTAACTAAATCTAACTAACCCTAAATACCTAATTTTATATAAACTAAATACATAAAGTAATCAAATTTGTAAAAAAAACAGAAAACTAAAAAAAAAGCAAACTCACCTACTGTGCCGACCGACGACGGCGGTGGCTCGTCCTTGGCCTCCGCGGCCGCGCGGGGACGGTGGAGGGCGGCGGCGGGGGGCCCCTCCGCCGGATCCGGCTGCTGGGGGCGGCGGACGGCGGCCGGAGCGGCGGCGAGCGCGCTGAGAGAGAGAGAGAGAGAGCGCGCAAGTGAGCGCCGTTGGGAGGAAGGAGACGGCCGCGATAGTTATAGGGACCTGTCGGCTCCTCGGCAGCCGACAGGTCCCTATCGGATCGCGAGGGGCCGACTGGCCTATCGGCCCGACAGACCTGACAACTTTGGCTCGGCCCGCTGGCGTGGCGAACTAGTCGGCCGTGGAGCGGCCGATAGGGTCCTGTCGGCTCCTCAACGGCCGACTGGTCCCTAATCGGCTTTCTAGCGGCCGACATGGTGCTATTTTTGTAATTTTTCTATTCCAAATAATAGATTCGCAATTAATCAATAGAAAAATATTATTCAAAAAAAATTCCTCTTGTCTCGTGCTTGTGTGATGTATGGATTCATATTTGATATTGTACTAGTATTTATGTGTAGTATGTTTGGTATATTAGATATTTATTAATACACTTTGGTCTATATATTTGAGCTATCATATGTAACATGCCAACATGTAATTCTGGCTTAAGTTTTCGTTTACCGTTCGTTTTCGTCTGTTTTCCGATCGTATTTACCAGATTTCGTATTACCGTTGATCCCGCTACCGTTTTCGTTTCCGGTTATTCGGCTCCCGCTCCCGTTTCCGCCTAATAATATGAAAATGAAAATGATAGAGCGATTTTCCGTTCGTTTCCGTCCGTTTTCATCCTTAACCCCAAACCTAGTTAAGGCCTTCCGGTTATATGGACTAGTGAACTAAATAAAAACTAGTTAGAAATTGAAGTAACTGTTAGTCTACTCACTAGTTACAAATTGAAGTACCTATTAGTCTACTCAGTAGTCCATCTGTTTAGATCTTTAAGGACTAAATTTAAACCAACTAATTGTTAGTCTATATGATCAAACAACCCCTAATAGGTGACAACCGAACACAAATACTTAGCATGTACTCCCTCTGTCCCAAAATATATGTCATTTATATGCTTTCTAATAAAAACTTTAATTAAATATATATTAAAAATATTAATATTTATAGTATATAATTAGTATCATCTGAAAGATCTTTGAATCTAGTATTTTAATAAATTTATTATGAGATATAAATGTTACACAAATTTTCTACAAATCAAGTCAAATTTGCAACACATACACCAACAACGCCAAATAAAAAGGAACGGAGGGAGTACCTATTTAGAAAAAAGAATATAATTTTAGTATAGTATCGAGTTAAAAGATCTTGAGTTGACCAAAATTATTGAAAAGAGCTATTTCACCAAGTAAGTTTTTATTTGACGAATATATTTTCAAAAACATATATTTTTTTATAAATGTTGATATTTTTTTCTATGCTGTTTCACTTAATTTACTGATCTGAAGAGGGTTCATAGAAATTTTTCCTACAAGATTTTAGCCTCTAGAATTTCTTCATTTATCCTCTGTTCCAAAGGGGTCTAAGAATAAATTTTTCTAGACCAATGTACTACGAGTACTCAAGTAAGTTCCCGAAATTTTATAGTAATTGAACATGAATTTTTGGATAAGTTTTGTTTAAAATCTTACTAGATTTATAGGAAATAGACACTCTATTTATTATAGAAGTATATTCGATGGTTAATATAGTGACTTTTTTTTTGTAAAAGGATCATTTTTTTTGTAAAAGGAATACTATTTTTTATATATTTGTCAAATTTTGAATCGTTTGAAGTAAGATTCTTATTCTTTGACGAATAATTAAGACCTTTTTATAGGACCTAATGTTCTTGCGGTGTCACGCCGAATGTTCCATTTAGTGTTGCATAGATCATTTGGATTCCAATAAAAAAGATTACAGTCTCTGTGTGTAAACCATGAGACGAATATTCGAATGTTTAATCTATCATTAACAAATATTTACAGTAGCATGATATTATCAAATTATGGACTAATTAGAATAAAAAAATCTTCTCGCAAATTACACGTAATATTTATAATTAATTATTTTTTCGTCTATATTTAACAAGTATCTAACCATATGATGTGATGGAATATAAAACTGATGTGATGGAATATAAATCTTTTACGGTGCAACTAAACAAGACCGAATCTATGTTTGCGTGTGGGTGCACATCTCGAACCGAATAATTATTAATCTCGGGATGTACTAGTGTCTGTTGCACGAGTACAGTACCAGTACGGCATTTGCTTCGTCACACAGTACTCCTCCTTGCATTGCAGTACTGTACTCCCTCAGTCTCACAAATAAACGCAATTCTTTGACTTCGATTTTTACTCTTTAATCATTCGTCTTATTTGAATTTTTATACAAATAATAAATTAAATAAATCATTATGAAAATATCTCTAACTATAAAATAAGTCATAACAAAATAAATAGTATTTATTAAAAAATTTAAATAAGACGAACAGTTAAACAGAAGTCGTAGAAGTTAAAGAATTACGTTTATTTGTAAGACGGAGGGAGTAGCCATATGGCAAGAGAGGCAGAGAGCACATCACATGGCCGTCAATTTCGTCAGCGTGGGGTGTGAGCGTGACACCTTTACCACCGGTTGTGGTCTTTTACTCTTTTTCTCCTTCCTCTATTTTTGCTGTTTCCAAGAAGAGCAACCACAGTCCACAGCTGCGGACAGCGAAAAGGATGGGCGAAGAGGTGACACGAGTGGCGCCCGATGCATTGCATGCATGTGGGATGCCCCATCATCATATCCTTGCTACGAGTACTTTCGTCCGCCTCCACTTTTTTACTGTGCCGCCCGCTCCCGGGCTAGCTGCTGGCACCCTGGTTCGTTTCGGTTTTTTATAAAGATTTCGTTGTTTTCTAAAAGTATATTAATACAGTAGAGCAATGTTTCGAAAGGAAAAAAAAAAGTACTAGGAGCACTGCGATTGCCGATTGTGAGAGGGATAAAGAGTGTCAGTGTCAGAGAAAACGACGTGGCTGCTTATTGGAAGATGACCATAGTCCTTACCTAACCGTATAGTATATGCAAATAGAAAGTGCACAAGGCTGGTGTACCATCATGTGTGTTGGGCTTGCTCCTATTTCTAGCTATTGCTATCTTCGCTTTCTTTATCAGCCTGTTCTTTTGGCTAAAAAATAAACGTTGATTTTGGCTCGTGCTGATTTGTTGTGAGAGAAAAATACTGTTTCGTGGCTGAAAATAAGCGTTGATTGGTCAAAAGAACTAGCTGTATACTCCTACTACCACACAAGTGATGGAGTAGCAGGAGTTTTGGTTCTTTCGGATATGATGTTCACACTACGGCATCGGGTTTTCTCTCTTTCTTCTTGTTTCATGCAAAAGTGTAAATATGCATAAAACCATTAAGACTGTTGCAAAAAAAAAAAAATCTTCGTCCAAACAAAATGGAGGGAGTATGTTTAAGTTGGTATAGAGTGCATAATAAAATATTTTATAATTTATTGAAGGGAGTATTATAGTCTAAGTTACAGTAGTAGTACAGAGTCTCTTGTATTATTTCGGCAGGGAGCAGGATCGAATTTTGGCACGGCCTTGACAAGTTGACACGCGCACAGTGTTGAAGATGGCAACGCCGTGCAGCAGTACGAGTGGAGTAATAAGTACTGAGTAGATTACTGTACGTACTCAGGGAGAGGGAAAAAAACGGTGGAGAACTGGAGGTGGATGTACGGGCATGGCGGGCCCCCGGGTATGTAAAGCAGTGAATCGAAACGTTTGTGACACTGGACATCCCTCCCTGGCCCCTGGCCTGCCCTGTCCTCTCCTCTCCTCTCCGTCTCAATATTTTCACTGTTTGAGAAAACTCTTTAACTAATTTTATTTTAAAAATATTAATATTGATGATATAATACTAATTAATGTTATTAGAAAGATCTTTGAATTTAGTTTTTAATAATCTTGTAAAGATAAAAAGATTATACATCTTTTTATAAATTAAGTTAAACTCGTGATAAAAAATAAAAAACGACATCTAATCTAATTTAGTACGGAGCGATTTCTTCCCGTTCCTCGTTGGGGCGCGCTCTCCTTTTTCCCCGGTCCGGTCGCTTTTGATTCGTTCGTTTCGTCGTCTCTGTCTTCTCCCCGTGCCGTTGGCAGTGGCACCAGGAATCGTACGTGAGACGTGAAATGACGGTTGTGTCCCCGGGGCAGGGGCAGAACCGTCCGTCACGTGGGCCGACGTCCTTTGCGTCCAGTGGGGGACCAACCTGTCTCTCTCGCTCTGGTCCAGGCCAGGCCGGGCGTCCTCGCTCCGGGCCCACTTGCCTCTCCTGCTACTCTGCCACTGCCACAGTATCTCTTCTCGTCCTCGCGAGTCGCGAGTAGAGAGCGTGAGGGAGTAGTACTGATACGGCTGCCGCGAGATGCTGCGTATAGCAGGGTAGCAGGAGTAGTACGTGGGGTGTAGCCCCACACACACACACACACGGGGCCAGCTAACGGGTCAAAAGTTTCTGCCTCCGCGTTCGCATCATCTAGACGCTTCATTTTGTGTACACGTTGTGGCCTCGTGGGTGTTGGATTTGCCTCGCCGCTTCCGCTTGGTGGCCGACTGGCCGGTCAATTTTTTTATTAGCTAGCTGAAGTTCAAGAGTACTCTAAGATTAGTTAGACTTTAGCTAGCTAAAATTGATATAATTTTAACTGATATAATTAATAACCTTAGATCGTTTACTTGATATAATTCTTTTTTCCAAGATTAGTTGAACTTTAAATAGCATATTACTTTACATCTTATGTTTAGTACCTAAAGAGCTCAAGAAGTGTGAATAGCTCATGTTTAGGCCATAGTACAATCTAAACAATGTGTGAGTAGACCTGTCGTTAGGTATCCTTACACATTCCCCAAATCCACACCCACGTGATTTGGATCGGGTATGGATGAATGGCTTGCTACCCATTGGATTAGGGGTAGGGTATGGGTATCCCTGCTTATACCTGTTTCCAGCTGACAGAGGCTATAGCTCATCAACTGGGAATGGGATTGAGAATCTGACTGAGCTGAAGCCGATACGGATTGGTGCGAGGACGATGGGGGATAAATTGCAGGTGTGGCTATGTCCGGCTGTGGCAGAGAGAGCTGCTCCAGCAGGTGGGGGCGGCACCGCACCGACGAAGCTGCTCTGGCAGGTGGCGATGGCATGGCGCCGACGAAGCTTGCTGCATGGTGTGGTGCATGTCGCTCCTGTTCTATGCCGTGAAGTGGGTAGCGCAGTACATGACTACATGCGCGGCAGCGACGCCAAGTCCATCGCGCATGCCGCGGCATGCTTTGACACTGCGAGCAGCATGCGACTCGTCGAAGCCAAAATCAGCGGCGGGTCATGTACCTTTGGGCTGTGGTGGTGCTGCATGGTGTACGACGAGCGACGGCGGCCATGGCGGAGGTGCGCCCCAAGGAGGCGGAGAGCTCAGACATGTTTCGGCTGGTGGTGCAGCTCGGGATGGAGGTGTCAGTGTCACTGGCCATGGCCATTGTCATCACACGACGAGACGTTCGGCAAGCCATCCCTGCTCACGATCACGAGCTGGTCCAAGTATGTAAGCCGCCATGCCATGCCATTGGCATAGGATCAGTCGAGAAAGACAGCAGCCAGCCACGACCTCCAGGTCGCTGGAAGATGAGGAGTGGCTCTTGGACAGTGTCTACAGTCTTCACTCGCCCGCTCAGTCCAAGACTCCAACCAAGCAAGCATGTGTTCATGTGTAGATAAATCAAATTACCCAATGGGTATGGGGAATTATGGGGAGGGTCTAGAATGATATGTTAGAAATGAATTTGGACATGGGTAAGACCAGGTTTGTTCAAACCCTCCTCAACGACTGGTTTATGTGCGAGGGTCTGTTTAGTTCCTAGGACAACATATGTCACCTTAACAAGTCAGGATGAAGGTTGATGGCTGAATCCAACAACTTGTTTAGCAGAGGAGGTTGAGCTTGTATTGACACCACACGTGGCAACAAGAATTCGAGCCTTTTGCTTTGCTACGGTGAGCGAGCCAATTTGGTAATTGACTCATCAAGACTATTATTCGCTCATCAAGTCAAAATGCTTTTAGAAGAGCGGTCGGCAGTTCGCAAAACGCTGGTTCCGGATTCCGGCCACGAGGGCGTGCGCACAGCACAACGGCGGATTGGATGTGGACGCACGCATAGGATCCCCGCAAGAGGACAATCCCGTCCGTACTCTGTGCCTGGCCGCACAGATAACGAGAGTGATGGAGAGAGAGTAGCTGTAGGAGTAAAATAATGCAGGCCGGTCATGCCAACCGCTTTCGTTTTCGTTTTCGTTTTCTTTTTTTCTTTTATATTTTAATTCACAGCACAGTCGCGCACGGAGAGGATCGCTTTCTCCCGAGTGACCGAGAGTCCCGACTGCGACACGACACGACACGACACGACACGAGTGGTTATCGCGAGATGGCGGTGTTGGGTGTCCTTGCTATTGGGCTGGCTATTGCGTCGCGTCCGGTCCCGGTGGCGTCCCTGTCTCGGAAACCGACGCCGATGCATGTGAGTGAGTTGTTCCCAGCTCACCACCCTGTCAATATGCATATGCCAAGGAGGAGGTACGTGAGCTCTGTTCGTTTCAACTAAACAACATATATTTTTCAGCTCTAAAACAGTATTTTCCCTCGTAATAAATCAGGGTCAAGCCAAATCAGCTCAGCTTTTCAGCTGAAGCGAACGGAGCTCACGGCTCTGCCACCACTCCCATCCCATCATCCCACCTCTTCCTCCGATGTTTAGTCTGCGTTTAGATATATTTGTAATTTAGAATTTTGACACTGTAACAGCGAGAAATCTTTTTTAATAAATATCTAATCATAACTTAAGTAAGCTTAAAAAATTTATCTCATGATGTAAATACAAACTATACAAATATGCAAACATTTCATCTACATTTAATTCTCCATACATATGCTACAACATTGATGTGATTAGTTACAAATGAAAGTTGCAGGGTATTTAAACAGGCCCTTAGTTCACAAACTTTTTCTAAATTCCTTATCCCATCAAATCTTTAAACACATGTATAAAGCATTAAATATAGTTAAATAATAACTAATTGTACAGTTTATCTATACAATGAATCTTTTGAGTCTATTTAGTTAGACAAAAGTTATCAAATACAAGCAAAAGTGTTACAATAGCAGAATTCAAACTTATTCCCCAGCTAAACGCACCGTGTGGTCAGGGTCTACTTGTTCTCCCATATAAATTTCATAGAAATTGTATGGATTTTTTTATAAAAGTCAATTTAGTTTCATAAAGAAAACCTAGGAACAATAAAATTTCTCCGCGTTCCGGACTGACCATGATCCTCACGCATAACAAAAAAAAAAAGAGTTACCATGATTCTCCCTTTGTTTGGAATTATAGATATTGTGGCTCTGTTCGCTTCAGCTAAGCAGCACTTAATTTCAATTTTGAAACTATATTTTCTCTCACAATAAATCAGTTTTAGCCAAAATCAGCTCAGCTTTTCAGCTCCAGTCAACAGAGCTACGACGTCCATGGGTTGTTCAGGTGCCTGCACGTTCTGGCGACGTGCTTGCGTTGTTCTTGGATCCGTGCAACAGTTAGATGTCTAGTGGTTGCTAGCTATTGTCTCAAAATAGGTTAGATTTCAGTCGATATAGCATATCTCTCACCTTTTTTTTTCCCTAAAAACCTGATCAAAATAAAGATGATTTAACTCTGTACTGTTCTAGAATTATGGATAGATATAAAGTACACTGTTCCACAAAGGGTCTGCTTGATCCCATGGACTAAACTAGTTGGCTAAAGTTAGTTTAGCACTTGAGAATCTAAACAGGTGAATTAGTGACCGAACTAACAACTAGTTCAAGCCCCAATTAGTTGTTAGTTCACTAGTCAATACAACCAACTATTTGGGGCTAACAACTAATTCTAGTCTATAATAGAACTGGTTAGTCATTGATCCAAACAGGACTGAACTAACAACTAGACAGGTAACTAATAGTCCAACTAATCACTAGTTCTAGTTCATCCAAACACTAATCCTATTTAATCACTAGTTCTAGTTCATCCAAACAAACCCTTAAAGTGCCAACAACAAGGAGAGAATAATCTCATCAAATGCTTTGGCTTTTCTTCAAAAGGCGAGGAAATTAAAACATGCACGGATACGGCATCATCATTGCTCTTCCAGATGTGCTGTTGGGACCCAATGCACATGCAGCATTGTATATCTTGCTTGCCATCATTGTGGAAACGAGTGCTGATTGGCGAGGAGTCGCCGTCGGGAGCCAAAGCTAGCAGCCAACATATATGGCGCTTTCCAACAGGACCATCACAAAACGAAATGAATTGCATCAACAAAATCAAGGTCGATGAAATAGACAACTGAAATCGACCTTTCCCTTCGTTCCTTGCTTTTGTCATTTGTCACAGATATATATGCAATCGGCTGACAGAGATGTATGACAACCTCTACGTGTCGCTCACTTCTCCACTTCCTTCTGGTGCCTATCTCCGTCAAATTACTACTGAAAACGTTTTTCTAGAGCCGTGTGGCATTTTTTGGAGGAGGTAAGTTCAGCTGCCCTCCCTGAAAATATATATCGTTCACTGAAATTGATTTCTAGTGACGATAGATAGCATGGGTCTTCCTTTTGAATCGGTTTTCAAGAGTACTTCCTCCGTCTCACAAAACATGCAATTCTAACACAGTAACACGTTTTAGTGTATTAACTTTGACCAATTATAGATAAAAAACTTTAAATATTTAAAATATCAAATAAACATCACTAGATTAACTATGAAATGTATTTTCATAATATATTAATTTAAAGCCATAAATATGAATACTATTCACTAAAAACTTGGTCAAACGTGAACTACTTCACGTGGCACGCAACCCATAGTTGCATGTTTTCTGGGACGGAGGGAGTACTAATTAGTAATACAAGAGTGTTGTCTGAAATCATTTTAAAATTAAGTTACCTAAAATTTAGAAGTGGTAAACAAATAGATATAAATATGTTTTGGTGTTATCATATAAAACCCTTTATGCCATTTTAGTATTTCGGATAACACTAATATCGTTAGAAGGACAAATTTGTAAAATTGGGATTTCCTTAGCTAGATTTAACATGGCCTCTCCAATAATTTGCCGATTAGAACAAGTTAGTAAGACTTCGTTAGGAGCCACGTGCGCACGTGGAGACGGAACCGCCCGCACAGTTTCTGCTTCCCCGGCTCGTCTTCTTTCTGTCCTTGCCCTTGCCTTCTTCTTCAGCCCTCATGCCCCTCCCCTCGCCTCCCCTCACAACTGGCCACATGAGTGCCCGTCTCTAGATCTAGTGATGCTGCCCCCGCCTTCAGCACCTCCCACTGCCCCTCCACTACCAGTAGGGTTTAGTCAAAGCTTTGGCGAGACCCAACCGTGCAGGCAGTGACCTTCTTCCTACCCTTCCCCCTCCCCTAGCCTCCTCCCGCATGCGGCCATGGCGACCTCCGGGCTCTGGTGAACTCGCCCCCACCCTGGACCTGGTCTGGCCGCTACCCTCGCCGCCGGGGCCCCTAACCGCCGGCCAACTATCCCCACCGTTTGTCTTCCCTACCTTCCTGCCCCCCAGCCTGCCCCTTCTAAGGCAGCCGGAGTTGGGGAAGAAGGGGTGGGGGTCGCCGGAGCCCTAGCTGCTGCCATCTCCAACTTCTTCTCTGTGGTGGTGGCCTGCCTCCTGTCTCTAGCTTGAGATCCTCCACTAGCTATGGCCGATCGCAGGTAGTGCTATGGTCGCCGTGGGCGAGGAAGATCATTACCGGTGCGGTTGCGAATTCAACGGGCCAAGACGAGCTTGATCGTGCATCGACGATAGCCACAGGTGCTCGCACCATAGCTCAAGCACGTGCGCGCGTAAATAAGCATTTGGAAATTATTAAACCAAGCCGTCATGGAACCATGTACGATAGTGTAACTTGGTCTGAACTACAACTTCTTTTGAAATTACTTATACTAATTGATTTTTTTATTATTAGGTATAAATAAATACAATTTCGTCTTTTCTTAAGCCGGGGAGAGACTTTCCAATCGAGAAATGGATAACCCGAATAAATTAATGTTAACAAAAGATATTATTACTACCATCACTGTCAGAGTAACACCCCCCTTATATGCATGTATGGTTCATGCGTACCCGACGTCCTTTTCAAGCTAGTCCGCTGAAAATACAGCTGAAAGGCACTTGCCATTTTTTTAATGAAAAAGGAAAATGTTTATGGCCTAACCCAATATACTCGTCTCCATTCGGCATGAGCTGTTACGTACGGTACAAATTCCTCTCTCTCGTACTCACACGTCATCTGATAATAATTAGTTTTGGCCGACCGGTATGGCCCGATCCATAATTTTTGTCTCTCATATTTTTTTAAATAAAAAAAAAATTGTCTCTTGTGAGCTGTAGGCTTCAGTTTTCAAGCCCTGCGTAAGTACGTACGCAAAAGCATGGCGACTTGGGTGAGGACTAGAATAACCATATTGTTTGTATACGATTATTTGATTATTTTTTACAAAATCTGTCGTATCGTATCAGTTTGGATGTTTATTCTTATTGATGTAACAAGAAAATAACATGAGCATGTCACTGTCGTTCATAATAGTCGGAACACATAGATCATCGCCGGCCAGTAAGAGCTACGTATGTACTCCTACATCATAGACTATGCGCTGCCGAGAACGACACATGGAAAGTAGAAAGAGTATAATTTTTGTATAGATCTAAATCATAAATCATTGTTATAATTGTCGGTAATGTGATGGTGATGGCTACCTTGATCGAGGCATGCGTATTGAGGTGTCCGTTTTGGAATCACATGCGCTGGTCGCTGTCGGGAAAGGACGGCAGCGATCGGGGCCGCGGGGGAATCCGTGACAGCTCCTTCCGATGACGCAGGGCTATTTTCGGCAGAACCAAAAAATCTCGCGGTTTGCAAATCACACGTCCTCGCTTTTAAGCAATCACCGACAGGGAAAGCTAAGCCAGCGCTCCAGCTTCACCTAGTACCTATCACGCCCAACCGGTCAATTATCCCGCCATAATTTGTTTAATTATATCATTTTATTCTGCCTTATATTAAGCAAGGATTGTAAGCAGCACGTAAACGTGAACCAACCTACCCAATTAATTAAGACTCCGTTTGGATCTCATTGTTTAAAGTCTTTCAGTTCTCAAGTTTAGCCAACTAAATTAAATAGATAATTAGATAGGTTGAGTGGACCCTATAATCTAAACAAGGCCCTTTTAAGTCCGGGTCCCTGGTTTCGCATGTGCGTTTGCATTTACAACTAAAAATCTAGATTCAAGACTTAACGTACGATGAGGGGTTAAACGTGAAATATATGTCACACCTGCGTCGATGACAAATGCCTACATGGCTACTTGGCTAGCATGAGCCCGCGGCTACCACTTAACAAGTTTAGTGATTTAGAAATGCCTACATGGCTACTTGGCTAGCATGAGCCTACGGTTTCCTTATTTACAACTTCATGAAGACATGGAATGGTAAAAAATTTTCACATTTTAACTGTGTAAGTATATAGATTTAAATTTAAATTTGTATGTCTTGCATAGTACATAGATAAATATTAAGCTAAATTTTCTTCTAACAAACACAGGAATCACAGCCACTAAGGATGAAGTTCTTGGTCGACATCTTGAAGAGCGATCAAAATGAAATCTCAACTAATATCCCTAGAGAAATCAGAGATCTTCTTAAGGCACTATAAATTTTTGTATTATCAAGATGTGAAGTAATATTGTTTGAGACTTAAACTTATGATAGATATGGTACTTAAATTTTCATGTGCATTCCTTTAAAATAATCCGTTACAACATACGCACTATACTAGTGATTGTTAATTTGTTAGATAAGTAGAGAGTCATAGCTATAGAAACCACGTGCCCCTGTCCATCTTGAATTGGGTGGTTGGGAGGTGGCATGTTGTTGGCTGGTTTGAGTCTCGCAGACAGTCTTTGCGCTGAGGTTCTGCTAACCGCAAACGCAGCTCACCTGTCGTTTCTGCACCTAGCCAAGCCACCATTCTACTATCTGCCTTTGGATTTGACCACATAGGGCATAACTAAAGCGCCAATAAAATGCGCGATTCTAAGCCCACGTGCTACTGTTTCGGCACTGTTTCCATGGGCCCCCCCGCTCCATCACGTATCTGCACGATTTCCTGCCGACGCCGAGTGGTCAAAAGCGATTTGTGCTCATCCTCATCTCTCCCGCAACAAAAAAAATCACCCATCAGCGTCAAAAAAAAAAACTGAAGTCGCGCCTCGCTGCCTCCTCTCGCACCATCGCCGCCGCAGCCCCGCTTCCCCTCCACCATGGCGACGCGCCTCGCTGCCTTCGCTCGCTCCATCGCCGCCGCAGCCCCGCTTCCTTGCCTCTTCCTCTCCTCCGCTTCCCCTCCACCATGGCTGTGCCGCCCACTTTTCACGCGACGGTGTCTGGGCGCCTACCGGCGGTGGCGCGTGCAGATGCGGGGTGCGGCGGCCGCTCCCGGCCGGCGCGTGCACGCGTCGATCAGCCACTGGTGGGACCGGGCCAGAATCGTATGCTCGAGACCACCCTCATCCTCAATACCGTCATCCAACGTATACCTCTACCAGATCTACGTCACCGTCATCCTTGGGTACGGCTCCCTCTCGATCACGATCTGATCTCAAATGTGTGCTTCTTTTGTTCTTATCTTCCTTTTTTCGTTCTGGACAGATCCAAAAAAATCATGGAAAAGAGACGGGCAAGCTTCTTGCGGGACGATGGGTCTTCGACAAGTAACCCTATCCTCCCCTTTCTACGTTCTCTATTTTTTTCTTATGCAAATCTGTAGTTCCCTTCACATAAGTACCTTTATCGGATTAGTTGGAGCCTTCGAGGACCATGTATTATTACCATAATTACCTTTCCTTATTGTAAAATTGGCCCCCTTTACTCATTGCTTTGTTTTTTCAAGCTAACAAACTATTATGGGAGCCAGTGCTGCTAATTTGTACTTAAGGTGGACAATGTGCTATACTAAATGGATCATTGACGAGCTTATTAGGGCACTCTAAAATGGTAAGGACTATACATAGTGTTCATGTCTCCTATTTTTTATCACATGACACTAAGACACCACGAATTAGTTTCAGACATGAATGCTTTTGAGGTTGTTCTGTAGCTATATGATATTACATGTTGCCTACACCATGCACAATTCATTTGGAAGACAATATGTACATTTTTTTGTTTTCTGTGCCTTAGGTTTATATACATGACCTGGGTTTTATGACTGCAAACATGAAAGAAGAGATGAACACTTTCTTCTATGGATGATATTTTGATGTGTAGCTGTTGTAGTCAAGAATATGGAACACATACTTTCCTCCATTATTATTGATTTCTTTCACAAGGCTTCCTTGATGTCATGTGCCAAGAAAAAAAAGATGAATAATGACAAACAAGAAATTCCTTGATGCCTAGCTATTTTGGTTAGGTTCCCATTGCCGTTGTCCTTTCCACCTATTATGTGGTTGCCAAGAGAATACCTTAATATATTTGTTTGGAGTGTTAACAAATGGTGTAGTTATTGAACCATTGGCTTATTACAACATATACTGTAGATTTAATCATTTTCCTATTACTCTATAGTCGTTCTTGTGTAAGTACAATTTTATTACCTACCTATGGTGTGCTCTACTATGTAGGGCTAAAATGGAGCTGTCCCTATACGAAGCTACCCAGTTTGTAATCGGAACTAGATCAGCTTATTACCTGCATATGCAGTGCCATTGCACAGTAAGCAAAAGCCCATTATTATTTCCCAAGCTCTGAATTTACATGAATGTTCTAAGTATTATGCCTGTCAGATACTATGTCTAGGTGATAAGGTTCAGACTAATCTCATGATGTATTTTCGTAGATCCAAATTTGCATCGGTGATCCATGATGTATTTTCGATTTTCGTAGCTCTGAATCTTATGCCTACAGGAGAGTTCATTGCGCCGGCGAAGAAGGTTCAGTCATATGATAATAACCACAGGATGATATTCTCTCTGATGCACACTCTGAAGAAAAAAGATCCAGGTAACATCAATTAGACTATCAGCCATCAGGTAATCTCTGCTCCATGTACTCCTAATATGAAATCTATATTAAAGGATGCGAAACTAATGCTGATATCCTAGCCTGATAGGTGTAGATTATGTACTACCTCTTGCTTCTCTGTTGTCACTGTTCTACACAGTTTTTTAGGCTGTGTACTAGAGCTATATTGTCCTTAGGTCTGATTCGAAGAATCCTGTATGTTGCTGTTTCTTTGGTCCACCTACATGATACTACAAGTAAAATGCTAGATAATAATAGAGCCGTACAAGGGAAATTTGCTTCCTACTTAGGGTGTCACATATCTCGGACGACCTACCGGCTTAGCAGCCAACAGGGTTTTTATTATCATGAGATTTTGTGATTCTCGCAATTAACGCAAGGCCTTCCAGGCAAAACTAGAGGTCACTACTTTCGTGATATATATGGCTGTAGTACTTTTTTTATGTACAGCTCATAAAATATTTATGCTCAGTATGCCTAACAATTGTTATGTTCATTTTGATAAAAAAGAATAATGCAGGAGGATCATGAGGCTGGAGGATCATCAGGTCAGTATATACCTTATAGTTGGGAAAAAGTTTCTACATTCCTATTGCTATTTTTTACGATCTACCTGTCATTTCCATGTGTTGACATGGCAATGCTCTCTCAAAATAAGAACTTCAGTCCTGACTATTTTTGAAATCCTCTTTTAACCAGTGGTAGTTGCACCTCACCTTTTGAGATCTTTTCTAATCTAAGGATTTGCAACTTTCTTCAACTGTCCGTTCGTTCTGTCTAAACTGATATCAATTTGGCCTTCTTCAAGTGACAAGCCCCTCACCCTAACCTTTTTTCCTAAACAGCCTAATTGCCTGCACCTTGATTATTAACTTTACTACATATACCTTTTAATTACCAAAGAAATTTCTACATACCTATTGACATTTTTTTACGATCTACATGTCATTTCCATGTGTTGACATGGCAATGCTCTTTCAAAATAAGAACTTCAGTACTGACTATTTTTGAAATGCTCTTTTAACCAGTGGCAGACTGGTAGGTGCACCTCACCTTCTGGGTTCTTTTTTCTAATATAAGAATTTGCAGCTTTCTTCAATTGTCCAATTCGTTCTGTCCGAATTCATATCAATTTGGCCTGCTTCAAGTGACAAGCCCCTCATAGCCTGGCTGAAAGTAACAAAGCAGTTCATTTCTCTTTTTTTTGTTATTATGTGTTCTATCAGGTAGATGTGTAATTCTTTAGGTCACATGCATTCCCTGATACAATGCAGCCTCAAGTACTATATCTGACACAAACCATTGCCTTAATTCCATTTGGTGCCCAGACCAATTTTTGCAAGAATCATTTTCATATTAGCCAATTGTATTTAGTATTTTAAAATATAGTTATACTGCTTTTTTAATGACAATGATGGATACCGCTCGCTTTTACTATTATGAAATTACATTACAGTAAACTATGATTCCTCTATTGCCCCAATGAACAGGCATAAAGTCCTTTGGTCTAACTTTCAGAGGGTATAAATTTTTTTAATTCTACACATCGACTCACTGGAAAAGCTGACTACCTCAGCCTTGGCGATGTTTCGCTGCAACACTTACTATGCCTTGGGACAGTGGGATAGTACAAAACTCCAAGGTTAGTACCCTGCCCTGCTCATATTTTACCTAGCCTCACAGTGTAGTATCAATTATTTCATCTCTGCTACTTGGAAATTCAGATTTAAAGAACCTTGCTATCTTCTGTGGAACAAAATATGAATTGGCACTAACTTAAAATTATATGTGATTTCAGAACAGCTCTATTTTTAATTACATAGAGTAGGATGTTATCTTTACAGATTGCTCTTGAATGTATGATATATAATAAGTAATATTCCTATACTATGATACCTGCATTTTTGTCTGCAACGAAAATATGAATTAGTATAAACTTAAGATTATATGTAATTTCAAGATAACTCTACTTCTACTTACATAGAGTAGGGTGCCATTTCTTCATATTGCTCTTGAATGTATGATATACTAGGTACTCCTATACTGTCATACCTGCGGTTTTCCCGTTGTTTTGATTCAAATAGCCTTGCTACATGTCAACTGTACATGTAACTACAGCCTTACACGTCAACTGTACATGTAACGGTCAATGCAATAAAAAAGTTCATCATCTGCCTTCTTAAATTCATAAGAATTAGCTATTTACTACAACAATAAAGTCTTATCATCTTCTCTTATGCAGATATAGATCCTACATGGTCTTAATTCGCCCCGTGAACATCGAGTGGATGATATAGACAAGACTAGGTGTTAATATTATGGCATTTTCGTGATCAATTATATTAGATAGTTTAACGTCTTTTGTCTTATAGATTTGAAACTTAATGATCCATGTTGTCTTCTACTAAATGAGATTATTAATGAGTAGCCAAAAAAGGTGTTCTATATGTATCTATTTGTTGGACACCAGCATGCTCTTATTTTTTAATGAAACTATTGTCAACCAGTTAATAAGTAACAAATTGTTCAGTTTGCTGTTCTATAACGCTTAGCCATTTTTAATTTGGTTCACAAATAGCAATGTCCACGTAGCATCATGTCGTTTCCTTTCTGACAAAGTATATCAATGTCACTTCTTTTTTCCTCTCCTGGGTGCGCCGATCAGCGGTGACGCGGTGATAGCGCGCCCATCGTGCTAGTATATTGACCAGCGAATAAATAGCGGTCGAGGAGAAAATTCTGATATAATAATAAAAAATTTCCTCAACGCCCCTCGCCATCCGCCTGTATCCCCTACAGCAAACCAAAAGCTCAGACAATGACCTACCCCTGGCCAGTGCACGCTATATGAATGCCAGTACACACATTGTGTAGCATGCACTATTATTTAGGGTGTGTTTAGATCTCAGTTGTAGTTATAATTTTACACTGTAGCACGTTCGTTTGTATTTTATAACTTTTGTCCAATCATAGTCTAAGTAGGCTTAAAAGATTCGTCTCGTGATGTACATACAAAAAGTACGAATATGTAAATATTTCGTCTATATTTAATACTCTATACATGTGCCGTAATATTGATATGACTAGTTGCAATTGTAATTTGCAGTGGATCTAAACAGAGCCTCCTACACTACACCGTACCTACACAATTATTGTATAGCCGTGTCCCCGTGTAGGAGTGTGCAGGAGCTAGCTTTGGTAGACCGGATGATATGGATACTCGTCGATCGTCGTATATGTCCAATGAAGCACCTGCAGGCTACTGGGAAAGAAACGAATACTTTCTTTTGCTGGCAAGTGGTATACTCCACTATCCTACGTACTACCAAGTACTCGCTCCGTTCCGACTTAACTACCGTTTTGGTTTCAGTGTCACAAGCTTGATTTGACTCGTAAAAAATGTGTGTAATCGAAAATAGGCCTGTGGTCTTGGTATGATTCTCCGGTAGGACAATATAGCTACCAAGTTCAAATCTTGATTGTCATATCTTTCTTAGATTTATTCCATGATTTAACGGTGTTATACTTTCAGTGATAAGCGACGTTCCCATCGATAGCGAAACGCCTATGGTGACAAATATACTTATTTTGTCTCATAAGAGTTATTATGTTTTCATGTAATTTTAGTTAAAATTTACGATCGTTGACTTCTCGGGATGTGCATATTAATTGAGATGGAGGGAGTATGGAGGATCACCAATGCAGTTTTTTACATTATTGGAGGAGATGTTGTAGCAGACCATTAATAACCTTTTCTAACCCTCGCTCTGTCCTAAATAAACACACATCTCTCTTCTAAAGAAGTTAATCATTTCAAAGTTTGATCAAATTTATATAATAATCTCTACAACTAATAAGACTAAAGTGTAGACAATTTTTTGGTGCGACAAAATGTTTCGGGTCGTCGTCCTGCCTCCCCTCCGTGCGATCTTAACACCGCGCCGACATGTGGGCCCTGCTACGTAGGACTCCGCCGCGCACGCCTCCGGGATTCCTTCCTCCCATGCCGCCTCCCAACTCCCTGCTTCTCCCAAACCCTAGCCCCCACGCTCTCGTCCTCGCGCAATCCCTCTCCTCGGAGGCCAAGCATGTCTCTCCCTCACCCGTGCGCCTCCGAAGCCACCGGGAAGTGTTCCCTTCGCCTCGCCGTCGCTGCCGCCGCGCTGCCCCAACGTGGATCCAGGAGCTTCCGGAAGCCGAGGAGGGGCGGCGGGAGGCGTAGTGTCGATGTGGTGCCGGTGCCGACCATGGATCCCCCTCTCACCGCGCCACTCCGGGACGCACACGGGAAGGAGCACCCATCTCCGAGCCGGCGAGCCCCCAGCAGCAGCGCCCTCCTCGACGTTAACCACGGCGACGGCTTCCTCCGTGCAGTACTGCCCCTTACCCCCTCCTCACTTGTGGCGGCATTCCCTTCTCCAGCTGACGACATCAGTTGCGCCACGAGGGATTGGAGCGGCCCTAGCTCACGGCACCAGATGCAAGCACAAAGGGGTGTGGCCTCCAAAATCAATGACGAAGTGGAGATTCATCAGACCGAATATGGATTTGTTTCTTCTTCAGTGTGAGGAATCCATCCACCATTCCTTTATTCTAAGACAATACTAAATTTGTTCTCAACCAAGTCTGAATATTTATCTTCCAAGTTCAGTTAGTGGCTAATTTTTGTGTGCTGTTACGCTAGCAATCCATCAAACTGACTACTCAATGCTAGAATCTCCTATTGTCCAACCATGAAGCCATAATGTCTATATGTCTATATATGTACCCGTGGCCATCTTGGCGTTGCTGTGCAAATGAGATCCATTGACCCGTCCAGGATCTGTTGGATGTACAGAAGCATAAACGAGAGCATGCTCATCCTGACTTGTTTGTTGGTTGTTAGCATTTGCAACGTGCTTAATTATTTCTTTTGGGTGTGCATATAGAAGTTAGTCAATGCTAGCTGCGTGCAGTAGATATCTAATATGGAGAAAGCAAGATTAAACTGTTAATCTCTAGCTACGCACACATAAAAGTAAGATCCAATTTCATTGGTAAAAAAGGTTACAGTATTAATCAAAATATATCTAAAATCTGCAAGTATGTTTGGAAATTTGTTAACATAGATGAAACAATATCTTCATGAGATCAAAGAATCTGTAGTAGAGCTTGGTTTTGTTCATGAGCTCTGCAAGTGTCTATTACAAATCAAAATTGCACCCTGTCATGTGTATTTCGAAAAAGTAGTAAATATTTTTTATGGTACCTCTCGACATTTGTCACTAAAGTTCTGAATCAAATTCTAGGCTGGAACCTTTTATAGAGCAAAATTATATCTCACTTTGGATATTATGAGAACCTACTTGTCATGCTTTACTTATATAATGTCTCTCCTATGTTTCTCGTCGCTTTTTTTAAGTCTATTTCGATTACTTGCTTACCAGACATGGTTGGTGCAGAGGAAATATTAGGCAATTCACTGTTCATGTTTTCTGAAAACTCATGTAATATTAATTATTGGCTACAAGCGAAATGTTAAGAATATCATGCTTGTTGACACTTCTTAGCATAACCACCAGAGACAGGGTGTTAAGCTATCTCTGATAACGGCGCCAGAAGTGCCCTGAGGGTATTTCTTATGTCTATTGGATAATTCCGCAAACACACAGAATATACCGCTGTAGCACTTTACCCGGGAGTATTCCAAGATATCGTTATTTATTTTTATCCCAAGAGAAAGCGGTTGATAGGAATAATTAATAAAAAGAGAGAGATCCTTAAGTATATAGCAACTTAGTATCAACTAGTGACAGGGGGTAAATCAATATATAGAGGAAAGGGTAATGACACCAAAACACGACAAGGTTTTAGGATAACTAAAGATAACTAGTAGAGTATAGCTAGGTGGGAGGACAATGAGTGAGTATAAGACTCCTATGACACTTACTTTACTCTTGTGAACTATCTTATCGAATGGATGAATTATACTAAGACAGCTACCTTACTTTCGGTGTGTAGGGGATAGGCGAGACAGTAAGGGATATAACCTCTACCCGAAGCGGCTATTCTCTTATGGGAGCCTACCTTTTAAGAACTTGTCTAAAACACGTGGAGAGATACTAAGACTAGACATGGCTGTCACCACCTGCTAGCACCCACAAACAATCCGTGCGACAAGCGGCATTCAAAGGCAAAATCTAGTCTAAACACCATACTTATACTAAGCCTTACTACACTAGTTGCGTACCAACAACTAAAGCACCCTATGACAGGCGATGAACTACACACGTGAGCTGGTTACAGGATCACTATCTAATATAACTCAACTATAAGTTAAGACAAAACACAACAATACTATAAAGAATAGTAATGCACTAAGTAGAGACTTAGTAAAGTAAAGTAAAGATAATATATTGATAAAGGTAAAGTCTTACAGAAGGAAAGGTACAAGAACTATACTAGACTCTCCAGAAGACGACTTCGGAGACTCCAAGCGTAGCTCGACTCGACTCTAACTCCCACACTAGACTAATACTACTACTACTAAAGAGTAGAGCTTCTCTTGTCTCTTGTGGCTCTTGTGTATCTTGGGTGTGTTGAAGAGGGTGATGGCAGCCTCTATTTATAGGGAAGACTTGAGGGGCACCACGTCAGTGATCCGTGTGCTCCTTGCCTCTCCTCCTTTGGATGAACCACCTCAATACCGCCTCAAAATGGACGGCAGAGTTGATTCCGGCACGTGGAATGCAAGCAGGAGGTCGGTGGAGTATGGCGGTGGCCTGGGCCCACCATGGGTGGTTCGGCCGAACCACCTATGGCAAGGTGGGCCCACCACTGTGGTCCCCACCTGTCATAGATTGTGGCTGTGTGCTTGTTTTATCTTGATCTTGTCGTTTCACGCCTTGATGCATGTGCTTTGCTTCTCCACCGTTGAATGAAAACACAAGTTGATCTGATGGATGAAGTGAGTTAGGTGGAGTGTCACACGGATCATGCCACATCACTAGAGCCAGGTGGGCCGCATCCATGGTTCGGCTGAACCATGCATGGCCCCATCTCAAGCTTCATTCCCTTCCATGTGGTCCCTTGTGTCATTTGTTCAAGTGTCATAACTTGGTTCCCAAATTTGTGGTTCGGTCGAACCACTTAGTTGGGCTCCAAGTGCTCATTTCAGCTCTGTTTGATCTTCCCTGCTACAAGTGAAACTACTTATTGATAAAATATGTTCATGATATGTTTATTCTCCCTTGAATCCGAGGCCTGTTGACGGTGTTTGAACGTGGATTTTCATGGTATATCCACCGTCAACAAGATCCCCCAAGTTTAACCTTTGCTCGTCTCAAGCAAATAATTAAACTTAGTCTCGGTGGATCAGGAGTTGCTACAATGTTCATATTTTCTTAGTACTTAGTGCACAACAGAATACTTCTCTTTTGAATGGAAAAATTGGCTATAAAAATTCATCCATTTTACCTTAGTCCTTTATGGGGCTAATGACTTTTCCTTTTCCTTAGGTGATTGAGAGACAGAACAGTTTAACTTGAGCACTATTTTTCTCATTCTTTGCAAGTTTCATACTAGAGGTTTTAGCAATGTTTTGCAAAAGATAACTGAATGTTCCTCATATGGTTCTCTCATGTCGCTCAAATGGTGTATGATTCCTTACCAAGGTACAAAGTAAATGTTGCCTTCTCTTTGTCATCCTACTTCTAAAAATGGCTTATGTGGAGCTTAGGGTAGGAATGAAAGAGTATAGCACACTTACTTTGCATATGTTGTAGAGTCAAAGCTTGGATCCAAAGAGAGAAGTGTCATGCCCTTAGATCAAAATGTGCAAGTGTGTGGAAATATGAACTATAATGCTCCTCTATTTGAAATTGTATCTCTCTCTAATAAATTTTAGAGACATGACTATCATTTTTCTTCTTTTATTCCTGAGCTTAGACTTGCTCATTTCCTTTTCTTTTCTTTTCTATGGACTCTCTTGTGTCCATCTCTTCTTTTCATTTTGCATAGCCTTTTGTCTCTTCTACCATAATAATTAAGAGAGATTTTCTATGTCTTTAACACATGGAGCATTTATTTGGTGGAAATGAAAGGCATGTGGTTGCGTACTTCCAGTGTAAAAACAGCATGTATATATGGTGTGTACGTGATCTTGATCTTGGGAGCATGATAAGTCTCTCAATAAGGGTCAACAAGACTTGACAATACTCAATACAAAGTAAATAGCTTATGTGAAAGGTTTTAGACATGTATAGCATATATGGCTGTGGTAGGAATTTATCACCATTGAGGAACAATAAGATTTTGATTGATTAAAAAATAAATCTCCAGTAATCATGCATGCTTAAAACAATATTATAGTAGTTCTTATTTTACTATATCATATCTCACAACAACTTAGACTTAGTTCTAGCACTTAGCATCCACAAAGTTTTCAGGTTCATGATGCTTTTAAATGAGCCAAGTAATCCATACTCAAAGAAATACTAAGTTGTAAACTAGGCATTAAAGAAACATTAACAGAGCAACTATTCATCATTTCCATGAGGAAGATAAACATTCATGAGACATATGGGAATAAGGGAAATATTTTTGGTATTTTTATCTTATGCATATTTTTTTAAATGCAATAAATTAAAATAATGTAAATAGCTAGGATAGAATACTTACCTTGGTGGGGGAAAGGATCTCCCCCAAGCTTGTCCTTTTGCTCATTGTCGCGGCGTATAGTATTGGAATCATCCCGCCTAGCGTTGTGCTTCTTCGTCTTGGATAGCTTGTAATAGTTGGGCATTTTGTTGTGCCATACTCAGAGTTGCATCTTGCTCAACTTGCATTGCGCCCATGTCGTTGATGAGTTGGTCCATTTCCGATCATTGGTTTCGACGACCCCTCGCCCGTGCGGACGGACGGGGAGTGCGCACTCTTGGAGTGTGCTGTTGAGGCCGTTCCGTGGACCCTGAAATGTCCATGGAACTTGCCTCATCGCCTTCTTCTTCGTATCTCCCTGCAGCTCGTAATGTGCCGTCTTTCTCAAATTGAGCGGCTTGTGACATGCTCCTTATCACCCTTCTTGATCCTGCAACATTTTGGCTTCTTGCCTCTCGGTCCCAATTTATGGTTAGTGTGCGTAGCGCATACAACCAACGCCTCTCACATGGGAGAGAGATTTTGACTGTATGGCCTGGATAAATCGTTTTTAGATCACCATTTTCGTCTCTTTTTAGGACTTGAGCACTTATGAAGAAATTTTCGGTTACAATATCTTTAGGAGAAGCAATGTATTCGAAGTAGTGTTTTCCATCTAACAAGTCCATTGTTTTAACAATGCGCGTGATAAAAGAAGTAAAGAATATGAGCTCGCTTCTATGGAAAATACCAAGCCAAAAGTGGACTAACATCTTAGCAGGTGAAACTTTTATTTTCTTCGTCATGGCATAGAGCAGTCTAAATTCATCATTGTAAAGAACTTGCACATTGGAGCCAGAAGAAAAGTTATGGCCATCCAATAGCGGATCAAGCGCAAAGTAGAATTATGGATTTCATCAGTTTTAGGATCAGGGCAATCATTGGATCTAGTTATAGCTTTTCAGAATTCAGCTTTATCAAATTTCCGTGTGGCATTTACTAGATCTAGATGACAATTGTTATCAAAGCCAAGTGCCATACTAAAAACTCCCCAAGTTAAATTATACTCTCGGTTGAACATGCAAAAGTAGACATTATTATCAGTGGCTTGTAAAGAGCATAGAAATTCAATGGTGAGTTTTTTTATTCCAAGTTCTTACACTTCACAAAAGCTTCCCCACCCAATTGTATTGAAAGCAGTGTTAAATTCTGCGGTCATACCTGTGTTGTCCAAAAGGACGGAGTCGATGATGCCAGTATGTTCATAACCGCGGTGTCAGATGGAGAGGTACCTTTGGTACTCTTCTTGGTTCAACATGAAGCCGCTCTCGGAGTCGAACGTCCTCTCGGAAGGCACTCCAAAGCTTCGTCTTGGTGGGGCTTCTCTTCCTTCATCTTCATCATGGAGGGGTCGTCGGGAGGAACTCCCTACGACACTCTTGGCCTTCTTGAGTGCGGAGGAGAACTTCTTCATCCTGCAGCAATGAGATCACATAAGAACACACTACAACAACAGGGATTAACGTTAGCATTAGCGTTAGCTATCCCATTTTTCACCACAAGGATGTTAAGCCTCAAACGATAGTGACCTCGGCTCCGATGCCACATGAAAGGACCGTATAAGCTAGAGGGGGGTGAATAGCCTATTAAAAATTCTAGCAAAATACTAGACCACACGTTAGTAGATAAGCAAGCGAGACAAAGCGCTAGCTCTAAACTATTCTATGCAAGCCATCTAACACAATATGTTACTCACAAATACAAGCACTCAACACGCAAGAAACCAATTCCTTCGATCCTAAGGAGATGGCACCTAAACAAGTAGTAAACGCAAGGAAGAGAGATCGAGTGGATTATACCAATGGGCTTGATTGAAGTGAAGTCCGCACGCCGTGAAGACCAATCACCGGGAGAAATCCAATATAAAAACCAAAAGATCAAACCCAATAGAATACCGGTAAGACAAAAGTCCACTCGAAGGTGGAGAAGACAAGGAACACTCGATTTTTTACCGAGGTTCACGTGATCGCCGTCAAGCTACTCCTCGTTGTGGCACCGGTCTTCCTTGGTGGATTGCGAGCTAGGCTTCACACGCAAATCCCTCACCGGGAGCCGCTCACCAACACAAGAGAAGTGGCTATCAACCACGAACAATCCACTAGAGTTGGTTTTGGCACTCCGCCGAGGATAACCACAAAACCTCTCACAATCAATCACCTCGGTGTGGGCTTGAACAAGCACCAATCAACCTCACACTGGAATCACCTCCAAGCCGCTAGGGACACGGCAATGTCCCAAGAGAATAAGAACTCAGCCCTGGCTTGCTCTCAAGTGCTCTAGAATGCAAATCACTAAGCAATGATGCGATTGAGGATCACTCAACTCAAATGGATGAACAAGAGATGATCAATTGAGTGAGTGGGAGGCTTAGGAAGCTCACAAAGAGTATGCAAATGATTAAAGTGTGCAAGAGTTGTCACCAAGTGACCAGGGAAGGAGTATAAATACCCCTAAGTGCAATCCTAGCCGTTACCCACTGAAAAACAATCGTTAACACGTTTTTCGGGGCGTCGGACCGACCGTCGGACTGGTTCCGTCGGACCAATCCTTCGCGTCCGACGCTCGGATGGCTGCCACGTGTCAGCTCTCGTTCAACCTCAGCCGCTGGATCTCAACGGCTACTTCTCGCGCCGTTTTCCCAACCGCCGGACTTTCAAGCTGATGGTCCGACGCGCGCACTGCTCCAGGCGTCGGATCGTCTAACTCTCACAGACGAGACACAGCTCGGCCACCGTCGGACTCTTGCGAGGTTAGCCGTCGGAGCAATGATCACCACGGTCCGAGGCTTCCAGAGAGGTTTGAAACCGGGAAAACTGCGTGGCGTCGGACTAAGCTTCAGAGTCCGACGCTCTCAGATTGCGCCACGCGTCACACCTTGTTGTTCGGCACCGTCGGACTCAAGTGGGCAATGGTCCGACGCTCACATACCGAGCGTCCGAGGCTCGCCATTGGCCAAAATTAGGGTTAGGCATCGGACCCTGCTAACAGTCCGACGCTCACTTCTCAGCGTTTTTCAAGTCTATTTCTCACCCCTTGCTTCTATGTGCTAACACTCAAGGTCTCCAATACTTGTGCACAGTGTGTTAGCATTTTCAAAATATTTTCCAAGGGTTTTAACTTTGATCTCTAGGTTGTGTTAGTTCAATGTAATGAAATGCAACCTAGAGCACTTGAAGGTAATCCAACACTCGTTCTCCCCTTAATAGTCGGCTATCTATCCTAAATGTGAACACACCCACTAGGTGTCTTGTTCACCAAAAGGAAAACCTATTTGGATTATACCTTTGCCTTCATGCCTTTGCTTAACACTTGATCACCTCACTTCTTGTTCACTTGATCTATGGTAGAGCCATCTTGATCAACAAGGTCTCCTAGGCTCCACACTCCATGGTTTGACCAACCTAAACCTTGCCATCACTTAGCAACTTAGGTTAGTCCTTAGGATGTCATTAATTATCAAAACCAAATTAGGGCTTTCATCAGCCCATGGTAGAAACCTTGGATTAGGAGCCATTCTTCAATCCTATGATGAGTACAAGCATGAATGTACTCCTGGATACGTTCCCATGCTTCGGGAATCGTCTCGTCGGCTTGCTGTTAGAAGCTTGAGATCTTTCCACGAAGAGCACTGGTTTTGCCCATTGGGAAGAATTTCTTGAGAAATGCATTGGCGCACTTCTCCCAGGTGGTAGTTTCATTCTTGTTGGCATAAAACCATTGCTTCGCCTTCCCAAGAAGTGAGAATGAGAACAGGCGAAGACGGATGGCGTCAGCCGAGACATTCTTGATAGTGAAGGTATCACACACCTCCAGGAAGTGCTGTAGATAGGCATTGGTGTCTTCATGCGGCTTCCCATAGAATGGATTGGCTTGCACCATGTTGATCAGAGCTGACTTGAGCTCAAAAGTAGCATCCCCCAAGTTGAGCTGTGGACCGGTGGCAATGTTGTCAGCCGACGGTGCAGATAACTCAGAGATGGTATTTTGGGCCATAGCTTCCTTGATTGATAGTGCGGAGCCTCTTTCCTCAAACGGATTCAGGTTTGAGATGAACCTTTGAGGTGGAACTTGACGGCGTCTAGTTCTCCTCAACAATTGCTCAGGGTCCTCAATGAAATTTGACGGCAATTGAAAACCATTCATGCACTATCTAGCTTCACGATAACGAGAAACACAGACAAGGGTAAGCCCCTAACACTAATCGATAACTAAATTGATAGTAGACTCCGGATTCAATTTTTTATTAATATTCCTAGACTGATGCTTTCCCCAGCAACAGCGTCAGAAATGCTTGTTGACACTTCTTAGCGCAACCACCAGAGACAGGGTGTTAGGCTATCTCTGATAACGGCGCTAGAAGTGCCTGGGAGTATTTCTTATGTCTATTGGATAATTCCGCAAGCGCATAGAATATACCGCTGTAGCACTTCACCTGGAAGTATTTTAACGTATCGTTATTTATTTTTGTCTCAAGAGAAAGCGGTTGGTAGGAATAATTAATAAAAAGAGAGAGATCCTTAAGTCTATAGCAACTTAGTATCAACTAGTGACAGGGGGTAAATCGATATAAAGAGGAAAGGGTAATGACACCAAGACACGACAAGGTTTTAGGATAACTAAACATAACTAGTAGAGTATAGCTAGGTGGGAGGACAACGAGTGAGTATAAGACTCCTATGACACTTACTTTACTCTTGTGAACTATCTTATCGAATGGATGAATTATACTAAGACAGCTACCTTACAATCCGTGCGACAAGCGGCATTCAAAGGCAAAATCTAGTCTAAACACCATACTTATACTAAGCCTTACTACACTAGTTGCGTACCAACAACTAAAGCACCCTATGACAGGCGATGAACTACACACGTGAGCTGGTTACAGGATCACTATCTAATATAACTCAACTATAAGTTAAGACAAAACACAACAATACTATAAAGAATAGTAATGCACTAAGTAGAGACTTAGTAAAGTAAAGTAAAGATAATATATTGATAAAGGTAAAGTCTTACAGAAGGAAAGGTACAAGAACTAAACCAGACTCTCCAGAAGACGACTCCGGAGACTCCAAGCATAGCTCGACTCGACTCTAACTCCCACACTAGACTAATACTACTACTACTAAAGAGTGGAGCTTCTTTTGTCTCTTGTGGCTCTTGTGTATCTTGGGTGTGTTGAAGAGGGTGATGGCAGCCTCTATTTATAGGGGAGAGTTGAGGGGCGCCACGTCAGTGATCCGTGTGCTCCTTGCCTCTCCTCCCTTGGATGAACCACCTCAATACCGCCTCAAAATAGACGGCAGTGGTGATTCCAGCACGTGGAATGCATGCAGGAGGTCGATGGAGTATGGTGGTGGCCTGGGCCCACCATGGGTGGTTCGGCCGAACCACCTATGGCAAGGTGGGCCCACCACTGTGGTCTGCACCTGTCATACACTGTGGCTGTGTGCTTGTTTTGTCTTGATCTTGTCGTTTCACGCCTTGATCCATGTGCTTTGCTTCTCCACCGTTGAATGAAAACACAAGGTGATCTGATGGATGAAGTGAGCTAGGTGGAGTGTCACACGGATCATGCCACGTCACCAAAGCCAGGTGGGCCCCATCCGTGGTTCAGCCGAACCATGCATGTCCCCATCTCAAGCTCCATTCCCTTCCATGTGGTCCCTTGTGTCATTTGTTCAAGTGTCATAACTTGGTTCCCAAATTTGTGGTTCGGCCGAACCACTTAGTTGGGCTCCAAGTGCTCATTTCAGCTCTGTTTCATCTTCCCTGCATTTACAAGCTAAGAGTACAAGTTGAACTAGTTATTAATAAAATATGTTCATGATATGTTTATTCTGCCTTGAATCCGAGGCCTGTTGACGGTTTTTGAATGTGGATTTTCATGCTATATCCACCGTCAACAATGCTCAAAGTAACTTTTTCTGTAATAGCACAGCCGATTAGGCCCTAAATCCATATGTATCTCAAGACCAAGATTTTGCACTGTATTCATTAATGTTTATGCACTAATAAGTCAATTATGCAAGATTGAATATTTCATATGGATTTGGGCACCAGGATAGAAGGATTTACTAAAGCAAGTCAAAGATAAGGACCGAGGAAGGACACAATAGTTTTCATAGATAATCCTGCAAACCTTTTTTTCGCATTTTCTTATATGAAGTAGTTTATCGCATTGAACCACCTGCGTCTGTGATGGAATTGAGCTCCTAAGGATCCTAATGTGATGCATTCTGGTGTTTAGGTGCAGTTTGTAAATGCATTATGCTTACGTAGATGTGGTGAGGAATCCATCCACCAGTCCTTTATTCTAAGATAATACTAAATTTGTTCTCAACCAAGTCTGAATATTTCTCTTCCAAGTTCAGTTAGTGGCTGATTTTTGTGTGCTGTTACTCTAGCAATCCATCAAACTAACTATTCAATGCTAGAAGCAAAATGTGCCAATTCTGTGATCTTGAATAGCCATGAGGCCAAGGTGGCCTGCTGATTTTTTTAGTACTCACCCTTCTGCTTCAATCACTACTAATTAGTATTCATGTGTCAACCAGTCTAATTTGGAGAAATATATATGCAGGATCTGTAGTCCCCCTTTTAGCTGATTGAATATGTATTCAGAAGAGCATAAGTGCAGTTAAAAGGTTTATGTATTTATCACTGCCCAGATGAATCTATATCTTGTTCAGTGCCCTGCATTTTCTCGGCTAAGCATCAAGGCTGCTGCGTGCTGGCAATATGATTTAGTTTAGATAAATCTAACCATTACACAATAATTTGCTCCACCATCTCTCCAGTTACCTAATATGAATTGTCATTGTCATCATTACACAGTTTAATACACCTCTGATAAGCAACAAGACTGCCACATGCCATCAAGGCGTTTGGTGCCACTTGCCAGCTGCAGTCCTACAGATATTGGCACTCCATTGGCAGGTAAATTTTGTGATTGCTAGATAATTGGCATGATTCATTTTTTCTTTTGAGTTCCTGATATATATGCTCAACGATACACACAACCAAGAAAAGCTTATTTCAGACACATGATAAAATATATAGACCTCTGAATTCCGAGTCAGGTAGTCAGCATAATGTTGTCTTGTGATAATATTGACTTGCTGCTGCTCTGGTACAATATTTTTTACCCTAAATATATGTGCATTAATTATTACCATGCATGAAACTGAGAAGTACTATTCTGATTCAGAAACGCAGAGCCATCTCTTGGACTATGAAGCAGAATTGGATGCCTGTTTAGAGATTTGTTGTGTTACTAAAATGCTTATAAGTAATGTATGATATTTTCTAACACTGGAATGGACTGAAATTCTTAAGTATAGCTAGCTAGGGTTCAAGCTGCCTTTTCTAAAATGTAAAGTATCTCTTGGTATAAAATATTATTTCAATTATGTACCTGAACATCAAATCAAAATCCCCGCTCCTTGATTTGTGCCCTACCCTTACCACACACCTTTCTAAGCTCTCTATGTCTTGAATCCGTGGTGGACAGAGCCACCTCTTGGACTACGAAGCAGCAGCTATCGGATGGCATAGCAGGAGGGAGATGTGGACTAGGCAAGTAGCATCAGTGATGAGCATGATCTCCGTGCAGGTAACTAACCTGTTCAACAGAATGCCAAATTGCCAATGAGTATGGTGCACTTGTGTTTAGTTGGCATTTGACAAATGTTGACATTTCCTTTGAAAAAGTAGTGCAATTAATTTATTAGGAATCATGTTGTTGGAACCGCTGCTCTGCATTTGTTGAAGAGTTTGGTCCTGAAGGATAATAATTTTACAGGTCAGGTTCCAGTGCAATTTGGTGATTTGGGTGCTCTGGAGGTGCTGGTTGTCAAAGAATTATGTGTAGGCAGCATACCATTACAATTAGCTGGCACTTAACACCTTTAAGTATTGAAGCTTGACCATAATAGGCTCTCTGGAAGCACCCCTTCCAGTTTCAGTGAACTAGCTCAGCTGACAATTCTTTTGATGTCTCATTCAACAACTTATCAAGTGTCATTCGTAATCTTAGGAACCCTGTTGATTGTGGTTTCTTCATTGGCAATTCTCTACTCGTAACAATACAGTTAGCATTGCAAGTGAATGAAATACTGAATTGAGTCCAAATGGTCAAAATATATGGTGTTGTTTGAATGAAATACAGTCTTACAAATAGCTAATGGACTGGGTGTCTGCATTTTTGTCTAGATCTGACTTACCATTTATGTGCTGATTCTTTGACTGTATTATTATGCATTCATACTTTTTGTTTGCTTGGACAGCAGATGTAATGTCAGATAATAAATGAACTGCTTACTGCTCTGAGCAAACTAATCGATAGCAGCTCTAAAAGTTGATACTATCATTTGTGTCTGCACACTGTTCTGAATTAGAAGTCGTTTGAATTATCGAATCGTGATGTTGTTTTTCTCTCTGTAACTTTAAGCCTCCAGATTCCATCGAGATGAGCATGATTGCATGAAGACAACTCATCCCTGAGCTGACAGTCACCGTATAGAGGACACGGTGTCTCCTTGATTGCATCTCCAGATCGAGACCCAAGCTCCCAGTTCTAGCTGGTCTGTTTCTGTCGTCGCGATGGTGGCACCGCATTGGAGTTGCAGTTGCACACCAAGTATCACCATGGTCTTTGGAGTCCATGTCTTGACTGGACCGCATGAACACATGAAAACCTTTGCAGTTCACTCTTATTTCTAAAAAATGGTGTAGTTGTTTTTCTTTGTCCTTATGTTCGAATAGCGTCCAATCCCAGTTAATCGTAGAGGTTGTGAACCGGCGATGCCTTGCTCTTTGTGACTGATAATTTCATGAAATATTGGTACTGTATTGATTGTCGTCTTATCGTGCGATCAGTGTATTTTCTTTTATAAAAGTTTAGATATCCCGTAGCAACGCACGGACACACTACCTAGTATAGTAGTATTTATGATGAATAATTATAAGTCAAGATATTAAGTATGAAGTATACTTTTATAATAAACTTATTTAAAAAATATAAATGTTAATACCATTTAGAGATTTGTCCGTTTGTCTTTCTCCTCTCTCCTCCCTTTTCTCTTTCGCTCCCACATTAGATCCATTCACTCACCCCGTCACACCACAGCCTTCCATCGCCATCGCCGAAGCCTCGAAGTCACCAACATTGGCTTCCACATCCAACTCCTGCCGTGCCTCGCCCTCTGCAGCCTCCTCCCACGACAGCCCCCTCATAGCCTCAACGAATTTGCACTCACCGTGTTGCCACCGGCGCAGACATGTGCCCTCGGTCGCAACGCACTCGTCAACATTGACATGGACAACCAGGCCACGTGCATCTGTTCTCGTCTACCGTGTGGTCGTCGTCCTCCGTGCGCCCTCGGCTTGTGCTTGTCAAGGCGGAAATGTGTCGAAACAACAAGAAGGTGCCTTTTCTGGCAGGAATCACGGTCATGACGATGGTGGTGTGTGGCTGCTGCCATGGCTGCTACTATGCATAGAAGAAGAAGAGACGGTTATTGTGGGGCCCACCATTTTGGGGGGGGGGGATGCAACTCCCTTTTATTTTAAGGGGAGAAGAACAATTTTTGATTTGTGAAAAAAGGGACTATCGGAGAGCTGATGGAACAACAAAATGGTCTCATTTCCTCCAATATGTTAGTTTTAAAGAGACGAGAGGTGAGATTGAAGAACTGCAGGAGATACTCTTACCCAACATTTAAATTCAACTAGATTTAAAGTATTAGTAAAATTTTTATCTTTAATAAATAAATATTTTATAAAAATAAATTCAGTGACTTATCTTTTTTTTGCGAATTACACAGTACAGAAGACGCTCACAACGCACGTACACTCGCCCCTGTGAAGACAGGCACGCAAACCCTACCCCTATGAGCACCTCTGGGTAGCGTCATACTGGACAGTCCTACCACTGGACCATAAGCCCATTCGCAATGACTTATCTAATGATACTTAAGTACTTAACTATAATTATGTACCAAGTATTAAGGCCAAAGCGTGAGGCTGAAATTGGGTGCCCATGTCACTGCAGCCTCTGGTCTGGTACTCTGGTGCGGTGCGAGTGCAACCGGCCAACCGTGCAAATGCCAATGTGCCATGTGACGCCTGCTTCAACTTTCTATTTGTATCATTGTCAAAAAAAAAAAACTTTTTATTTGTCAGCACGGCGAAATGGTGGATCACCACCTACCCAACCTGAATGCCTGAATGAGATCCATTGGGGCATCTTTCCTCTTTCCCCCTCTGCCGTCTGCCCTGCACACACCAGAGTGTGAGAGAGAGAAAGAGAGACAAGCTGCCTGTGTGCGGCGGCTGGTACGTACGCACCGTGCACATGCGCCTGCCTGCCCTGCATCAGCATCAGCATCATGGTTAGGGCGTCCCCAACGCGCCACGCTGGATGGCGGCTCCAGAGCTCCACGTCAGAAAATAAATCACAGCTCATCAACAGCAGTGGCTTGCAGAATCTCAGAGCAGCTTACAAAAGCTGTGAAGGCTTCACTGACAAAAAGTCTCAAGCTATTACCAGGAACTGCGTTGGGGAGAGAGGTGCTCGGCTAGATAGGCTGTGTTTATATCTAGATCCCAGTTGCAGTTGTAATTCTACACTTAGCACGTTTGTTTGTATTTGACAATTTTTGTCCAATCTTGGTCCAAGTAAGCTTAAAAGATTCGCCTCGTGATGTACATGCAAAAAATATAAACATGCAAACATTTCGTCTATATTTAATGCTCTATACATGTGTCATAACGTTGATGTGACTAGTTATAATTACAATTTACAGCGGATCTAAACAGGGCCATGGTACTACTCAAAGAAAAAGCATGCCTGCAGAATCAGCTTTAGTGGTTGTGTGTCTAGAAGCCTAAGTACGGTGCAAAATATTTTAACGCACCGTTGCTTCAGCTTACGTGTAGCAACTTTTTCCCTTGAACCACTGTTCAAGCCAACGTGCGTTGGGCGTGCTCTTAGCTGCCATGTGTTTGCGTGTGTTTTTTCTTTACTTTTATCGCTTTACGAGATGTTCTCTTTTCTCTTGTCTAGGCCTTTTCTGCAATAGATAACTTATCTACTACTCGTATCTAAACTTGTGTCAGCATCGCTGTTAGAACAGTCCTCGTCTAAAAAGTTGTTAGATATTACATCCGCCCTAAAAATAAATGCACATCCCATATCCATACTTTAGTGGATGTTTTCGAAAATAATCCAATCACAAATGGTCTACTATCACATATCATCGACCTACTTTGTCGTCAAATACAAGGAATCTAATTTCCTAAGTTAAGTTTGTAGAAAAAGAGAAAAATATGTATAACTTCAAATTAGCTTAATTGGAGATACATACATACATACATACATACATACATACATACATACATACATACATACATACATATATATATATATATATATATATATATATATATATATATATATATATATATATATATATATATATATATATATATATATATATGGAAATTATTTCCTACTCCCAGGGAGTAGTTACTCCCATATTTATATCTTAAGATTTTGGGTATGTATGATCAAACAAAGTATATGTATACGAAGTATATGATCATACTAGACCATCTATGGTAGTATATTTATCAAGTATGCATGCATACATCGAGTATGTGGTCATACTTATTTTATATACTACAGTAAGTGGCATTTTCGTAATATATTAAAAAGTATGAGTTCCCTTAAAATTTTTTCGCGTAGAAAGACTTGGAGCACCATAATATGAGTATGTAAACATACTCAGAGTGATAAACAAGTATGAACACATACACAAGGTGGTTTTTTAAAGATGGGAGTAACTACTCCCGGGAGTATAGAAAATGTACCATATATATATATATATATATATATATATATATATATATATATATATATATATATATATATATATATATATGTTTGATAATATATCTCTTTGATGTGCTAGATTGTAATATTGTTCTCCATAAATTTAATCAAAATGAACATAGTTTAACTTAGGACAAATTTGAATCTCTTATATTTTAGGACAGAGGAAGTATCATGTATGTGTAGACATTATTTCAATACCACATTATCTTTTTTTGGTTCAATTGGCGTTCTAATTAACAAAGAGAGAGCCATCTTGCTTTCTAGGTTGGGACTGTCATTACTTTGAATGGTATGTTATGATTAAGATAAAAACATCACCATTTATGGCTATGAAAACATGTTTTATAAGGAATCTAATACCATTTATTTAGTATGATAAATGCAGGTGTTTTTTAATAATTAATCTCGATCAAAGTTATATGGTTTGACCTAGGACAATAATAAATTGCATTGGTTTTGGAAGGAGCAAGTTTTTTTTAATTACACCCAGAAGCGCCTCACTGTCGATGGGAACATCGCCTACATCTCAAAGCACGACACCATTAAATCCTAAAATAAATTCAAGAAAGGTGCAACAATCAGGATTTGAACCCTAGTGAGTAGGGTTCCACTGGATTGACAGAAGGAGCAAATACCTAGCATGGGGTTAACATCTAGTTTTTGTTTTTAAAGTATACCTGCACTAGGATGAAAACGGACGGATAAAATCCTGTTTTCGTCCGTCCGTTTTCCGTATTATGATACTGTTTCTGATAATTTCCGGAAAATTTCGAAACATAAAAGTTTATCAGTTTTAATTTGTTTTACAACCATTTTCAATTACTTTTTATACTCTTTAATCACTAAAATATAGAAATATTCATTTCCGTCTTTTCGTTTTTTCATATTATGATACCTGTTTCCGTAATATGATATTGTTTCCGTTCATTTTCATCCTTCTCATATCGCTACTAGTTACTATAGTGGTATGCACCAGTATTTTCTCATTTCTTTGTTACTTCCTCTGTCCCAAAATAAATATCGTTTTTGACTTTCTGAAATCGACGTTTGACCATTCGCCTTATTCAAAAAATTTATAAAAATATAAAAATAAACAAATCAAGACTAAAGTACTTCTAATAATGAATCATTTTATAATAAAATAATTAATTTTTTTGTAAAATTTTTGAATAAGACGAATGATCAAAAGGAAATAGCCAAAATCGTAAAACGACATTTATTTTGGGACGGAGGGAGTAGATCAAACAAAACCCATGATTTTGTGGCATCGACACAACTATGGCGTTGGGTCTGATAGCCTACCTATGCTGTTCGATCTCATGGAGGCATAGAGGCAAGCACCATCGACATTTTTTTTTTTCGGGGTACAACTGACCAGCGACCATATCATTTTGCCTTAGTGGTAGTGACCACTGACCTGCCTGTCAAGTGGGGCAAACACACGATCAGTACTCTTAGGTGTGTTTAGTTCACAAAAGTTTTTCTCTTTTCCCATCATATCGATTGTACTTTCCACCTGTATAGAACACTAAATAAAGTAGTAGTTATTGCATGTTTGTACTTTTTGTCTGGCTAGCTCAAGATAAATCTTTTGAGTCTACTTGAGCCATGATTAAATAAAAATTGTCAAATACAAACGAAAATGCTACAGTGCACTTTTTCTTAACTTTTCCGATCTAAACGCAGCCTCAGTCTAAAAGAATATCGTTATGACTAGATTGACAAAAATATGTGTAATATTTATATATAAAAATATTATTATTAAAATAAGTTCAAATATCTATCTAGTAATATTAATTATATATCATAAATATTAATATTTTTCTGTACATTTAGTTAAAATATTTTTCAAGAAGCGAGAGAGACCATTTTTTTTTACGGAGGAAGTATGGAGTACTCGTTAGATTTGACAAGACTCGCCCGGGCCGGGCGGTGCCTGCCTTTGCGTTTGCGGTGCCCACCTTCGACATGTTGTCCATCTTTTTTCTTTTTCTTTTTTTTTGACAACAGACATGTTGTCCATCTGCCATTGGACAAATATTACACTGCCAGTCGGCTAGTCCGCTTTTCCACTGCGCCGTTTAGAAGAAAAAAATTAGAATTTAGAAACCGTGGTAGCGGGAATTTGTTTTAAGAAGTGTCTAATCATGCTATAAGTAGATTCAAAAAAATTTGTCTCATGAGTTTTACGCAAACTATATAAACATACAAAAGATTTATAATGCTCCAAGTATGTGTCAAAAAATTAATGTGACCTTTTTATTTGTTATTTAAAAGGATCTGAACAGGCCTACTATGTCCACAGCCTCATGGGAGCTTGAAGGGACAGAGCGGGGGGAGCGTCCTCCTTCAGACGCTTCTTTTTCACTGTGAGGTACATTTCAGGGGATAGGCGAGACTAGTCGTAAGGTTTGCCCATTCCCCCGGGTTGGCTGGGCGACTGTTATTCCCTATTCCCTGGTGTTACACGTGTGACCGGGGCATGGCAGTCGCCATCGTGGTCGGCGAATCTCCTCGTCAGCCCGGGGAGCCTTACGGTTGACTGTCCTTGTAGCGGCGTAGGAGGAGGAGGACCGTCAGATCGTCCGTCAGAGGAGATGGGGCAGTTGGTACGGCGAACGTGCGCGTTTAGGGCGCTGTTGTGTCAAGGGGCCCTCCCGATGGGACCATGCCTGTAAAGTGGTCAGAGAGGTCCCTTGTGGTCCAAAATTGCTCCGTTGACGTCAATCGTACATTGGATGCTCTTTGAGAGATTGCGCCCGAGGGGGATGGGGAAACTCGGGCGAATCGGAGAATCGGCGCCGGAGGGTGCCGCTCTCCCGAGCTCTTTCGGGGAGGCTTGGGCGAATCGGAGAATTGGCATCCAAGGGTGCCGCTCTCTCGAGCTCTCTCGGAGAGGCTCGGGCGAATCGGAGAATTGGCGCGCGAGGGTGCTGCTCTCCCGAGCTCTCTCGGGGAGTCTCGGGCGAATCGGAGAATTGGCGCCCGAGGGTGCCGCTTCCCCGAGCTCTCCCGGGGAGGCTCGGGCGAATCGGAGAAATAGCGCCCGAGGGTGCCGTTTTCCCGAGGGTAGATTGGCGTTAATGCAGCATCGTCATGGGCCTACGTTGTTGCGGCCTTCCTTTCACGGGCTTTGCCTGGGCCGGGCCGTGTTGGGAATAAGTGTTTTTCATCGAAGTTAGGTACCCGACACTATACAAACATACAAAAGATTTATAATGCTCCAAGTATGTGTTAAAAAATTGATGTGACCTTTTTATTTGGTATTTAAAAGGGATTTGAACAGGCCCGCTATGTCCACAGCCTCACACGCACGCACCATGACCCTGTATGTAAACAACTATACTACACTTTCTTTCCACATTCTACATACGTGTAATAAATTGGAGATATGGACGCTTTGATGTTAATTCGGTCCATTGGTTTTGTTGCGCTTCTGTCACCATCCTGACTTTTTGTTTAATGTTTTCAGATTAGATTACGAGCTAGGGTGTTAGCTCTGGTGCTAGTACTTTAAATATTGACAGGTTTTTTCGTTCATATAATAATTAAAAGTCAACACGGTTAGGTCACATCAAAATCATATAGAGAAAATTCGTGGAAATAACCAGCAAATTTAGGCCGCTAGAAGTCAAAGAGTGGCTCGGTCTTCAGTCAGAGAGGTGGCCATGAGACTAATATACGGCGATCTAATTTCCGTTACTAGCTAACAAGTACATGAAGACATGGAAAAAATTAGCCTACTTATAAGCCTTTATATTTGATATATTAGGACTAATTTGAGCTCAATTAGCCCACGATATCAAACATGCATTAAGCATTGCAAAGTGTTCATTTAGAAAACAACAATTCAACAAGTCATTTATATGAATATCCACATTTCCGTCACACCGATGCTACTTTCCTACTAGAACTTAATGGATGTTCGTTAGCTCTTTTTAAACTGAACCGGTGGCTCTTGTCGATCCATGACCATGACCAAACAAATTAAATGCTCATTTGCCTAAATAAATTATTTATTTAGGGCGACATGAGAGATCGTTTGCAGCACATGACACCAACCTAACCTTTGAGCTTGGAAGACCAACATGTGTGGTACTGAGGCCGCGTATGATGGTCCCCGATTCCTACACATATGCATGCACTGGTACCACTGTACCAGCAGCCGGTACCATCTCCCTCTCATGTACTATTCTTGGAGGACTCACTTCGAGACACGAGATTTTTTTTATCAGGCCTTATTGAGTTTGTTTCAAAATTCTAATTTTCATGTCACATTACCTGTTCTCTTTGATCAGACAGAGCTGGCTAGATGGTCGTGTCGAAGACAATCGGATCTAGGGCATAAGCCTTGCTGATGATTGGCATGATCACTTTTCTGCGTGAAATCCCACTACCTAGCGCGCCTCTATCGGTGTTTTTTACCGGCAGATATTCGCTTCTTGGAGAAACTCACTTGATATAAAGAGCAACAACAGTCAAGACACGAGATTTATATCGGTTATGACTCATGGAAAGCGAGTAAAAGTTTTACGTCCAGTCGCTACTTATTTCTATTACAATCTTGTGGGGATGGCGAGATAATGATTACAAAATGGATGCCTATGAGAATTATGATGATTACAATAGGGGATGTGCTATCTATTTATATCTGAGGCCTACTTGCCTTACAAGTTATATAGTCGTGTCCTAGTTAGAGTCCTAGCGATGGTCGATGATCTCCTTACGAGTTGTGATCCCACGGGTCTCTTCGACACTTGATATGATAACCAGCATAACCGTCACTGCTACTGTTGCTACTAGGATCCGTTTAGACTAAAATGGACTCTAAAGAGGAAGTAAAAAGTTGTTGGATCCAAAACAAACCAATCGAGCTCGAAGCAACTAGTTCGAGTGCACTAAAAGTCAATGAATCTTTAAGTACATCCGTTTAGATAAAACTAAAATTACTAGTACTCTATCTGTTTTAATTTATAAATAACTTATAAATTAGAACTGATTAAAAGTACCTCCTCCGTTCTAAAATATCTGTCGTTTGTGCTTCCCAAGAAACGACTACCGGCAATTATATATTTAAAAATATTAACATTTATAATACATAATTAGTATCATTAGTAGGATCTTTGAATCTAGTTTTTTAATAAATTTATTTGGAGATATAAATGTTACACGTATTTTGTACAAATCGAGTCAAACTTATGGCGCAAAAACCGAAAACGATATACATTTTGGAACGGAGAGAGTAGATGGTTAAAGTTTCTTAAGGATCTAAATAGGCTCTGTTCGCTTCAGCTGAAAAGCTGAGCTGATTTTGACTGAAACTGATTTATTGTGAGGCGAAATACTATTTCAAAACTGAAAAATATGTGCTGCTTAGCTGAAGCCAACACTGGCCGGCTCTAGTAGCTCCACCGCGCGTAGGGCATAGCCTAGCACGCAGGGGGTCGTCCCTTTCACAATTAATGTGTGTCTCTCTCTAGAGAGAGAGAGATGCGTGTGGTGATCGTGGTCGACTGATTGTGGTGCTGCCAAAACATGACGTGGGGACGCCATCGTCGAAGGAAGCAGCAGCAGAAGTGTACCCCGTACAACAAGATTACAATTGGACTCATCTTTTAGCTTTAACCAATTATAGATATAAAAAAATGATATTCAGATACCAAATAAATACTATTAGATTAATCATAATTTTATAATATATTAATTGAGACCATAAAGTACAGAATACGCATTTGTTTTTTTTCAGACGGAGAGAGTCATCACGTCGTAATCAGTCCCATCTATCCGTAAAGAAATGAGGCAATCAAATCAAATCAGCCCCATCATCCATCCATCCAGACGGGGGCCGGCGGGCCCCACCCACCCACGCACCCAACCAAACCAACCAAGCCCACGAGCAGAGCTCGGCGGTAGTACAGTAGCTCACGCGTGGATTTCTTTTTCTCGTATCGCGCGCGCGAGTGGAGACGGGGGAGATCTCGTGGTGCAAAGGCAAATGACCCCTCGCGAGAAACATGATGCGGGGACCCAGGCCGATAAACCGGCTCGGCTCTCTCGCACCTTCTCGCGCGCGCTCACTGCTGTTGGAGGATGGGGGAGTCTGTTGTCGCTGGCTGCGTGAAAAGGACTGATGGGTGGGGTCAGGTCAGGTCAGGTGGTGGACCGCATCCATCTCTCTCCTCTCGTGGACAATCTTTCTCTTACCACCACCACCACCACTCTTTCTACCTCCCCAGTCCCCACCATCCCATGCTTTTCGGTTATTCCATTCTATTTGTTTGATTTTCTACTCAAATACCAAAAGAAAAGAAAAGAAAAGACACAATTCTAGCTGCACCCTTAGTGAATGATGAAAACATCCAAAATCGTTTTGATGAAATTTGTGGAAAAGAGGATCAATATTTACCGCACCAACAAGTGGGCGTTCCATATAGCGAATCTAAATGTGATACAAACATTATTGTTGTTTATTTTTTACGAACCATAGTACAAAGGCAACACCACCCGTACAGACACGTACACTTTCCCAGTATAAACACGTGAAAAAACCGGGAAACGTAATCGTGTTATCGCTAAAAGAACAACAACATCATTAACTCCAGGAAACTATAAACACCCGCGTTAAAGTCACCATGAAAACAAGTTCAACCACAAGAAACTTAAACTTGTTCAAAAATATTGCTGTTTTTCATATGAACTTGTGATAAATAGAAACGTCAAACTTTTGTATTGGGTACTATACACTGGAATCTGTGTATTTTTCTTTCTCAGACAGGACAGTAGTAACCATTTGATGGAAGAGAAAGAAAGAAAGTCTCTGGAAGTGGGCTTTCGGCGAAAGATAACAACAGCCCAGCGGTACGGTAGTAGGTTTACGTTTCGAAGTCCTTGTACGACACTGACACGACGACGCGGTTCCAAGATTTGACCTTGCATTGTGCCACCTTTCTCGTTGGGATATATTCTCCCCCTGCTAGTAAAGAGTGTTTTTTTTTTTTTTACTTTTGAACTTCTTATCTAACCGTTTGTTTTATTTTAGCTTTTTTACAAATAATAAAATCATTAAATTATTATTAAAAATATCTTTAATGATAAAATAAGTCATAATAAAATAGAATAGGATAAACGGATAAACAAAATGATATAGAGTCCAAAACGATTTAAATGGGATGGAGGGAGTATGAGGCTATCACAATCACGTGTCTGATGAATAGCCATCGTGTTGCTTCCCATCCAAAAGGTTTTGGGTGGTTTAGGTGTTTATTTGATGACTCCACACACTTGATTTGATGTGAATGAAGAGACAAGAATAGTACAGTAATATATCCATGCATCCATGACCACAATAATGGAGGAAGAGGAGGAGAAAGGCAACAAGGAACATACTACATCCGGATTGCATGCGCAAACTAGTGTGGAGTACGTATATGTGCGTGCTACAAGCTTTGGAACTTGAAGACAAGACGACGACAAAACGCATGACGCAAGGCAAGTATGCAAACTTCTGGTGTTGCAAAAATCAATACAAAAGACACTGGGATGCAGACTATTTTGGATTAGAAAAACAAGTGCATTTCTTCCAACTTTTTTTGGTGCTTTGCGACTTGCGAGGGAGAGAGTTGCTGTCACTGTCACCCCACCCCGTCCATGTTTGTTGGCTCGTTTGGCATCTCAAATTGAACCTGCCTTTTCCTTCACTTCCCTTTCCTTTCCCTTTAAGCCCAAGACAAGAATCTCCCCGCTACAGGCCTTTTTCTAGCTTAGCTATAATAATATTCATTCAAATTCGTCCAGACACATCTGAGCTCACGTCACCGTCTCATCTTTTAATAACAAAATACAGTATCTTTATTGAAAGGGAACAGGGCAAAAAAGGCTCAAAGATGCGGTTGGACCTGCTCTGAGGCCTTTTTCTAGGCCCATCTCACTCCCCCAAACCCCATGCAAGTAATGTGGCATCAACTAAACCTTGTTCATGCCCACCTAAACAAAGCAAACGGCTCATGTCTTCTTTGCACCCCTGTTGTTCTTGTGCAATCATTGTAGACTTCACCCATCCCAAACTGTTATTCTTGTACCCTAATAACTCATCCCCACACCCCCCCCCCCCCCCCCCCCCCCCCCCCAACAAAATCGGTTGTGTAATACACAGGACCTTTTAAGGCCCACTTCAGCTTCCCGAGCCCCATGTGAGCCCACGAGCCCAACACACTATGCATGCTCACCTAATAATAAACAAAAGAAACTGTGCATGCCTTTGCACCTAGTCCGTTCATCACGCTAACCCATATTCCTCCCTCTGTTTCACATACAAGGATACTATGTTCTACTGAGCAAGACACAGGTTACAGCAACAAAATTATAGGTTGCGACACTGACTGGATTACAAGTGTAGATAAACAATACAGACACTGCCTCTGGTAACATTCCTACACTACATACATCCTCCTTTCCGGGAGCTCCAACACATATGTAACGGCTAAAGCTGAAGAGGTTCATATTAAGGGCATAGGGTCCCTTGGGCATAATTCAGGCACAATCCTAACTGGTGGCGGTTTCTCCATTTGGATCTGAAGCCACCCAAACAACAGCATGGACATGTTGGACCGCGTGAGCACATCTAGCAGCAGCCAATGCTTACTCGCACTTGATGGAGCGGTAGATGTGCCGCACGAAGAAGAGCGATGCGCGGAAACCGACGGTGCCCAGCATGAGGAAGAAGCCGAAGCAGACGCAGGTCATGTAGCCGAAGAAGAAGGATGTCTGCATGAAGCCTGACATGTCGGACCGCGCGTGGTAGTAGTAGATGCAGTAGAAGAAGATGAATATGCCCGTGGAGCCTCCACACAGGACAGATCTGCAGCGGGGCACGTTTTTATAATTGCATTCCATGTGGAATATAAAACTGAAAGACACAGAATGGAAACATAAACCTATAATATAATTACTAATTAAAGTTGCCTCTTGGCTCAAAAGGTATGCAACAGATAAGAACAAACTCTGGAAAGAGCTCTTAGATTTTAAATACAGTACTGCTGATCCTAACACTTTTCTGACTAGAACTGAGGTGCTTCCAGTTTTTAGAGGGTTCATGTGGGCTGCTCATGTGAAACTGAAAGACAGAATGAAAACATAAACCTATATAATTGCTAATTAGAGTTGCCTCTTGGCTCAAAAGGTATGCAACAGATAAGAACAAACTCTGGAAAGAGCTCTTAGATTTTTAAATACAGAACTGCTGATCCTACCATTTTTCTAACTAGAACTGAGGTGCTTCCAGTTTTTATAGAGGGTTCATGTGGGCTGCTCAGGTGGACAGGATGGGGTATTGCTGGAAGATTGGTAAAGGTAATAAAGTTAGATTCTGAGAAGATAACTGGTATTGGAAGTTGTATAGACTTTTGAATGAAAGGAATGGCACTGTTGCCAAGGTTTGGGATGGGTGAACCTCAAGTGCACTTTTAGAAGAACTGTTGACAGTAATTTGGAGGAGCTCTGGTTGGAGGTGGTCCAGTTAGCTTCTACAATCACCTTCTCTGACGAGGAGGATTCTTTGGTTTGTAGGTTTAATTCTAAGGGTACCTATTCTACTCAATCTCTGTAGAAAATAGTTAACTTCAGAAGGGTGCAGCCTGTACTTATATCGGCTGTGTGGAGCTTAAAAATCCCCCCTAGGGTATAATGCTTCCTCTGGTTGCTGTCCAAAAATAGGGTGCTCACAAGGGATAATCTTGGTAAGAGAAGAAAGCAAGATAACTTTTCTTGTTTGTTTTGCTGCGAGCTAGAGACAGTCAATCATCTTTTCTTTGACTGTGGTGGCTTAACAAGTGTGGGTGATTTTATCTGCTGTTTTTGAAACTCACTTAGAAATTTCTATTGAGTCCATTGGAAAATTTTGGATTTCTAATAGACGCAATTGTATTCTGAACATGTTTACAGCTGTTGCTCTCTGGAAGCTAAGAATAATGTCTATTTTCAGAGAATTGGTTGGCAGAGTATGGACATACTCTTGGGCAGGATTTCTCGTTTGGCACAGAATTGGATAATTCTTTGCCCGGAGGACAAAAACGATTTGTTCAGGAACAAGATCTCGACAATTGAAACAAGGATGAGAATGGTGAACTGGCTTCCAAGTGGGTGAAGATGTATGTGGAAGGAGAGCATGTGGAGCAGCAAAACTTCAAGGCAGACGACTTCAGCGCCTCTGTTCATGACCTGGCAGTGGCGTAGTTCTTCTCGGTGGATCAGATGGAGTGTAGTTAATTGAGAGTGCTATGGATGTAGCTGTCTTGTTGTAGTCTGAAACTTTTTTTTTTCTCGAACACTTGTTGTAGTCTGAAACTCGTAGTTGTTTTTGGGTTACTTCGGAACATCAACAGTGGTTTACCACCTGAGATGCTATAATGGATGTTTGTCCTTTAACATAGTTGAAAAACAGGGGCTCGGCCCTAGAACTAAAAAAATTACTAATTAGAGAACAAACATCTAGCAGATTTATCCGAATGTGGTTCCTTAATGCACACATATTTTCTGATTTCTCTGCGACAAACCACAATTCCAAAATTTTATATGTTCATGCATATCACTCATTATATATCCACATCTTGAGTGTCCTATATCCACCAGCCTTACCAAACTCTAACGAAGCATCAGTTGATACAAAACAACAGCAGATGGCATTGCTCTAGTCAAAGTGGTTGCTGAAATATAACTTCTTAAAGGTGTACTGCTATAGAAGCAAGTTTATTCTAATTTGTCATTGGATGCCCTAAGCGTTTATTAAGTTCCAGTACTTCAAGTAACATCATAAATGAATTTCTATAAACATTTCCCAAGGAAGCTCTGACCAAGCAATCCATAACTGCACCTTGCTTCTCATTTCTTGTTTTGATGGATGGAATTTTCAAAGACAATAAAAAAGCAACCACAAACAAGAACAAAAATAAGGGATAAAGCATAAAGATGAGTTGATAATCCAAAAACTGACCTCCACCACCACTCATGATCCTCAACAGCAAGCTGGAAGTACGTGAGTGCCACTGTGACAAAGGCTGTGACAATGATGAGAATAATAAACACAATAAAGAGGATGCTGTAGATGGTGTATATCTTATGCCCCCAGATACTGGCAAATATGTAGTACAGCTCGATGTAAATTGCGCTGAAAGGGAGGAACCCTGCCATTGCCATCTGAGGAATGGTGCTTCGGTACCATGGAAGCTGAGGGATTTCCCTCGGGTACTTGGTTGTGCGGCAGGGGGCTTGGAATTCTGTATTGCTATTTTTCCCGGCTATACCACCCAAAACAAGGAGAGGAGAGGTTACAAGTGCCCAGATGAGGATAATGACAACGATAGTGCCAAAAGGCAAAGCTGCTGTAGCACTGTACGCTATTGCAACTGTATTTAGGAAACAGAATGTCAAGAAGAGAGGTCCACAGAATAAGCAGCCTGTCAATATCAGATTCCTAACCTGAAACACATAGACACCATGTGTTAAACACACAGAGCAAAGGATTGAAGAAAGATTGCTCATTAAAGCATGGCTTACCCAGTTTGTTCCCTCCAGTTGAAGATAGAAAGAAGTAGCCGTGTATCCAGCAATACCAGATGTAAGAGCATAGATGACAACAAGGGCAGTGAAAAGAGCTCCCCGGTTGTATGGGTAAAATACACCAACAAGAGCGAGGAGGAAGATGAAAATTGCACTGTTAAACAAGAATCATTTATAACGGTAACAGTTAGAATCCTTTCAAAGCTTGACTAATAAGATAAACTAAACTGAGAAAGGTCTTACAGGGCAAGAAGCTGAGTTCCAGATCCAATAATTGCTGCAAAAACAGATTTCTGTTTGGGGAAACGGAAAACATCACCATGAATATACTTCCATCCAGTCTCCTCTTGGTCTTCAAGGGACTCATCTTCATGAGAATACCTTCAATGGAAATTAATGAATTAATAATGCATCTAGTAAACTGCAAGGTGGGTGACTAGAATGGAACCCAATAACTAATATCTTACTTGATGAAATCGTTCTTCAGAACACGCATCAAGATTGTAGCCAGGAAACCAGTCAGGAGGAGTACGGTAACACATGAGTTAATTATAGAAAACCAATGGATCTCTAGATGTTGTGGCATGGAGGAGGACTTGGAGTACTTATCCATTCTTTTCTCAAAAGGAATATCTGTCTTTTTCCATGTCACTGAATAAGAGAACTCTATTGGTACTTCCTTGTCCTCTGTGATATCCACAGCCACATTTGGATCAGTTTGTACATTGATTTCTATGACACAGTTATCATTGTACATGATGTCAAAGTGGATGTGCTTAAATAGAAGGTATTTTGAATCTCCTTGCTCCTTGTCCTTGTCCAGTTTACCAAGAAATCCCCATAATGGCAAATCATCATAGTACATCTGGAAGTAGTAATCCTTGGCAACTGCATCCCGGAGCTTGGCAACTTGCTCCTTTGACAGTACTTTCTTGCAGAGAACCTTGGAGTTCATATCTTCCTTGAAGTTCAACTCATATGGGGCATCAACCAACCGATCACCATTTAGAACCTCGCCAAGAGCTTCCTTTTTGTCCTTTGGATGTTCTATTACAAGACAGCATTTAACAGAAAGAAGCAATACATGGTCAGAACCAGTCAAAGAGATTGCTAAAGCAAACAGCAGCAGAAAAGGTTGGGTTTTGTATACCTGGTGCACAAAAGGGTAGATCATAGTACCGATACGTCTCACTGCAATACACCACAACTCATGATCAAACAAAAGCAAAACAGTGCTAACAAGTGGTTATTCCCCTGTAGACTCAGTTTTTTAGGCATTAACAAAAATATGAAAATGCCATAGTTCACAGGGCATAATTGGCCATATAACCTATCCTTGATTGAGATATCCATACTGCTTATTTCTATCTAATGTATGTGGAATCACAAAGAAAATTTAACAGCAACCAAGAGCATCTAGAGATGAATTCCTCTAGCAATATATTGAGTTTCTTGGTTCCTCTAGTCATACATTGAGTTTCTTGGTAAACAAACACCTCCAACAGCGCCCTAAAATTGATCTCTAATTTTGGCCATACCACATCCTGCAATCCTCGCTAACTAGAGGTGGGGAGTTGACTCCGCTCCGAATCCGGAGTCATGAAAACCTTCCCACGCAGGCAAGGAACACAGCGCTCCTCCCTACGCGCACAAATCTTTTTCCAGTGCGGTCTGCCTATTGCCATGCCCCCTTCCCCACATGCCACAGTTTCTGCAGATATGCCATGTCGGTGTACTCTGTGAAGCAATTCCGCAGCCCATGGCCTGGGAAATCATGGCACTGGCAGGTTGATCCACATCCCCAGGTGCTTGGCAGTGGTAGTGGTGAATCCTTTCGTTGCAGTCAGCAGGTGGGGGCAACAGCCTCCAGCCAGGGCAAGGGCTGTCGGTCCATACATTGGCTGAAAGATGTTGATCTGCTCAGTAGTTTTGTTTTGTTTTGTTTGATTCTGCAACCAGCTATGGTGAAGCTCTGTCTTGTGTCTGAGTTATGGATAGGACCATCTTTTGGGAGAACAGAATCTGAAGTGCTTGCTTAAAAAAAAAAATCAGCACATATAATTCTCCCATTTAGGCCAGCGGCCAGCCCCTCGTGTGGATCTAACATAGATTTTCCCCAAGGTTACATCTCAGGTGTTAAACTGTTTTATTTGAAAAGAAAATTGTTTTATCTAGAAGTCAAAGACTGAGAATTACCTTGGAAAAACAAACTCTTGTACTCAATACAATAGTGGGGAAAATAGAGAAAAATAAATGAGTGATAGTAGCTCAGTTGGCAGTTGGTAGAGTCTTGACTTTGTCAGACCATGAGCACTACTACTACTTGCATATGTAATTTATAACATGGGTTGGCTACGGATAGATGGATTAGCAGAGAGACCTCAGATAACCTCCCTTCCCCGGGAATCTTAGATCTCTTCTTGCTTGACTACAACCAATAACGGGTTGTCTCTTTTATAGAGACAGCTGACTTGACCCCTAAAGAAATATCCTAACTGAATCAATCTAACTTATCTCTCTTTCCTAACAAACCAAACCAATATAATCTAATCTAATCTGCTGGGTACTGTTCACGCGCTAGGCCCTGGACCGGATCCACTTGCCATAACATTTAGCTGTTACTTTCTGCTCACTTGCAGCCTCTATTCACTTTGTTAGACCATGAAGTTTCCATATTTCTACCTTTTCTTGTTGGAGGGGCACACGTTCAAACTAGAAAGCACGAAAGCAATTTCTGAAAATCCCAAGCGATACTACTAGTTTCGCTGCTCTTTCTTTTATGTTCTTTTCCATTCCTAGAGAGGCTCTGTAATGCATGAATTGACACTAATGTTTTTGCAGGACATATATATGGAGGGTGACATTTCACAAACTTGATTAGAGATGGTTCTGGTGCTGTTGGTTTGAGTGCTCAGATTAGCCAATCTGAGGAGCAAATACCAGCACAAGGAAGAAAGGATTAAACTTTAAGAAATCTCTATTTGAGTTCAAGAGGATGCTGGACAAAGAGAGAATTATGACTTGACATTAATAACATGTCCATCACCCAACAGAAATAGTACAAGAGCCTCTAGGATGGTATTCTTGCTCGATGCCTCAATAGCTAGAGCCTAGAGCTCATCTGCCTACAATTGTGATTGACATTATTCAATAATTTCTAAGACAGTATAATATACATTTGTACTTGTGATCTACTCTTACACACAATTAGTGCTTGTAAATTGTGATCTGTTCTTATACACATTTGTGATCTGTGGTTTATGTGTCAAACGTGTAAAGAAAAGAATCTGTTCTTATGTGTCAGCAGAGAATGTGTGCATACTTTTGATCTGTGCTTCTGTGTCAAATAGGTCCTTATACAAACTTGTGAATTAGTGATTTTGTATTCAGCTGACCTGATTGTTGAAGGTTCTGCAAAATAAGTCATCTTTGTGAGCCATGCTGATCCTGATTGTTAAAGTATGCAGTATGTACTCATCTCCTTTCATATGGATTGTGGAAGTATGCAGACTGTACTTGGCTCATTTTTTTCAGTTATGCAAGATTGAGGAAACATTCTTGGTGCCAAGCCATGACATTCAGCGCAGTAGAAGAATGGAGTTATCGAGATTATTATCAAGCATTCAAGCTAAATAAGTAGCTCTGCAAACAGTTAGTAATGCATGACCACATTCCTATAATTGAAGAATACCACTATACCAGTCTCCGAAAGCCAATTCATAACTATTACTAAGCCCTATAAATGAGTAACACATGACGCACGGAACACTTAGTAATCTGATTCTAACTCAAACATAACCGCCAACATAAACCGCAAACTTATTAAAACTCGTACAGTAAGGAGAACTGACACCATAGTGCAAGATAATGCTGATTACATGTCTAAAGTTTGTGCATTCCAAGGGTGTGCTGTACCTTGGATTGTGGAAAGGCCCAACCTTGTTGGCGTAGAGTGGAACATGATCCCCTTCCTTGTACTTGTGATCAGAGCCATCAGCTGTGGCTCCCAGGGCACAAGCCAAAACCACCACAGCAAGAACAGCCCCCGCCCCCACGCTCGCCATCTTCCCAAACACCTGTCCAAGAGCACCGACAGAACTAAAGTCAGAGAGATCTTGACCGCTCCAGAGAAAGGTCTGCACATGCAACGCGCAAAGGCGAGATCCTTCCGAGCGAAAGGCAAAAGACGACATGCAGACTCGACCCAAATAGTCCCTAAGATCCTTACCAAAATTCAAACTTTCCACCCGGACGAAGCTCAGGCGTCAAAATGACGAGACCCCGTCGGGAGATTTCAGCGGGGAAGCGTCAGAACGGCGCCGCTCCCGCGCCGCTGCGGGGGCGGCTGATTTGGTGCGAACTGCGAACCCGTCGACTGGGGGCGGCAAATTTGGGTGGGAACCGTGACCGTCGACTGGAACGGGGCTCTTGTGGGGGCGGCCGGGGATCTGCTGGGCAAGGCAGCTCGTGCAGGTTTTGGGAGGAAGAGCCGGAGAGGGGAGATGGATTGAACGTTCAATGGCCTGTCTGGTCAGGCAGCTTGGGAATGGAGAAATCTCTTGGATCTATGGAAGAAGATAAACAGCCGGACGTGTTTCTCCTTTTGACTTGGTTGCAGGCAACTCGCGATTAAATTATGCGAAAATTATTTCCTCGGTCTAAAAAAAAAAAGTTCCACTTAGTTTTTTTCCCGGTTTTCATCGAATTTTATTATTTGGCTCTAAAACGAAATTTGCTTATTTTTTTGCCCTTTTATTTACTTTGAAAGATTATAACTCTTCGATACGACATCGGATGAAGATGATTTTTATACAAAAATTGTAGATCTCGATGAGATCTACAACTTTATAGTTTTAAGTTTTTTTATTTGAAAAAGTTCAGATGCCCAAAAACATTAATATAATATATTGATGTTTTTTGGCATTTGAACTTTCTCAAATGAAAAAACTCAAAACTATAAAATTATAGATATCGTCGAGACCTACAATTTTCATATAAAAATCATTTTCATCCGATGTCATATCGAAGAGTTATGATCCTTCAAAGTGGACGGAATGGCTAAGAAAATAAGCAAATTTCGTTTTAGGGCCAAATAACAAAATTCAATGAAAACAGGGCTAAGAAACTAAGTTGAACTTTTTTGAGGGCCGAAGAAATAATTTCCCCTTAAATTATAGGTCCTGTTGCGGTACATGCAGGTAATAACTATCTTTATCGATAGATAGCAACTATTCAAGTGCATTCGGCGAGTTGGATTATACGACTGACTGATTTTTTATAATACAAAAATATTATTCTATGATTAAAAATCAAAATAAATGTTTATGAACGAATAGAGTTGTCCTTTATTTCCTTGGCATCCTACCCTGCAGCCCGCATGTCGGAGACCCACCCTCAAGAAGCCTACCCTCACACATATTGCTACTCCGAGGCCTTCATCGCCGTCTCATTTGCCCTCTCTTCCGTCACCATCTTTGACCTCTGCGTCGCCGTTTGGCGCTTCATCCCTTTCCTTGTCTGCACGTCGGAGGTCACGCCGCCACAGCGACCGTGGCATCCCTGCATTGCCAGCCACACACCCATGTTAGAGGTTGCGCCGCTACTCTGGGCCACAGCCGCGTCCAAGGGTGCCCGCCCCCACGCCGCCTCTGCCCTTCCCTAGCAGGCTTCGTGGGCACGCTTATGGTGTTGGGTGCGTCGTGTCCGTAACTTATAATGATAGCTGCTAGTAAAACGGTATAGTTAAATTTTAGTTGAACTTAGCTATTTTAGCCTAGCTAAATTCAACTAAGATTAGCTAAATTTATTAGCTAGAGTATATAAATATCTCAGTTAAAGTTTAGCTATAGATGTAGTTATATGAACAGCCTCTAAACAAAATTGCACGAGCCGAATCCTAAAGACTAGAGATCGATCATGCCACGGCGGTGAGCCTTCTAGTCTAGGTTCTAATGAAGAGAGAATGTTAAAAGAAGCGTGAAAAGAGGCCTCGTGATCCCAAATTCCCCAAACGTTCCATCTTGCAAAAGAGACGAAGCAGCGAGAGATCGCGGCAGCATGTCTGCTTGCTCGTTTTCTGTACGGACGGCAACGTGCAGAGATCCTAATCGTGCCTCCCTCAACTAGCCAGACTTTTTTTTTTCTTGCTATGATCCTTCTTGCTACCTCCACTCCGTTTGTCTACCCACTCACTACATTTGTAATGCCGTCTATCGATGTTTCAGTTTTTCTGTTACTATACAACATTCCCATAATATAGTGTAATACCACAATTCGAATTCTATTATCTGTAGCAAGAATTTGCTTTCATACAGCTTTAGATCACAAATCCAAGGATAAAGAATGGGTATTTATAATTATTCATATCTAGGCTAATGATGATTAGTCTTCCTCTCGAAACAATGATCTCCTATTCGAAGAAAATATTTTCTCCTTTTCATTTATGGTGTTAGGGTTCCCATGGTAGTGAAAAGCAAAACTTAAGTTAGGAAGCAAATACTATTAAAAAACAATTTTAAAACACGGCATTTTTATTTCTAGAGGCAGACTAAAATACGGGTGACTCCTAAACTACTAAAATATATTCAATGCATGAGCAGGTAAGAGAAGATTTGACTCTTGTTAAAGAATTGATGCATTGCAAACACATTATTGCCGCCTAGTTTTGTCCAATGGGAGTACTTAAGACATGGTTGCACTCTTAACTTTATACCTATTTAATCTTATATTGTAGAGTCTACTTGTGAAGTGATAGTTCAAGATCATTAATTTTTATTAAGGGGACAACATACACGTGGCAATGAACCAATGCACCTTACTGGAAGACTAATCAATCCAAATGAAAGACATTCCACCGGAAAAACAATTGAAGTCCTGCGTACAAGCCGGACTACAAGCCCCATTTCTTCTGTCTAATGAAAAGACAATAATTACGAAGAATTTCCTATCAACATATTCTAATTTTTTTTTACGAAACAACATATTCTAAAAATTAAACGTGGACAAAATCATTTCTACCCATAATCGCCCTCTGAATCCCTTCAAACACGCCTCTCGCATGTCCAGCTGGGTCGCGTGGGGCCCACATGTCGGTCCCAGCGGGGACGCCCCGGGACACGTTTCCCCGTTGGCGCGTAGCTATTTTTTGCCAACGGAAGACGGATTTGGGCCAATAATAGCGCCTCTCCCCTCTTCCTTCTCCCTGAGTTCCTGTCATCTCCTCCGCCTCCCAAGATCTCCCCCCGTCCCCGTCGTGGTGTTGTCTCCTTCCTCCGGCCGTCTCCGGCACCGGATTTTCGACGCCGCCTTTCCCTGGCCCATTCCTCGAAGACCCATCCTTATGCCAAGCTGCCGCCTCCGCGGATTCGCGCGCGCCGCGGTGGGTGCCTCGGCTTGATTACTGGCGCTGCAGGCCCGGAGCGCGGCGAAAGGGCGGCGTGTTTGGTGGTGTGGCGCGGCCGGGCTGAATTGGTTGGCTGCCGCGGGTTGAGAGTGGGCCGAAAGATTTTCGCTTGTGTGGGGGGAGTGGTCGGAAGGCAAGGTCAAAGGAGCCGTTTTTTTCCTCTTGTCCCAATCGCATTGTTGATCTGACGCGGTTCTTGGGGAATTTGGATTGGGAATCGGCGGAGGTGGGGCGGAGCCGTCGTGAAGGAGGCGGCAACGAGCGGCTCGCGTGGATCCGGGGAGGATTTGGTTGGGTTGTGACTTGGGAGGAGGAGGTGGCCGCGGTGCTGCTGGTTGCTGTTCTTGCTTGGCACATGAGCGTTGGAGATGGGGACGGACTACTACAATGTGCTCAAGGTGAACCGGAACGCCACGGAGGAGGACCTCAAGAAGTCGTACCGCCGGCTGGCCATGAAGTGGCACCCCGACAAGAACCCCGGCGACGTCAAGAAGGAAGCCGAAGCCAAATTCAAGAAGATCTCCGAGGCCTACGAGGTATGGAAATTGCAGCGCGACATTTTTTTTCTTTTACTTCGCCGTTCGTTGCGACTGCAGCGCCACCTAGCTTAGTTTTTGCTTTTGCGACGCAGACCTGATTGGAATATTTGGTTAAAGTTACTAGTACTACTGGTTTACCTCTGAATTGCATGCACAGTTTGGATAAATTTGATAATTTTCATGTACTTGTTACAGAGAGAAGCCATTTTCACTAGTAGATATTAGTAGCAGTTGTTTTGTTTGCGATTTGCGAACTGGAAATATCATGGACATATCGTGTCGACAGTGTGTTATGTCGGTTTTCAATATGTAGCTCTGTGTATCCTTGATCATCCTGCCTGGAGTCATCATAACCTTCTGTGTCATTTCTATTGTTGCTCATTTTTTGCTGTTTCAGATACAACAAGTTTTTTTTTTATTTGAAAAGAGAAGTTGACAGACAATGTATGCTTCTTTCAGGTTTTGAGTGATCCCCAGAAGAGGGCGATATATGATCAGTATGGCGAGGAAGGCCTGAAGGCCTCTGCAGATGGCGGTGGTTCCACATCCACGAATGGGGCTGCCAACCAACGCTTCAATCCTCGCAACGCTGAAGACGTGTTTGCTGAGTTCTTTGGCAGCAGCAAGCCTTTCGAGAACATGGGGCGAGCAAAGTCAATGAGATTCCAGACAGAAGGTGCTGGCACTTTCGGTGGGTTCGGTGGGAATGAGAACAAGTTCAGGTCATACAATGATTCAGTCGGCACCAATTCGAGTCAGGCTCGGAAGCCACCGCCTGTGGAAACCAAACTGCCCTGCTCACTTGAAGAGTTATATGCAGGTTCAACACGCAAGATGAAGATATCCAGGAACGTTGTGAAGCCGAATGGGTATGCATTTGTTCTATCTGTGTTCTTGCTTTTCATCACCTTTCACATTTGAGACTACTTAGCTTTATTTACAATTAGAAGCTAGAGTTGTTTCACCTACGAAAGCATACATTGTTTGTAGTTACAAGGATAATGTGTTTCAATTTTCAGGTCATAAGTAAACTAAAAACCTCTAATTTGAACAGATTAACACGGTCTTATCTCAGCTCTCTTACTGCTGAGTTTTAAACAGGCAACTAGGGACCGAATCGGAGATTTTAACAATCGATATAAAGCCCGGCTGGAAGAAGGGAACTAAGATCACATTCCCCGACAAGGGCAATGAGCAGCCAAACCAGCTCCCTGCCGATCTTGTCTTTGTTATCGATGAAAAGCCCCATGATCTGTACACAAGAGAAAGCAACGATCTCCTGGTCCACCGGAATATTGATTTGGTGGATGCATTGGCAGGAACCACGGTCAATCTGAAGACACTCGACGGGCGTGACCTGGTGATTAAGCTCACAGATGTGGTGACACCTGGTTATGAGCTTGTGGTTGCAAAGGAGGGGATGCCTATCGTCAAGGAGAATGGGAGAAAAGGCAACCTGAGGATCAAGTTTGATGTCAATTTCCCTAAGAGGTTGTCGTCAGAGCAGCGGCATAACATTAGGAAGGTTCTTGGAGGTCAACCTCAGCAGCACTGAGGACAGACTTTCGAAACAAGATCACCTTTCACCTGCTCCGTAGTCCCCCATGCTGACTAATTCAGATGTTCTTCTTCTATTTCTTCAGCTGGCTTGTATTTTTAGTTAATTTTCCTTTGACGTATTTTCTGATCTTCTCCCTTGTTGGAGAAATAGTGATATTGAAGACCACAGGTGTAATACAAGAATGTTGTCTTTGTGTCTTCATTTACATATTTCAAAGTTAGGGCTGTCCATATCCTTTTCTTATGAATTCTGTGTATTGATGTAAACAAAAACAACCTGATATCAGCGTTGCACAATGATGAAAGGTAACAATCATGGTATTATGTGAAAAAAGACTGATTTTTCTGAAGGTTGACATGCTTTGCAGTCCCAGACCCCAGGTGCATTGTATTAGTAAAAATGCCGAATGCTTTTGAGGATTCATTCAAGAAAAAGGGCAGGAACCTGAAACATTTCCCAAATCCTCTTTTCATTTGCTACGGAATTATATACATAGTCCAATTAAATCAGCATGTTCAGACTCTTAAACCCAGTCAGTTCATCATAAGGTAGTCATGAAAGGCCTTCCCATTTTGTGTTGCTAGGAGCAAACAGCAGAACACTAATGCGGTGACGCCTTAGGAGATCATACCCAAGTTTAGAGCATAGCAGGAAGGAGAACATGTGATTGGTTTTTTAGCAATTGGCATAGTTTCGGAACAAAAATAAACCATCACAAACTTCTTGGAAATGCAAAGATTTTTTTCAAGCAAAATGCCACCGCATACGCGTTGCTCTTTTTTTTTTTTTTTCGAATAAGGATTTTCACAAATAATAAAGTATATACTATGTACATACCACCGAGCATTTGCCGTTCCGTAAATAGCAACGGCCTCCCTGAAATTGTGCGAATTGTGGGACCCATAGCGTTCCTGCAATCTACCAACCGTCACTTTTCTTCCCTTGCCGTTCCAGTTGTGCCGGTCGTTATTTTCCCGCGTCCACCAAAACCGTTGCCGCCCTTTTTTCGTCGGCACGGACCAGGATCGGGCGGCACCGATGAAGCCAGCGGAGGACGCGGCGGTCCCGGAGGCGACGCCGACGGCGGCGCAGACGGTTTGGTACGACCCCATGTCTTCGCCGCAGGCGCCGGCGCCGCAGCAGCAGCCGGCGATAGAGGCTTTGACGGCGGCGACCTCGCCGTCGGTGAGCTCCGACGCGCGGCCTCTCAGGGTGTACGCCGACGGCATCTACGATCTCTTCCACTTCGGCCATGCGCGCGCGCTCGAACAGGCTAAGAAGTCGTGAGCGCCTCGCCGTGCATTCGATCTCTAATTTTTGCCGTCTTATTTTGCCTCTTTCCAGATCTTGTGCTTACCCCTCGCAACTGGATTATTCAGAGATCCTGTTAAGTCGTTCAGATTGTTTTTTTTTTCCCGTTCACTCATCAAGCTGAACATGAAAAACAAAATCGGTTATGTGATTAATGTCATTAATTGTCCTGAAAGATTGACAGACTGCTTGTTGATGTTTTAGCGATATATATAAATTGATTTGTTATAATAAATGATGAAAATGCCAGAAGTTCATATATATTCTGGAAGTATCAGTTTCTGAACCTACATTCTGCTAAATTTCTCTCGGCAGATTTCCCAACACCTACTTGCTGGTAGGTTGCTGCAGTGATGAGATCACCCACATGTACAAAGGAAAGACCGTCATGACCGAGGACGAGCGCTATGAATCGCTTCGGCATTGCAAGTAATTCCTCCTCATCATTTTTCAGGGTTTCAGTCGCGTCACCACCACAGGAACTGATGAACATTCTCTCTGGCTATTTTGGTTACCTGGACTGAATTCCAAATTAAGGTGGGTTGACGAGGTTATACCAGACGCTCCATGGGTGATCAACCAGGAGTTCATCGACAAGCACAACATTGACTATGTCGCTCACGACGCGCTCCCGTAAGTGTGTGTTCATGCAACAAGTTTGGCCAAATGATCAAAGGAGAGGTAAATAACACAATCTGACTGTTTCAGATATGCTGACACGAGTGGAGCTGCCAATGATGTCTATGAATTTGTTAGGACCCCTGAATCTCCCCGCTGTGTCGTTCAGGCATTTTTCAGTTCTGATGAGTTGAGGGAGCGCCTGATATTTGTGTCTATGCAGGTGAAAGCTATTGGGAAGTTCAAGGAGACGAAGCGCACCGAGGGCATCTCGACATCGGACATCATCATGAGGATCTTGAAGGACTACAACCAGTACATTATGCGGAATCTGACCCGGGGGTACAGCCGTAAAGACCTTGGCGTCAGCTATGTTAAGGTGATTTGTTCGTCCACAAGAATTTCTCCCAAAGACAGGAGAATGAGAATAGCCTCTCAATCGTGTCATTTTGTTGTGATTTGATCAGGAGAAGCAACTGAGAGTCAACATGGGGATTAGCAAGCTAAGGGAGAAGGTGAAGGAGCATCAAGAGAAGGTGATCAAGTTGCTTTGCAACTATTTTGAGAGAGATCTTCACATGATTCATAAAACTCTGATATCAAATGCGCTGCACACACAGTTTCACAGTGCGGCAAAGATAGCTGGAACCAACCCTGTGGAGTGGATGGAGAATGCAGACCGTTGGATTGTTGGGTTCCTTGAGAAGTTTGAGGAAGGTTGCCACATGATGGTAAGCAAATTATATGAGGAAGATTCTAGTTACTTATCATTTCTAGAAATAATTTGCGACCATGAACTGCATTTGGTTTGGTTTAAATTTGTTCCTTCAACAGGAAACTGCCATTAAAGATCGAATTCAGGAGGGATTGAAGAGGCAAGGCAGGTCAGAGTCAAACCTTTCTGGAGAGGACTCTGACTCGTAATGTTCTGTAAGATCCAAATCAAACTAGACAAAAGCAGAAGTGGAGATCATATTCCCACAGTTTGTGTAACAGTATGAGATTGATTAGTATGTTATTGTAGGACACGAGGAATCATTGTTTAGTTGTACCAGGAGATTATGTAATGTTAAGAACAACCATATTTCTGTATGCAATCAGTTGTTGTTCCTTGATTGAGCATCTGCATCTGGCACCTGCAAGGTATTGCTATTATTTTCATAGAAATAAAGGTGTGGACAATCTGACCTTCTGAGTATATACGGACCCATGTGCTACACCGCCAAATGAACTGAACATTGGTCATGTATCTCTTCTTTAATTTGTCGTCCATTGGGGACATAATCATAAATTTATAGGTACCGCAAAATGCATTCCATTTTTTGTGCCGTATGAGTATCTAGGATAAGCATAAAAAAAGGAGTACGCAGGATACCGCGAAGTTTGTAGCTTAAATATTAGAAGGATGCGTGTTTGTTTTAAAGGGTTAAAACTTGCTTCATTGTATGAGTGAGAGGAGGAGGAATTGATGGATAGTCAGTTCTCATGGTACATGTAGTACTCCATATGTGCTATAATAGTTGACGTTTTAGACTCTATCACGAAGATTAACGTAGAAGACAAAATACCAAAATACCCTTCAAAACTAGAGATAGAGATGTATTGGCCTATTGGGAAAAGAAAAAAGTGTATTGGAAGAAGAGGAAGGTGGTGCGTTGGTATGAATGACAATTATTTGGGGACAAAATGTGAATGCTAGCATCAACTATTTTGTGATGGAGGGAGCACACGAGAGCACCCAAACACTAGGCTAGTAGAATGACTATAATACCCTTAACATATAGTATATACTGATAAATCAGAAATAGATTAGAAACATAATCAGAGATACTGCTATTGACTCAGAGATGTCAAATGGGGCAACATACATGCTATCATAACCAAACAACTGGCATCTGATCATAGCGTTTCCTTTCTAAACTTAACACAACAATAACTAGGCACAGACATTATTTTCCAATCTTGAACTTTCTGTTTTACACCCTGCTGCCCTGATATTGCTTTCAGAGAAACTACTTTTCTGAATGACTTCGTTATCTCATTGCCAATCTTCACCTATGCCCTCTGAAATACATGTACACTCTCTGCCAAACAAAGTTACAAAAATAGGATCAGGATCATGGTACCACCAGTTTAGTATACTTTTGCAGTTAATTCGGTCATGATATAGCAAAAACGTATCAGATAAAATAACTGAGTGAGGAATTTATAATTGGATGGAGCAAGGCAATGACCTCAAGCACCCAGATGCTTATAAGAGATTCCAAAGTAAACAGTGCAAAACCGAAAAGATAAAGCACCTGCAGTACTCCAAAAAAATACAACTATTAGTTCTCTCGGAAGGGATTTCACTTGGCTTAAAGGATCATGAACTGAGGTAAAAGTGTCATTAAAAATTAAAATAATTTGCAGGACAGCTTACGCCAGCAAATACATCTTCATCTAAAACTTCGACTGCAACAAGAACACCCCTGATTTAGTAAAGAAATGGTAATGAGAAATATGGCAGAGGAAACTCAGAAAAAATCAGAACTTTACTAATTATACTCACGTCAGAGTTTTCCCTCTAAATATTATTGGAGGAGCAATTGCAGCAATGACACAAAACCCAACGTGCACCTGGCACTTATCAAGCCATTGTCAATTTGTGATGCTCAGTGTACATAGAATTCCATTATATGATCAGAAGATGAAGGGTGAGAAAAATTTTCTAATCGAAAAGGAGTGTGAAAATTCAAGCTATGAAAATATATTAGTAGATATTTTACTGTTCTAGAATTTTCTAAGATTTTAAATTTGAGATCATGAAATTTGACTAAATAAACACAGAAAATTACCGAGTAGAAGACGAAGAATTGGCCGAAGGTTACCACACTGTCAGTTCTGGACAACAGATGGCAGATAACCAAGTTCAAAATTTGCATATCTATAAAGTGCTGTTTAATAATGACCGAAAGTTGAAATAGTTTGAAGAAACCTCATCGCACGGTACAGAGGTCTGTACCAAAGTATGTATGAAAGAGGACACCCGGATATTGCATAGATTACAGCAAGGAGGAAAATAACGATATCTGCAAATCAGACTATCAGAAAAAATGCACATAAGTACTGAAGAGAATTGACTGGATGTTGAAATATGGATCACCATCAGTATGAATTGATTCCACCAACACAGCAAACAGATTCCAAACGAGGCAGGTAATCAGTCCTGGAAAAAATAACCAACATAAATGATGAACTTTATGAATGGCAATTCAGGGTAGAAAATTTGTCAGCTATGGTCTCTAGAAATAGTGATAGATATATAGGTTCAAGGTCAAGTACCTAGCCAGCTAGCAAACGCCGTGTATTGCAACTTTTGAGCATGGATTGGTATTTCGCTGGCTATATCATGATGTATGATGGGATAGAACTGCGGCCAATTTCTTACTTCCACAGTGACACCAGCTGCACAAACAAATGAATCTTCAGTACTCTGACAAAACTGAATACGCTGAAGCATAAAGCAAATGGTATAGTAGATCTACCTCTGTTCATTGCATCCTCCCTCCGTTTAATATCCTGCACCAAAACCCACGCTTTTTATGATTTTTGGTTAATAAAATCAATACGGAGAAAGAGTTCTATACCAGCTGAAATGAACACACGGCACCTAAAAAAAATCTAGTCGGTTATGAAAAGGTGTTGTTCTGAACCTGTTCCCGCCGTTTCAGGTCCTGCTCCCATGACAGCAGCTCTCTCTCCTCCTTCTTAGGATCCTACAAGCAACAGAACACCATAAGACAAGGATAAAACAACATGCTAATCTTGTGAGAACACCAAGATTATGGAGTAAGCATCGATTTTCAGTACAAAAACATTGAAAAATTCAATAATGTACCCTGAGGGGAATATCGATGGTTGCGCCATGCTTGCCGCTTCCTCCGAAGCCTGCTGGGAGCCATGATTTCCTGGACGGCACAGAAGCTGTTGTTGTTGTTGCTGCTGCTTTCTGAAAGGCATTGCAAATGTTCAATTGATAATGTCATTTTGCTGTGTTGACACCCTGTCTAAATTCATGAATATATATGATAAGTGTTGCATGGATGAGATAACCCATGAGGGATGCAAGATCTAACATTACTACATTAGATGCTTCTGGTAAATTTCAATTCGTGTCTCTCCCTTGCAGACAGATCAGAATGCAAAAGATTTTACCAGAAACCCAAAACCTTCCCAACCAGGACATTTATTTAGTTTGGAGCATTGGTGTATTTAGAACAAATTGTTCATATAATCCAGAGGTCATGGTGCAAGATCATCCAACAGAAGACTTATTCCAAGAGAATAGATTGTCCTATAGAAAATCGATGTTTCTAAATTCTAAATGAAATGATCATAGAAAAGAATATGAATTTGAGTCCAAAGAATATGAACAACAAAATTGAGTGACAATGAATACAGCGGTAGGATTGACATTTTCTTCGTCGAAGGGATTGTTGTTACGAGGCATGGAGAAGATCAATAAATCCTTGCGTCTATTGGCCTCTGGGATGACCCGGAATCTGAGCGGCCAAATGTTTTTTGTGTGGCCAGTGGAATGAAGTTATTTTTAGTTAATGCCTGTTTTTTGCACTTTGGTCCTTGTCAGCATCCAGTTCACGCCAATTTACCCCTATATTGACAGGATTGGGCATTTCTCCTATTTCAAATGCAAGGAAAGGGTAGTTTGGGAAATCTTCTGAAGTCACTAAAACACATTGATGTTGTAAGAAAATGAAAATATAGGATACACAACCAAGAGAGCAGATAAAATGCTCAATGAACTCCCCGGAAGACTTGCAAAAGTTCTAAATCAAGGAAGTACGGAACTGAAGCACATGGATCCCAGAAAATTAAACAGGCTCAGCAAGGAAAACATCTGGATCATGGATCTCCAGAAAATTAGAAATTCTGAGATTAAATTGCCCTCAGAATTAATTCCATACTTTTCATATTTAGAGTTGGATTTCAATACACAGCTTGTATAGATCTGCTAGGGGAGCACAATTCATCTAGAGAAAAACCAACCAACAGTCAACACATTATTATTAAAAAGTCATCCAAAAAGAGGATGATCATCAAAGGTAATATTTTGCCGTCAAGCATAGTTACAAAGTACACTAGCAGCGGTACATTGTGAAACAAATGTGCGTGCATAAACTCCTCAACTCCAAACTTCTGCAGCTGTAAACAGCAGTATCTTCCCTATTTAGTGATGGTGATCTTGAACATAACGGAGACCACAGTATTTGCACACATTAGGTTCCTCCAGATCAAGGCAGATATACTCAATCGGGTGGCCAAGTCCAACACCTTCAGCAGCTGAAACAATGCAGCAAGCGTAGGCGTAACAAGTCAGTTTTACATGTACGATATGATCATAATAGAGTTTGCATGATTCAGCTTTGGTGCCTACCCCCTTCACAGACGGCAATGCGACCATCAACCTTGATGGGAGGTACCTCGTTGATCAGTTCCATTGGTGACTTCTTGCTCGTGTCCTACGACAAATTAAATTAATGAAACAAAATAAATAGGGAAGAAAAGTAATCCATATGAGGAGGGAAAAAAGGTCTGCAACTTAGCAAAATGTCATAGCAACCAAAAAGCCAAGGTCCTGTTTGGATGCAAAGTATTTTTGTTGTTTTAGAAAAATACCATGGTGTTATGGAATACTTTGGTTTTGAACTCTGGAAGGAAAGATCTTTGTAATTTCGAAAACCATGGTACCACTAAAAACTCTAGTCTTTTTGGAGTTTTGGAAACTCCACTCTAGCCCACTTTTTTCTAAACCATGGTTTCACACGTCTTTTGCTCTAAACTACTACAGTTTCTTAAAACCACAACATCTAAATCGAGCCTAAAACTTTATCATGGACTCACAATGATAAACTGAATGAGGATTCAGGTAGCCAGGTGGCAAGACTCTTAGCTTATGAGTGCCTGGCCCAGGGTTCAAATCCTGGTTTTACTTTCCAATACAAACAAGGACCAACTGATGCTATCCACCAGATATAGATACAAATCCTGAAGTAGTTCCAGGTTTCAAGGATATTTATTGGAAACTACAGAAATAATAGATCATCTTTGGTTGTCATTTTGTTTCTACTAACAGGGAACTTTAGTCTGTACTCCACTCAATAAATCATTTCAGGAATATTCAGCATTCAAGATAGTGCTTGATGTGAAGTCATCATAACACTAGATGAAAAACAAAATATAAGAACCATGTTGAGAACCTGCTTGGTCTGCTTGCTCTGTAACAGCCACCTACCTTTGCAAAGTGAAAAAATTCTTTAAAGATGATCGCTACCATAGGAATCATTAGCTAAATAGAGCTTAAATCTAATCCAAGCATAACTGAAGTCTGCAAACCTTATAAAATACATTACTTTACTTCGGAAAACAATGATTTTTACATAAAGGTGCAACCTTAGAAATAAGCTGAATAAAACTTAAATCTAAACTGTGCATAACTGAAGTCTGCAAAACCTATATAAAACAGATATTCCCTAACTTTAAAAAACAGTGCTTATATTACCTAAAGGTGCACCCACTACATGTTAAGCTTATAGGTGCTGCAGAAAAGACAATTGATTTCATTCACGGGTCCTTGCAGGCACATAGCTATTTGAACAAGGCACGATAAACAAAATACTATGTAGAAACATAGCTGTGTGCCTGTGTCTACCAGAACTGCAAGTCACTACTACATGAAACCATTGCATGGGCATCAAAGCATACTTAGTTTACCAATGATGATCGAGAAAATGTAATGATGCCTAGTAAATCCAAAAGTCTAAGACCTGCAGATCTAACAAGGAACAGACAGAAACGTCAACATAGAACGTGCATCCAGCAGCCTGTAAGAACTAATCGATGATCAGGACTCATCATGCGCATCAAAATTCCTCGACAACACCGAGGACGACCTAAACTAGAAAAGGGCAGTGAAGTTCACCAAGCGCGGCTACCGCACCGAGCATAACCACACGCGGAGCCCTAAAGTCGCGGTCTTCCCCGCCGAATCGGGCAAGAACCACACGGAAATGGTCTTGGTTCGCGAGGCCAAGGCGGACCGGAATCTAGAGATTGGGGGGCACAGTGAGGAGAGAGAGGGGGGGGGGGGGGGTACATGTATACATATATACCTGCATCCACTTAGCCGTGTGTCTGCCGACGACGGCAGCGGCGTCGGCAGTGGCGCCAACAGCCTTCTCGGTGGAGAGGCCGCGCGCGCCGGCTGGAGCTAGGGTCTTGAGGAGCGCGGGGAGCAGCCTCCGCGTCGCGGTCGCCATGGCTGGGGAAGGTCGCGAGCGAGGTGGAGCCTGGGGAATTCGGGAAAGAACACGAGGAGGAAGAGAAAGGGCCCCTTTTCTTCGGATGCACCTACTGGATCAAGCCCGGCCCATGATTCATGATGGGCTTGTTATGCTGGTCCATTAGTCTCATGACTCAAGAGGCTTAGAGAAGAAAGGTAGGCCCATCAAGTAACAGATAGAGAATTCAGTATGGGTTCCAACTGGTTTGATTGATGCTAGTCTGTTTTTTTTTTCACTGATGATGATGCACAGCACAGCAGACGTAACTGCTGTTTTTCACAGTACTAAAGCCCTATAAAATGTTCTGAAAAAAAATGTTTACGAACTGTAGACATCTATGATTATTTATAGGAACTTATAAGAAGTTGCCATTCGCTACGGGATTCGTTAGAACGAAATTTTTATGGCATTGTTTGCCTTCCCCATAAAAGAAAAGAGATTCTCTTGGATACTCGCTACACTGTCGAGACAAGTTTGCATTTGTAACCTCAGTGCAAAAAGCATTCTGATCAAGAGGTTTTCAAATCGCAAAACCTTGGCAACTTGTCCTGCTAGTTTATTACCTTGGAAAAAAAAAAACCTTTGGCAACTTGATAAAAAATACGTCCTCTCATTCTGCAACTCTCCTGATACCCATGAACTAGTTGGTGGTTGCTGTGCTGGTCTCGGTCTCTCTTGCAGCTCCGTTCTTGTTGCATGCATCAAGATCAAGGCACCACCAACAACTTGAGACCCGACACCCTCCTGCAGCAAGACCCAAACATTTCAATCTCTCGTGATCAGATCACGCCTCGCCATTTTGTCCGGTCAATTTGGTCTTATTGGACTTGTGCTTTGTCTCCCACCGGCCCTCAATTTGCTCGGTCTCGTCGCGCACGTGTGTGCACGTGCGCGTGAGTCCACGACAAGTGGACCTAAATTCAACGAGCCCACTTGTCAGCGAGTGATCATATGCTAAGCGTTTTTCGCTTCTCTGATTAATGATGGCTCAAATCGTAGGAAGTGTGTAATCGCATCATTATAATACTAATCGTTCTTGGGACTCCGATACTTAAGTAACCGTTGGAAGATCACGGTTGCTTTGCCCCAGAGGATCCGATGTTGAGTGGCTCAATGCCTCAAGGGTAACGATGCAAGTGCCTGATTTTCTTCGGCATTATCATGGCATGCATGCACCTAAGCATGAACTTGAAGTGGCCAGCCACATGCTTGGTGTGTTAGCGGCTTGGAATAATCCCATGTCTTGCATCTTGCTGGTGCAGCAGAGCAGGCCAGCAGGGGGATAGGGCCTTTGTTTGTGTGTGTATTATATTCAAATCAATCCTGCCGCCATTAGGTTTTAGGTGGACGACTGCCTGCACACTGGGGAAGTGGGGAGTAGGTTAATGGGTTGGTTGAATCTATCTAGGTCTTGGGGTGCTCAACCCGGTGAGCTGAGCTGAATTTATAACGTGGTATGGGAGACAGAGGCTGCAATGTTGGATCTTTTGCATCCAGCGTAGGAGGGTGCTCCTTGGCAGGTTAAACAAATTTCATTATGTTTGGCAGTCTCCTTGGCATTATCATGGCATGGATGCAAGTTTATTGTTCCATTATGTTTAGGAGGACCCATTTTTTACTAATGTGGTTGAAGGGTTGCTGATTATTTATACACCCTCTGTACTCGTAAAGGATGTTGTTTTGGAGAAGGTTTTGGTTAAACATTAGGAATATAAATCATGAACAACTTTTAAATTTTTGAGTTTGGAAATATAAAAACTATATAAATAGATTTGTCCTCAAATATACTTTTATAAAAGTATGCATATATCACTTTTCAATAAATATTTTTATAGAAATATGAAGTCAGAGTCATGCTTTGAAAATCGTGTCGTTGTCCTGAACATCTTCCTTGAGTACGGAGGGAGTACTCCCTCCATATTGGTAAAGGATGACGTTTTAGAAAAGATCTTGGTCAAACATTGGGAATATAAATCATGAATAACTTTTAAATGGTTAAGTTTGAAAATATGAAAACTATATAAATAGATTTGTCTTCAAATATATTTTCATAAAAGTATACATATATCACTTTTTAATAAATATTTTTGTAGAAATATGAAGTCAAAAGTCATGCGTTGAAGACTGTGTCACTGTCCTAAACGTCATCTTTTACCAATACGAAGGGAGTATTAAAAAGAAGAAGAATTCGGACCGGTAACATAATGAAACAATAAAAACTCGAGAGGGTCATATACAACAATGACAACCACAGACAAAGGAAGCTAAAATAAAAACTATAATCAACTATCAATAATCGGTGATTCAACTTAGACCTCAACACGCGCTGGCGCACCCACTACTCCATGAGAGCAAGGAACAAGAGAGATATATAACCACTTCCACTCCATTTTGTGAAGAAGCCCATAAAATGGTGCTCAAGCCAAGTTTATGAGTTTTGTAACCACGTCTAGTGATTAGTGGTCAACTAGTGGTCGATGTGTGAGACTTCGGTGGTTAACGCTCAAGACATGAGAACAGTGGTGGATCCAGGATGACGTCAAGGAGGGGCTAATCCTTAAAAATGTTAATTGATAATGAAGATCTCATGCTAATTTAAGGCTAATCCTTGAAAATGTTGATTGATAATCCTTGAAAATGAGGCTAATCCTTGAAAATATTGATTGATAATGAAGATTTCATGCTAATTTGGGGTTAATTCTTCAAAATGTTGATTCATACTCCTTCATAATTGATGCTCAAGGGGGGGCTACAGCCACCCCAGCCCCCTGGATCCGCCATTGCATGAGAAGGTTTTATCTTGGTCTGGGCTTTGAAGCCCTACATCCAGCAACGAGTTCTAAACATGTTAGAATGATATTTCAGAAAGATAGTACGTATACAACAACGACAATCGGAGATAACGAAGCAAAAATAAGGATTGTAGGGGGTGTTTAGATGTGTAAAGTTTTAGGATTTTGACACTGTAGCAGCGAGGAATCTTTTCCAATAAGTGTCCAATCATGGCCCAAGTAAACTCAAAAGATTCGTCACGCGATTTACAGGCAAACTGTGTAAACATGTAAAAATTTCGTCTACATTTAGTACTCCATACATGTGCCGTAAAATTGATGTGACGGAAGTTTTTGGATTTTGGAGGGGATCTAAACACCCCCGTAATCAACTGTCAATAATGGGCGGTTTTACTATGGGCTCAACACGTGAAGCATACAATTGCACCCACTGCCCCACTAGAGCAAATTAAATGAACAAGAGAGCTATACAAGCACTACCGCTTCATCTGTGAAGAAGCCCATAAATAGTGATGAAGCCAAGCATCTGTGAAATAATAAAAAATTTTACCATACAAGCACAGAAATAGAAGGCATTGCCAATTAGACGTTCTTGAACTTGTTTTCCTTTATTGAGATACTCCCTTCATCATGAAAAGAATACGTTCTTGCCACAGTACATGGTCAAACAGTCTCAAGTTGAAAAAAGTTTATAAAAAAGGAGGTAACGCTACCAATAAATGTCATCATATTCTATAAAAGAGTAAAGTTCTATGATACCAAATATATAGTTATATTATTTTATCTATTGGTGTCATGAATAATTTTATGTTCTTCTGTTAAAGTTAGGTTTACTAAAGGAACACTTATTCAGTTCTCAATGCCTCAAGGAGTCAAGGGTAACAATGCAAGTGCCTGATTTTCTTTGGCATTATTTTTGTCTGTTTTAAAGTTATATTCCTTTTAAGAGAGAGGTAGTAGTAGATTAGTAGTATGCTGTTTGTCCCTGCTCATTTGATAATTTTAACCCAGAAAATCCAAGGGATTTGACAGATAATATATAAACTAGCAGCATATAGTCTACTAGTCTTTATCCAGGTCCCAGAAGAGATGACCACGTAGGGACAAGGTGACAAACAAGTGAGCCTCAGAGAGGGAACGAAAAGACCGGCAAAGAAAACCTTTGTTTTTGGCCTTTGAGACCCGGCTCGAGTGTAGTACTAACGGAGACAAGGCCATAATCTCTGGGTAGAACATTTGTCACCTTTCCTTGTGCAAGATCTGCAGTGGTCCTCAGCTGGAAGCCGAGGCTCCATCTCTTCTCTCCTCTTCCATCATCAGCAAATGCCAAGCGAGATGGGAACACTGTTTTAACCATCATCGGTTGGTCAGGGTAAAAGCTTGTACGACAGTTTTACTGAAATTTTTACACACGCGGTGACGCTAGTCAGTAATTTTGCCGTGCTAAAAACTGGAAGGTTGTGATGTTTTCTTTTCTGGCTCGCAAGCTGTCTGATCTGTGTGCCGATGTGTTCATAGTTTCTGTGCAAAAAATGAACTGGACTGTGCAGTGTACAGAGGTCAAACAGGCCATGCATCCATGTAGCCGGTGTAGCCGGTGCGAGCAGGAGAGCACTGTGCTCGGAACAAAGGCTGCCACGATTTTGTCAGCTAATAAAAAGCTTTTGGAATCCCTTCAACAGTGAAGAAAAAAAAGGAGAGGAGAGGAGGAGAGGAGATCGTTCACAGGTCACCACAGTTCGTCCACGTCCTCGCTGCTTCCCTGCCTTTTACAACGGTGAAATGCGACTTAATCGCATCGGTTTACCAGCACATAGATGTGTTTGGTTTGAGGACGAGGCGGATAGGATATGGTCATCCATGGATTTCGGGATATAGATATCCATGTTGTCTGTTTGGTTGGATGGATGGGACGAGTTATTTTTCTATTTGGTAGTATGAGGCGATAAAAATAGAACGGCGACAAAAGATGATGTGCGAGTGTACTCTCACTAGTAAAGTACTGTGTTCAATGCTTCACATCAACAGGTTGGGACTCGTACACTGAGGTGCTCCCCCGAATTGCTCCCGCAAACGAAACAACATGGGGGCTCCTCGTCAAGCCGTTTCTGGGCGTCCTCCCTCCCCTCTCTTTTCCTTACGGTCGAAGAGCGGATGCAAGGAGGTGCAGACCCGCGATGAAGGTGACGACAGGACGTTCCCCGTCTGAACAGCGTAGTGAGGCCCTGTTTAGATCCACTGCAAATTACAATTGCAACTAGTCACATCAATATTACGGCACATGCATGGAGCATTAAATATAGATAAAATGTTTGCATGTTTGTACTTTTTGCATGTACATCATGAGATGAATCTTTTAAGCCTACTTGGGCCATTATTGGACAAAAATTGTCAAATATAAACGAACGTGCTACATTGCAGAATTGCAACTGCAACTGGGATCTAAACATACCCTGAGTCGTGTGGACGACACGATAAATCTGTACAGTGAGCTGAAGGTTGCTCCAGCACTCAGGTGGCCAAATCTGTCGGCTCCATGGGTGGCTCAGAGCAACAAATCTGGTGCCCTGGCGGCTGGGTTGGCTCGGCTGCGTCGCTGTGGAGAGCGTGGAGGTGGCAGTGCGGAGGTGGCAGGGCAATGGTGGTGTGTGGTGACGGTTGAGCGGGCCGCACCAGCTGCCACATGCGTTCTGGGGTAGATGACAATGTTGATGGGATCGGCAGCGAAGGCAAGCGTTGCAACTTTCGGCTAGCCACTGTCGTTCATCGGGTTGAGGAGCCATGACGAAAGTTTTGCCCAACCTTTTGGGTCGACGGCGGCGCCTTCGGGCGCCGTTTACTTCTTGTAAACGCTTACTGAAAAGCCCTCTCCTCTTGCACAACGCGTCTGGCCGCGGTGACCAAAACTGTAGCGAGAAAGGTGGAGGCCTAGTTGAGGATTCGAGTCTTTGTGTCCACAGTGGTGGAAGGCAGCCATGGCGAGTGCGTTGACGCGGTGAATGAAGGACTTCACATCTGCTTGGCAGTGTGCGACCACGAAGATGGCGAGGACATGAGTGGGTGTGGAACCCCACGGAGTTGGCGAGGAGGCCAACGTGGGGGGTGGTGGCCGATAGATTTGTGTTGCCAAAGTGACCTGCGTCGAGTGGCGGCGGACGGTCTCGTTCGGCGACGATCATTCTGGAGCAAGGAGGCGTTTTAATGGTTGCTGGAATTGTTGTGTGACACTACGTCTTCATTGAGGCAACTAGGTTGCTAGAAGTGGCAGGGTCGTGGATCCCGATGGACGGGGTCGGATTGGTGAGCGCCAGAGGCAAGCTGATCACGCTTGAGTTGGCAGCTTGCAGCGGACTATGGTGACTAGCCCTGCTTGGTAGTGGCTAGACCGGCATGGGACAACATCTTGAGAGGTGGCACAATCGAATTTAATTGTTGAAAGGCTACACGACTTACAGCAGACTCCGACGACTAGCTCTGCTTCGCAGCAGGCTATCTCAATGTGGGACTATCAGCAACGACTGCGTAAGTGGTGACGATGGCATTTCGTCTTGACGCCTTCATCGATTGGGGGACGGCAATCTGGTGTGGTGACCAGCTGATGGTGGTTTGGAGGCGAGGCGGTGTGAAGCTTCTTTGAGTTTTTGGCTTTATTGAGGATGTGCCAATGTTCCAGTCCGACTGTCCTACGTTCGGCACGTGTTGATGTCTCAATCTAGCTGGTCTGAGTTGTTTTTTTTTTCTTATTGCTATTGTTTGTTGTTATTGCTCAGTATAAGTTTTTTTTAATACAGTCAGCAGCTCTCCTGATCGATTCATTTAAGCTTCACATCAACGTCAAAGTGGAAACTTTTGTGCTCGTGAAAGCCATGCAAAAGTTTCCGCCACCCGGAAAAATACAAAATACAGTACTAGTCTAGTCGTAAAGTTTGCAAATTCATTGGCCACCAAATACACTGCTCAGTAGCTGTCGCATTGCATTGCATTTGCAGCTTCTCTCGGGAGAGAGGACCGACCAAGAGCAAGAGCGAGAGCGAGAGGGAGGCTGTGCATCTGCATCATAGGAAACTGGAATCCGGACACGAGGACATGGGCCCATTTCCTTTATTATTTGTTTTGTAGGAAAGTACAGAGGCTTCAATTGATGTGCCCCCGTGTGCGCTGTTTGGCACAGAATCCACAATTGATTGATAGGGGTCACCACAATCAGCTCCACGCGTTGAAATAAGGTACTGTAGGCGTCTTCTTTCCTCCTGGAGTGAGTACTGTACCCCACTCTTTATCTTGTGGAGTGAGTACACCCTCAGCACAAGATTTAAGGGATCACATCTTTCAAGGACATACATTTGGTGAGCCATTACACTTGCCTTGCTGCTGCTTCAGGCTCAAACAACAGTGCTACAAAAGATTTTTGTTTTTGTACTACTACTCAACATGGTCACGCTTGAACATGAAACGAAGTGCTAAACCACCAAACCATCAAGTGCTCAACATGGTCACGGGCATGCACCTAGAATCGTGGAACAAAGCCAGGAATCCCTCTGCGAAACGTTGAAACAAGGAGATCCAAACCCTGTGGGAATCATGCAAGGAGGAAAAAGAAATAGTCCAGCAGGAAAAAGAGGGAGAGTTGCTACTTGCAACTTGCTCCTAGTAGGAGTAGGAGTACTTGCTGGGAATGGGATGAAGTGGACAGCCTAAACTCTACTACTGGTCTACTGAACTCTCATTTCCAGCCTACTAAAAGCTGATGTGACCTTAAATCCTTTGTTTACACAGAGCTCCTTGTCTTTAGCTAAAGCATGTAAACAACCTATGCCACCCTATATTAATTAATGTTTTAATTAGCGTAGATGCTATATCAGCACATGCAGTTTGGGCCTTGGGTTTGGGGTCATGTGAATGTGGTGCCGTGGTACGCTGGCGATGAACGTATCAGAGGTGCTAGATTTCCCTTTCCGTTTCCCCCCTGTAGATTGATGTCTTCCTTTACTCTCTTCAGGGAATAATAAACTGATCATACGCACTATATGGCTTTGTTCGTTTCAGCTAAACAGCGCTTATTTTTCAGTTCTAAAATAGTATTTCCTCTCATAACAAATCAGGTTTAGCCAAAATCTTTTTATAGTTAATCACTAAAATTAAATTATAATACTGATTTATAGTTTCAATCTTTTTAAATTATAATACAAAACGCTCAAACATACCCGCACACTAACTTTTATGAGCAAACCTACTTATATGAAATTATTGTGAGAGTATTCGCCTTGTTGACGGGCATATCATTTACTAGTAAAAGAATAGGATCGTTAAGACCTAAGAGCTTGTTTAGCATGACTTCTCCTGAACAATTAGGAGAGCTCCTCCTCCTAGAAACGACTTCGGCTCCTTTGCTATTAAGAAAAACGACTACCTTTGTGACTCCTCTACTATTCACTACAAAGCAAATCCTCTGCAGAAAATGTTAGAGGCACCTCAAACAGTCCTTGAATCATGCAATAAATCTAAAAAATAATGCAAGTATTGAGTCGATGATCTATATCAAGGTGGGCATATTCTATCAAAAAAAAAATATTACAACTTTAAACTTAGATTAGTATAATAACTAAAAGATATTATTAACATGTGGTAGGCATGGGATCACGCGACATTTAACTTCATTTTACGCAAAGAGAACATGGAGGAGAATTATTTGCATTTTTATAATAAATCATCTTGTCATATAGAAATATGCGATTTTCTACGCCCCGAGTTGTCCTCGTCATGTAACAGATTGTCATGAGAAACATGAGCGACTAGAAACCATGGTCGTTTTCAAGCATGTACCATCAGTCTTAGCTGTAATGACAAATGACCATAGAAAAAAATCCAACAAATTTCTCACAAGAGACATCAACAAAATCTTAGCAATACTACAAATCTGGCAACCATCAGCTCAGAAGACGCACGCTAGCACTTCCAAGTTCCAACAGAAACACCACCAACAACTTCTGGCACGATAACTACATGTCCCTTAACACAAACTCACGCTAAACCCCTAACAATAATCACAGAAATCTCATCAGATTTTATTATTATTTTTTTGTACAAAGAAATCCCATCGGTTCGTCGGTCGGCGGGGGGCACACGCGGCACTGTAGCGCCGCCACGTTACGGCCAGCGTGTCCGTTCCTCCCGTCCGTGCGGCGGCCTTTGCGAAGCGTGAAATGGAGGAGGAAAGACATGCGATGCGAGAGCAGAGCAACATCTTTTTGCAGTTGCAGAGGCGTGGCGTGGGCGTGGGCGTGGGGATCCCCTGCACTTTTCCGCTTCATCTGCTCCGCCTCCTTGTCCGGCTCCGGCAGTCCCCACCACACGGCCACACGCGCGTACCCCCTGCACGCACACAACAGCATCTCCTCCTCCCTCTCTCCCTCCCTCGGTTCCAATTCCAATCCATCCACCTCCCAAAACCTCTCTCTCTCTCTCCTCCCCTCTCTCTCTCTCTCTCTCTCTCTCTCTCTCTCTCTGTGGCAGTGAGTAATAAATGGCAGCGAGCAGCGTGCGTGGCTGAGGCTGCTGTGAGTGCTGAGCGCTCGCTAGTTCCTAGTGCTGTGCTGTGCAGCTGCTGGCTGTGTGCTGTGCTGTGCTGTGCAGCAGCCAACAGCGGTTGCTCCTCCTCCTGGTGCTGCTTGCTCCTCGTCGCTTGCCTTGCTTGTTTTTTCACAACTGGTAAGTGGTAACCGCTGCGCTAAACCCTCCCAAACCCCTCCCTCCTGTACGATTGGCACGGCATAAATGCATTTCTTTGATGCTTCTCAGTCATCCTCTTCCCGTTGAGATTTCGGAGATGCTGGTGATCAATCGCCCAGTGGAGTGAGCTGGTTTCTTTGTTTGTTTTGTTGTTTTGATCAGGGCGGATTTCTTTCTTCTCCGCGAGCAGGACGAGGAGGAGGAGGAGGGGGAAAAGGGTTACTATATCCGTTTCTTGCGGGAGCCCGTTGCAGTTGCAGAGATCCATCCTGCCTGCCAGGATTCAAGAACTCACCTTTCTTGTGCTTTACTCCTCTCCCCACTCCCCCCAAGAGATTTTCACCCCCAAAGTTTGATCCTTGAAGCCGATTCGATCCCTGAAAAAAACAACCAAAGGTGCCGCCGCAAATCCGTCGTGATTCCAGAAAATCCCGTAACACCTTGGCCGCCCGCCTGTTCGATCGTCGGCAGCCTAGCTCGATCCATCTGACCCCAAGGAAGCAGCAGAGTAGTCGCAGGAAGGAGGGGAGGGGAGGAGAGGAGAGAGGAGAGGGCGTCCTCTTCCCGAGCATCCCGCATTGCCGCCTGTCGATGAGTGAGCGCTGCCTCCGATGCTGTCGGGGTGCTCGGTGTCCAGTCTCGCGGCGCGGTTCGCCTTCTTCCCGCCGGACCCGGCGACGTACGCCGTCCGGAAGGACGAGGCCACGGGCCGCCTCGTCGCCTCCGGCGTTCCCCGGGACAACGCCATGGACGTCCTGCTCGTCAACACCGCCAGGGGGAACAAGGTCGTCGCCTTCTACTTCCGGAACCCCTGCGCGCGCCTCACCCTGCTCTACTCGCACGGCAACGCCGCCGACCTCGGCCAGCTGTACGACCTCTTCGTGCAGCTCAAAGTCAATCTCAAGATCAATCTGATGGGGTGAGTGCCGCACTATGCTTCCTGGCCATCCCATCTCTGTGATCTTGCATATTTTTCCCTTCCAAGTGTTTACAAGGTGCATTTATTCTGTTTCTTAGTTTCTACTAGTATATCTATCAAATGCTAAGCTCCTTGATCTATTTAGGTAAGTGTACTTCAAGCGTTAATGCCTTTCTTATTATAATACGATGCCTTTGTTTTCTGTTTTCTGGATTTTATTTAGAGGGGATGGGCGGCGCTACTGCCCTACTGGATAAGATATTCTTACCTTTAGTGACGTATTGTGCGAATTACTGATGCTGCATTGCATAGATCAGTTTCATTTTACATGTCGAGGGTGGCGGAAGCACTCCGTTACTAGAATGGTGGATATGGAAGTGGTTATTCTAGTTTTTCCCCAGCGGTTTTCAGTGAGTGCAGAACTTTTAGTAGTTCCGGGAATGAATTATGACGTGTGCTTCAGTGCTGCCGTTTCTTGTTCCGAATGTGGAATGTGATATCAATAGAAGATTCAGTTCATATGACAGCGTATGAGTTACTGTTGTGAATGGTTATTAGGAAAAACGTAAATTTTAACCGTTTCTGTTGTTGAAATATTGCATATATATCATTCTCTGACTGTAACTGCGCCATTTTTTGTTTCGTTAAGATGATTTGGTGTTTTCGGTTTCATCAGTCTGCTCTTAAGGTAAGCTATAAAGTTTTGTAGAACATGCTGATGTGATTTACTGTGTTCTTCTGTGATCGCAGATATGACTATTCTGGCTATGGTGCTTCTACTGGCAAGGTAAGAAAGAACTCATTTTTCAAGTTTGAACTGTGTAGAATCAGACATATTGCTGCCAAGTTGAAAATTAGAAGTGGTGGTGAATCGCTGTTTGTCTTTTTCAAACACTTGTCCTAAATCTTATTTGGCCTTTCAGAACTAACATAGATAGTTATCTAGTCTGCCTAACTACAGAGCTTGCAATTTTGCACTTAGTTTCCCTCAAGATTCAACATGCCGTGCTCAAGAAATGTGGTTTTAGTTTTACATTACAAGAACTTTGTTTATGTACCTACATGCGAAGAGGCTTTTTGGCCCATGCCTGACTGGTGCATTACTAGCACAGCATGGCCAATACATCTTCAAAAGCTGCTCAGAGATAGCAATGATCAGCATATTCTTAGATCCGAACCCTTTTGTTTTCAGCCATGCATGCCATTTTTAAGTGTCATACTTCAGAATCAGCTTTTGGAAATTTACATGCATGAGCAGTTTATTCCATTCAGGTCCACATGCAGACTTCATGGATGTCCAAACTATCCATCTCAGAGCAACTCCAGCAGGGCCCCTACTTGAGCCCCAATAACTAAATATAGGGGGTCAGACAAAAAAACGAGCTCCAACAGGGCCCCTACTACAGCCCCAATATTTGGGTGGGCACCAAAATCCTTCCTCCACCCCCAATTCCTGGGGGGCCAACAGGTCGTCCCCCATCCTGCTCGCGCGTACAGCAGCTCCCAGGCGCATCTCTCTGCTGCACTGGCACCGTATGAGAACAGCACTAGCGCTGCAGTGAGCAACCACACCAACCAGCGTGTCTCTCCCTCGTGCAAGGAAGCGAGCATGCGAAGCTAGCTTCCACCATGGCCAAGACCAGCAGGCTGCTCTTCTCGCTCTCGCTCATCGTCCTTCTGCTTGACTCACACCAAGGCAACATGTCTCTCTCGTGGAAGGAAGCAAGCACACGAAGCTAGCTTCCACCATGGCCAAGACCAGAAGCTGCTCTTCTCGCTCTTGCTCGTTGTCCTGCTCCTCCTCGTGGAGGTACCTGGCCCTGCCATGTGAGCTCACGGCCGAGCGGCCGCGATGCACAGGCACGCGATGCTGCTCATGCGCGAACAGGCCAGGCCACTCGAGCACGCCGCCGAGCAGCCGCGACGCACAGGCACGCGAGTGGCTGCTGGACAGAGGAAGAAAAAATGGGAAGGAATAGACTATGATAAACGGGTCCCATTTGTCATTGTCTAGTGAAATAGATTTAGGGGCCTAGATTTAGGTAGTGCTGTTGGAGTAAAGAGAAAAAAATTGAGCACCTAAAATTAGGGGGAGCACACAAACCAGATTTTGGGGCCCTAATTTAGGTGCCCCTGCTGGAGTTGCTCTCACTATGTGGCATGTATGCAAGTTTTGTCTCAATGGCATGTGGACCCAACATGTCATTCCCAATTCAATGAGAAAAAATCATTTTAAGCAAAAGTTCATGATATTGTTTATATATGTCATAAAATTGAATCGTGATTTTTAAGTTCTGACCTAATTTTACACCTATTCCTGAAATTTCAGAAATAGATAAGCAAACCAGGGCTGTGTTCTTTTGATTTTCCGAGTTTTGTATTTTAAAACTCTATGTATTCAGTGCAGTGATAATTCCTGACTTATGAAACTTTATTCATCTTGAATTTCTAATTCTGTTTTGGATATTAGATTGGCTGATATATTGCTATATGCTCATTTGACTTTGTATTGCTGCCAGGTTCCTCGCATTTGTACTTACCAATTTACCATATGCTTGTATTCTTTCTAGAGGATTTCATTTTGGAAGATTGGATCTTATTTTTGTTATTTGTATGCAGCCAAGTGAAGAGAATACATATGCAGACATTGAAGCAGTTTACCAATGCTTAGAAACTGAGTATGGGATCAGCCAAGAAGACGTTATCTTGTATGGACAATCTGTGGGCAGTGGACCAACATTACATTTAGCCTCTCGTTTGCCTAGATTGCGTGGGGTGGTTCTCCACAGCGCTATACTGTCAGGCCTCCGTGTTGTTTGCCATGTGAACTTTACTTTCTGCTTTGACATTTACAAAGTAAATGACTCAACTGTTTCTCTTTTCCAGTTTTGCACCTCCTATGCCTAAAGTTTCCCTTTACTAATGTCTAGCCAAACCTATATCTGCAGAATGTCAAGAAAATAAAAAGGGTCAAATGCCCAGTGCTCGTTATTCATGTAAGTGTTCTCTGATAGGATATCTCATCCTTCATCTAGTTACTTCTTCACTTATCTGATATTGTGATTGGACAAGTACATATGTGCCATCTTTTGTACATTTTACCATTTTAGCATCTCTTCTGGTGTATTGGAGCAGTATTGTTGGTTGTAGATATTGAATCATGTCATTACTCACTACACTAGTTCATCACAGCATCAAAATACCCTTTTAGTAGAAAAGCAATTTCATGTATACCTTTTTAATGCAATTTCAGATTTAGGTATCAAAGAGATGAATGAATCCCTTTTATCAGGTTCTCTCTCCTGAAATCTTGCTACTCCTCGCAGGGCAATTCATCATCCTTTGCGCCAATTCTTAGTTATGAAAATTTTCTCTTAACCAAACATGTTTAGCCAATGTGTGCCCACTGCATAGGTTTAGATAATGGGGGTAACCTCCAGCCTTTATACTAACCAGGGATGTATACAGCATAAGTAGATGGAAAGGTACATAGGGGTGGAGGTGGGTTTTTGGGGGGGGGGGGGGGTTGGGGCCTTGGGGGTGAGGGGACAGAACTACAAAGGCCAGAAACAAGTCTTGATTCAACCTATTCGCTTACCCCTGTGTTTGCAGCTGCCGCTCCAAACGAACACTTATACGACGCTGTTCCTTGTGCTGCTGCAGCCACAGCCGGCTGTTACAAACGGGCCCAAAGCCTCAACTAGCCAGCAGTTATGTCAACTGAATTCATGCCCTTTTATGGGCTGGGATGTCACTAGTAGAGTAGCAGTTGTAGTTCCCTTAGTGTGCAAGCACATGCGGTAGGCTCACTATATGCCCCCCGTGGGACCTCACTGGGTTGATTCAGCCTGTAACCCAAAGAATAATTGGGCACTGGCTATCCTGGCGTTGGTGTTTGTTGGCCTTTCACTGTTCATCCTGTCATATGAACAACTTATGTTGTCTTGGCTGAGCCCAACCTAAGTCGCAGCCATGTCAAGCCATTAGGCCCAAAAGATCAGGATTGTTCTGGCCCAAATTTTGCACAGGCCTAACTTAAATGTCTAAATCTACGGGCTGCATCTGAGTCTAGTTGTTTGGTGCTGCCTGCAAGTGCATATTCTTAGCCAAATGATCTCAAAACATGAAAACCAAATCTTAGGTCCTGAAAGCCACCAGTTTACATGAAACAGTCCTGTTACCAGGCTTTTGCAGTAAAACTATTTCCCACCTTGTCTGACATATTTCATTTGATTTGCTCTGTTTTCATGTTGTCGATTGGTATCAGGCTGTGAGCATTAGCTGGTTACACAGATCATAGGTATTCTGAGTTTTACCTAGATCACTTGTACAATCAATGGATATATCTTTTGGGTACTGGTTTGTATTATTTAATTTTGCTAGACCCATTAGAACAAATGAACAATCATGAAAAACTGGTGAACACACATTACAATTCATCTATAACGTTTCATGGAAATTGTATGTGTTCTGTCATAGGGTTGCTTTGCATGCCAATTACATTAGAATATATTGTCTAAGTTTCACCCGTTGGTGCTTTCAGGGGACGGATGATGATGTTGTGAACTGGTCACATGGAAAGGAGCTGTGGAAACTAGCAAGGGAGCCTTATGACCCGCTCTGGATCAAAGGGGGAGGTCACTGCAACCTGGAGCTGTACCCTGACTTCATCCGCCACCTATCCAGGTTCATCCGTGAGATGGAGACCATCACGACAAAGATCCGGCTCAAGAAGATCAGGCCATCCCTCCAGCCCAGAAAGAAGGCCCACCGGGCGAACACCGCGACAACAACCACCTTCACCACTAACTGCTGCTGCCGCATCCGAGTCCGCAAACCAACCTGCCCCAGCTGCAACTTCAGCTGTGGTTGCTGCGGGCTGAGGAACTGCTTCACATTCCGTTCTTCCAGGTCCTGCCGCCCTACCTGCTTCACCGGCTGCTGCGCCGGTGGCGGCGGTTGCTCATGCAGGAGCTGCTTCAAGTGCTGCTGCTGTGGAGACGTGCGTTAATGAACCGATCTTTGCGCGCCCCTGCGCGCGTGTATAGTAAAGAGGAGTGGTCCTGGGATATTATCTGCTAACCCTTTAAATGCCGTAGACTAAAAACCTAGATTTGAGTTAGCTGGACGTTGTATTAACAGACACAGACTGCCCCGCATTTGTGCTTCTGTCTCCGGTGCGCTACCTGTCCTCCGTTGTAGTTTCTTGTCAGATTCGTCTAATTATTGACATGACATATATAAGTCGTTTGCTGTTTGGAGTCTAGAATAATGCTAATGCTTGAATTGATGCTTCTTTTTCAGCTAAGTATCTTTTCTGGTTGTTGCAGTAAGCTCGCTCAAGCTCCCATCATGCAGTGGTCGGTCCATGCTGAATTCCTGATGTCCGTTGAACTGAGCTTGAGTCTGGTTCACCTGCATGCATACTTTTTGATGAAAACTGAAAGATACTCCTTGCATGTGCAGACGGCTGTTTGTTAGACTGACAGGCAATGAGGCAATGCAATGGAATGGAATGTTTTTGAGATACTCCTACAAGATAGCATCTACCAGGCAGGCACTCAGAACAAATCGTAGTAGTTCTTTCTACTACTGTTTTCTGTTCCTATTGGCAGAAATGGGCGATACGATGGACCAGCGGAGTGCAGTACCAACCTGAAATCAATCATGGGGCTTGGGGCCGCTCCCATTCATGCTCATGCGTGCAGATTCAGTAACTGTTGCCCATTCATACAGTTCAGTTGCTTGCATACCATACCAAACCATACCACCATACAGGAGCCAGCTACTACTAATGATTCTGATTCTGTACAAGGCCATGATCATGTGAGGGCATTGAATTGGATTTGCAATAGAAAATGCTTTTCAGCTGCCTGCATTCCATTATTATTCCAGGGTCAGGAACTCAGGATCTCTGAACTGAACTTCTCCCTGCTGCACAACCTTATTCCGGTGGTCGTTGAACCGTAGCTCTTGCGCGGTTCACCGATGATCGGAGGCGACAAACAACAACGGAGTACTAGGACGATGGATGCATGTGTGCAGTAGCTGTAGCTGCAGGTACAATGCGTGACGTGGCATGGGGTTCTTCTGGCGATTCTCTGTAAGTATGTTCTGTGTTCGGAGAACCTCGTGTGCTGCATGCCTGTCTCTATATGCGGCAAACGGTGAGCTGGGCCGTTGGCACAAGATTCCAGTGTAGGTGACTGACCATGGCAGGTGGCGATTGCTGCTGTAAATCGCGATGGCTACCGTGTGCGTCCCAGCAAGGAGGAGGAGATGAAGCCATGGCTGATGATGGCTCGCTCACTGACCGTCCAAGCCCAAGTGATGCGTCGCCATACACTACAGTGTAGTCGCGGGCAGCAGTAGTAGCTCAAGTGTCCCAGTACATACACTGGTCCATGGATGGCCAACGTGATGTGGTGACCTGGTGGGGTGTGGGTGGGCCCACCGGCCAGCAATGGGTTTTGTTTCCTTCCTCCAAATCAACCCACAATCGATTGACAATATAAATTTCTCCTCCTTTCTAATTTTATATTATATTTCCTCATGATATTATTGATGTCTTTTTCTTTCCCCTTGCTAGCTCGGCCATGCCATCTGAATATCAGTATCACAGACACTGAATTAAATGGTGCTGGTTTTCTTTTGCCATTAAAAAAAAAAAACAAGAGAGAGATGTAGGAAATGAGATGATTTATTAATGGCTTCTGTTGGGCATGGCTCCATCAAGTAGTGGCAAGTAGCCATGGCTGGGGCTGGGGCTGTGCCTTGGTGCGTTCATGTAACACATGCCTCCGCCTTCTCCATATCTTGCGACCTGGCAGATCTTGTTCTGTTGCGCTGGGCCCAGGCCCAGGCCCGGACCAAGACCCCGGTTGGTGCAGAGTGCAGGTAATTGCGCGTCTAATTATTGGTGGGGTTCGTCGCATCCACTAAATTAGTAGCCGCATCCAGTTGTTTAACACATCTTGATAGGTTTGCAAGTGTTTAAGAATCGACAGTGCCGCTGTGCCGGAGCATGTAAAGGCAGGATTCTTTTTTTTTTTTTGTTATATACATATATGATTGGTGCAAGAACTGTGGCGGTTTAATTTGCTGGAACTCTTTAGAAATTCCGTTCGTCGTTTAAATGGTTTGTTTCTCTCTTTTGCTTATCTATCCCAGCCTTTCACCAAGTACACTCTAGCATTATCACTGTGCCAATGCTGCATTCACTAACTGCTTACATGATTTGTATTTTCTCCTACCATGTGTCTGTGTCTGTATGTGTATGCTTTGCTTGTCTCTCAACTGCATTGCATTATTGAGGACGATCTTCTAGGCATCTCATCTGTCCGGTCTCCGCCTCTCCGGTGCATTGCATTCCATTGCATAGAGTTGGATGGTAGCTGGGGAGTCCTTCTTGCAAGGGCGAGGCCCACACGGCCATGGAGTTGTCTGAGGGAGTGATGTGCAGTGGCTGTCATGTAGCAGTAGCAGCAGCATAGCATCACTGGTAGTGATACTGATATATCTTTAGCGGCAGTGGTACTGGCAAGCAACAAACAACAACCAAATTATCTTTTTTAAAAATTCTGTTTTCTTTCCCTGGAGGTGCATGCTTGTGTGTATTATTGGTCTTGTTTAATCATTCATTTAGAGCTTGAGAGGTTTCGCTCATAATGATATGCGAACGACTGCAGTGAAGTACTACTCCGTTGGTGATGGGGTACTTCACTTAGCAGCTCATGATTGAACACTGATGGAATGTCTCACTAGCTAGCTAGCTGCTCTTGCTTCTGCCTACTGCCTAGCTAGCCAAGAGTTCTGAGCTTGGCATCAGATGCAGTGATGTGTTTTTAAGGCCCGGTTGGATAGCTACCTTGTTCACGAATGACAATGGATGTTTCTCCAGCCAGGATATTGTCAGGGGCTCAGGCCTCAGGGCGTTATTGTTTCCTGGGGTGACATTGTTTTGTGATCCGGAGTTATGGACACTACTGCTGGGCTGACAAATCAGTCAATGTACATGAACTGACCATAGTCTAATAGTTAATGGTTTGTTTCTGTTGCACAGTCTGATGAATCTTTGTGATACGTTGCAGGTAGTATCTTTTTTAACTAATTAGCTAGAACTGCATCACTGGTCAAAAACTTTTCAGTAATGGAAACTGGTGGTTATATTGACATGCAAGCATGATACATATGTTTGGAGCAGTAACTATTAAACTAATCATGATAGTGCATGATGGTTTGTGTGTTGCACGTTCTGATCTCTGGTTTCGGTTATTATTTATATATTGCTACTGGTTCTATAGGTCCAAACATGGTCAAAGAGCCTTTTTTGAGTATAGCATGGTCATTTACAATGAGCATTTGTGCAAGCAGAATCGATGTATGTGTGCTGTTGTGATTTTTGTCAGTGGATGTAACTGTAAAGTATAAACATGATGGCGATATGTTCTGAAGATTCTGACAGATGCCCTCAATTTGCTAATGTTTCAGTGGAGCAGGAGATACAGGGAGCTCAACGTGCATGCGCCTCGAGATAATATTAACATGCACTTATTTAATATTTATATATATAAGAGATCAGAACTCAGAACACCTGAAGAGTAGTACGTGACAGGAGCACAGGTGCAAATTGTTCACCACTGATTATTCTGCATGCTACACGCCAATCTGCTCCATGTTTACACATTCTCAGGTCCTCGTTTGAAGCTTTTCAAAAAGGGTCCTCGTTATTCAGAGGTTATAGAAGCACTATACAGGAGCTGAGCTATTTGTGATGTTATTTTTTACGAGGGTAAACTTTTCTAAAGAGCGCTCTTTGTGGTTGATCTACCCTTTCTCATTGTTTAAAGTTTTGACGTAATTAATACTGGACCCGTACAAAATACCCCATTTAATTTTATTTCGTTTCCTCCTTTCCTGTGCATACACATGCTGCCAGTGCCATGCCGGTAAGATGCCAGATGCCGTGTTCACTCTCCTACGAAACCGGCACGTGCCATTTTATCATTGGATTGTTGTCCTTTATACCGTACCTTACCATTTCGTAACAACAAAACATTGCACAGTGTATTATATTATACTATACTCCCAAGACAAGAAAAGAAGCACCTGATGATTACATGCTCGTTGGCACTTTCAGTGCGTGCAATGATCGATGGATATGCAAGCATTATATTAGGGACGTAACCAGTCGATCCGAAAAAATTGAAAAGGAACGTGGCATTTTGCTTCAAAACGAAATCGACTACAATATTGCGAAGGACCAAACCAAACAAAACCAAATGAAATCAATATATTTTCGGTTTAGTTTTTTTTTTTGTGTGTTGTCATTTTATTCTTTATTTGATTTATTATTATGTGGTTGCGAAAAAAAATGCGCGGTAAATAGTATATGCGTGGGTGGGGTGTCATCATCGAATAAAGAGCAAAGCAAACAGAAACTCTTGACATCTGTATACATCATGTCGCTGATTTTTTTGACTTTATTTGCAAAAGAATTTACATGGAGCAGCATAATAATAATATAATACTAATAGAAACGGCAAATGTTTTTGGGGAGTGGGTAACTGAGCGCATGAGCAGCATTTGAGGCACGCGCGAGGTAGAACTGCAGTATAGCAGTAAAAACAGAGCAGCGCGTTTCCGCTCCTTTTCTGAAGTGAAGATCCTGATGAATTCCAGGACCGACACAGAACCCGGCGGGGTTGGTTGGCTGGCGCGTCGCTGTTACGCGGGATCTTTTTTTGCTTTTGCTGCTGTCAGCACTGTGAGCAACGGTCAACAGCTCTATAGCAGCGGCATGGGGCTAGCTAGGAGACCACGAGCGAGGGGAGGGCTCCAGCTGCAACCAGCCAGCCGCACAACGCAACAAGATTTTTCTTTTCTTTTGGTTTATTTTCTTTTCCTGGGGCGGGAGCTGGTGTCAAACAAACAAACAGCGGGTGCGTGAGAGTGAGAGCGAAAGGAATGGAATCATGGAGCTAGGCACGGCTTGGGTGACGACGGAGCTAGGCCCACACAGGCACCGGCGGCGGCAGTGGAGGTCGATCATCGATGCCACGCATGTTCTATTGTTGTGCACATGCGCAATGGCATCGACGACTCTCTCTCTCTCTCTCTCTCTGTGTCCGTGGGGCCCCGTGTGGCCGTGCTGGCTGGACCGACAAAAAGCGAGATGCGATGCTTGTTGCTTGGAATTGGAAGCTTCTTCCCAATGTTCCATCCTGGCAACCCGACGCGCACGGCAACGCCCATCGTTTCCTGCCCCGCATAGGAGTGCGCACACCCCAGGCTTGCAAGGCCGCCAACGGTGGGTTCGCTGGCTCGGCCATCGCGCCGCACGCACCGACGCCGCGACACGCTCCCGCGGACGGAAACCCGTGGGCGCGGGATGGCGGGCAGCCAGCCGGGCGCACGAGCAGAGTTTTCTTCCTTGTGATGACCGCCGCATTTCTCTACGCACAAATCCAGGACGTGGTCCCTGCAACAGTCGGCAATGTTACTGTCCAACCAGGTCGGACAGCAACCCTCCTTTGATCACCCCCTGCCCTTGACGTCCGCGCCCGCGCCTTGCGTCCGTGTCCGCGCCCGCGACCCCGCTCCAGCGCCCTCGCTGTCGTGCCCGCGCCTGAGCTCGCCACCGCCGCCGTCATCATCTCCGGCGGGTATAGAAGGAAGATGGCCCGGGGAGGAAGGTAGGCCAGGCGGTGGGATGGAGGCGGGCGGTTTGGGGGCCCTGACGGCGGTGGAGGCAGCCAGGAGAAGGTCGGGGCGGGGGCGTCGCCGGCGAAGGTGGCCATGGTGGTGGCGACGGTGGCAGCAGTGCAGGTGAGGGAGGGGAAGAAGGGAGGTGCCGCGGTGCGCTAGGGCTCATCGGAGCTCCTGCGAGACCCGTCAATAGTGGCATCACGCGCATGCATAGGAGTACTGCGTACTTTACATTCGTACATACATACTGTGTGCCGTCCGCCACGTTGGTTCCTGCCTTTTCAAGGCATGCACCATGCATCCATCCATCGGATCGGTGCTCCCGCTCCATACCACTACTACTACTACATCCGATCCGTATCCAATATATTGGATGCCCAAAAAAGAGAGCATGATTAGTCAAGTATGACCCCAATCGATCTAGATGGACTTAGGATCAAGATTCCTGTCACCTTCATCCCTACATTGGAGGAATCGACCGACTCTAGGGATCTGCTTTAAGCCTCACCACACGCTAGGACGCGCGGTCTCTGCCTCGCCCTAACCTTCGGAGGGACATTACACCTCGCTCCACTATATTAGTGAGTCAAACGAGAATCTAGAAGGAACCCACGCTATCTCTAGCCGTAGCGGCGCGGAAGGAGGAGACAAGGGGCAGGATCACGACATCGCATTTATCACCGCCTGTATTAGTATTGGAGGAAGGCCCACCACGATGATGAGAAGAACAGATCAGCCCTAGACATTTTGTTCATGCCTCTTGTCGCTCGATCTTTTCGGCCTTCTCCTTGTCACTATAAAAGGGAAGGGTGGATGTCCCATGCAGGGCATCGCACATCATCGAGACTCATCAACTCTCACACATAACAACCATCGCATTCATCAACACACACAGACACCGGAGACTTGGGAGCTCTTCCCTCTCTCGCCCGTTTGTAGCCGCCCACCCCCCCTACTACAAAAAGAGTGCCGGTGGCGCAAGCGACTAAAGACTGGACCAGGGACGTTCCGACCGAATTACAAGCATAAACTCTTGTATCTCACTTGCACACCATTCGAGGCCGAAACCCGCATCACAAGTTTATTCATTTGTGCCGGTACGAAACGCCGACAACCATTCTTGCTCTGTTCTAAATCCAACTAGATCTTAATTTTGATCAAATTTATTTAAATATAAACAACATTTTTGATATCGGATGAGAAGTACCACTGGGTGCGTGTGTACAGGCATTTCACGGTTGCATCGATTGAATATGGTACGTACGGTTTTGCACCGAGTATATAATTAACCCGCATTATATTTAACCGGCGAAACCCCACCATGATCGACTTGGCGCGCAAGCTTGAAATGAACAGGAATACGCATGGTGCGCTTGCTACTTTACTAGAACTGTGTAGTTGATCGATGCCGCGGCGCTTAACTACACAGCGACGATTTAATTTAGAGGGCAAGCCACTTCGGCATTTTACATGTGTTTGTATGTGTGCTTGCGTTGGCGCTTTCCGTTAGTGGTTGCAAGCTTGTTTTCAAGAGAAGGCCTGCCACCTTTCTAAAAATTTTTTGGCGCGAGAGGCAACGCATGCAGGGGCAGAGAGGTTGACTGCTTGTCCATGTTCTTCCTCGTCCAAGCTACTGCTGCTACCATTTATGCTGTGGCCTGTGGCAACCCGGCCATGGTCCATCCATCAACAGGGAAGAGAAGATGAAACAAACCATCGCATCGATCGCGTGTGGTCTCGTGGGTAGGCTAATGAGCTAGCTAACGGGCAACATGTACTTTGCAACGGTCGGTGTGGATGCCGGATCTCGATGGAGGTGACATCGCAGGAGTATGTTGGTTTCGAGAGGTGCGTGGGAGAGCTAGAGCTACAGGTATATAGCCCCGCAGAAGCTGGGGTGTGATTGGACAGATAGATTGCATGAGGTGACGCAGTGACTGGACAAGCGGCGGCGGGCTCCATTATCAGTCCATGTCCATGGATAGATGGTGGGTTCCAATCGGCGGCGCTGCCGGTGCGGTGAGCTTCCCCTGTTGGCAAGACGCGCAGCAAACGACGACTGCAACGAAGCCGACAAGGCAGCAGCAGCAGCAGCTGGAGCAGGTGAGGCTAGCAGTAGTAGCTGTGCATTGTTCATGGCCACTGGCTGGGGTGGTCATGATCGATCGACCACCACTTAACCTGACCTGATGATTGACAGTTAGTTTGTTGCGCGCTTTTCAGACAGACACCACCGACCTTTTTTTTTCGACACGGGGCCTTCATTGGAGACGACCGTCGTCGAGCTGTGTATGTACTGTACTCCATGTATTAGTATGTAAGTAGTATAGTATATATGGCTTCACTGGTCCAGGCTGTTGGTCGTTACGTTGTAGCTAGCGCGCTCGTGGTCGTGTGGTTAGCTAGCTTATAGCTGCAGGGACGCAGTCGGAACACTGTTGGTGCAATGCTATATATATGACACGGGCGACGACGGGGCTCGGCCACCTCTCGCTAGAGCCTAGAGCACGAGTCGCCTAGCGGTATTATTCCTTCGTCTATTCGAATGGAGTCGCATATTTTTTGCTGGGGCACACGGTCGGGCACGGAGCAACGGCGGCGGCGGTGCGCCGTCACATCCGACCGCGCCCGGCGGTCGGTCTACTACACTACTCACTCCGTTCCATAAAAACTATTATTTTTAGACTTTTCAGACATCACGTTTGACCATTCGTCTTATTTAAAAATTTTATATAAATATCATTTATCTTATATGATTTGTTATATCATTAGAGACACTTTAATAATTATTTGTTGATTTTGTATTTTGTACAAAATTTTTGAATAAGACGAATAGTCAAACGTAGTTTCTGCAAAGTCTAAAACGACAGTCTTTATAGGACGGAGGGAGTACACTCTACCGCAGCGTCGTGGGCACAGGGAACACGAGGGAGGCAGGAGCAGACAGCAAAGGCCGCGCGCGTGCTTGCTTGCGTGACCGCGACACCTTGCGTGAAAATTTTGTATTTTGGTCATTTTTAAAAACTTTTTTCACAAATAACCCTCTATTGAAACTTTCTCTAAAAATGGAACAAATGCTCGAATGACGCCGAGATATGAGGCTCGACGTTGTGTCTAACGACGCTGAGATAGCACCACGTCATTGACGCCGTTGATCACAATTACCTGTACGGCTGTGGGCCCCATCGACCACGGCGTCACCAGACTTGACGGCGAGGACTGTGACTGCTGCGGTGTCATGTGCGAGGGCAAGTGCGTGGGCCTCTAGCTGCATGCCTACTCTAGTTGATAGAAGTAGTAGTAGCTGCACTGCACCTCCCCTAAAAAAATAAAGCTGCACTGCACCACAGGCATGCATGGTGATGCAGCATGCAGGGCTCCTCTAGCTCTACGTGCCATTCAATTGGTGGGCAGCCGCACTTTGAATAAAGCCCTGTTTAGTTAAAAAAGTCCATAGATTTTCTGTCACATCGATAATCTTTTATGTATGCATGGAGCGTTAAATAAAGTAGCAGGTTTTGTATGTTTACACAGTTTACCTAACTTTCTCGAGACGATTTTTTTAGTCTACTTGAGCCATGATTACACACTTATTAAAAAAATTCTCCATATGCTATGGTGTATTTTTTACTCACTTTTCGGTAACTAAACGTTTCCTCGGGTGTGTTGGGCTGCAGGGACGAGGACACCGGGCGACCGGGCGACCCGGGGAGGTGACATGGCTTATCAGTACGTACTAGAAGCTAGCTAGTGGGCCCTGCCCGCTGCGCTGCATGCCGGCAACAAAAGCACATTGCCGAGACGGCCGCGAGAGGGCGCCCGGCCGGCGGGTTGCCACCTGCGCTGGCTCTGGCTCTGCCTCTCTGGCCTGGCCGGGGGCCGGGTTCGATTCGTGCACGTGCTGGGTCTGCCTGAGCGTACGTGTGCGTGTGCGTCCGTTGTCCGTCACAGTGCAGACGCAGCCGACGCCAGAGCGTGACCTGACCCTGACCGGTCACTGCATGCCGCTCCACTCGTCTCACTCTCCACCAATCTCCAGTAGTTCACCACAGTCCAGACGACCTCCAGTGCCTTCTCTAGCTGCTGCCACCACTATCCTCTGCTGTGCTAACGAACGTCGGCGTGGCGCGAGACTGCGACTGCGAGCGAGTGAAGAAGTGAAACCGATGGAATTCGTCCATTCCCGGCCGCGTGCTGGTGAGACCGATGTGTTGTCGTACGTCGGTCGGACCTCCAGTGCCTTCTCTACCACCACGGCACTACCGCGCGCTGGCCGGCCGGACGGTATTTATACACAGCAATACGACTATCCGGCCGTGCTAACAAATGCAGAAATATCTCTTAAAAAAAAAAACAAAACAAAACAAATGCAGAAATACTGAGAGGTTGTTTAAACTCCTGCCGGTACTGTTTAATCATGATACTTAAAAGGTTTGCCTCGCGATTTATATATAAATAATGTCGTTTTTTTTTGTCTATATTTAATGTTACATGTATATGTCCAAACATTTGATGTGATCGAGGTGTAAAGTTTTTGAGATGTACTATAAGAATTAATCGTCGTGGATGGCGTGGTGTGATGAGTGAAACCGATGGGTTCGTCCATTCCGGCGCCTTGTGCTGATAATGACGTCCGTGGTCGATCGTCCGCGTGGTGACGTCCATGCATGTGGTCCACCCGTCCTCCTTAATTTGACCCTATCTTCCTCGATCGCGGTTGGTTAATTTTACGTACTCGATCCACGGATCGTAACAGGGAGCCTGTCCGTGTAGAAATTGAACCCCAACTGCATGCATGATGCCAAAGGAGATGCTATTAACTGTCAGTCCATGTCGTCTCTGCTCCACCTGGCGTGGAGTGTTCCTCTCGTCTCGTCATCGTCAGGCCAACCCTCTGACACGCCATGCGTATTATAACATAAATTAATGGTCATGCACGCATGCATACACGTAACGCGCTGTCGCTCAGGGCGATGACGACGATATGGGTTAATTTCATCCGTGCACTGCGCCGCCGATCATTAGCTAGCGGCTAGTTAAATAATTTATTTTTAAGCTTATTAGTTGTTGGGGATATATCCGGATCCACTAGAGCGCTTATTCTGACGGCTAACTCCTAGTTCTAGCTCATCGATCGGATACAAACGTACGTACGTACGATCGTTTGCACTAATAAACTACGTGCGGCGTGCCGGTTGGTGTCACGTACTAATAATAAACGTATCCGGCACTACACTCCACCTCTTATATATACTCCAGTTTGCTGCTTGCTGGTGGCATTTGGTGTGCATGCACATAACATAGGAGTACGTACGCTGCAACTAGTTCACTACTGCATGCCCGTCGACCATCAATGCTAAAGGCTTCCGGTACAAGCAAGTATCATTGTAGTAATAGTATCATCGATCAGTTTGGATAAGGGTTTCTTCCTTGCTAGCTGCTGCACCGCCACCACCCGTCCGCCCCCAGAAAAGTCGGGAGAGTCGGAGAGAGAACAGAACAGAGGAGCCATTAAATTAAATTAGATAATACTCCAAGGCAGAGTAAACTAAAGGCATGCACACGCCGTAATCCAAGGCAGGGCAGGGCAGGGGCAGCAACGAACGAACAACGAGTGTACTCAGGATGGTCCATCAGAGATTCAGCGAACGAACGACGAGTGTGCTCAAGATGGGTCCATCAGAGCTAGCAGAGCAATGTCGCCCTCTACCCATCTTTCGTGGCATGCATGCACTTGTCCGGTCCCCAAAAGCGTGCAAAAGAGAATGCTAGTGTACTATACTACGTGTCCGGCAGCCTAGGGGACTTTGGTTCCTTTCACTCAAAGTGATCAGGCACACTGGCACACTAGCCACAACACGCATTGGCATTGGGTTGTTCCATCTCATGATTGGACGACCTGCAGTAGTACTTCCACATCTACTCACCCAGCGTGACGGAATGGACTCTCGGCTGTTGCCCGAATGCATTTCCGCATTGTTATTTCCGGGACGATACAATGCAATAATGAACTCTTTTGTTCCCTTTGGAATTTGTACGGCACCGTTTTGCAATCAAAACAAATCACTGTGTCTGTGCTGCCTTCTGAATAAGTGTATGCTACTTTCGGAATAAAGGGTACGGTTAGTTTTAGTTTTCGCTCCACACGCACAGCACATGAGAGACATGATGAACGATGCGCAATTTCACAGTACCACGACGTTTGGCTAAAAATCTATGCAGGGGCCAGCAGTTTGACTGTGTAGGAAATGCTACTTTGTTTTCCTTTTTCTAAGTAATTGACTGACAACGGTCAAATAAAAAGTATATACAGGACTGTAGCAGAGGCGAACACAATATACACGACCGACTGCCCCCCCCCCCCCCCCCCCCCCCCCCTCCTTTTTTTTCCTGTCTTTATTAATCATCACGTACTTGGGGCATCAGTTGAAAGCGATTAAAGAAATAAAGTAACAGATTTGGAGACTTCTATTCTTTTCTACTAAAGTATCATATATATACTACTACTACCTACTACGATACAAAAGGTTACAGCCTTACACGACGGACGCGCGACAAGTTGAACGGGCCAGGAGCGTATATGTCAGCATAATGCAACTGCTTCAAGCTTGCACCGGTACTTTGCCTTACATACACGACGACTAATTAAGTTTCAACGTATATATATGGGACGACTTAATTATAGCTGCAAAAAGTAAACATTAGTCCATTTGTTATTTGTAGTTTAGCATCTAGTCATTAAGAAAACTAGAAGTATACCCCGCGCGTTGCCACGAAAATTATTGATGACTTGAAATAAAATTAATTATAAATTAATATTAGTGAAAATGTATCTAGCCCTTTAGTGTGGGTTTTGGATGATTTGATGATAACAATGATTAAAGATCTAACTTGTGTGCTAATTGTGAAACAAGAAATGGTATGTCTCACACATAGTTAAAATGTTACATAAAGCCAAAATGATGGGTTGTTGTATATGCAATCAAGCTCAAACACAAGACAATAATGAAAATGGAATTTGATGCAAAGGGCTATCTATTGTGAGACAACATTAGTTCATATGAAAGAAAATGTTCAGAAAAATGCATTGACAAGCTTTGGTATATCAATTGTATTTGAGACATAGAGTTTTGCTTATGGAACGGTCTCACATTTGGAGCTTGGTCATCAATCAAAAATAAAAAAGACAATACAAATGAATGGATGGTTGAAAACAAGATGTGGCTAGATGCCTTGAGATGGTGAAGATAGTAAGAAAAAGTCTTTGAGGTACTAAGCAAGAGTGAAGGGCAAGCAACGGCTTGGCGGCCGAGGAACCTAGCTAGGGTGACGAAGAAAGTAGTTGCATTTAGTCGAGGAATGAATTAATTAAACTTGAAGGCAAATTTATATGGAAAATCAAATATCATGTGTCTCAATTTAGATTTTATTTGATATTTGTGATTGTCTCCATTGTGCAAGTGGTTTTGCAAGTTCTCTACGTTGAGAAACATCTTTGGAAGGCGCTTGAAACTTGTGTGCGAGTTTGAATTCAAACCGCACAAGATTTGGAGCTAAGTCACCCTGCCCGTGCATAGACGCGCGCGTCCGGTATTCCCACCTAAGCCAGTCTTTGTTCTAACTCTTTCGAGTGCATGTGTTAGCCTCCTAGGTGCATTTTATATAGTATATACACAGTTAGTTTATCCTTTGATATGGGCTGTATTCCTTGTGGTTTCGATTTTAATCGTTTCCGCTTTATATGGTATTAATTTTCAGAAACGTCTATTCGACCCCTCTAGGCAACATTCTAGGTCCTTACAATTATTAGATGACGTGGCACATTGATGTGGACGACTAAATTCATGTTAATATGGATGATGTGTCTTGATGACATGTAGATCATAATTTGTGTGTGCTAGTTAATTATAAATACATCTCATAATGCATAATGAGGTGGATAATAAATTGCACGTTAAGATTAAACTCCAGTAGAGTTTTGTTTTATAAGAGTATAAAATAAGATAAGATAAAGATATCAAATGCTCACCGCAGCATGTGCTAGATGCAGAGCGCATCCTTTTATTAGACAATTATTGATTTATTTTGTTCTATAAATTGTTTCTGATCCCCTCGCATCCAAAGCACATCCCTGTCAATAATAGACTGAAAGCATCACATACCTTTCTTTCCTCCGCACAAGTCACAATGCAAACTTTTGTTTTGATTTCCCTAGCTCTTCTTTTTTTTTGTGTGTGTGTTTATTCTTTTGGCCTCCAATTAACACGGTCCACCCAAACTGTCGGTGGTGGCATGGCAGCAGGGCAGGGCATCTCATATATATATTACCATCTCCGGCTATCTATATATCTAGCTAAACCCCTTCTCTTTCTCCATTTATTATTATTTTTTCATTGGCTTCTTTTAGCCTGTTGCTAATCATGCATGGCCATGATGGTGTGGTGACCATGCTTATGCAATCATCCAAGGTTTGACACATTATTAACCACGACAATTAGCTTTTTTGAGTCCACGCCTAATCATTTGTACGTACCGCGACAACGGCATACACACACAAACACACACACACACACACACACTCTTTTCTTGTAGCACTGGAACTCGATCTGGAAGGTACCTATTAACCTGCTAGGGTTTGTTTTGTACATTTCGTGACACCATGGATCATGTACTGGTCAAGTAGACAAGCTGGATTAAATGCCGCTGCTGTCTTCCGGGGCACGTAATAAGATGCGATGTACTAGAACCTAAGATGCTAGTTTTTTTTTTTTTACTAACTCTGTGTATATGAATGTGATGAACGGCGATAATAGCTCATAGCCTCATATAATATCTCGCTGATAGTAACTTGTTTTTGGAGAACACAAACTATACTGTGCGTAGCTAATTAATGTAATTAACATGACAGAATCATTTGAAAAATCAAATTAGATGTATTATATAATAATTCAGAAAAAAAACTCTTCCTTGTGCGTATACACATATAAATAATATTTCAAAAAAAGAATGCATGCATACAGTATGTACATATATACTGTACTACGTAGCCATCAATGTCGGCATTTGATTGCTGATAAGTCACCCACCGCGCATATGTCGCCCTCTGTCTGTCTCAGCGACGAACGTACGGTTGCATTTGCATTGCATGATGTGGAGCTAAATTTGTACTCCTACTAGTTTGTATACATGCGCAGGTGTCCGGGGCCTTAATTTCTCCCCGGCTTTGACGCGTGCGTGACCAAAACGTGACACACGCTCTCGATCGCGCGCTGGCTGATCAATTTGGAGACCGTCGGTGAAGTGAAGTGAAGTGAAGGCAGGCGGCACACGTACACACATATATACAGTACAGTACAGTACATGGCTGGCCTGCAGGCGCGCGGCACTGTGAGAAAACGGCGGTTGGTACGTGGGAGCTGTGCTGTATGTGCCGGCGATGGAGACGTCGACGGCCGCGGGAGACGGGCCGGGAGGCATTGTTCGAGGCAGGCAGCAGCAGAAGTACACGTCGCCGGAGGGCCGGCCGTGATGGCGCCATTTCTCCTACAGCTCGATCCTCCTGTGTGTGCAGCCTTTTTAGCTTGCTGTGCTGCCTGATCGAAATGCACGGTTCGTCTCACTCGGTGGTTTGTCATCACGACAAGCTAGATAAAGATTCCCGGTCCCCTGTGTCAGAGCTCGTTGTGTGTTTTATACTCCCTCTGTCCGGTTGAATATGCAATTGTGGGAAGCGTGCTAGTCAAACTGTGTCAAATTTGACCAAGTTTATAGCAAAAAGTATTAATATTTATGTCTCAAAATAAATTTATTATGAAAATATATTTCGTAACTGATCTAATGGTTCTTATTTTGTCTCAAAAGAGTTAGTATTTTTTTCATATAATTTTAGTTAAACTTTGCGATGATTGACTTCTTGATATGTGAGAATTGCATATTTATTGGGACGGAGGGAGTATATTCCTTGTTGTTTGTACTTGCATAGTAAGGTCTTGCTCGGTTTGCGCTGTTCCCGGTCGTCCCTGGCCTGGAATGGCCGGGAAACGCTATTCAAGTTATCGAAGGAAACGTCGCTAGGGCTCGTTCCCGACGCAAACCGAACGAGCCCTAAGGAGACAGTGCGGTATATTTTACATTTTATATTGTGTTATTTGGAAAAAGAAAAGGGGGATAGGTTTTTCCTGTGGGTGTGCCGACGGCGATCGAATTAAGGACGGAATAAGCAGATGGATTGCTCGTCAAGAAAGAAATACTCCTCCAATCTCCTGTCCCCTGTGCCATTCCCCTCTTTTTTTTTTCGCTCGGACGGAATATCTACTGTTTCGCAGAATAAAGCTGTTCAAATTCATCAATCACATGCAGCCACCAGCCACGCCAAATGACAAACATGGGTAAATAAATAAACTGCCGTCAGCACAGCAGTAGTAGTAATAAGAAAGATCACCGGCCACTTATTAATGTAATCCTCCACGACAATGCAAGCCACTCCCAGGGATGGAGACAAAAAATGAGTTCAGTTTTCGCAGTTACCAAACTCACTCAGCTTTGTCTTTGTATTATTTTTTTCTTTGGAAAAAAAAAGAGAAAGGAAATGAATCTCATCCGTACCAATAAATTTGACGCGCATGCATGGTAGGTACTAGTACAGTACAGGGCGTAGTAGTAGGAGTAGGAGTAGAGCTGTTTACACGATCTGCTCATGCATGTTAACTGAGGGAGGGAAGGGAGTCCAGTCCAGCAGCAGCTAGTGCGCGTTGACGGATGCATCATAAGAGGAGGGCGGACGCGCCCACCCGGCGCCGCCGCCGCCGCCGCAGCAGCAATGATGTTAACGGGCCTGTTTAGATCCCAATTGTAGTTGCAATTCTGCACTGTAGCACGTTCGTTTGTATTTGACAACTTTTGTCCAATCATGGCCTAACTAGGCTTAAAAGATTCGTCTCGTGATGTACATGCAAAAAGTACAAACATGCAAACATTTCGTCTACATTTAATGCTCTATGCATGTACCGTAACGTTGATGTAACTAGTTGTAGTTGCAATTTGCACTGGATCTAAACAGGGCCTTGGTTCGTTCATTGACGAGCGACGTGCAAGTTGGCAGGATCAGATCACAATTCACAGGCATGCAGCAAGCAGCTAAATTGGCGGTAGTCACAGAACATTCATTCTATCACCCCGCGTCGTCAGCCACCACTCCTCGGTATGCATGCATATGGCAAGAGTATCCTAAAATAGATGTTATTTTCGTTTTTCGAAAAATCAGCTTTTTCAACTTTGACTAAGTTTATATTAAAAAATATTCATATCGAACGTACACAACTAGTACCATTGGAAAGATCTTTAAATCTAGTTTTTTAACAAATTTATTTGGAAATAAAAATGTTGCACATATTTTCTATAAATGTAGTCAAAGTTGAGAAAATTTGAGCCACATGTCTCCTATAGCGTCATCTAATACGGGACTGAGGAATACGTATTTGCCAATTTGGCATACGTATTAATTGCAGCAAATGCCTACTCTACTCTACTCCCTACGAGAGGGATGCGTCATCAGTCAACCTGGTGTTGGTGTGGGGTGCAGAGGATCGGAGCGCGACTGAACTCAACTGAACTGAACTGAACATGCAAGGCGCGCGCAGTACGGTGGTCACACAGCAGCGGACCACGGTATATATGCATAATGCAACGTGGGCAATCCGCACCTCGCGCGGGTAGACGGGTCACGGGTGGGTGGGGTGGTTAAGTTGACCTGCCAGATCCACAGCACACACACAACCACGGTATCGAAATAGCAAATGATGATTAGTCGTCGGCAATTAACACATCTTTGAATTTCTTGCCACGCCGGGGAACCGGTGAGAAGTGACCAATTAATGCCATTGCTCGGGGCTGGGGTGGGGGGGGGGGGGGGGGGGGGGGGATATCTCATCCATTACCATTAGGTCAGCTTTCCAGACAGTCTGCAGCTAAATCTGATTAGCAATCTATTCTAGGACTATTAGCTCTACTCTACAGGTATTATTATCCGGCGATCAAGGGTGGAGTATATACATTTTTCCGGCTGGCGCAGCGGCGCTGTGCTTGTCCCGCCCGCATCGGGGACGCGTCGCGCCGTGAGCTGCCGGCGCAGGGCGCGGGCAACTGCTGCGGTTTTATTCCAATCCCAGATGGCCACATGCATGTGCTGCGCCACTCTTCCTTGGGGCCCGGTAACTAGAATAATCGCCTGCTCTTTTTCTTCTTCTTCTGTTTTCCATCCTGTCGGTCTACTCTGGCCACGCGCCCCGGCCGGCCGAAGCTGCTCCACAAAACCAACCACTAAGTACTTTTGGCTAGCTGATACATCGTGTATGATTACGAGTTTACTACCGATTCGGCAGACACGTAACGTGCCGGTCCGACCTGGCATTGCTCTAGCCTCTAGCTTGGAGTACTGGAGCAGTATGTGTGCCGCGCAAGTCATCTGCTCCTACATACGACCATCAGGGCTAGCAGTTGCATGTGTGGTGGCGAATGGCGATGACCTGGCCCCAGGCGTTTTGCGGCGTCTGCGTGCATGCGTTCAGACAAAAATCGATCGACCTGTCTTGCTTACTGCTGGCGCGGACGCGCGGTGGCGCCTGCGGAGTCCGAAACTGGAGCCGCAGCCAGCAGGGCGCCCACGCTGGAAGCGGCGCTGACGACGCGGTGACCCCCGCTTTCTGTCGGTGTCGGGCGGGGACCGGAGGACCCCACCCCGGGCAAAGCAAAGGCAATAGCCAGCCAGCCGGGATCCCTCGTCTGCCTTGCCGTGCACCAGCTGGACCAGACGTCCCCCGCCGCAAAAACGCACGCACGCACCCGTTTTTTTGTTTACTGCCCCGCGCCCGCAATCATTTCTTTCTTTCTTTCACTCTTTGGTGGGTTTCGTTCGTTTCGCCCCGAGAAGCCGGCCGGCCGATCGAGAACGAGAACCCACCAGTCTGTGCACCGACGGCATGCCAGGTCGGTGCCACCAGCCCTTTCCCACTCCGACACGTACACGGCTTACATAAACGTTCTCGGCACGTGTGCACGATGCATTATTACAAGCACTAGTCGCTCGTTTACCCACACACGTACTACGTCAGTCGTCAGTACGCCAAATAATTAAGCATATCAGGCCATACCATACATACTACTTGGAAAGGACCGGCTCGCACGAGGGCATGCCTTGCGTTGTGTAGCTTCGATAACGGTTTTCATTTGCTCTAAGTCAAATAGTATAAGGTTTCATTATTGCAATATTCCAGACGGCAAAGTACGTGTTTATTATATTATCCTTGTGAGTGAATGGATTTGGGTTAACAGCAACGAGCTATTGAAAGAAAAATACTCCCAACCTCGCTCCGGCCATGAATATGAGACGTTCTGGCTAAAATATGGCCAAACTTCTAAAATTCTGACTACTCACATGTACATTTGTCTCAATAACAGTTCCCATACATTGATTATTAGGCGCTATAGCCATATTTTAAAAATTACAAAAGAAATTTGTTGTTAAAGTTGCGCTTTTTCAAGACGACAAAACGCCAAGACTTGCAATCTTTTTATTGGATAACCGCTAGCTGGATCATAGTTCTAGTTTCGTCAACACAACAAACGTTGGCATTACACAGATGCCATTGGCTCATTTACCTACTGTAGATATATTAAGGTTGAAAGTAATTGTTCAAATGTGCTTTGCATGTGGTTAACTTAGGTAACTTTTTATCCCAAAGAAAATTTTAGATCAATTCACCGGTGATCTTACCAAATATTTTCCGAAAGAAACGGCCTCTTATGGTTGTGCATTTGGATAAGTTAAGGTCGAATTCCATACATGACAATACGATGTTAGTGGATACAACGAATTAACATACAACTATTGAAAGGGACCGCTCGAACAGTCTTTTTGAGTCATGTTAAAGACAACATAGACTTACACGTGTCACGAACCTTGACTACCACATCGCCATTACAAGGGCAACCAATGCAATTTCCGAGTAGTCAAGGAGAGTTTAGGTTGAGAATAGAAAGAACTAGGATTGAGGTGCAAGAAGAGGATGACGAGTTGGTTTTTTATATTTTCTTCAATGTCTCCTCCAGTCGTCTCCCTCTCTCCTTTTATGCTCCAGCACAACGTCTCTCATGGTCCACTTGGCAACATCTCTCATGAACCCACCTACCAATCCGTTACTTAACAACATACAAATAAAAGTTCCTCATTTACTGAGAGAAACCAATAGGTGGAATCAACAACTATGCTTGATAGGAGCTCCATGTGCATGGTTTTTTGTTAATGTGTAAGTGGTTTTTTGTTACTGTGTTAAGTTAGTGTAACTATCCAAGTGAAACATAAATGCTAGAAAATGCTTATGGAGAAAGATTGACCGATTTACACCAAACACCAAGCTTGAAAGGAACCGCCTGAAAGAATGATTTTGAATTGCGTCAAGGTATATCGTCCCTTCCCAATTAATTTTAAAAGGAAATTGTAGACCATTTGTTGTGGAAACAGCTGATTACCCTGGAAGGAATCCGTCTTGTGGGATTCAGTTTCCATGACACAAAGTGGAATGAGATTTATAAGAAAAAGTAGCAATATATAACGCCTAGACTGGGAAAAAAAACCCAAACCCATTGACCATGGCCAAATTAACTGCTTCAACAAGGCTTTGTAAACTATTTGAATTTTTATTCTTCTAAAAACAAGTGAGCCAAAACCAAACCATCAATGGTTTATCTGGCTCTATTTATACGGCAAAATAAGCTGAAACATAACTAGTAGCTAAACGGTGTGTGTTTTTCAACATATCTCGTCGTTGTGCTTTTTCTTTGTAGGAATGCAGAAACTAGATCTAGCATGATTGCACCGACGATTCTTCTTCTCGGTTTATGTAGCTTCACACTATGATTTTAACAAAAACTTAAGATGTTTTGATTCTCTGAGAAAGCCATAATCACTTTTGATAACTTGGAACTGAGGGAGTATATCCTTCGTGGGCTCTTTGGTGGCGGTGGGGCGGGGGGCAGCCTAGGGTTTGGTAGACAAGGGCGCGGCACCTATGCTGGGAGCCAATCTGATGGGAGTGGTCATCACTATCATCAGGCAACGGAAGCAGGCGCAGTAACTGTGGTGGCCTTGCACTGGCTCGCAAGCTAGGCAACATTATATTGGCCTTGCAAGTCGGTATAGCTGCTACCCCGGGCAGCAAGCATGGACGGACGGAGACGAGCCGGGCATCGGAGCTCGATCGAGTGCCGCCGCACGTGCGCCACCGATGGAATGATCTCACATCATCGTCGATCGCCGCCGGTTGCTTGGACGGCATGTAGATGGACGGACGGCGAGCTGTTAATGCCAGTACAGCAATCTCGCGGGTCGCGGATCAGGCGGCGGCTGCTTGCACTCCTGATCGGAGGAGGTGTGTGGTGGTGGTGGTGGCAGGCTTTAATGCCGTTGCCGGGCCCGGGGGCGGTTAACGTGCCGGCGTTTTCAGTTGGATCGTGTGCGTGTGCGGATGGATCGATGTACTACATGCTGTACTCCGTCACCGGAACCGTTGCAGCGAGCGTGCGATGGGGGATTTAATCACCGGAGCAGTACGTACTAGGCACTTTTACGTACGCGCACTTTACGCTTAATTAGCTGTGTGCACGTAGGCGTCGTGAGAACGAAAGGCTGTGAGTGGATGGATCGAAAAGGCAGGGGAGATGAGTGATGAGAGACGACGGCCGGCCGCCGGGATGATGGGTGCGCGGGTGCATCGATTTTCACCGTGACGGGTAGCCGGGCGCGACGGCGCATGCACGGGTCGATCTCGAGATCGGGGGGTCGGTCTCGGTCGACGCGCGCGTCGCCGTCGTTGCAAGTGCCCACTAGTATGGCTGGACCTGGACACGCTAGCTGCTGGTGCGCGGTGGATCGATCGACGATCTATCTAGTGGGAGCGACGGCCGGCCATGGTTGCACTTGCAGCAGCGACAGGGGCCGGCCGCGCGCCCGGGGTAGGGGGTGTGATGCGACGGTGTCAGTGTGTGTGTGGTCGTGTGGACGCGCCCCGTTAGTTCAGGAAGCGCCATCAACGCGCCACGGGGTAATAATAATTATAATTATATATATACAACACTAGGCGACGTCACCACCCATACATGACGATTTTTTCACGCAGAAGAAGCGTGTGCAACTCTAAACTTACGCCCCTGCCCCAAATTTAAAAGTAGGCATACTTCGTCGTGTTACAGCTGTACTCCTTCCGTCCTAATAAATATGTAACTACGGGTTGCGTGTCACATAAAGTGGTTCACGTTTGACCAAGTTTCTAGTGAATAGTATTTATATTTATAGCTCTAAATTAATATATTATGAAAATACATTTTATAATTAGTCTAATGGTGTTTATTTGACATTATAAATATTTATAGTTTTTTATTTATAATTGATCAAAGTTGGTATACTGAAACATGGTACTGTGTTAGAATTGTATGTTTTTTTGGGACGGAGGGAGTACATTGTAGGAGTACATTCTAGCTGCATATATCGTTTACTGCAGCCAACTCGTTCATGTTTTGTCGCTATAGCTACTTACTAACTCGTCGTCGCCGCCGACGCCGACGTTGATGGTCGTTGTTACTCGTGACACGATCGACTTCCATTGACAAGCTGTGTGAATGTACGTACATATGCGCGCGCGCGAGACGCCGGCCGGTCCCGCCGTCCCGGTCCCGGCCCCGGCGAGGTTTTTGACCTGGGGCAGAGAGCAGCACGTTACTACTAGCTGTACTACGCATATACTACGTAGAACAGGAAGTCGCCTGCATTCCCCGCCGGGCGCCGGGGACCATTTCGCGGGCGGAACGTGGTGGTTTCCCCGTGAACCCAATTGGTTGCAAGGCGACAAAACGCTGTCTCTCCCCCTTCTCCTTCCTCTGCTCTCCGTTGTGACCGGAGTAAACTCACCTCACTCCGGCCGGGGGCCCTCCAATCCGAGCCAAGGAATCCAAGTAACATTCTACAGAGCCATGCCATGCCCATGGCCATGCTTTGTTGTAGTTGCAATGCAGCAGGGGCAAGGCAAGATTGGAGGTGGAGGTGGATACAATAGACGAAGACGCCACGGAACTTTTCCGTGGAATTAACCCCGTCCGCGCCCAATGGGGAGTCGTACGGATCGGATACACCACACACCACCCCCATGATTCATGAAGCCCGTTCTCCTCGCAATCAATTGTCCGGTCCTTCCCGGAACCGGAAGGCTTGGCTTGGATTGGCAAGGTACCCTACCCAGCTCATGATGGGAGGGGGAGCCTGCCCTGCCCTGCTCTGCTCTGCTCTGGATTGCTGCTGCCAATGGCATCGCCGTGTGTACGTACACACGCAGTACTGCGAGTCCAGCACGCGTCGTACGTGCGCCGCGCCCTGCTCCCGTCCCTGCATGTTCCATTGATGGAAGCGGGAGGGCGTCGGTGTACTCCGTCGTCGGCCCAGAAGCATGCCCCGGAGCCCAGGCAGGGCCCAGAGGGGGAGGGAAAACTGGAAAGGCGAACGCAAGGAATCTTCCAATCAGGAGACGCGAGGACGTTAGCTATCGATGACGATGATCCCCTGTTTCTTCCTCCTCCTTGACAGCACACGATCGATGAATATCATCAATCCACCCTCTGCCTCTCACCTCACCTCAGCTCAGCGCGTAAAAAAAGGAGTGTGCATATATATTTTATAACATAATAACAGGGAGCATACTAGCCAAAACAAACTAATCATTACCGTCGCTTTATTCTATTCCCTCCCGCCGATTAGTGCCTAGGTTCATCATGTGGCAGGGAGGAAGAGGAAATCCGCACCATATCTGGCCGTGCCACGTCAAGCGACGAATGAGTGAATGAATTTTATGAATAAATAAATATTATTTATTCACGCTTTTGTATTAGAGCGAAGCGGATTATTTTCCTCCTGCAGGCGCTAGTAGCCAGGCCGGGGATGCACATGGGGTTGGGTTAACACGGGAGGGAATATTAGCGGAAGGAAGCAGCCTGGTAGGTAGGTGCTCCCCATATGGGCCTCTCATGGCGCCTGTTCTGACGCGCAGCTTGCAAATGCCTGCTTGCCACCTACATATACGCGCACAGCTCACCTTCTTCCTCCTCCATCATCATCATCTCTCTCAAACACACACACACAGAGTCGGCTGGAGGTTTCCCCCCTGATTACCCATATAAATCCTCGAGGGAGGGGGCTTGCCTTCCATAACTCACCACACCACCACCACGCATCTCCAGCTCGTTCCATCTCACTCACGCGCGCAAATTGACAGAGCAGCTGAGCTGAGTGAGTAGATACCTACAGCTACAACCCACAGAAAAAGAAAAAGAGTGAGAGAGGGACGTGTACAGACGCGTACAAAAATACAGAGAAAACTTAGCTAACCAAGCCAAGGCCCCCGACCGACACTCGGCTCGTGAATTCCGGCCCATATTTTCTATATATCCCGTCCCTCCCCCCACGTACTTTACCCGGCATCTCCCACCCCCCCTTCCCCGCCGCGCCTCCACCACCTTCTCCCTCTCCATCCAGAGAAGCGGAGAGCGAGCTCCTCTTCCCCCCTCCTCTGCTTCTCACATACAACCCAGAAGAGCAGAGGAGGCAGCAGCTCCGCATTCTTTGTTTGCCGTCGAGTCCAGCCAGCTCCTCGCACGGCCTCTTCTCTCTTGCCTCGAGAGAGAAGAAGCCACCACTGCCGGTGCAGTCCGACAAGCAGGGGGGAGCGAGGGAGGGCGTGGCAGCCGGCATTATGGCGCCCGGCGGCGGAGACGGCCGCCGCAACGGCGAGGGACCGCAGCAGCAGCAGGTGAACGGCGGTAAGGCGAATAGGCACGGATGCGTGTGCGGGTTCCCCGTGTGCGCGTGCGCCGGCGCCGCGGCGGTGGCGTCCGCGGCTTCCTCCGCCGACATGGACCGCGTGGCCGTGGCCGCCACGGAGGGCCAGATCGGCGCCGTCAACGACGAGAGCTGGGTCGCCGTCGACCTCAGCGACGACCTCTCCGCCGGCGACGGCGCCGACCCCGGCGTCGCGCTCGAGGACCGCCCCGTCTTCCGCACCGAGAAGATCAAGGGCATCCTCCTCCACCCCTACAGGTATACCCTTTTTCTCCGGCCGGTTCTCTTTCTGTGTCTGCTCTGAGTTCATCACCTCGCCGGCGCACACGCGTCGGCATTGACCGGCCTCGCCGCCGGCCGGCCGTAGTAGAATCGAGTCCCAGCAGCAACAACACTGTCAGCTAGAGCCAGTCAAGCGCGGCCAGTATCCAGCTCTGGTGTCTGGTCTTCCTTGAACCACTCGAGATTGCAGCAGTGGATTAATAAATAAATAACTAAAGTTAAACAAAACAAAACAAAACAAAAGCAGACGGTTAAAAATTTCAATCTCATCAGCATCAATCTGGGGCGCAGACATTAGACATCTGACAAGTGCACGTTACAGTTTGGCAAGGGTGGGGACCACCACACCCCCGCCCCTGGGATACCGCGTGTCCCGTTGGGCTGTCGGCACTCGGCACTCGCGCCAGCCACCGCCGCTGCACGGTGGGGACACCCCCGGACGGGAACGTTGGGGAGTGGAGGGAGGGAGTTTTAATTCGTTAGTTTCCCGGGCCCCGTCACTGCCAGGTGGGGCCTACGCCCCTTGGCGGCCCATAAATTTTTACCCGGCTTCGGAGTGGGTGAAGGGCTCATGGGCTGATTGGTTAATTACCAACAGTGGGAATCCGAGGTAGGGCTGTGCTGCCGTGCTGGTGAAAGCAATGAATAAATGCTCATGCTCTCTCCAGATTTTGCCTAGGAGTAAGGGGGAGGCGACACTAGGCGTGCCTTGCATGTGAGTCCATGAAAGCCATCATTGAAAGCCTCCAAATTCCGGTAAAGAGACCATTGATGATTAGTACTACTAGTAGTGAGAAAGTCCGCGTAATAACTACAAAGCGCCTTGTGGGGTGTGTGTGTGTCCTGTCCACTAATGTTAAGATAAAAAGGGCGACCTAGTTTTTCAGACAGGAGGGAAGGGGGAGGATGTTTGTGGAAAAACGAAAAGGAGGGTTAATGAAAGGGAAAAAAGAAACTTAAAAGGGGGCACTGCACTGGTGGTGGTGTTGGGGGTGTTCCAGTTGTAGCCCCTCCTTTGGGGGGAGAGGAGCTTGGATTCTTCTAGAGGGGCTCAACTATCTTTTTGGGGTTTGCATCTAATCTAATCCTAGCTTAGCTTTCATGAGTTTGGGCATCCATGGAAAAGGACCAGCACATCTCCAAAAAGCAAAGCACGAGCTTTAGTTAGAGGAAGAAGAGGTAGTGCGACCTCCACATTAGCCTCTCGGCATGGTGACAGCTCGAGATGAAGGGGAGGATTAGATTTCGGCCCATTTACAGCTCAGACCCGTAGCAGTACGTGGCTGTAGAGTACTCGTACGTACTTTTGGTGCAGGATTTGCTTTCCCAAGTCCACGCTGTACAGCGGCACCACGCACATCCCCTGCACGTGGTATTGGGCTACTACTACCGGAGCATACATACTGTACACTACACAACACAGGAGTGGTACGGGAGCTTGGCAGAAAAAAATTATTCCAGCTGGGCCCTGCCAAGTAGGAGTAAGCATTATTGTAGCATGCAGTAAGCTGGCTTGTAGATGAAGGACCCCCAAGTGGAAACAAAAGAAACCTGTTGTTTTCCAGAAGGAAAAATATAGAAAGGGGGAAAAAAAGATGGGGAAAAACGGGGGGGAATAGAGACCGTTATTCCTTGCAAATCTATGCCTCTCTGCCTCTCGGGGGCGGTGGGCCCCCACGAGCGGCGGCCTGCTTGCTTTGCCTGGCTGGCAGGCGCTGGCGCTTTCACGCCGCTCTGGGGGACGGAACGGACTGGGGGGCGCCCCCGCTTGTCGGTGGCGTTGCGTCGTGCCAGCTCACGCGCATTGACTGCCACCACGCCAGCGGGTTTCCGTTCCGTTCCCCTCGCTCTCACATGATTGGTTGGTGGGGTTCCGCTTTTCGCCACGGCCCACGCCGTGCCGTGCGCCGCGCCGCGGGTGGACGGACACGCCTGGAGTACTGGACTGGACGGCAGGGCGCCAGCATGATGCATGTTCCCTCTCCCGGACCGGGCCGGGCCCCCAATTATTGCACGACCAAACATCGTGCATGCACTCAATCACCACTCGCGCTTTGTTTTTCCATTTATTATCACTCCACTAATCATCAGCGTGATTTAAGAAGGGGTCAATTATAAATTTATAATTTAACATCACACAGAGTAGTGCTCCAGCAGATACAACCAAATTTATACTGCTGTACTGCATGTAGTATTATGTACGGTAACAAAATTTCTGAACTGGGATTTTACTAACAACTGTGCATCTGTGCTCCTGCTGCAGGGTGCTGATCTTCGTGCGCCTGATCGCGTTCACGCTGTTCGTGATCTGGCGTATCTCGCACCGGAACCCGGACGCGCTGTGGCTGTGGGTGACGTCCATCGCCGGCGAGTTCTGGTTCGGCTTCTCCTGGCTGCTGGACCAGCTGCCGAAGCTGAACCCGATCAACCGCGTCCCCGACCTGGCGGTGCTCCGGCAGCGGTTCGACCGCGCCGACGGCACCTCCCGCCTCCCCGGTCTCGACATCTTCGTGACCACGGCGGACCCGTTCAAGGAGCCGATCCTGAGCACGGCCAACTCCATCCTCTCCATCCTGGCCGCCGACTACCCCGTGGAGCGCAACACGTGCTACCTCTCCGACGACTCCGGCATGCTGCTCACCTACGAGGCCATGGCGGAGGCCGCCAAGTTCGCCACCGTCTGGGTGCCCTTCTGCCGGAAGCACGGCATCGAGCCGCGGGGGCCCGAGAGCTACTTCGAGCTCAAGTCCCACCCCTACATGGGCCGGTCGCAGGAGGACTTCGTCAACGACCGCCGCCGCGTCCGCAAGGAGTACGACGAGTTCAAGGCCCGCATCAATGGCCTCGATCATGACATCAAGCAGAGGTCCGACGCCTACAACGCCGCCAGGGGCCTCAAGGACGGCGAGCCCAGGGCCACGTGGATGGCCGACGGCAACCAGTGGGAAGGCACCTGGGTTGAGCCCTCCGAGAACCACCGCAAGGGTGACCACGCCGGCATCGTCTTTGTGAGTACACACACTATTCTTCTTCTTCTCCTCCTTCATTTTTATGTTATTACTACTATTGCTTAACTAGATTAAGCTTATACTCCAGCCCTACCACATTAGGATTAGATTGGGTTTTGAATGAATAATATAATGTGGATGCTTTGGCTAGCTGGCCACGGCCACAAAAATGGCTGGGGAAGGGGAATGGGAAGGGAATCGAATCTCGCATCCACATCTTGGTTCCCACGGACATATGTGGCGGGAATAATCGGTTAGTAGATGAGGGGTGTTTTCCAGGGGATTTGACGGAATGGACGCGGCTGATGGTCGAGAGCGCAACCACCGCCGCGTGCACTAATTCCGCAGCGCTCGACTTGGAATTGAATGGACGACGCCACGACGGATGATGCGGCGGTCCATGGGCTGGAAGAGAGAGACAGGGACAGGGCCATCCAGCTAGCACACCCACCACCCCTAGCGTGACGAGGTGGTTGGGGTGGTCCTTTCCCCCACAGCATCGCCTTTAAATCCAAATTCAATTAGCCACTGGTGGATTCCTGATTAGGGCTGTGTGCTGTGCTGCCTTTCTTCGGTCGCCCTCAATCATTGATTCCCCGGATAAATTACTCTGCTCTACCCACCTGCTGTAATTATTACTAATTAACTTAAGGAATCACCACTTGCTTGACAGTTTTACTATTAATTAACCTCCACTGTCACTTTCACCCAAGTAGTAATCAATCACTAGTAATTACACATCCACATTTACCATCCAAAGTTAACCTCGGTAATTACTAATTGTAAATGTAAAAACCAACAAAAAAAAAAAATCACTGCAAGTGCTAACGGTCGGTGGTGCTCCATGGATGCAATGCAGGTGCTTCTGAACCACCCGAGCCACAGCCGTCAGCTTGGCCCGGCGGCGAGCGCGGACAACCCGCTGGACTTCAGCATGGTGGACGTGCGTCTGCCGATGCTGGTGTACGTGTCCCGGGAGAAGCGCCCGGGGTTCAACCACGAGAAGAAAGCCGGCGCCATGAACGCGCTGACCCGGTGCTCCGCCGTGATCTCCAACTCGCCCTTCATCCTCAACCTGGACTGCGACCACTACATCAACAACTCGCAGGCTCTGCGCGCCGGCATCTGCTTCATGCTGGGCCGCGACAGCGACACGGTGGCGTTCGTGCAGTTCCCGCAGCGGTTCGAGGGCGTGGACCCCACGGACCTGTACGCCAACCACAACCGCATCTTCTTCGACGGCACGCTCCGGGCGCTGGACGGCATGCAGGGCCCCATCTACGTCGGCACCGGCTGCCTCTTCCGCCGCGTCACGCTCTACGGCTTCGACCCGCCCCGGATCAACGTCGGCGGGCCCTGCTTCCCCTCGCTCGCCGGCATGTTCGCCAAGTCCAGGTACGACAAGCCCAGCCTGGAGCTCACCACCAAGGCCGCCGTCGCCCCCGCCGTCGCCAAGGGCAAGCACGGCTTCCTTCCTCTCCCCAAGAAATCCTACGGCAAGTCGGACGCGTTCGTGGACACCATCCCGCGGGCGTCGCACCCGTCGCCGTTCGCCGACGAGGCCTCTGCCATCGTCGCCGACGAGGCGACGATCGCCGAGGCGGTGGCGGTGTGCACGGCGGCGTACGAGAAGAAGACCGGGTGGGGCAGCAACATCGGGTGGGTGTACGGGACGGTGACGGAGGACGTGGTGACGGGGTACCGGATGCACATCAAGGGGTGGCGGTCGCGCTACTGCTCCATCTACCCGCACGCCTTCATCGGCACGGCGCCCATCAACCTGACGGAGCGGCTGTACCAGGTGCTGCGCTGGTCCACGGGCTCCCTGGAGATCTTCTTCTCCAGGAACAACCCGCTGTTCGGGAGCACGTTCCTGCATCCGCTGCAGCGCGTCGCCTACATCAACATCACCACCTACCCGTTCACGGCGCTCTTCCTCATCTTCTACACCACCGTGCCGGCGCTGTCGTTCGTCACGGGCCACTTCATCGTGCAGCGCCCCACCACCATGTTCTACGTCTACCTCGCCATCGTGCTGGGCACGCTGCTCATCCTCGCCGTGCTGGAGGTCAAGTGGGCCGGGGTCACCGTCTTCGAGTGGTTCCGGAACGGGCAGTTCTGGATGACGGCCAGCTGCTCCGCGTACCTCGCCGCCGTGTGCCAGGTGGTGGTCAAGGTGGTGTTCCGGCGTGACATCTCCTTCAAGCTCACCTCCAAGCAGCCCGCGGGCGACGAGAAGAAGGACCCCTACGCCGACCTCTACGTCGTGCGCTGGACGTGGCTCATGGTCACCCCCATCATCATCATCCTCGTCAACATCATCGGCTCCGCCGTGGCTTTCGCCAAGGTGCTTGACGGCGAGTGGACGCACTGGCTCAAGGTCGCCGGCGGCGTCTTCTTCAACTTCTGGGTGCTCTTCCACCTCTACCCGTTCGCCAAGGGCCTCCTCGGGAAGCACGGCAAGACCCCCGTCGTGGTGCTCGTCTGGTGGGCCTTCACCTTCGTCATTACCGCCGTGCTCTACATCAACATCCCCCACATCCACGGCCCCGGCGGCGGCAAGCACGCCGGCACCATCGGGAAGCACGCCGCCGCCGCCCACAAGAAGTTCGAGCTCGACAACATCTATTACGGCTGGCCGTGAAGCAGCGCCGAGCAGCCAGCCGCCGCCGCCGCCGTCCAGCGTCGTCGTTGCATGCACATACGACCTGCCCTGATGACGATGGTGGTATGGTGAGCAGCCGCGAAGGAGAAGAGTACGTTCCCGTTCATCCATCCATCCATCCATCCGTCCTTAGTACTACCTGGTGATTGGTTGATGAAGAGTGAAGAAGGCTACACAGCAACCCCCTACACACACATTTGATCGACCCAGCGACGTACCCGCCAAAATTTGATTTTTGCTTTCTTCTTCTTTTTGCCCGCCCCCTTTCTCTTTATTCTTTTTTCTTTTAGTTTTGTCCAGAAATTGAAAGATGTGTTGATTTGATTTAGTTTTTTTAATTACCGTACCCGTGGTAATTAATTATGTACCTACCTATATATACATTTACGCCGAAGAGGGAAGGAGGAAGGAAGGAATGACTTCACTTTGTATAAGAAAGAGGGGAATGTAGGAGGAGCTTACGGGTGGGGCCGGGGTGTCAGTGTCTGCCTGTCTGTACTGTACATGCTGGAGGGGAGAGGAGTCACATACAGAGAGAGAGTGAGAGGGTGTCTAGGGCCCGGCTTTGGGGTGGTATTCTTTTAGTATATGGAACACAATAAATTTAATTTCATTCTTCTGGTTCTTGTTCTTGGGAAAAAAATGCATGTGTGCACCCTGCTGTGTCCTCCTCCTTGGACTCTGGTTCTTGTATGTGTATAGTACAGTACCATATTTAAAAACACTACCGTTGTACTATGCTGGTAGCACCTGTGTTGTTGTTAGTAGTAGTAATTGATACTGGTGCTCCACTGATCTGCTGGTCTAATTAATGTTGCTTTATACTCCAGTATGGCTATGAATAGTCAATGGCTAACATGAGCTGGAACCACGTGTTGTGTAGCACTACAGTACAGTAGTGCGTGTTGTCTGTTGCGTGTGAATCGGAGGAATTTCTTGAGCTCTTCACCATGCATGGCGCGGGTGGGGTTTTTGACTTGTGAGCTGGGTGATGCCCCTCCAAGGGCCATGTGATGGCACCGCCGGCCATCGTCGGCGGCATCGTGCAGAGCGTAGTAGTGGCCTGTGCCGTGTCTTGTGAGTGGTGAGGCAGGTGCCGGGAATCTTGTGCTGCCAGCTGCATGCCGGGACTTGACTTGAGAGACGCTTCTTGAACTGGTGTCATGGTGTGTGTGAGAGAGTCGTCATCAGTCATGTGAACAAGCATGTATGTTCCGTTGGGCGGGCGAACCACGACATGGCGTTTGTTGGGACAGAGCAGAGCAGAGAGCGGCAAGGGTTGCCGTTTCCCTGTGCGTAGTCGCGTAGAGTCATGGAGGTTGTTGGCTAGGCTCCGCTGTCTGCGCCTATTGTGTAGTCGTAGTAGGAACTGCTGGCAGCTGTGCCGACACGAGACGAGGCAGGCATGTTGCAAGGACGTTTTACTGCTTGGTTCTTGGACTTTAGATGCAGTGGAGGGCGCCACACACCAACCACGCACGGATTTATCGCTTTTGGTGGACCAAACCGTGCCTGCACGTACGACGCATATCAATCGATCATGGGGTGTGGTGTGAGTTTTTACTGCACCGTTTTTGCTCGACAATCTTGCGCCCCGTGCATTCCGTTATGACGGGGTGTCTGTCACCAATCATGGCAACCATATATAGGAGCTTTGCTGTGCCAACAAGGCAAGGCAAATGCGGTGATCCGAGGACGAGGAGGAGCCTAGAGAAGTAGAGAGTGGCATGCATATGCATGGAGAGAGCATGCACACGCCAGGAATGTAGTATGCATGCCGCTCGCCCGCTTTCTTCGATGTGCGCGGGAGTAGGCAGGCACGTACCGAACTCCCAATGCTCTTGTGATCGGGGGCAAATAAAGCTCCTCCTTTAGGGGTTTGCCGAACTTGGCATCCACTTCTGTCCGCCTCGTGCTGCTCCACGGGGATGGTTTGCGAATGTACTACAGTATATATGATGCAAAACTTTATGCAATCATATCATACGCGTATTATTTTTGAGCCTTGCCATGAAAGATTCCATCTAGGAGTAGTATTTGTGTTGTATTATTACTAGTACACATACATATACACGCACCAAACACTCTGTGGATGTGGAGTGCGAACTGAACTCCTCTCTGCACTACCAACCAACCAAACCAGGACTCCAGGAGCCGTCGGTCGCAGATGTGTACGCACAGCACAGCAGCAAGAGGATATTCGATGCAACTCTACTACGTGTTCACTCTCTGGTTGCCCTCTCACCCACCATTGGCGTGGTGCAATTCATGATGCCAAGTGGTGGTAGTCACTAGTCAGGCACGCAGGCAGAAATGGACAAGCGGTGGAGCGCAGCGGAGAGACACCACCAGACAGACATGTGGAAGAAAGAGACGCGAGAGGGAGCAGAGAGGCGAGAGGAACGTCGTCGTTGCTGCTCACTCGGTTGGGCCATTTGTTACATGGGCCCTGACCTGGGCCCGGCCCCTCCGCGTGAGATCCGGGTGGATCGAGCCAGGCTGGCTGTCTCCCATGGCCCACGAGGATCGCTGGGGCGTGGCCGCGTTGCGTTCCGGCCCCCTCTGCCTCCGTGTGGCTGCTCCAAGCAATAGGCTCCCTGTGCATATGGTCAATCAGATGCAGATGAGCGCTGATGTTTCTCAAAAAAAAAAAAAAAAAAGATGAGCGCTGATTCGCCTTTTTCTTACTAGCCAGCTTTGAGCTTTCCCTGTGCGTCGTCCGTGTCCGTGGGATAAAATGTGAGTGCGCGTACTGCATGTCGCCGGCGATGCAAAAACCCGGGCCCCTAGCTCCGAGCACACATGGATGGATTGATTGTTCGCGTGGGGATGGCGACGCGGCTGTTGTGTTGTGCTGCCTGTGTCGATCATCCACTTTTAAGCCTGCCTCTGTTTCAGCATCTCAATCATTGTCACTCTCTTCTCAAATAAAAAAACATTGTCACTGGGGCATGTTGCACACAAACCAAGAGATAGTAGAAATTGCTTTCTTCATTCCATATAATAAGTGCATATCTCGTTTATCCTTTTATGCTTGACTAGACATATACCCCCTCCATTTTAATTATATATAAGTCATTCTATGAACCTTACAGAGTTAAAGTATCTCGACTTTGACCAAGTTTATATAATGAGATAGTACTACTTACAATATTAAGTAAGTATTACTAGATTCTTTATCAAATATATTTTTATAGTACACTTATTTGATGTTATAAATTTTTATATTTCTCTTTATAATTATGATCAAACTTGAGATGGTTTGACCCTCCAACATTTTTGGAATGACTTACAATTTGGGATAGAGAGAGTTGCGACATTTTTATCTCAACTAAGTTTTGTGTTAAAATATATTTGACGAGCATATATTCATAATATTAATTAAACATCATAAATACAATATTTCTTTGTATATATTTAGTCAAATTGTTTTTAAAAGAATTGATTTGATGAACACTTATTTTAGGACGGGCCACTATCTGACGACAGGCGCGTCGCGGCGGAGGCCCGTCGTTATTGCCTGCCTCGTCTTCCTGGACCTGGGCCCAACTAGCGCAAACCGTTGCACGTGGCATGCTGCCAGCCCGCCTGCCGGCGCCGCAGCTCTTCTGGCCATGGCCATGGCAGCCCTGGTGGGCTTAATTTCTTTGGAGCCCAGGCCGGGACATGAGAACATTAACATGAAGGCTGGGCCACGGTGTTCTGCGATGAGAAAGAGAGCTAGGCAGCCCGAAAGATTCCCGTTCCCGTGTGCCCTGTGCGAGACCGGTCGGCCAAGGGATTTGTGCTACACAGCCCGCATCAACACATCATTAACTATGTATGGGCTATCGTTGCAGCCTTCCTCCCTTCTAGGCGCTAGCGAGCCCACCACGATATTCCATTTCGCAACTACTGGGCTTGTGTTTCTCCAAAAAAAAAAAAAAAAAAACTACTGGGCTTCCATTTCGAGTTTGCAACTGATTGAGGGCAATTTGTAGTTAACTAGTAGAAGGGCGCGCGCCATCGCGCGCACGAGCAGCTGAACATGCAGTGTGTAAATGGCGATATGGAACACAGAAGTTTTTAGTACAGATGCTTGTACAGGTCAGGAGAGGTCGCTGTTTAACAGGTGATATAATGTACAAGCTATTACTGGAGTAGTGTAGCAGCATGAATCTGTTTCAGGATTCTGATTCACGATCTGAGAGGTCCGCGTGGGATTCCACCGATGCCCATCTTGATGAATCTGCAATTGTGGACGCACATTAGGGCTGTATGTATATAACGTTGGAGATGTCAGTGTTGTTTGAGGCGTTCACTGATTCGAGTGTAAATTGCTTAGTAGTAAATTAGAACATAAGCATACAGATGTCGGTTACCTTCTATGTAATCACTGTAGTAGTCTTGCACCATTTGAGAGTCTTCTGGACTGCGAATATTATGATCTTGATTAATCAAAGCCGGGAAACCGGATCTTTCAAAAAAATTAATTCAGGGTAAAAGAAAACAGTGTTGGGTCATATGCTTACTAAAAATGTAAAGAAGTTCTACACTGACACATACGAACTTGAGGATTGCCAGTGTTTGCATCGATATTTACATGTACCCCAGTAATCCATGCAGTTCAGGTAATGGCAGCTGCAAGTTTACTATGCAGTTAGGCTATTACATAACTGAATTTAGGCAGCCAAAAAAAAAACGTACCTGTGTCTAGATAAAGTAGCACGGCTACAACCAACTTTAATCTTGAACTGTCATGTGTCATGCAATAGAGGAAAAAGGGTGTGGTTCAGTTAACTTTGAAAACAAATGGTTGAACTGGTAGAAGATTCACTGCAGAAATTGCTGACAATATATTTACTTGTGTAGAAAGACAATATATTTACTTGTGTAGAAAGTAAAATGGACGTCCATATAGAGCACACCATTGCAAGGTATTAGGAGGCTGTCGTGACCTGCAGTTAGCAGCAATTTAGGATGTCTTGCACTGCAATTGAGGACCATATGAGGCAATATAAGTTAAAATGAAATTATCAGTGAAGCCTATATATTTATTGCAAAAGCCAAGTGAACATAAAGCTCAGTCTAATGTGCGGCACAGTTGAGGAGGACCCAATTTAGTTATCATCCTAGACATTAAAATGACGAGAAATAATAGATCTGGTGAAATGAATAAACATTATGTATTCCAAACAAAGCAACAAAGGGTAAGTAGAGACTATTATATAAGTCAGTGGTACACGCATTGATCAATCTGCTAACCAAGTTCGTGCCCTAGTGAAGTAATATAGTTTTACCATGTTAACTAATGCATCTTGCATCTCAGGTTTCACTTTTGATTAATTAGTAAATGAGAATAGGGACAAGCATGGGAGCAAATAAGCATACGGTTTCACTTTTGATTAATTAGTAAATGAGAACAGGGACAAGCATGGGAGCAAATAAGCATACCTTTTGCGGAGCAAGTCTACAGGAAAACCCGACAAAATTGGATTCAGTAGGACAAGCACTGAACATATAAAAATTCAAAATTGTCTTTAACCCCAACTGATGAAAAGGAAGCGGTGGAGAAATTAATTAATTTGAACAGAGGCCTAGAAGCTCTGTAGCACAGCTAGACATTGCATTTTCTTTCTATATATATTGGTAGTATTCTTTATAGAGACCTAATAGCATCAATTTTGAATTTCTGACAAATAGATCCTTGCAAAGCAGATTGTTACACTGTTTTAACTATATATAACATCATGACAAAGGAATAATACAGATATGCTGCTGGGGAGTAAAAGCGAATACTGATCTGGGAAGGGCACAAGGAAGAAGGAATTTGTAGTACTGTAGCGCAGGAAGTGAGAAGCGACAGTACATTCACACAATGCAACAGAAGAAATTAAAGTTAGTAATAATGGATATCTCATTGTAAGCCTTGATGAGCAAAGTTTAGACAAATAAAAGGGAGCATCAAACATTTTGTACAGAATAGATGCTGATCCGCCTTTGAGCGTACTGAACACACAACCGTAACTTTAATTTTTGAAGGGCACTGATAGTTGTAGCGCCAATTAGAAGCTGGTAAGAAACATAGGTTTATATAGGAACCAGGAACCAAACAATCAAGTTTGACAGATGTTAAAGAACTAAACAAAACCCAGATGACTTTTGGTTCAGTAGTGGGTACATAAAGGAACCTGGAAATCACCGGACGATATCTGGTAAAAAAAAGTAGGCTGAGCTGATATAGTTCAATCTGAAGGATAGATTACTCCAAAGATTATTCATCATCTATTCCATGTGAGTTCGAAGAACATCAGCAGTCAACGAAACAGAAGAACCCAAAGCGATGACAGAGAAGAAAGTATTTGCCAATGTAATATTTGGGAATAGGGCATGTGCTCAGAGGCAATGATCACGGAGAATTAACAGAAACCTAGAATCAACAATAATATATCTATGACCTCACGGACAGCTCCTCACAAGCTCAAATTGCACAATCTGTGATTACTGACATGAAAGACAACGATCATAAGCAAGTATGAGCGGGAAAACTAAATCCAATGATCAAGGTGGTAGATAATTGTCACACTCATATTTTAAGAACAAAATAGGATACTCAAATAACTCATATGTGCCCCAGGAATAGTCACACATATAAGCCGACAAATTATAAATAGTACCATCACAGTGTTTACAATCCGGATAGACATTTATTACATAGTCTCGAACAAATATAAATCAAATAGATAAATAATAACTAATGTCGAAACGCTCGCGGAAGCTCCAACACAGGGACACGTCGACTGGGAGACACCAAGCCTAATATTCATTGCGATAGTCTTCACTCCAATCTTCATCTGTGGTGGTGAATTGCAAGGGTGAGCATATTTCGTACTCGACAAGTATAACACGGGTTCATGAGGCACAAAAGGCTAGACACTGTTTGACTGCATTGAGCTTTATTATCCATATTCTTTTTACCAATTGAGTAGCATCAAGTAATCCAATTCCCATATTATAAGCCAAATGATCAATTGTAATAAGGTTAATAAATAGCAAAGGAATTAACAATAATAATAAACATAATATAATTAACATTTATCATCTAGCAGAACATGTGCCCAAGGCCGCTCATGACCGTGAGCGCGGCTATCATGATAGATTATTAAACTCTGCGCAGAGGTGTACACTTTACCTGTGAGTCATGATTTTCTAATGCATGGGTTAATTATGCCCAAACACTAGCTAACCATATAAAGTCATCTAAAAGTTCGTCTAACAAGTTAGGGCCGCAAGGGTGAGTGGCAGCGAGATGTAGGAACCCCCTTTTCAATATGGCACATTCCTTCTCGGCTATACACATAAAACTAGAAGCTGTACTACACCCAAGGTGGCAAACCCCCAACTGCGCCCTTTCGGGTAACCTCTAACAAGTTAGAAAAGGTCTTTTAAGTGACTAAAGCCAGAGCCATGTAGCCTTCACAGCTGTACAATAAATCCCGGTTCATCACGTTCAAAAAGTCCTATGGAGAGAAACTAGAGCCACATAACCCCGAGCTCTAGCCCCCTTTGAACAAGAATAAAAGTCATATTAAAACGTTCATTGCATAATCCATTAATCATATCACAAGATCATTGGCATTAATAAAGCGCTAGCAAAACTACCCAATGCACATCCCATAGGTGAACAAGGAATCAAGACAGCAAATCTACATTATAATCTCTAAGGTTGTCAAGGTGGACACATGCATATGAATTATGAATTTATTGTGAATAGGACATCAAGGATGGTCCATGTTATACTTGCCTTGATCAAAGTACTCCTGCTGGTCCTGCTCGTAGAGGTACTCTTGATCTTCCACGAACTGCTCACCGTCTACTCACACGATCATCACATTACCACACATTCAATCGGGCAAACATACACGAAGCAAACAAGGGAATTAATTAGAACAGTACACCAACAGAATGAAAACAGTTTGAAAATCAAATAAAAAATATTCTACTCGTTCCAACGATCGCATCGATATAAAGATCACTGAAAACAGATTTAAAACGCAGAAGTTACGAATTTCCAAAGAATTGCTACAGAAAAATAATAAATATCTATTAACTCGAATTTTCAAAAGTGTCAAACTCACTGTACAGTGGCATAAACACGTAGAGTTCAAAAATACGAAACTAACGAAATTTGAATGAACTAAAACAGATTTAAAACGACAAAAATACGATCGAAATAGGGAAATAGGGTTCAATCTTAATTCTGAAAACGTATTTGAATTTAATCAATTGAAACTACGCTTTTCGAAGGAGAGAACGTGCTCTGCTAAAGCCGCCAAGGGCTGCAGGTTTAGCATTAAAAACTCTAGGGTTGTTTTCACAAACAAGCCGGCAGAAAGGGTATGGACGAATCTGGACCGTGGGATTTAATTTCAATGATCCAGATTAGAACCGGAGGGATAGGAGGCCCTGCTCGCCGGAGCAGAGGAGCCTGCCGGTGACTCCCTGGCCGGAAGATGGCCGGAAAAAAAATACAAACTGGTGCTAGGGAGCTCGATTTGACACGGGGTTTGATCCGAGAGCAAGAAAAATTCTAAGGGAATCGATCTAGAGGATCAGTTAGAGCTGCAGCGGCTCAGGTCACATGCAGCACCAGCAATGGCGGCAAAAGAGGTGGCGACGGCTTGCTGGCTGGGCTAGGGTGCACGGAACCACAAAATTGGGCTCGGAGAGTTCCAATACCTTCCTGCGATGCTTGACGACTCGTCAATTGAGATGGAGAGGGGTCAGCGGTGGTAGTTGACGGCGACGGGCGGATCACGGCCACCAACTCGTTAGGAAGCTCGGCGCGTGCTGAATCGAGGCGAGGAAACCCCGACGGCGTGGGTTGACGGCAGCAGCGGCAGTCGGCGTCCGCGGCGACTCTGCAGGTGGTGGCGGCAGAGGGTGCAGGTAGATGGAAAAGATGGACTCAGGTGCTCGTCTCAGCTTTTATACGATGAGATCGTCGATCGATACGCGCACGCGAACCAATCCACGCGAAAACGGCGCGGTCTCAGACTTCGACTTGGCGACAAGGTCGGCAGCTGCAGTTGGCTTCGTGCCCTGCTCGGGCTCGACCAGGGGAAAGGAGGGGCTGCCCTGCGGACCCACATGACAGCCAAACAAGGCAAGGGGTGGCAAAAGATAGGGCAGACCACGTGCTGCTAAACGGGTCTGGTTTCGGCGACGATGGAACAGCAGACCCTCTCGGCAAGGCAGAGAGAAAGAAGGAAAGTTTTCTTTTCCTTTTTTTTTAAAAAAAGAATTTCCAAATGGTGTTTATATTACATTTTGAAATATTTTCTTGCGTAAGATCCAAACTAAACAGCACAAAGACGATGCACCAGCATGTAATCAAAACAACATATATTCACATTTTTTTATAATTTATATCCATTCAAAAAAAAAATTTATTACCTCTCCTATATTTTAAAATAAAGATATATATAAGAGCTTAATAATATTATCAAAATTTTCAGATTTTAATGAACTCCAAAACTAGGGTGTTACAAATTCTACCCCCTTGAAATAATCTCGTCCTCGAGATTGAGCGGTGCTTACTCAAACAACTGCGGATATGACTTTCTGAGATCATCCTCTCTTTCCCAAGTTGCCTCTGCCTCTGAATATCGGTTCCACTGAACTTTGCACATTTTAATGACTCTACTTCTCGTAACTCTTTGTGCTGTCTCCAAGATCCTAACAGGGTACTCTTCATAGGTGAGATTATCTTTAATTTTTATTTCTTCCAAAGGTATTTGCTCTTCCGGCACACGCAAACACTTTTTTAGTTGGGAGACATGGAACACATTATGCACAGCTGTCAGATTTTCAGGCAATTCTAATTCATAAGCAACTTCACCACGTCTGGCTATAATTTTAAACGGTCCAACATACCTCGGTGCTAACTTCCCTTTCACAGCGAATCTCTTCACACCTTTCATTGGTGACACCTTCAAGTAGACATAATCACCTACTTCAAAAGACAAATCTCTTCTTCGATTATCAGCATAGCTCTTCTGACGGGATTATGCTATTTTTAAGTTCTCCCGGATTATCTGCACTCGTTCTTCTGCATCTCTCAGCACATCTGATCCAAACACCTGAGTTTCACCAGTTTGATTCCAAAACAAAGGAGTTCTGCATTTACGCCCATACAAAGTTTCGAACGGTGCCATCTTAAGACTTTGCTAATAACTATTGTTATATGAAAACTCCGCATATGGCAAACTTTTATCCCAACTAGTACCAGACTGCAATGCACAAGCTCTCAACATATCTTCTAATATCTGATTGATTCTTTTGGTCTGCCCATCTGTCTGTGGATGATATGCTGTACTAAAATTCAATTGGGTCCCCAATGACTCATGTATTGCTTTCCAAAAGTGAGACGTAAATTGTGTACCTCTGTCAGAAACAATCTTCTTAGGCACTCCATGCAGACATACTATTTTCTCCATATATAGGGTAGCCAATTTTGGACCTGGATAATGAGTCTTCACTGGTATAAAATGAGCAACTTTAGTTAACCTGTCTACTATCACCCAAATGGAATCATAACCGCTTTGAGTGCGAGGTAATCCCACTATGAAATCCATTCCAACTTCTTCCCACTTCCATTCAGGAATCTTCATTGGTTGCAACAATCCTGCAGGTCTCTGGTGTTCAGCTTTCACCCTTTGACAAACATCACACACTGCCACATATTCAGCCACATCTCGTTTCAATCCAACCCACCAATACTTTTCTTTGAGATCAAGGTACATTTTAGTACTACCAGGGTGTATAGAATAAGCTGACTCATGTGCTTCCCGCAGAATTTTCTGTCTTATTGCTGGATCCTCAGGTACACACAACCTCTTGCCATGCCACAGAGTTCCATTATCATCCATTCTAAAACCAGGTGACTTACCAACCACTATATTTTCTGCTATCTCCCTCAATTTCTCATCTTTCAACTGTCCTTCGCGAATCTCTTGTTCAAGTGTAGGTTTCTATCACCAGTTCGGCTGCATTGACAACAATTCCCAAGTTTAGATGTTCAAATTCAGAACATAACTCACTCGACATAGGCAATACTTCCATCTCATTAGCATAACTCTTCCTACTAAGAGCATCTGCAACAACATTAGCCTTTCCTGGGTGATAATGCACATCCAAATCATAATCTTTAATCAACTCTAACCATCTGCGCTGCCTCAAATTCAAATCAGACTGAGTGAAAATATACTTCAAACTCTTATGATCGGTGTATACTTCACTCTTATGTCCAACTAAATAATGTCTCCAGATCTTCAAAGCATGAACCACAGCTGCTAACTCTAAATCATGAGTAGGATAGTTTAGTTCATGTTTCCTCAACTGCCTAGATGCATAAGCAACAACTCTACCTTCTTGCATAAGGACACATCCCAAACCTTGACGAGATGCATCACAATAAATAGAGAACTTCTTGCTCAGATCTGGTAATACCAACATAGGTGCAGTAGTCAATCTCTTTTTCAACTCTTCAAAACTAGATTGACACGCATGAGACCATACAAACTTGGCATTCTTCTCTAATAAAGCTGTCATAGGTTTAGCAAGTTTAGAGAACCCTTCAATAAATCTTCTGTAGTAACCAGCCAATCCCAAGAAACTACGAATCTGACTCACATCAGTAGGTGGTTGCCAATTCAACACATCCTTCACCTTGCCTGGATCTACAGATATCCCACCATTGGACACAATATGACCAAGAAAAGCAACTTCCTTTAACCAGAATTCACATTTACTCCATTTAGCATATAGCTTATGCTCTCTAAGTTTTTGCAATACTAGCCTCAAATGTTCAGCATGTTCATCTTCAGTTTTGGAGAATACCAGTATATCATCAATAAACACTACCACAAACTTATCCAGACACTCCATAAACACCTTATTCATCATATACATAAAGTAGGCTGGTGCATTGGTCAAACCAAAAGACATGACAGTATACTCATATAAGCCGTACCTAGTAGTAAAGGCTGTCTTTGGAATATCAGAAGCACGAATCTTCAGTTGATGATAACCAGAACGCAAATCAATCTTAGAGAACACACAAGCACCTCTCAACTGGTCAAATAGATCATCAATCCTAGGCAATGGATACTTATTCTTGATGGTAACCTCATTAAGTGACCGATAATCAACACACATCCTCTGACCACCATCTTTCTTATCAACAAAAATAACTGGTGCACCCCATGGTGATGAACTAGGCCTAATGAAACCCTTTTCTAGCAATTCCTTAATTTGTTTCTTAAGTTCTTCTAGTTCTTTAGATCTCATTCTATATGGTCGTTTAGCTATAGGTGCAGTTCCAGGTAACAACTCAATAAGGAATTCAATGTCTCGGTCAGGTGGCATACCTGGCAACTCATCTGGAAAGACATCTGGAAATTCATCCACAACACGATCCTGTTGATTCCCATCTTCATTCACTTGATTCACAGCAGCTGTCAGTGGTTTTTGCACAATCACATCAACACTGAGTTTATCTCCATTGGGCGTAGTCAATTCGACTATCTTCTGTGCACATTTAATCTCTACCTTGTGTTTCTTCATCCAATCCAATCCCAGGATAACATCAATACCGGCAGTTCTCAAAACTGTAAGCTTTTCTTTGAACTCTACCCCCCTTAGAATAATACTAACTGATGGAAGGTAAAATCCAGCTTGCAAAACCCCACCCGATGAATTTACTATAAGTGGGTTTGTCATTGGTGTTATGGGGATGGCATGTATCTTAACAAAATTGTGCGACATGAAAGAATGCGAAGCACCAGAATCAAAAAGAACAGTAGCGGGGATGGAGTTGACGTTGAACGTACCCATCATCACTTCTGGCGCTTCCTGAACCGTGTCGGTGGACACATGATTCACCTTTCCAGTGTGGGATGGCCTCTGGCTGCTGCTCTGACTCTGGGGGGTCTGCTGGTTCCTCTTCTTAGGGCAATTGTTGGCATAATGACCGGGCTCTCCACAGCGATAGCACACGTTGGGAGTACTGGGTGCACTGGTCTTCATGGGGGTGGTGTTTGGAGTTCCTTGACGTGGAGTCTGCTAACCACTCTGCTGCTGGTACTGTGGGCGCTGCTGAATCTGAGAGCGCTGCTGGAACTGGTTGCCTTGCTGGTTGTTGTTGTTGTTGCGGTTCCACTGGCTGATAGGTCCTTGGTACTTCTGATGGAAACCATGCTGAGAATTAGTGCGCTGACGCCTGTTGCTTCCTGAGGACTGACCCCTCAACTTCCTCTTCCTATCCATCTCCCTGCGCTCATTGTCAAGCACAATAGCGCGGTTCACCAAAGCTTGAAAGTTTGGGTAGTGTTTCCTTTCAGTTGTAGCCTGAGGTCATAGTAGATACCCTTGAGGAACATACGCTGCTTGTCAGCATCCTCTCTAACTTCATTAGGTGCATAGCGAGCCAGGTGAGAGAACTGATCATGGTACTCACTGACAGTCATCTGTCCCATCCTGAGATTTCTGAATTCCTCTTGCTTGAGTTCAATCACACCTTCAGGAATGTGTCGAGCCCGGAAGTCTCTAACAAACTCGGCCCAGGTGATGGGAGGAGTATTGTTAGGATGTGCAGTTTGATAGGATTCCCACCAAGTCTGAGCGGCTCCCTGAAGCTGTCCAGAAGCGTAGAGCACCTTCTGTTGGTCATCACACTGACAGATGTTGAGCTGTTTCTCCACAGCTCGAAGCCAATCATCAGCCTCCAATGGATCAGCAGCATGAGAAAACACTGGCGGGTGACCCTGCATGAACTCCCTTCTCTTGTTCACTGGCGGTGGAGCAGGTGCATTCCCTCCAGCTGGCTGGTTCTGGATGAATTGCATCATCGTCTGCATCAGTTGTCCCTGCATCTCCATCAGCTGTTGTGCTGTCATGGGTGGTGGCGGTGGGGGTTGGTTAGCTCCAGCAGGTGTTCCTCTAGGCATCTGTTTTGCATGTTAAGAGAAAAATTCTTTTAGAATTACTTAATAACTCAAAATTGCCAACATATAAGTGCGTCTGAAATTTTCTGGCGAGATACATCTGTAATAGTTTAATAAAACGGAGATATCTGGAGCCGTAATCCAATTGATGCGTACCATACACGGTTGGAAAGCTAATAAAATTTCCTACAGCTTTTATTCAGACCACTTTCTCAGATTCTGATGTTATATTTATCAAAATAGAGCAAAACCGAAACTGTTTCAAGATTTCCAGACTGCACAGAACCTCGTCTTAGAACAGGTATATTTCTTAGCTCGAAATTGATGAAAAGGTAAAAGTTGTGGGGTTGGAAAGATACAGAAGTCTAGTTATTCCCCAAAAAATGTTTATGATTTTTGCATTACTATATTTGGAGATATAACAGAATTATCACAGGCTGCTAAAAAAAACAGCAAGGACAGAAACAGGTTGCAACTAAATCCACGATATAATTATGACTATACTCAATATTATTATATAAGAAACTTGTAGACATGTCCACAAAGTTCCAGCAATCATCACAAAGATCCAAATCACACATTATCACAATAACAATTCATCCAAGCACACACGAGTTCATGATTTCGAAACTACACGTACTTCTCCTTAATTGGTAGACATCCTAAAGGGCATATATGATGATAGGCCATCGATATTTTGAGCAAGATGAGTATAGAAAATTTTGTAAAACAACTAAAAACAATAGATTATGGAAACAAGCAGAAGTAGCTCAAAGAAAGCTATCAAGGGGAGAGACAATAATATGACAAGGATGAAAATTAGTCAAACGAATGAGCAAGGAGATAGAAAAATAGTTTTCTAGCAAAATAAGGTTTGTAAATTGACCAGTGCTAACAAGGTATGCGTCCTACAGTCAACAAAGCTCCGATACTAATCTGTCACACCCATATTTTAAGAACAAAATAGGATACTCAAATAACTCATATGTGCCCCAGGAATAGTCACACATATAAGCCGACAAATTATAAATAGTACCATCACAGTGTTTACAATCCGGATAGACATTTATTACATAGTCTCGAACAAATATAAATCAAATAGATAAATAATAACTAATGTCGAAACGCTCGCGGAAGCTCCAACACAGGGACACGTCGACTGGGAGACACCAAGCCTAATATTCATTGCGATAGTCTTCACTCCAATCTTCATCTGTGGTGGTGAATTGCAAGGGTGAGCATATTTCGTACTCGACAAGTATAACACGGGTTCATGAGGCACAAAAGGCTAGACACTGTTTGACTGCATTGAGCTTTATTATCCATATTCTTTTTACCAATTGAGTAGCATCAAGTAATCCAATTCCCATATTATAAGCCAAATGATCAATTGTAATAAGGTTAATAAATAGCAAAGGAATTAACAATAATAATAAACATAATATAATTAACATTTATCATCTAGCAGAACATGTGCCCAAGGCCGCTCATGACCGTGAGCGCGGCTATCATGATAGATTATTAAACTCTGCGCAGAGGTGTACACTTTACCTGTGAGTCATGATTTTCTAATGCATGGGTTAATTATGCCCAAACACTAGCTAACCATATAAAGTCATCTAAAAGTTCGTCTAACAAGTTAGGGCCGCAAGGGTGAGTGGCAGCGAGATGTAGGAACCCCCTTTTCAATATGGCACATTCCTTCTCGGCTATACACATAAAACTAGAAGCTGTACTACACCCAAGGTGGCAAACCCCCAACTGCGCCCTTTCGGGTAACCTCTAACAAGTTAGAAAAGGTCTTTTAAGTGACTAAAGCCAGAGCCATGTAGCCTTCACAGCTGTACAATAAATCCCGGTTCATCACGTTCAAAAAGTCCTATGGAGAGAAACTAGAGCCACATAACCCCGAGCTCTAGCCCCCTTTGAACAAGAATAAAAGTCATATTAAAACGTTCATTGCATAATCCATTAATCATATCACAAGATCATTGGCATTAATAAAGCGCTAGCAAAACTACCCAATGCACATCCCATAGGTGAACAAGGAATCAAGACAGCAAATCTACATTATAATCTCTAAGGTTGTCAAGGTGGACACATGCATATGAATTATGAATTTATTGTGAATAGGACATCAAGGATGGTCCATGTTATACTTGCCTTGATCAAAGTACTCCTGCTGGTCCTGCTCGTAGAGGTACTCTTGATCTTCCACGAACTGCTCACCGTCTACTCACACGATCATCACATTACCACACATTCAATCGGGCAAACATACACGAAGCAAACAAGGGAATTAATTAGAACAGTACACCAACAGAATGAAAACAGTTTGAAAATCAAATAAAAAATATTCTACTCGTTCCAACGATCGCATCGATATAAAGATCACTGAAAACGGATTTAAAACGCAGAAGTTACGAATTTCTAAAGATTTGCTATAGGAAAATAATAAATATCTATTAACTCGAATTTTCAAAAGTGTCAAACTCACTGTACAGTGGCATAAACACGTAGAGTTCAAAAATACGAAACTAACAAAATTTGAATGAACTAAACAGATTTAAAACGACAAAAATACGATCGAAATAGGGAAATAGGGTTCAATCTTAATTCTGAAAACGTATTTGAATTTAATCAATTGAAACTACGCTTTTCAAAGGAGAGAACTTGCTCTGCTAAAGCCGCCAAGGGCTGCAGGTTTAGCATTAAAAACTCTAGGGTTGTTTTCACAAACAAGCCGGCAGAAAGGGTATGGACGAATCTGGACCGTGGGATTTAATTTCAATGATCCAGATTAGAACCGGAGGGACAGGAGGCCCTGCTCGCCGGAGCAGAGGAGCCTGCCGGTGACTCCCTGGCCGGAAGATGGCCGGAAAAAAAATGCAAACTGGTGCTAGGGAGCTCGATTTGACACGGGGTTTGATCCGAGAGCAAGAAAAATTCTAAGGGAATCGATCTAGAGGATCAGTTAGAGCTGCAGCGGCTCAGGTCACATGCAGCACCAGCAATGGCGGCAAAAGAGGTGGCGATGGCTTGCTGGCTGGGCTAGGGTGCACGGAACCACAAAATTGGGCTCGGAGAGTTCCAATACCTTCCTGCGATGCTTGACGACTCGTCAATTGAGACGGAGATGGGTCAGCGGTGGTAGTTGACGGCGACGGGCGGATCACGGCCACCAACTCGTTAGGAAGCTCGGCGCGTGCTGAATCGAGGCGAGGAAACCCCGACGGCGTGGGTTGACGGCAGCAGCGGCAGTCGGCGTCCGCGGCGACTCTGCAGGTGGTGGCGGCAGAGGGTGCAGGTAGATGGAAAAGATGGACTCAGGTGCTCGTCTCAGCTTTTATACGATGAGATCGTCGATCGATACGTGCACGCGAACCAATCCACGCGAAAACGGCGCGGTCTCAGACTTCGACTTGGCGACAAGGTCGGCAGCTGCAGTTGGCTTCGTGCCCTGCTCGGGCTCGACCAGAGGAAAGGAGGGGCTGCCCTGCGGACCCACATGACAGCCAAACAAGGCAAGGGGAGGCAAAAGATAGGGCAGACCACGTGCTGCTAAACGGGTCTGGTTTCGGCGACGATGGAACAGCAGACCCTCTCGGCAAGGCAGAGAGAAAGAAGGAAAGTTTTCTTTTCCTTTTTTTTTAAAAAAAGAATTTCCAAATGGTGTTTATATTACATTTTGAAATATTTTCTTGCGTAAGATCCAAACTAAACAGCACAAAGACGATGCACCAGCATGTAATCAAAACAACATATATTCACATTTTTTTATAATTTATATTCATTCAAAAAAAAATTTATTACCTCTCCTATATTTTAAAATAAAGATATATATAAGAGCTTAATAATATTATCAAAATTTTCAGATTTTAATGAACTCCAAAACTAGGGTGTTACAATAATCGAGAAAATCATCACAGACAACAACATCTGAAGGTAGCATTTCATAATTAAGAGCTATTTCCAACCACAGAGTCGTTTGACTGAAGGCAATAGATAGCACCTGTCATTAGTGCGTCGAAAGTACAGAAAACAGAACAGGAAGAAATAGGGAAAATCAGAGATGACCAAATGACCATTGCCTTAACTATCATGGAACAGGTACAAAGAAGGCAAAAGTAGAATCAGCAGTGACTGTAGTCATTGCCTTAGTTATGAACAACACAACACAGAGATGTAGAAAGAAGAATCATCATAGCTCATGAGCACTGTCTCGGCTATAGAATATCCATATAATCATCACAACAGCAGCCCATTCCTTCAAATTAAAATGTATAAAAACAGGACAAAAGTGTACTCATCATTACAGGTGACCAAGATCCAAACAATAGAGCAGTAATGATCAGGGATGCAGACTAAGAACTCAAGCAAATACCATTGACCTTGTCACGTGCTCAGATATACGGTACAACAATCGTTTGCTCAAGATCCAGTCCAACTGAGGTGGCCACATCTACAAAACGCCAAAAAAAAATCGTAGTAATAACCATATAGATTGGCAAGAGAAAAGGGGAAGGACAATAGATCTAGGGTGGAACTCACCATGGCTTGTTCGTTTGTTTGGGTCCACCAAGATTGACCCCTCCAAATCACAAATCCAGCAAAAAAATCATGCAAGAGAGCAACATCACGGTAGTTGGAGAGCTCCTGCAGGAAGAGTAGGTAAGGAAAGACAGGGACGGGGCACGGATCAAACCGAGGAGGGAAACAACGCGAGGAATGCTGGAACCAGGCCATGTTTGGGGGAGGGGGGGCATCCACGGCAAAGGCCATCGGCACCTGCCGGTGATGGCCACCAACCTTCGCGGACCCAAGGTCGCGCTCGTCTCAAAGGGGCGGCCGCCGTCACAGCACCCGGCAGGGGTAGCCGTGGTCCCGCCCGCGCCACGCGGAGGAGAGGAGGGAGGAGGGAGGGCAACGCCGGCGCGTCGAGGCCCGGCCACCGACAGGTCGCCAGCCATAGAGAGAGAGGCGGGGAGGAAGGGAGGGAGTCGTCGCACAAGAGGACAGCGAGGGCGCGGTCAGCCGGCGGTGGGGGTCCGGCCAGCACAGCGTGGGGCACGACCACGTCGGTGACGTGCGCCGCCGCCTAAGGTTTCCACGTAGGGACCCGCCGCTGCGCCATCACATCGGAAAGGAGGGAGAGAGAGGCGGGACCAGCGGTGTACATCACATCGGAAAGGAGGGAGAGAGGCGGGACCAGCGGTGTACACTAGAATGTGGGAGCGGAGGACGAGGAGGAGGAGGCGGAGGAGGGAGGCCGCAGCCTCCGCGCCGGCGCCATCGCTCAGACTGGACTCGGGAGAGAGAGCGATGAGAGAGACGAGGGGGAGAGGATGGGCAAGAGCAGAAGAATCTGGATGGAAGAGAGGAGGAGGAGGAGGAGGATGAGAGGAGGGCACCGCGCCCGCCCGCGCCAGTTGCCGCCGCGCCGGGATGGAGAGGGAGAGAGCGACGGGAGAGAGGAGGAGGAGAGGAGATTTTTCCAGAAGCAGATATGAGAAGTAGAAGCTAACTATATATTTGTTTGGCTGGATTCGGACGAGAAGCAAGAGAAGCGAGAAAGAAGCTGAGAATTCTAGGGTGAAGCAGGAGAATCAGCTTCCGATGAAATCCGATTGAAGAGATCTAGACCGTTGGTTCGGGAGATCGGACGTTGGGCCTAATTTGGGGTGACGTGGCCACGGTCCCTGCTTGAGGACCCTACGGTAGGTATAGATCTAAATGAGCAAGTTCTTGTAACTGCCACGACATGGCTTTCTTAACCGGTATCTGCAAACACCTCCTCGTCTCTCAAAATGTATTGTGCATGTTTTCTAAAGATGGAATCATTCCTAATCCTTGATGTTTGTTCATATTGAAGCGCTTCGGCATTGCTGTTGGGCCGAAGGGCGCTCTTCCACTGTTTTTTTATTCATTGAGGATAACAACCCTGTTCGTTTGACAGTTCAACGCTTATTTTTAATCATAGAATAATATTTTTCTCTCACAACAAATCAGCACCAGCCAACACTTCTTTTCAGCCGATCCTGGTTATTTTTAAAATTTGTGCTGCAATATACATACACTTCATCTTCGTTTAGCCCTATGATTTAGTTTATTAAACTTTGATAAGAGAGCCATAATTTTTCTTAAATATAGTAGGCACACTGGTAGGTTTATCCTTTCTGATGTTTTATCAGCACTATGATTCAGTTAAAAAAAAATAGAAAGCACCCTTTGGAACACATGAATGTTTCTATTACCTACGCTTTTTCTTGAAAATGAACTAGTTCCTGCAAAACTCCTTTACAAATTTAGGTGAAATTCTTGAGATCTAAAGGGCTCCTTAATTTGGGTAGATGTTTCTTTAGTTCAGAAGCATTGAAGACTCAGTTTAGTACAAATATTACACGCTACACTATGGTACTTGTAGTGTACAGCCTCTCTTTATTATTGATCATTGATTTAGAATGGACATTCTAATTGTTGAAACTTACATTAAGGTTTTGTTTGGAACCGTAGAAAACACAAGAATCAGGGGAATGCAAAAGTCGATAATTAAAGATCGCAAAAAAAAAGAAGAAACGTACAAAAGTTTTGTTGTTCGGATTGAAGGGAACAAATTGAATACTCACACATTGAAATCACTTAGGCCCCTAATTCGGTTTTAGCGATTAGTGACGACAAGTAACATTTGTTTTTGCAGCGACAATACTTAATGAGGTCGCAATGATGCATTTTGATTGGGCTCTCTCGGTTTTCATGCTCATAGTTAATGATGGATATTGACTGTCTTTGCCATGCAAAAAACCACTTTCTACTCCGTATTATAAACGTCTTCACTTTATCACTTTGATCATCAAGGACAACAGTCATGACACATGTTGTCCATATGATCAGCCCAAATGATTCCCTTGAATTTATGGTAAACCTAAGAAAAATGTTAAATTTATGTTTAACTTTCGAAGAACATGTGAGTTTGAGTACAGAATTCTAGGCAGTCAAATTGAAGCTTGCCATCGCATAGCATGGTATTTTTTTTTTCTCTCCATAATAATGTGATTCGTGAGAGAGTGTCCAGCCGTTGTCTCAATAATTTGAGAATGATTACCTCATGATGATACTCCACAGTTAAGTCCTACGGAGAGTTGCTCCTAGCTCTATGCTCCTACATGCTCCCTTGTCCTACTCCCTGCGTCCTACACGGCTACAGTGTGGCTTCAGCATGGGAGTGGGAGGCCTCTTCATTCATGTAGCCGTGCAGGGGGCAGTTGGGACTCTGCTGTTGGGAGCAGCGGCCGGCCGGCCAGAGAAGAGAAGGCCCGGAAAGAGAAAGACGGTCAGAGGCTGCACTGTTCATGGCGGCCCTACGCTGCTGAGGTGAAGGTGACCCATCATCCTCTTGCCTCGCTTTCCCTCGCCGTCGACTGCAGTGGCGTGGTAGCAGTAATCTCTCTGCTCCTTCCCCATGCAATGCAGAGCTCAGATTCCTCCTCTTGATTGCTGTCATCATTTACACTTCGCGCAGAAATCACAGAACAGTCGTCTCTGTGTACGGTTACAGCTGAAGCCGGCACCCAAAAGGAGATGGACTGATGGAGGACCGTGCTGGGGTCAACACCAATTCAACGCTCCGTGTATTCGAACTCGTAGCTCATTCAATTTGATGGACATGAGCAGTTAGCATTTACATACGTGATGACAGCATTTGATGTATCACGGTCCCGTTTTCCATCGCAAAATTTCATCCAAGAGGTACTATTTAGATCCACTGTAAATTACAATTGCAACTAGTCACATCAACGTTACGACATACATATGGAGCATTAAATATAGACAAAATATTTACATGTTTATACTTTTTATATGTACATCACGAGACGAATCTTTTAAGCCTACTTGGGTCATGATTGGACAAAAATTGTCAAATACAAACGAACTTGCTACAGTGTAGAATTGCAACTGCAAGTAGGATCTAAACCTTCAGTACAGTATGTGTATTGCCTGTCGTACTGGAAAACATTATGGACTTGATACTGGATTAATATATGTAGGTACTTCTTCCTACTAAAATAAGTGCTCATCATGTTTATTGATAACTCAAATAACTCAAATTTTTCTAAATTTGATTAAATCAAAATAAAAGAATATTAATATTATGATGTATAATAAGTATTATTAATTTGTCCGTAGAATATATTTTTACACTAAATTTATTTGAAGATATAGATAGCAATGTTATTTTCGGTATATTTAGCCAAACAAAAAAAAAAAGAGTTTGATTCTTCGATGAGCGAGAGGTGCACTAGCATACTCCATGCCAGCATCATTGCATGAGCGAGAGGTGCACTACCTAAAGAGATCCAAACCGTTTAGGTCCCGTTTGGATCTCTTTAGTTTTTGCAAGTTTCTAAGAATTGCTTTAAGAAACTAGATTGGATTCGAATAATCCTAGTTTCTGGCAGCGGCGGAGCCATGATTTTGTATTTGGATATTCTACTTGCAAATTTTCAATATAAATATGCACTATATTAGACTGCAAAGATTCACTCAAGATTTCCTCAATCAAGATTATTTTAATGTTTTTGTGAACTAGAAGAAAATAAACTATCAGCGTGTCCGGCTGGCTGCTGCTGCTACAAAAATGCAAGCCGCAAACACTGTTCATACAAACTTTAAAGAAGCCAGCCACAGCTTGCTGTGGCTTAAAGTCAGCCAACCGAACAAGCTGTATATATTTAGAAGTATGCTGAAGTCTGCATTAGAGAATGGATCTAGGGAGTGAGATGCCTAACCGAAAGGAGCTAGACAGTGAGCGGAGCCGTCACGGGAGAGGAACATTGACGTGCTTGCTATCGTTGGCCGCCAACGGCCTCTGTCATTGCACATTGGTTGTCATCTGTAAGAGCGCTGGGCATTTGAGCAGATAACAAAGCTGGAAGGGGCTGAGGAGCTGGGAGGGGTGCTAGCTGCATCGTGATTGATGGCTACCACAAGCACTTTTGACTTTTGAATCGATGCACCAGAATTCGCCTGTTGAGATGTCGTTTCACGGATAGCGAGTGCCAAATCCTTTGATTTGCCGAACAAGAGAGAAGAGAGGACATGCAGTCTCTAATGACTTCGTGGGCTGGTAGTAGGTCTATTGTGCTTATGGTCTAATATATAACATACTAAATAATTATAGATATATTTAATTTGTTTCAAGTGACTTCATGAACTAGTAACAAGTTTATTGTGCTTATGGACCAATTTAGAACACAATATATAATATACATATATGCTTATGTACATATATTTGTTTTGTTGCAAAAACCATGGGTATGCCATGGAATACAGAGGCATACCCCTAGTCTCACTCATGGTTTCTTGTGGTAGTGTTTACCATATTCTTAAAAATTAGAAAGCTGTCGGTACCATCTTTTATCAACGTTTTGACCCATAAAGCAATGAATGGAATTACATTTTTGAAAACTAAATGATCCAAACATTCTACTATTTTTCTCACAAAATCCAGATTTTAGAGCAAGCCCAATGTATATGGACTAAATAGTCTATTTGTACATTTTTTGTGTCATTGGTTTATAGTTATAGTTATTGTTATCACCACAATATATATGGATTGAATACTCTATATGTGGGAGGTAGGAAAGACAGAGAGCCTACTTGGTTCACTCCTAAAATTTGCCATGCCAAGGATTTGGCAAGCCTTAATTTTGGCAAGTATTTAGTTGGCTACCAAAACTTACCAAAGTCTCATATTTTTCTTGCCAAATCTATGTCAAGTTTTTTTTCTAAATTTTGGCTTGCCAAATCTATGGCATGGCAAATTTTTAATATTAACCAAGCAGGCCCAGAGAGCAAAGAAAATACTTATTTATTTATTTATTTATTATAGATAGTTTATAAGACTATGAGTATCTTTTACTGGACTATTTTATTGGACTATTTAGCTAGCCGGTGGGTACAACTTTGCTCGCTGATCGTCTGATCCCACTCCTAGCACGCCGCTGTCAGTGGTCTTGCTCGCTCGCTTGCTCATTTCGTCCGGTCGGGCCGGTCAGCGGGGAAGACGACGAAGTGGTGGCACAGTCTTCCTTGCTGTCGCTTGTCAAGTGCACAGGCACAGACAGCTCGCCATACTTTTCGTACTAGTAGTAACCGTTAGCAACCATCTCTTGCACGTCAAATACCAAGAAGAAGAAGAAGAGACCTCTTCATATCGCAGTCTCGAGACCTCTGTTCGCTGGAGCTAATAGCTGATGCTGATTTCTTGAGAGAAAAAATACTGTTGTAGAGCTGAAAAAATAAACGCTGATAAGCTGAAGCGAATGGAGCTACCTCCGTAAAAAATATTACCTTTCTAATTAGATTTGGACTAATCAAACTTTCTCAAATTTAACTAGTTTCTAAAAGAAATATTGCAACTAACACTAACAGTTAACATTATGTGTATCTTAGGTTTCCCTTGTGTTCTTTATTTTAAGTAACCCAGAAGAGTTTAATTTTGCAACTTGCACGTTGTTTAGATATAGATATTGGAGCCTCGAATTAGAAATTGGAATCAAATTTCTGAATTTTGCTATTTGCATGTACATGGAATTGAGATTTGGAGTTACAATCCCAATTGTTATGGCAGCAGATCCGGCCCAAAGGGCCCACACAACACTGTAGCACATGAACAGTGTTGTGTGAACAGTACCAGGGCCAGATTAGATTAGATTGGTTTGGTTAGTTAGAAAAGGGATAAGATAGATTATTCGGTTAAGATATTACTTAGGGGTCAAATCAGTTGTCTCTATGAAAGAGAGAACCCGATATTGATTGTAAAAAAGCGAGAAGAAACCCTAAGATAGTACCCGAGGAAGGGCGGCTATCTGGGGTGTCTCTCCGCTAATCCATCTATAGCTAGTCGTTTCATATCAATTTGGTTTCGGAGATCCAGCGCAGGGGCATCGTCATCCACCATGACCGGCTCTAGCATCGATCCTGTGGCGATGTCGAGGCTGGACGCCAAACTCGACCGCATTCTCGCACTGCTCGACAGCTTCGGCGATACTCCATCTGCTCCGCTGCCGCTACTCCAGGACCCAATGCCGGCCTCTGGCGTCATCGCGGCTCCGAGTGAAGTCGTGGCCGTAGGCGCAGCTCCGGTCGATCGTGCGGCCACTGCGTGTGAAGCCATGAGCGGGGCGGAAGTCTTCGTCGGACCCGCTGCGGGAATAGGGGCGCCCAAAGGAGTCGTGCGCGTCAAGCACTCGCGCGCGGTCGCGCAGGGCGTCATCGCGAAACTCTGTCTCGCCTGACGAGCCGTCATCGCGCCGCTTCCGCTCGAGGCCGTGTCGGGTTCCCGCATCCGCTTCTCCACGGCGGCACTTGCGTTGGTCCGACTGGGTGACTGCCTCTGCGCGCGGACGTTGCCTGGTTACGCCGGCGTGCCCGCCTCCCTCAAGACGGAGGCCCCAGTGTCGTTGTACGGGCATGTGTTTCCGTCGCGGTCGCTGGTTCAAATCAAGAGGCTCCCTACGCCTTCTGTGTGCCCCGCCCGCGCCGCCGCTCGGTCGGGCTTGATGACAACATTAGAGTGGTTGAACATGGCCGGACGGAGTGTCAAGACCGGCCTCACCACCAACGTCATCGTCACGTCCATGCTACTGTTGGGCGGCTCCGCCGTGGCGACCACACTCACGAGCATCAGGCCCAGCTGCATCTACTTCATCAACGATGAGGTCGGGGAGGTCTGCAAGAATAGCGCCAACTTCCAGCAGAATTCCTATAGCTATGGCTATGACTATGGCCCACCCGACGACGAGGTTTTCGCATATGCCAAGTGCATCGCCGTGCTCTACATCCTCATCATGACAACCCCAGCAGTCATCACAACTCGAGGACGAGCTGTCTTGGAGGGGTGGAGTAATGTTATGGCAGTAGATCCGGCCCAAAGGGCCACACAACACTGTAGCACATGAACAGTGTTGCGTGAACAATAACGGGCCAGATTAGATTAGATTGGTTTGGTTAGTTAGGAAATGGATAAGATAGATTATTCGGTTAGGATATTACTTATTAGGGGTCAAGTCAGTTGTCTCTATAAAAGAGAGAACCCAGTATTGATTGTAAACAAAGCGAGAAGAAACCCTAAGATAGTACCCAAGGAAGGGCGACTATCCGGGGTGTCTCTCCGCTAATCCATCTATCCCTAGTCGTTTCATATCACCAATACCTTGGCATATTGGACTATAGCTACAAGTGGGGTTTCACAATACAGAGGCTCACCACCACTGTATTGGGTGACATTGGGCCTATCGAGCATCGAGTGACCGCCAATGCTGGCCACTAGCCCTGGCAAAGACTCTTCACGCCACTGAAAGCCAGATGTTTGATTTTGGTAACTGAGACAACCAGTTGTAAGGTCCTAAATGGCTAGAGAGGGGGTGAATAGCCTATAAAAATTCTACAAATAACACTTAAGCTAAGGTGGTTAGTCAAATAAGTGGCGAAGCGAATTTTGTGCTAGCCTACTAAAAAGCAAGCCACCTAACCGTTCTAGGCTATAGTCTCTAAGTACACACACAAGAAGTTAAGTCACTACTTTACTCCTAAGTGAGCAACTACAAAAGAAGTACAAGAAGGTAAGTGCTCAAATGTAAAGGAGAGGGAGATTGAAAGGACCGGCTAGAGGGGGGTGAATAGCCAATATAAAATTTCTACAAAGCACTTAACAACAAGTTAGAAATTAACAATGCTATTGCAAAGCACTAGCTCTAAACTACTCTATGCAAACCACCTAGCACAACATACTACTCATAAGAATATGCACTCAATCGCAAGAAATCCACTCCTTCGAAACCTAAGGAGAGAGCACCTAAACAAGTAATAAGCGCAAGTGAGTGAGTGATCGAGAGAGAGCTATACCGAGGGGCTTGGTGAAGTAAAGACAACTTGCCGTGTAGAGCCAATCACCAAGATATGATCCACAATCACAATGAAGACCAATCACCAAAGAGACACTGAAAAGTCAATCATCCACTCGATGGTGGAGAAGAGAGAACACTCAAATTTTTACCGAGGTTCACGTGATCGCCGTCACGCTACTCCTCGTTATGGCACCGGTCTTCCTTGGTGGATTGCGAGCTAGGCTTCACACGCCAATCCCTCACCGGGAGCCGCTCACCAACACAAGAGAAGTGGCTATCAACCATGAGCAATCCACTAGAGTCGGTTTTGGCACTCCGCCGGGGAATAACCGCAAGAACCCTCACAACAAACCTTCGGTGTGGGCTTGAACAATCACCAATCAACCTCAACACCGAAATCGCCTTCAAGCTACTAGGGACACAGCAATGCCCCAAGAGAATAAGAACTCAGTCTTGGCTTGCTCTCAAGTACTCTAGAATGCAAATCACTAGCAATGATGCACTTGAGGATCACTCAACTCACAAAGATGATCAAAGATGAACAAGTGAGTGAGAGGGAGGCTAGAGAGTGCTCACAAGAGTATAGCAATGAATCAAATGTGTAAGAGAGTCACCAAGTGACCAGGGAAGGAGTATAAATACCCTTAAGTGCATTCCTAGCCGTTACCCACTGAAAAACAGCCGTTAACACCCTTTTTGGGGCGTCGGACGAAACCGTCGGACTGAGTCCGTCGGACCATCCGAACGCGTTCGACGCTCAGATCTACGACACGTGTCAGCAGGGTTTAACGTCAGCCACTCGATCTCAACGGTCACTGCTCGCGCCACTTCAACCAACCGTCGGACTGAACAGCGTCGGACTAAAGCACATCAGAGTCCGACGCTTCCAGAGAGTTACCCGAGAGCACAAACCCTCATCGGACGCTGTTCGAGGATAAGCATCGGACTAATAGGCAACATCTGACGCCTTGAACTTTCCTCGTCGCGCACCTCGCCAGACCGTGAACTCGCCACGCCAAGCCGTTGGACCATGAACCAATGGTCCGACGCTCTTCTCTCAACCAGCGTCGGACTGTCCGACACTCACAGCTCGAACCACCATCGGACTCAACTCATTTAGTGCATCGGACTAACGAGCTCCATCGTCTGACGCTTCCAGAGAGGTCCAGAAATGCTAAACCACCGTCGGACCAAGCCAAAACGTCTGATGCCTTTGCACAGAGAACAACATGTCTGGGGACCGAGGACCCTAGGAGACAATGGTCCGACGCCCCACCTCTCAAGCGTCCGACGCTCAAAACTCTGCGTTTTCAGGTTAGATTTTTACCCCTTGCTTCTATGTGCTAACACTTAAGGTTTTCAACACTTGTGCACAGTGTGTTAGCATTTTCAAAACAATCTTCAAGGGTTTCTAAGTTGATCGCTAGGTTGAGTTAGATTTAATGCAATGAAATGCAACCTAGAGCACTTGAAGGTAATCCAAACACTTAGTTCTCCCCTTAATAGTCGGCTATCTATCCTAAATGTGATCACACCCACTTGGTGTCTTGATCACCAAAAGAAAAGCCTACTTGGGTTATACCTTTGGCCTTCAAGCCTTTTCTTTTCACTTGATCAACTTCATTTGATCCACCGTAGTTGGTCCATGGTTGAGCCACCTTGATCATCACCATCATTTTTCTCATCACTCCATGGATGGGACCAACCTAACCTTACCAACACTTAGCAACTTAGGTTAGTCCTTAGGGTGTCGTCAATTATCAAAACCAAATTAGGGCTTTCAGAGATGGTTATACTGCCGGTGAAGTGATGATATGAAAACCAATATGATCAATCACAATACACAAGAGAGAGATCCTCAGTAGAGAGATGACACAAGATTTTTTACCGAGGTTCACTTGCTTGCCGGCAAGGTACTCCTCGTTGTAGCGATACACCCACTTGGAGGTTCACGCGCTAATTGGCATCACACACCAAACCCTTCTCAAGGGTGCCGCACAAGCAACACAAGATGGAGATCCACAAGCTACGCACAATCTACTTGAGTAGCCAATTGCGATCTCCCGCGGGGAAGGCTCAAGAACCCCTTACACTTCACCGATCAGAGGCGGAGACAATAACCAACTCCCCTCAATGATCCTCGCAGCTCCAAGCCATCTAGGAGTCGGCAAACCCCAAGAGTAACAAGAGAATCCGCTGCGAAAAACACTCACCAAGTGCCTCTAGATGAACACACTCATGCAATGCACTTGATGCTCTCCAGTCTCACCAAATGATGATCTCAATCAAGTGGAATGTGTGAGAGAGGAGTGGAGAGGCTCACTAGCTTATAGAATCAATGAAAATATGCAAGAGAGAGAGCACAAGCCGGCCACTCCACTACTTATGGTCCCCACTCAAATATTCAACCGTTACTCACTGTTTTTGGGGGCACCGGACGCTCCTTTAGTTCACACCGGACACGTCCGGTGTATCGCCCAGTGACACGTGTACTAGCCGTTTGAAATCGTCTGCAACTTGGAGCTGCAATTTGGTGTAGATCATCTTTCTCCCCTTCGTTTCTTGCTATCCTAGGGTTTGGGGAATATCCAAGGTGAGGTGAACCCACTTTAAAATTGTTAATTGAAGTGCTTAGATGGTACTTGGTCATGGGGATTGGTGTTCTTGTGGGGGAAACACCATTTAGTGGTCGATTTAGGGTTTGCAGTCCTGTGGCTCGAGTAGAGCTGCTGTTCGTGCAGTTTTGATGATCTAAATGAATTTGTCTCCAGAAGTGGATAATAGGAAAGTTGTAGAGGGCCTTTAGATCTATCAGCTTGTGAAATTTCGTGATTTTAGGCCAAACGGTTTTAGAGATATAAATTTTATAAGCTAGCTGTTGTTCCCCGTCAAAGTTCTAGACAGAACTGGATCTAAGTGGATTTCGAGGCCTTTAGAGACATTATGTGACCTTAAAAATTATAAGAGTCTTTTAGTGATTTGTCTTGGATTTTCAAATTGGTAAGAATCACTGTTTTTGGATAAGTACAACTTCAGATATAGATTTTCAAAGTCAGGGGTACTGGTTTCTCTGCAGATTTTTCAGTTAAGCTTTGCTCATGTATTAGGCCATCTTGCTGACCCTATCTGCAAACATGAGTAATATAAAAATTGTAGACCATGAAATGATTTAATAGCTGGTGAAATTTCAGAATTTTTGACCATAAGTATATGGAGATATAAACATATAAAGCCTGCTATCTCAATTTTTGGACATATTCTGAAGTCTATTTTCAACAGCAGTTTAGGACATCTTAAAAGCATGGTAAAAATATAATCCTTTCATGAAAGTTGTAGGACTTGTTGTGTAGATTTCAGAATATATCATGGCATTTATGGTTTAAAAGATATGAAAAAGTGAAGCAGTAGTGCTGCAACCCACTTGGTGTTTGATCGCTGTTTTGCTCGGTTTTGGTTTGGGGAACGTAGTAGCGCTTTACATGCGATAAGCTTGATGGGAGAAGTTTGCTTTCTGATCTTAAATTATCAAAGCAGGTGGTAGTGCTCCGGACCACACGTAAATCGGTCATCCCTTCTCTGGAGGCAAGTAAATGTAGCGGTGGTTTGCTACAAGCTTTAACTCGTTATTTACTCTACCTCCACCTTAAAAATTTAGAAGTACAACTAATACACAATGGACTTTCAAACCATGTTTCATTCATCTTGACTTGCCCTCTATGCTTTCTATGTGAATATATCTTTGTTCCTTTACCTATGGTTTTACGATGCTCTTGGTTAACTCAATGGAATATGGCTTGTTGTCTTATGGAGAGATGAATATGGTGTTTATGTTTATTGTTTGATGATGATCATGTTAATTCAATGGGATATGGCTTGATTACATGGAGCGATGCTCATGGTGTTATGTTATTTTTATCTTTCTTTTGTGGTTTTGCATTGCATCTCACTCATTCATACATTGGCATATGAAGTTATGTCACTGCTTATAGCGCGACCGTACCGGTACAGCATCGTTTATTGGGCACAACGATGCGGCTTCATACCTTGTTGGGTATGAGGCCAGGAGACATTGCATTTGTATTGCATATGCATCATGATTTTTGGATTAAGGTATGAAAGCCTCATACTAAGGTTTGGGAGGGTTTGTGAGAAGCTATGCTTCCCCATAGTTTAGTGAAGACTAATTTACAATACCTAAATAGGAGGAACCCACTAGCTGAATTCTCTGAAATGTCATGAAGCCACATCATCAACTAGGGCCCACATCTTTGCAACTCCACTCCGCCTCTTCTGCCGCCAGCACAGACCTTTCATCTCTACACCACGAAGCTAAAACTGACATGGCCTTATTTATTATCCACATATGCGCCGGCGGCCATTCCTGAAGCATTCCAATGTCCACCATTGGCTCAACCAAGGCGTGGCCTTCCTTTGGTATTATCTATGCGCTTCTCCATCATGGATTCATGGGTATGGAAGTCGACACGGCCTTTCCATGCTATATATAATCAGACTCAGCAGTGTCGTAGGCAGCGTCTCCCACGATGGAGCTGTGGTTCTCTGCAAAACCAACACGACGACGATCTGCCAGTGCCAGGTGCCATTTCATAAGACACACCAAGGCGAGGAAGTCATGGCCGGCCTCAAGCTCACTCCTGCACCATGCCCAATGGTGAGCCCTCCCTTGCCAAGGCCTATGTCTTGCGGCTGCCTGATCTTCGTGCAGTCCTGCTACATCTGTTGTAGGAACACACAGACGAGAGCGTCACCACCTTCCACGGCAACAAGACCACGATCTCAGCTCACACAGACATTGTGTTGGATGCGAGAGGTCTTCATCATCCATATCACTCTTCGTATTTTTTCTCCTTCCCGTTGCTTCTTTGTTCAGTCCAAAGGCATTGCATCCTGATAGCATGTTCCTATGAAGATTGGTTGGTCAGGAGAAATCAATATACAATGGGGATGACTACAATCTTCAGGATCATGTACATTGTTCCGATCAAGTCTATAAGTGCAATCAAGCACTAAAGTGGATTTTGGTGATAATGACTATGCGATTAGAAGACTAATGAGATTTATCGAGATGATGGACAGGCAAAAGCAATTAGGAGGATGTATTCTTATGCGGGTGGACCCCTAACAACTAAAGGATGCGGCATCTGGCTCAAAGGAGGTTTAAATTCATTTTTAGTTTGAATTTGAGTATAGAAAAGCTGTACTATTAAGGGGGATGCAAAATACAGGTTTGAAAGTGTGACCAAGTGCAAATCTTTACACCAAGCATCCTCATTTCCTCTGCCTTAGACAACCATAAAACTCCAGCTCATTCTGCTCTATCTAGGCAGCATGGCACTGCCGCTACTTGTTCTGACCGTTAGACTTGAGGGGCTTATTAGTCTCCCTCCCGTCACCCCCAACGGTCATCTCTGCCATTTGCTCAGTCTCCAAACCAGTGAAGCTCCTCTCTTGCTCTCTCTCACTCCCAACAAGCTCTCTACTCTCCATTTCGAATCCAAGATTAAATCTTGAAGAGTGTGAGCTGAATCTCAGCAAGAACAAGCTTCTCCCACTGATCTTCAACTTCCTTAAGCACTTGGTTCACGTTCAAGCTGGTGGTTTGCATTTGTTACTCTTGGAGCTTGCTCCTAGCCGGCTAGAGCGTCGCCCGAAGAGCTTGCCAATCCTGTGGCAGCCCTGGGAGGTTTGTAGTCACCCTCAGAAGCTAGTGGAATCACCCCCTCTTTTCAAGAGTTAACTCTCTTGACTTGAGAACGAGGATTGGGCTTTGTGAATCTAAGTTTCCTTTGTGGAACCTCAACAACATGGAGTAGGCAAGCCTTGGTGGCGAGCTGAACCACGGGATAAATCTTGTGTCACTTGTGTTGCTTGCTTTACTCTCTACCTGTTGAGCTTATTGTTTTCTAGGGTTTGGTCCTGATCTACTTTTTGGTGGTGTTCTAGCTGCAAAGAAAAGGTGTTCTAGGCTCTACACATCCTCAGGAACCTCGGTAAATTGCTCGATCCAAATTTCATTGGGCAGATTTTGAACTGTGTTGAATTTGTCTCTGGGAGGCCAGCACTGCCGCTCTGGGAGCAGCAGTGCCGGGCAGCCTGGCAGTGCCTCTCTGAGGCCGGCACTGCCGCACCTAGTACTAACCTTCGTCTGCGAAGAAATTTCACATGCCTATTTAACCCCCTTCTAGGCCAGTCCGTGATCCTACAAGTGGTATCAAAGCAGGTTACCTCTCTTTTACGCTTAACCGCGTGAGGTATGGCCAAGGAAGGCGAAGTGGAGGTGAGTACAGCTCGTGAGACTCGTGTTCGTGTTGATGGTGATGATCTTCACACCACGGACAGCAGCAGTGACAACGTGTCGACGGCAAGCCAATCCACGCTGCCACTAGCTGATATCTCTAAAGGCGAAAGAGCAAGAAGAAGAGAAGAAAGAAGATTAAAAAGAGAAGCAAAAGAAGGTAGAAGAGAAGAAAGAAGGAAAGAAAAGGAGGAAGTGAGAAGAAAAGAAGAGAAGCTGAAAAGAAGAGAAGATAGAAGGCTGAGAAGAGAAGAAAAGAAAAGAAGAGAAGAAGAAAAAGGAAGAAAAGGGCAAGAAAAGAGTCTCAAGTGATGATTACTCAAGTAGCACCGAAGATGGAGATGATGATAGCACCTATCAACCTACCAAGAGCAGCAAGAACAAGAAGAGCAGTGGCTACACCGACTATGGAGCCGTATCCTTTGATTATTCTTCCATTTCTAACCTTGGCACTAGACGTGTCATCAACATGCCCGCGGAAAAGTTGCCTCATTTTGATTGGATCAACTTTGCCAAGTGAAAGCACTTGATGAAAACTTATCATGTAGGTCTTCATCCCGGAATTTGGGAGATTGTGCATCATGGCTTGGAGGCACCAGTTGATCCAAAGAAGCCCACACAAGCTGAGTTCCGCAACATTCATCTCAATGCCCAAGCCACTAGTGTTTTGCTTAGTGCTTTGGATGGAGATGAGTACAACAAGGTGATGGGTTTGGAGGTGGCCAAGGAGATATGGGACACTTTGCACATGGCACATGAGGGTGTTGACAAGGTGAGCAGGTCCAAGATTGAGATATTGATGGCCAAGCTCAACCGGTTTGCAATCCATGAAGGAGAAGGACTACAAGAGATGTTTGATAGGTTGATGGTTATAGTTGGCAAGATTAGAGGTCTTGGTGGCACCGAGGTAAATGATCATAAGATTGTAAGGGTCATGTTGGAAGCTTTCACACCAAGAAATGAGACCCTTGTGACTTTGATTAGAGAGAAGAAGAGATTTGAGCAATTCACTTCTAGTGATGTTCTTGGAAGGCTTTTGACTCATGATATGCATAGAGAGGAAGCTCTTGAGAGGCAAAGGCTTGGGGAGCTGCAAACAAAGCTTGAAGACATGAAGATCAAGGATGTAGCATGCAAGGCAAGCAAGAGGAGCATGCTGCTTGCAGTAAGCAAGCAGTCCACATCAAGCAAACACAAGGGCAGCAAGCAAGGTGAATCTTTCAAGTCAAGGGCAGCCAAGAAAGTGAAGGAAGAAGTGCCAACAACTTCATCATCTAGTGAAGAAGAAAGTGATAGTGAGCAGCAACAAGAGCAAATTTATGACTTTGCTCTATTCATCAGAAGGTTTCGCAAGGGAATCAAAAGCAATGGCTACAAGTTAGTAAAGAGGACCTTCTCAAACAAGAAAAAAAGAACATGCTACAATTGTGGCAGCACGGAGCATTTTATAGCCGATTGTCCTCATGAGAAGAAAGATAAGAGACAAGACAAGAAAAATTACAAAGAGGATAGCAAGAGAAGATACAAGAGAGATGTTGGAGAGGCTCACATTGGACATGAGTGGGACTCAACCGTGGACAGCTCAAGTGAAGAGGATAGAAAAGTTGCAACCATTGCTATTCATGCACCATCCTCTACACCAAAACTCTTGAAAAACATGTCCGATGATGATGATGATGATGAGCACTCCACTCACCTTTGTCTCATGGCAAAGGGTGAGAAGGTACAAAACAAATCCAAGTCCAAAACTCTCTCTCCTAGTGACATCTTTAGTAGTGATATAAGTGATTGCTCTAGTGATGAAGAAATTGATAATCTAACTAAGAACTTGGATAGCAAAACTAAATTGTTCATTTCTAGGATAATGGAAGAATTAGAGAGCACACAAGCTGAGTTAGCATCTATAGAGAAGACTCTTATCAAACAAGAAGATCTCTATATTGCTAGCAAAGAAGCTCTTACTTTGAAGAGTAGTGAGGTGGACTCTTTGCATGTGGCTTTGTCCAAAGAGAAAAAAGCCCTTACCACTAAGAAGGATAATGTTGACCTCAATCAAAGATACAATAGCTCGTTGAAAAAGCATAATGAACTTGAGGATCAACATAAGTTTCTTGCTGATAGTAACTCACTCCTCCTCGAAAGCAAAGGTGCATCTAGCTCTTCCACTAGTCAAATATGTGAACAATGCACCAAACTTGATTTGAATGCTTATGCCACTAACCTTACAAACATGGAAGCTATGAAGAAGGAAGCAGCAAGGCTAAATGCCCTAGCTGCTGGAAAAAGTATGAGCTTTCAGGTACAAAACAGCAAAGGCAAGGTTAAGGAGCAACCAAGGGAGCAATACAAGGATGGAAGGCATCCCTCCATCAAAAGTGGTTTAGGCCACGTTGCTGGGGGTAAAACCAATGGAAGGCAAATCATAAATGGAGTCGAGTGTGTCAGGTTTGAGAGGAAAGCTCAGATTGGTACAGCTAGGCCTGCACAGACCGTGGCAGTGCCGCACCCTAGGGCGGCAGTGCCGCGCCCCAAGAAAGGGAAGACCACCAACCTAAAGCCTGATCATTCCAAAGCACATGTCCAAAGGGTGCCCCGGCAGAAGCAGGTTTCCCAGAAGCCACAGGAATCTTTATGGGTGACCAAAAACAAGTTTGTGCATCAACCAAAGCCAAGTGTCACCCGTGAGAGTTTGGAATTTTGCTATGTGTTGAGGTGCAACAACCGTGGTAAAGTTGTTGTTAAGATTGTTGGTCAAGAGGCCAGCAAGCATGTGGGAAAGGCAATTTGGGTTCCTAAGATACTTGTGACTAACATGCAAGGCCCCAATATTACTTGGGGACCTAAATCAAGGAACTAAATTATTTTGTAGGCATACTCCTCCGGTGGATCAAGTTGGGTGCTTGATAGTGGATGTACAAATCACATGACCGGAGAGAAGAGTATGTTCAGCTCATACTCCCTGTTTACACCAAAATTTGGTAATTTATTGCCTACGGAGTTTACTGATGGAGCCGGCAATTTGATGAACATTTATTCAAGAAGCTTCCGATGGGTTAAGAAATATCCTATGGATTTGGAGATCGATTATTTTAAGATGATATCGGCTAATGGCCTACTAGTCGAGGGCCGATCGAATCATGTGAGCAATATGTATTGCCAAGGGTCTTCAAGCACATGATCGATATATTTGGAAGGAAAGGATGATGGAGATCTACGGGGTTAGCATCATGGCCGAAATATCGTATGCATCCAAATTGAAGAAAAAGGAAATAATTGGCCGACATTTGATATGTCACGTAAAGGCAGGAAATATTATTTATATATTTTGGGAAGGCCAATAAAAAGAGATACGCACGTCATGGACTTCAGATGCATCTATTGTTTGTAGTGCGTGTACGTGTTGACTCACGATGGCAAATCAAGGGAGAGCACGAGATCAAGGACAACTCAACGGACTACATGTTTTATTCAGGAGATCAGTTAGGAATAAATAAATAAATATTTTCTATTTAGTAGCCTAATTAGATTTGGCAAGTTTAGTCCGTTGGAAACAGAGTCCAACTTGTACACGGCAAAACCAGCGGACTCGTGTATGTGCTTATAAATACACGAGTTCACGGCTGATTGTAAACACACGTCAATCAATACAACAACAGTTCCCTTTTTCTGGCCACCGGCCAAAAACCCTAGGAGTAGGAGTAACGTAGAATTGGCGAGTTCTTCGACATGTTGGGTGTCATCCGGTGGACGTAGGCTTGCTGTAAGTACCGTCACGCTCGTGTTTATCATGTATTGTTAGTACGATTCTAGCTCGTGCAGCATTGCTAGATGGATTCGGGTTGTTATCGATTCTCTTTTGATCTAAGTCATGTTTAGATTGAATTGAGGGTTAGTTATCGGCTCTAATTAACTTGGCATGTTGATTAGATTCATTAAGTTACCGATGTTTCTTATAATTGTTTATTGTTCATTTATTTTAAGCATCATCAATCTGCCCAGTCTTGATCTGTTCTTGTTGGCTTAAATCTTTGCATCTATCTTGCTTAATTGAATATCAATCGATTGTTATGTTTAGGCAAGTAGATCTGTTTATCATTAGCTGGTTAGTTCAGATCTTAATTGTATATAGGCCGCACTCAAGTAATAAAGTAAATTGTGTGGAGAGTTTTTGATTAATAGATCTAACCATTAGGTTACGTCATGGGTTGCAACGATCCAGTCGATTCCCTTGACATAAGCGACAGGTTAAGTAGATTAGTCAAAGAGTCAAAGCATCGTTTACTTTATAGGCTTATATGGTGTCTATACTTCAGATCGGTTGTTTAGCCGATACTGTTTGCGCTTGCTTGCTGCACTTTGTATTCTTCCAATTCTTTTTATGCGTTATCTTGTGTCCGATTCATGTCAAGATTGATTCAAGTGTGTTAATTAGCTACAACGATCCGGTCGATCCTAATTAATAGATGTGATAGATTAAGACATGTTTTGACGCACATGGCAATCTATGAATCAGATCTGTTTAATATAATTTGCTTTCATTCATGTTTATCTCTGAATCGGTTAAATAGGGAATCAGATGTTTCTGTTTAATCTGCATAACTGGTTCGCGCGACCGGATGTCGGCTTTCAAGCCGATGGCCTGTTGAGAAGGCCCATTGGGCCGGATATCTGGAACCACTCAGGGCACACCAGTGGTTCTGCATTGTGTTACTGATCAACTCTGTTTCCTTGTCAATTGCAGGTCAAATTGACTGGCACGCTTGGAGATTCATCGGTGCTCATCTACGCCGATTGTTGAAGCTAACTGGGTCTGTTCGCTCCGTGCTCCGTAGGACCGTTCTGGCTTCATTGGTGTACTGAGTGCGAATCAGATTTCGTGCCAACACTCCCCTATCGAGAATCCAAGTGAAAACATAGTCTTTGGAGACAACTCGAAAGGGGGAGTAATCGGTCTTGGTAAAATTGTTATAACTCATGAACATTCAATCACTAATGTTTTACATGTTGATTCGTTGAGTTACAACTTATTGTCCGTATCACAATTGTGTGAGATGGGCTACAATTGTTTCTTTACGGATAAGGGTGTGGAAGTCACTAGAAGGGAGGATTCCTCTATTGCTTTTACGGGTCGTTTGAAAGGGAAGCTTTACGTAGTTGACTTCAACAAAAGTAAAGCTAACCTTAAGACTTGTTTAGTGGCAAAATCTAGCATGGGCTGGTTATGGCATCGCCGACTAGCTCATGTTGGGATGAGGAACTTGGCTAAACTTCTAAAAGACAACCACATTCTTGGACTAACGAATGTTCACTTTGAGAAATATAGGATTTGCAGTGCTTGCCAAGCAGGAAAGCAAGTAGAAGCACCACACCCACCAAAGATCATCATGACAACCACTAAGCCATTGGAGTTGATTCACATGGATCTATTTGGACCGGTGGCCTACTTAAGCATCGGGGGTAACAAATATGGACTTGTTATTGTTGACGATTATTCCCGTTTCACTTGGGTATTTTTCTTGTATGATAAGTCCCAGGTACTAGACAAAGTGAAGACATTCATTAGAAGGGCACAAAAGGAATTCGAGCTTCCCATTAAGAAAGTGAGAAGTGACAATGGGACCGAGTTCTGGAACACCCAAGTCGATAGCTTCCTTGATGAAGAGGGCATCAAGCATGAGTTTTTAGTTCCATACACCCCTCAACAAAATGGTGTAGTAGAAAGGAAGAACCGACTCTCATTGACATGGCAAGAAAAATGCTTGATGAATACAAGACGCCGGATCTCTTTTGGAGTGAAGCCGTCAACACCGCTTGCCATGCAATCAACCGTCTCTATCTACATAAGAAGCTGAAGAAAACCTCATATGAGCTGCTCACCTGTAACAAACCAAAGGTGTCTTACTTTAGAGTGTTTGGGTGCAAGTGTTTTATACTTAACAAATGGCCCAAAACCTCTAAATTTGCACTTAAAGTTGATGAGGGTTTCTTACTTGGTTATGGATCTAATGAGCACGCCTATCGTGTCTTCAACAAGACCACTGGTCGAGTTGAAGTGGCGGTGGATGTGATATTTGATGAATCTAATGGCTCTCAAGTAGAGCAAATTGATTTAAGTGTTGTAGGAAAGGAGGATCCACCATGTGAAGCAATCAAGCAAGTAGCCATTGGTGATATAAGACCACAAGAAGACAAGGCTATAGAGGTGGAGGAGCCTCAAGAGAAGGCCACAGCAGAGGCTGCTGCTGAAGGGAGTCCGGCAGTGCTGGCCTCTGGCGCGGCAGTGCTGCTCCCCCAGCCAGCAGAGCCATCATCTCCAGCAACAGCTGAGAGGACACTGCTTCCAAGGGATGATCTAGCACTTATTCTTGAAGTAGATGAAGATGATTGGGCAGAAGAAGAAGAAGAAGAAGAAGAATCCATTGATCATCCAAGGCTACGTCAAACCATTCAACGGGATCATCCCTTTGACAACATCCTTGGAAGTCTTCGATGGGGGTAACTACTCGTTCACATTTGGCAAATTTTTGTCAATTTTACTCTTTTGTCTCCTCCTTGGAACCTCTCAAGGTAGAAGAAACACTTGGTGATCTGGATTGGGTATTGGTCATGCAAGAAGAGTTGAACAACTTCGAGAGAAATCAAGTGTGGACTCTAGTTGAAAGGCCCAACACCAACATCATTGGCACCAACTGAGTTTTCAGAAATAAGCAAGATAAAGATGGAATGGTGACGAGGAACAAGGCAAGATTGGTGGCTCAAAGATTCACTCAAGTAGAGGGCTTGGACTTTGAAGAAACATATGCACCGGTAGCAAGACTAGAAACAATCTGAATGCTTCTAGCCTATGCTGCCCATCACAACTTCAAGTTATATCAAATGGATGTGAAGAGTGCATTTCTCAATGGCCCAATACAAGAGTTGGTATATGTGGAGCAGCCACCGGGTTTTGAAGATCCCAAGTTTCCAAACCATGTCTACAACCTCCATAAGGGGCTCTATGGGCTTAAACAAGCACCAAGAGCATGGTAAGAATGCCTTAAGGAATTCTTGCTCAAAGAAGGTTTTGAAATGGGCAAAGCTGATCTTACTCTTTTCACTCACAAAATTAATAAAGATTTATTTGTGTGCCAAACATATGTCGATGACATAATATTTGGTAGTACTAACCATGTCTTTTGTGAGCAATTTAGTAGGACAATGACTAAGAGATTTTAGATGTCTATGAGGGGAGAGCTCAAGTTCTTCCTCGGGTTTTAAGTCAAGCAATTGAAGGAAGGAACTTTCATAAGTCAAACCAAGTACACCCATGATATGCTCAAGAAGTTTGACATAGCAAATGCAAAACCCATCAAGACTCCTATGCCAATCAATGGACATCTTGATCTAAATGAGAAAGGAAAAGCCGTGGACATCAAGGTATATCGCTCCATGATTGGCTCTCTACTCTATTTGTGTGTATGTAGGCCTGATATTATGCTTAGTGTGTGCATGTGTGCTAGATTTTAAGCTAACCTGAAAGAGTGCCATTTGATTGCTGTTAAAAGAATCTTGAGATATCTAGCACACACCCCAAACCTTTGGCTTGTGGTATCCTAAGGGCTCTAAGTTCGATTTGCTTGGGTATTCGGATTCCGATTACGCCGGTTGCAAAGTAGATCGAAAAAGCACTTCGGGGACGTGTCAATTCCTTGGACGGTCCCAAGTGTCTTGCAGTTCTAAGAAACAAAATTGTGTGGCCCTTTCCACCGCCAAGGCCGAGTATGTTGCAGCCGGTGCATGTTGTGCGCAACTACTTTGGATGAGGCAAACCCTTCGTGATTTCGGATGTCACTTTACCAAAATCCCATTATTGTGCGACAATGAAAGTGCCATAAAGCTTGCAAACAATCCCGTAAGCCACTCAAGACAAAGCACATTGACATCCGACATCACTTCTTGAGAGACCACGAAACCAAAGGAGATATCGAAATACGCCATGTGAGCACCGAAAAGCAACTAGCCGATATCTTCACTAAGCCTCTTGACGAGTCAAGGTTTTGCGCTTTGCATAGTGAATTAAATATCATTGATTCTCGAAACGTGGTTTGAAACCTAGCACATACCTGTTTGTTTAAGCTAGGTTGTTTGAAAAGGATTTAAAATGTTCAATTATGTCTTTCAAAACTACTTTGGTTGAGTGCTTGTGCAATCTTGGTTACTATATTTAGTTTCCATCATTTCTGATCAAGTGATTGCACAAATAATACTCTATAAACATGACCTAGGTGAAGCCCAGTTTAGAACTAGGATCTCTGCTGGAAGGCTGGGCGACAGTGCCACGCCCTGGCAGTGCCGGGCCTTTGCCCCGGCAGTGCCGCGCCTTGCCAGGTTGGTGGCCCGTGGGCCACCTTAGTCAGAACGGTCGGGTATCTCCTCTAAATGCTTTTCAGGCCCGTGACCGTTCCTCCCTCTCTCTGCTCTCTCGGTCTCTCTCTCTCTCTCTCTCTCCCTCTCTCTTTCTTGCAAACTGAGAGAAGGGCGACGGCGCCTCTCCCCGGTACCGTCGCTCCTCCCCTGCCGGCGTTCTCCCCTTGCCGCGGCAGTTGCTGGGTGTGAGGAGATCTTCTCTCCTTCCTGCTGATGGTGAGGATCCCATGAAGGCACAGGCTCCATCTCTCTCGTTCCCTCTCCAAGGTAATGCCAAGCCCTAAGTGAAGGTTTCTCCCCAATCTATGCAATGTGGAGCATTTGGATAGAAAGAAGTGTTGCTATGGGTAGTTTGATAAGTTTTGAGTCAAATCCATGTGTTGAAAATCGTCGATCCGTTGTTTCACCCGTTGAGGAAGATTGAGGGCAGAGGGGCCTCACTGTGCAGGCGCGGCAGTGCTGGGCTAAGGCGCGGCAGTGCCGGGCCCTATGCAATGAGCTCCTGCCACTCAATCTTCGTCTCAACTATTGACAGCACAGATTTACCACTTTCATGATACTGATTTGCTCAGCGCTCATTTATTCCCATTATTCACACTTATTTCTCTCATTTGCATAGATGGCAGATGGTGGAAGGCGTGAAGGAAGGACGAAGGGAAACTTTGACGTCGGGGCTGGGTCCAGCAACCCAGCGCGTCCCCCGCGTACCAAGCAGGCAGCCCGTTGCGGTGGACGGCACACTGAGGGCAGGACGGATAGACAGGCGCTCCGCGACGCCGAGCTAGTTGAGCAGGCAGGCAGGACCATTCCAGATGGTGCTTGCCCGGAGACTTTGGATGATCTCACAATGTTTGATGGTGCGTATCTGGAGTGGGATGAGCATGATCATCATGTGCATGCTCCAGTTGAGAGGAGGCAGAGGCACAAGATCAGCGACTACAACCAGTTCAGGGCTATGCAGGAGCAGAGGCAGGTCATTCCTTATGCCAGGCATAAGGATATTGATCTTGATTATAGGTTTTGGTCTGCCTTTCAGTCAGATTTTTATGAGTCTATTCTCTTTGCTTCCAAGAAGTCCAAGATCATTCCTATGAGATACATTGATTGGGAGCACTTGGCTAGCAAGAATGACAATGTATGCAACTAAGTCATCACTTTCTGCAGGGACAGGGGCATCTATGACTTGATGGGTTTCAGGTATGATTGGAACACAGAGATTCTATATCAGTTCCTAGCTACCTGCTACTTTGACAGAGAGGATGATGAGTTGCATTGGATGACTGACATTCACCACTACCGAGTTGATGTCATTAAATTTGCTCAGATTCTTGGTTTTGGTGAGTGGGACAGGGATGCTTATGATCTTCATGATGAGAGAGCACTCACTGATGGTGAGTTGGCAGCCCTATATGATCATCCTGGTCAGGCAGATGGTTTGGTTAAAGGGTTGAAGAGTCGATACTATATTTTGAACAACCTGTTTCGTCAGACTCTTCATCCCAAGGTTGGATCAGCTTCCAACCTATATGGGACAGCGAGGAACATGCTTGCCAGGACACAGCTAGGTAGTGGGTCTTTCTCAGTGTCTCGCTTCCTTTGGCGCGAGTTGATTATCACTTCTGAGGATGCTAGGAAGGCTCTGCCTTATGCACATATCTTTTGTTTGTGATTGAGCGTGTGTCTGGAACCATTTTCAAGAAGGATGTGTCCCATGAGCCATTTCGGTTGGACAAGACTCACCATTCAGATATTGGTGAGAGTAGGGCAGCCACCCAGTCTTCCAGCAGGAGGGCTGCTGTTGACGATAGTTATCCCATGTTTTTACCCCATCAAAACCGTCAACAAAACATTCTTTCTGGAAGGAAACCATCAAACACATAGTGACTTAGGTACAAATAACTTGGTTCCACATGTACTTGTCATTATTTGGTTGCAGGCACTCAGAACAGGTACTTTTCACTGTCCGAAAGCTCTATATGAAGGTTGGGCAACCAACCAAATATGGACAAATGATAAACCAACTTCACAATCATTAATATCATAACTTCTGGAGACGATGTGCAAAAGATGGGCACAATGAGTGGTTCGGCCGAACCACCCATAGGCAGGTTAGCACCACCATTGTGCTTAGAATTGCATAAAGAAGCCACCTGCAGAAGATGGACCTTTGGTTCCACCAAAGGTGGTTCGGCCAAACCACATATGGTGACACCAGGCCATGACATTTCAGCACATGAGTCATATCAGCATACACAAGGAAGATCAGGGCAAATAGAGCACATGCATGGTTCGGCCGAACCATGCATGGGGCCCATAGGACTCTGCTGACGTGTGTTGACACCAGAAGTGGCAAACGGATATACCACAAGCGTACGGTAGTCAATGTAGCCTTCACCGGGAGTATTCCAGGTATCGTATTTTCCACGGGGAACGTGAAGTGTTCTAACTAGGTCCAAGGCCGTCCAGTGATGAGACAAAGGATCTATGATAGCTAGGTAGAGAGGTTCTTATGTAGCAAAGGATATTTGGTTTTGGTGTTCTAAGTATAAAGAGGTTAGTCAGCTTCTCCCTTCACAAGAGGCGACAAGCGAAACAGTAGGAGACAAAACCCCTACCTGAGGCGGCTGTACTATTGTCTTGATGCCTTGCCATTTTAATAACTTGTCTTACACACGTGGTGGAATACGAAGACCAGATAAGGCTGTCACCACTTGCTGGCTACCACAAACAATCCGTGCGACAAGCGGCCTGCACTGGCAAGATATAGTCTAGACACCGCGTCTACACTACACTTACTACTCTAACCTTCGCGAAAGACTAGAGCACTTCACTAAGTAAAGCAATGTACGGGTGAAGACAGTATATACTTAAAATACCAAAACTAGAATATCAAATACTTAGACGGACTCGGATGTAAGACTTCCTTGAAGATTCGCATCCGCTGAGGTACACCTTGGAGAAGATTCCCGACAGGCCCGGGGCTTTCTCCTGAAGACTTCCCTCACTCTCTCCCAACTAGCACAGCACTACAGCAGAGCTAAGCTACTACATAGTGTTTTCTCCTTTGAATCATGCTCTTAAATGAAGGCCTATGGGGGATATTTATAGGGGGATGTGGAGTAGGGGCTACTCCATCGCCACGTCAGCGATCCGTGTGCCTCTCCACGCCTCCACCCTTGGATAAACCGACCTCCAAACCGCCTTTGGATGGACGCCTTGGATCAACCACCACGTGGGAAGCGTGCAGGGAGTCGGTGGAGTGCCAACCGCCTTGGATGGACACCTTGAGGGGTTCGGCCGACCCACCAACTGACCTGTGGGCCCAGCCTGGTCTTCTAGAAGACATACCAAGTCGGTGGAGAGAAAGTGGGCCCGGGAGGCCACAATTAGTGGTTCGGGCAACCCCCCTTTGATAGGTGGGACCATGGGTGAGTGTCCCCACATGTCATAGAGTCCATCCCAGGTGTTGGTTACTTTGGAGCCCACCAAGTGTGGTTCGGCCGAACTACCTTTGGTGGAATCGAAGACCCATCTTTTGCAGGTGTCTTCTCCATGCAATTCAAAGCACAATGGTGGTGCTAACTTGACTTTGGGTGGTTCGGCCGAACCACTCATTGTGCCCATCTTTTGCACATCGTCTCCAGAAGCTGTGATATTGTTGAATGTGAAGTTGGTTTGTCATTTGGCCATACTTGGTAGGTTGCCCAACCTTCATATAGAGCTTTCGGACACTGAAAAGTACCTGTTCTGACTGCCTGCAACCAAATAATGACAAGTACATGTGGAACCAAGTTATTTGTACCTAAGTCACTATGTGTTTGGTGGTTTCCTTCCGGAAAGAATGTCTTGTTGACGGTTTTGATGGGGTAAAAACATGGTATAACTACCGTCAACAACGTGGCAAAATCCGTGGCACACCCCCCTAGAGTCCATTTCCACCCTTAGATCACAAGTGTGTTTTCAATCAATGGCTAAAGAGCAAAGCACATGGATCCAGTCGTGAATCGATAAGACCAAGGCAAAACAAGTACATAGCCACACTCCATGACAAGTGGGGACCACAATGGTGGGCCTACCTCACCACAGGTGGGTCAGGTCGAACCCCACTTGGTGGGCCCCGAGGCTCGGCATTACTCCACTGTCATAAGAAAGCTTCTAGAAGACCCTGGCTGGGCCCACCTGCCATAGGGTGGTTCGGCCGAACCACTCCTTGGGCCCAGCCAGGTCGGTTGAGCCTCCACCGCCTTCCTCATGTTGAACATGTGCTGAAAATCCTCCACCCTTGATCCTAAGGTGTTTATATGGCGGTTTGATCCAACGGTGCATGATGGAGGTCACGCAGATTGATAACGTGGCAGTGGAGTAGCCTCTACTCCACCTCCCCCTATAAATACCCCCCATAGGCCTTCACTTTAGAGCATGATTCAAAGGAGAAACCACTATGTAGTAGCTTTAGCTCTGCTATAGTGCTGTGCTAGTTGGGAGAGAGTGAGGGATGTCTTGAAAGCTCTATGTTTGGTTTTGGCTAATTGATGACACCAAAGTATCTAACCATTGTGCCTAAGTGTTTGATTACAAGATGGTTAGAGGATCAAGTGTGGAGGTGATGAAGGCATCCAAAGACTTGGAGTAAGCCCATCAAAGTGAAGATCAAGAACTCCAACACTTGGTAATTTGGATTGAGCTCAAGGCAAAGGTATATCAATAGGGCTCTTTCCATTTTGGTGGACGAGACACTATAGAGAGTGTGTCCACATTTAGGATAGATAGCCTGTACTATAAAGAGGGGAGTAATTCCATGGTTAACACGGTTATCAAGTGCCATTAGATGTTTGGATCATGCATTGCATTTAGATCTAGTGGCTAACTAACAAACCCTTGGAAAACTCTTTTAACAAGGCTGACACAAGTGCACAACGTGTATAACTCTTGGTGTTAGCACTTGGGAACAAAGGGTGAAAGGTTTGAGTGAAAATCCTGAGAAAACAGAGCGTCGGACCCTAGCTTCGCCTGAGCAGTCGGACCATTGTCTTCGGTCCGATGGCTAACCCTGCTTAGAGCGTCGGATGCTCAGTTTCTGAGCGTCGGACCATTAGCCGAAGCGTCCGACGGTGTAGATCGAGCGAGAGCTGACACGTGGCGAGCTCGGAGAGCGTCGGACCCTCGGCGATAGTCCGACGGTGAGCGTCGGACCAACGTCCGACGGTTTTCGGGGCTCGGGGAGCTCTCTGGAAACGTCGGACGGCCGCGTTCGTTAGTCCGACGGCTCCGTCTGGCTGAGTCCGATGGTAGTCAGCTGAGGGCGTCGGACCGTATGATTTAGTCCGACGCTCGTCCATCCGACGGTTCGTTTGGCGCGGGAAGTTAGCCGTTGTGATCCAACGTTCGACTTCAAACGGCTAGTGACACGTGGCGTTCATCCAGGGCATCGGACCGTGAGGTATAGTCCGACGATCTGGCCGTCGGACATTCCGACGGTATGCAGTTTTGTCCAAACGGCTAGTTCTTTGTGTGTGGCTTATAAATAACAACTTGGCTGGTTTGGGAAGGTGCTCTTGGCTCTCTAACTTGTTGATACACCTCTTGAGCACCTTCACAACACTCTCACTCACATAGATTGCCTAATTCTCATCCATTGTGAGCTAGAGAGTTGATCAAAGTGCTTTGCTTGATCTTTACATTCATTGGCACTTGTTGATCGTGTTTGCTGCGGAGTTCTCTCATTTCTCTTGGTGATTGCCGTCACCTAGACGGCTTGGAGCAGCGGAGGAGCTTGGCGGAGTTGGAGATTGTCCCCGGCCACTCCCGATGATCTTGTGAGGGGTATTGCACCTTCCCCGGCGGAGAAGCCACAAGGTAGCTCTAGTAAATTGCTCGTGTCATTGAGTTACCCTTCTCGTGGTAGATTCTTATGGCGCTCTTGGTGAGCTTGAAGATTGTCGTCGATTAGCGACCGAATCACCGAGTCGTGGTCGACACAACGGGGACTAGCGTGCCGGCAAGCACGTGAACCTCGGGATAAATCTTTGTCTCCGTGTGTTGAATGAGATTTTATTGTGACCACCATCTCTCGGTGTTTGGCTACCTCCTCTACACGTCGGTATATCAGCTCTACACCCTACTCTTTACATTTGTGCACTTTACTCTTGTGTTGTAGTAGCTTGTGTAGAAGTAGCTAGTTTGTCCACCTAGGAGTAAGTAGCTCAACTTAGGATTAGCTTGTGTGCTCCTAGTGACTCTAACTAGACCGGTTAGGAAGGCTTGCAACCCTCTAGTAGGCTAGCGCAAAGAATTCGCTTCGCCTCATTTGTTACTAACCTTGTGATCAAGTTTTGTTGTAGTAGAAAGTTTTTAATTGGCTATTCACCCCCCTCTAGCCACTTCGGATCTATCAAGTCTTCAGGAGAATACCCCTGGGCCTGCTGGGAGTCTTCTCCAAGGTGTATCTCAGCGGATGCGAATCTTCAAGTAAGTTTTACATCTGCGTTCTACTAAGTATTTGATATTCTAGTTCTGGTATTTTAAGTATATACTTGCTTTACTTGCACATTGCTTTACTTAGTGAAGTGCTCTAGTCTCTCGCGAAGGTTAGAGTAGTAAGTGTAGTGTAGATGTGGTGTCTAGGCTATATCTTATCAGTGTGGGCCGCTTGTCGCACAGATTGTTTGTGGGTGCCAGCAAGTGGTGACAGCCTTGTCTGGTCTTAGTATCCCACCACGTGTGTAAGACAAGTTATTAAAACAGGCAGCGCATCAATACAATAGCATAGCCGCCTCGGGAGGAGTTATATCTCCTCCTGTTTCGCCTATGGCCTCTTGTAAAGGGAGGAGGTGGTAAACCTCTTTATACTTAGAACACCAAGACCAGATATCTTTGCTACATAAGAACCTCTCTACCTAGTTATCATAGCTCCTGTCGGATACCAAAGTTTGGGGTACCCAACTTCAATGCAAAAATGATCATTCCCAACACGGCCTGGCCCAAGTAAGGCCAATGGAAGCCCACGAAGGCCGTGCCCGAAGCCCACGAAGGTCGCGTCTACGGAGGCCCACGACGTCATTGCACCAATGACAGCCAATTCTCCGATTCGCCCGAGCCTCCCCGGGAGAGCTCGGGAGAGCGGCGCCCTCGGCGCCCATTCTCCGATTCGCCCGAGCTTCCCCATCCCCCTCGAGCGCAATCTCACAAAGGCATCCAAGGTGCCGGTGACGTCAGCAGAGCAATCTTGTACCACAAGAGACCTCTCTGACCACTTTACAAGCAATGTCCCGTCAGGCGAGATTCTTGACGCGACTGTGCTTCGCACGCCCCTGACGGCCATACCACATGTTAGGATTTCCCTGGCAGCGGATTTGATAGGCCCACTACGGCTGTCCTCTCCACGGTATGGTCTACGGTGCGCCGCCCCGTTTTCCGCCGGGGTCTATCAACTACGACTGCGACAGTCCAAGCGCCTGACGACGGGCTACGCAAGAATGGGAAAAGCGCCTACTGCACTGTCCACTCGAAAGGACGAGCACGCCTTCCATCCGGGCCCACCTAACCCTCGGGAAGTACTGTCCAAAGGCCGGAAATACTCCTGAGGGGAGATATCACCCTGCTGCATCCCATCACGCCTCCAGGAGTCCCGAGCCTCGGGAGGCAACGCCTCGAGACGAGTCGCCCTCTTGTCACATCGTGCGGAAGGACATGCCATCAGCTGTGACCCTATGGCATGCCATAATCCGACGACTGTTGCCGCCTTGGAACTCACCAAGATCGTGCTGACCATTACGGCCATACCCCAGAGACGCAGAGAAAAGACCGTAGTTGACGATAGTCAAGGAACGACAACTCCCCACTGTAACATACGTAGCATTGTAAGCGCTGCCCTTGCCTCTCCCTTGCGACTATAAAAGGGAGAGCAGAGGCCAGCTTTAGAGAACGACCCCCGGAAGTCCTAAGCTCTCACTCACACATACACACCAACAGCAAACGAATTGCATACACTTAGACACTCACAAGAGACCTGGGAGCACTTCCCTCTCTCGCCTAGCTTGTAACCCCCTACTACAAGCACCCCGGTGCAAGGCAACACGACTCTCCTCTCCACTGGACGTAGGGCTTGCTTGGCCTGAACCGGTATAATCCCTGTGTTCCCTTTGCACACCATCCGTACCCTCAACTGCAAAACACATATTTACTAGCCAGTGTTAGCCCCGCTAAAACTAGCACCGACAGTTGGCGCGCCAGGTAGGGGCCTTTTGCGTGTTGACGTAGGTTTCGGATGGTAGCAAGATCCATCACGCTTCCCGCTGGCGCGGTACTCCGGTTCGGGACTCTCGAGTTCATGGCCATCGGCCAAGGGCTCGAGATGAACCTGCGCCTGATCGGGCCCCGCGTCCTTGTCGTCCCAACTCCGGCCCATCAGGCGGCCGGAGAAGGGACCCCCGCAACGCTCCCTACCCGCCTTAGAGGACGGAGGAAACGTTGCACGCCGCTCCCGACGGATCAGGAGGAGGAGGCGCAGCGGCACCAACCAGCCTCTCGCCGCGGGAGATGCGGCCAACCAGGCACCCCCAACGGGGGAAGCCAATATTGCACCAGCCGCTGTCCTGGGATCGCCGGCACCAGCGGTCACGTATCCGCTTACTGCCCGAAGGACGGGCGAGAGCGGAAACACGACGCTGGCCGAACTTACTCTTCCGCCCTCACTGGGGGAGTGGAACGGCACCTGTCGTCCCTCTTTGGGCTCCAGACCGCCATGGACGCCCACGTTCGTGCAGTACGTGCATTGTTGCACGAGCTGTCGGAACACTCCAGTCCAGCGCCTCGAACGCCTAGGACAGCCTCGTGGGAGACCATGTGGCATCCTCACCTGTCATCCCCTGGGGAAGTGCCAGGACACATGGCGGTGGGGAAACAGATACCACCATCAACCTCACCCCTCGAGAACACTCGGAGGGGTGGGACCGTTATGGCCGGAACTCGTCGTCTGGTCGCAGCTACAGTGACGATGATGACAAGTTCTGGGCAAATGTGGACTTCGCCGCCCACACCGACGACTCGGGGGAGAATGCACTGAGCGTCATCTCCAACTCAGACCAGTCCTACATCGACCCCGCACGGGAGTGCTACAACTTGATGCACCCAGATGAGGGGCGGGTGGAGGACGTCCACTCGGGGGGCAACGACGACATACCCCCTCCATCGCAACCCCAGCACCAACAAGTTACGCCCCCTCCAGCGGCCCCGCGGCCTGCACAGTCAGCCCCGCCGCTGGATCAGGGGGCAGGAACATCTCGCCCCGCACCTCAAACCCCGGAGCTAGAGCAGCTCCGGAAGCTTGAGGCGCGGATGGAGGAGGACCAGCTTGCGCCTCACCCAGCTGCGAGCTACGCTGGAGCGCAACGAGCGGCGGAGCGATGAAGGAGCAGCTTGGCGTCGAGCCCGAGATGTTCAGGCCCGAATCGTTGCTGACGACGGGGCCGAGACACCGGGGGCCGCCCAGCTCGCAGGAGGCAGCTGATGCTGCTCCGGAGCATACCTGAGCCCTCCACCGAGGAGGCACGACAGCTCAGGAATCAAGTCAAGGACCTCCTGGAGGATGCAGCCGTCCTCCAGGCGGAAAGCTCAGCGTCGCGACACCGTGGCGCTGAAAGTCACCAGCGTGGCGGCATAGCATGCCACGAGCGCAAAGCCTCGGTTCGACCTGAGGCTCCAAGGGCCCCGCCTAGTCCACCAACGGCTTGGCAAGGACGTTGACGTCCGAGCCATTCTGCAAGCCCGCGGTCGGTGAAAGACCGACGGAGCCGCGCGCGGCTACAGCGTCCATCGGGGCAGGGCGCTACGACTGGGATGAGGATCGTGAACCCTCACCAGAGCCCTCGGGATCTCGCGTCTTCAGTGAGGCCATCCAAAGGGCCAAGTTCCCGCCCCGGTTGCGATAGCCAACCAACATAACCAAATACTCAGGGGAAACGAACCCCGAGCTTTGGTTAGCGGATTACCGTCTTGCGTGCCAACTTGGCGGCGCGCAGGATGACCTTATTACTATCCGTAACCTCCCCCTGTTCCTCGCCGACTCTGCAAGAGCTTGGCTGGAACACCTTCCCCCACGGATGATCTTTGACTAGGAGCGATCTGGTCAAGATCTTCATAGGGAACTCCAGGGCACGTACGTGCGCCCTGGTAACTCCTGGGACCTCCGCAGCTGCAAGCAGAAACCTGGGCGAGACCCTCCGGGACTACATCCGGCGCTTCTCCAAGCAGTACAACAAGCTGCCCCAGGTCGCCGACTCTGACGTCATCGGAACGTTTGCTGCAGGAACTTCCTGCAAAGAGCTTGTTCATGAGCTCGAGCACCAGACACCCACCAGTGTCACCGAGCTCACGAAGATAGCAACCAGCTTCGCCTCGGGGAACGAGGTGGTAGGAGCCCTCTTCTCCGACCCCAAGGGCAAACGGAAGGAGGAGGCCCCCGAGGGCACCTCTTCCCGAGGCCCAAACAACAAGAAGAAGAAGGGAACGACTCCCTCGTGGCAGGCTACCGAGCCCAAGAGGGAACTACCCCCTCGAGGCCGCTTCGACGACATGCTCAACAAGCCGTGCCCTTATCACTAGGGCTCGGTGCATCACACACTCGAGCGGTGTGTGATGCTCAAGAAGCACTACAGCTGGCAGGCGTTCAAGGACGACGCCGGCAAGAAGTCCGCCAGGGATCAGGAGGACAAGGGCGGGAAGGACGATGAGTTCCCGCCCATCGATAAATGCCTCATGATCTTCAGCGGGCCCGGGACCGCCCCTACGCCGCGGCAGCGAAAGCGCGAGCGCAGGGAGGTCTACTCCGTCGGACCAGCGACACCACGCTTCCTCGACTGGTCCCACCACGCTATCACCTTCAGCCGGGACGACCACCCGGACTACGTCCCATCACCGGGACGCTACCCACTCGTTGTCGACCCCGTCGTCGGCAACCCGAGGATCTCCAAAGTCCTCATGGACAGAGGCAGCGGCCTCAACATTCTTTACGCTGAGACCCTTGACTTGATGGGGGTCAGTCGCTCACTCCTCCAGGCCACGACATCCCTGTTCCACGGGATAGTGCCCGGAAAGAGCGTGCAACTCCTCGGGCAGATCGATCTGCCCGTTTACTTCGGGACTCCTGACAACTTCAGGAAGGATGTCCTGACATTTGAAGTGGTAGGCTTCCACGGCACCTACCACGCCATCCTCGGGAGGCCATGCTACGCCAAGTTCATGGCAGTCCCAAACTACACCTACCTCAAGCTCAAGATGCCAGGGCCAAAGGGGGTGATTACTATCAGCGCCTCCTACCTAGCACGCGTACCTAGTGCGACGTCTAGTGCTGGGAGTACGCCGGCGCGCTGGTGGAGTCAGAGGCCCTCATGACCGACCTCGAAAGGTTGGAAAAGGAGGTCCCCGACCCCAAGAAGGCCACGGGAACCTTTGAGCCCGCTGAGGGGGTTGAAGGAGGTGCTCATCTACCCGAGCTCCCCCAACGGTAGGGTGCTGAAGATCAGCGCCACCCTCGACCCGAAATAGGAGGCTGTGCTCGTCGACTTCCTCCGCAAGCACGCCGACGTGTTTGCATGGAGTCCCTCGGATATGCCAGGCATCCCGAGGGAGGTCACCGAGCACTCCTTGGACATCCGAGCCGGGTCCAAGCCGGTGAAGCAGCGCCTGCGCCGATTCGATGAGGAGAAGCGCCGGGCCATCGGGGAGGAGGTGCAGAAGCTTTTGGCGGCCGGATTCATCAAGGAGGTCTTCCATCCAGAATGGTTAGCAAATCATGTTTTGGTTAAAAAAATAGAAAATGGAGAATGTGTGTCGATTACACTAGTTTAAATAAAGTTTGTCCTAAGTATCCATTTCCATTACCTCGCATTGACCAAATAGTTGATTCTACTGCATGGCTGTGAACGACTTTGCTTTCTTGATGCTTATTCCGGTTACCATCAGATCCGCATGAAAGAGTCCGACGAATTAGCAACCTCTTTCATTACTCCTTTCGGCACATATTGTTACGTAACCATGCCATTTGGCCTAAAAAACGCGGGCGCAACTTACCAGCGTTGCGTGCTCAAAGTTTTTGGGGACCTCATCAGGGCGAACCGTTGAGGCTTACGTAGATGATATAGTGATAAAATCTAGGAAGGCGAGTGATTTAGTAGCCGACCTAGAAAAGGCATTCGACTGCCTTAAAAAGAAAACATAACGCTAAACCCCGAGAAGTGCGTTTTTGGGGTCCCACGGGGCATGCTCCTCGGGTTCATCGTTTCCGAGCGTGGCATCGAAGCCAACTCGGAAAAGATATCGGCCATCACGCAAATGGGTCCGATCCGGAACCTAAAGGGTGTGCAGAAGCTCATGGGGTGTCTCGCGGCCTTGAGTCAGGTTCATCTCAAGGCTCGGCGAAAAGGGACTTCCCTTGTATCGGTTGCTAAAGAAAAACGAGCACTTTACCTGGACCGCCGAGGCCCAGGAAGCCCTCGAAAGGCTTAAGGCTCTACATTCAAAAGCACCAGTTCTTGTGCCTCCTACGAAAGAGGAGAGTCTCTTGCTGTATGTCGCCGCTACTAACCAGGTTGTGAGTGCAGCGATCGTCGTAGAGCGGCAAGAAGAAGGACACGCCTTACCGGTACAGCGGCCGGTCTATTTCATCAGTGAAGTCTTGTCCGAGACCAAGACACGCTACCCTCAGATCCAGAAGCTAGTGTACGCGATCGTTCTTGCTCGACTGCAAGTTGCAGCACTACTTCGAATCCCTATCCCGTGACTGTGGTGTCATCCTTCCCCCTCGGGGAGGTGATCCAAAATCGGAAAACGACTGGGAGGATCACCAAGTGGTCCATCGAGCTCATGGGTGACGGCATCACCTACACGCCACGCAAAGCCATCAAGTCCCAGGTGATTGCGGACTTCGTGGCAGAGTGGACCGAGACACAGCTACCGCCACTCCCGACCCAAGAAGAATATTGGGTCATGTACCTCGACGTGTCGATGATGAAGACTGGTGCTGGCGCAGGACATCGTCTTCATCTCACCCCTCGGGGTCCGGCTCAAGTACCTACTGCGGCTACACTTCACAGCTTCCAACAACGTGGCCGAATACGAGGCTCTAGTCAACGGTCTCCACATCGCCATCGAGCTCGGGATCCGACGCCTCGAGGTCCGAGGCGACTCCCATCTCGTCGTGGATCAGGTCATGAAGGAGTCGACGTGCCAGAACCCCAGAATGGCCGCCTACTGCAAGCTGGTGCGGTTGCTCGAGGAGAAATTTGACGGCCTCGAGCTCAACCACATCGCGCGTCGGTACAACGAAGAGGCCGATGAGTTAGCAAAAATCGCATCCGAAAGGGCCACGGTCCTGACGGGCGTATTCGCCAATGACCTCCACAAGCCCTCGGTCAATGCCGATCCCTCAGGGGCTGAGGGGAAGAAGAAGACCCCCGAGCCCCCAGGAGAACCCGGACCTGTCTCCAAGCCACGCAAGCCCCTCGTGGGCTTACCGACCCTTCCGACAAAGGGGAGTCACCCTGAGACCCTGGCTGAGGACGGCGATGAAGCCGAGGCAATGGAGATCGAAGCCGAAATGAACGACGACGAGCCGGACTGGCGCGAGCCGTTGGTCAGCTGGCTTCTCCGAGGAGTTTTACCCTCGGACATGACCAGAGCACGACGACTGGCTCGCAAAGCCAAGTCTTTCGCTATGATCGACGGCAACCTCTATCGACGGAGTCCCTCGGGTGTGCTCCAGAGCTGTATCCCTTTCAAACAGGGCAAATGCGTGCTTGAAGAGATACACGCCGGAGCCTGCGGTCACCACGCAGCGCCAAGGACCCTTGTCGGTAACGCCTTTCGACAAGGCTTCTACTGGCCAACCGCCGTGGCCGATGCTACTGAGGTGGTACGCTCCTACGAGGGGTGCCAGTACTACGCTCGGTAGATCCACCTGCCGGCTCAAAGCCCTCCAGACGATCCCACTCATTTGGCCGTTCGCCGTATGGGGACTGGACCTTGTCGGGCCCCTCCAGAAGGCGCCCGGGGGCTTCACCCACTTGCTTGTCGCCATCGACAAGTTCTCGAAGTGGATCGAGGCTCGGCCAATCGCCAAAATCAACTCGGCACAAGCGGTGCTATTCTTCACCGACATCGTCCACCGGTTCGGTGTTCCGAACTCTATGATCACCGACAACGGCACGCAGTTCATCGGAAAGAAATTTCTGGCCTTCTGCGACGAGTACCACATACGTGTGGACTGGGCAGCCGTCGCCCTACCCGAGAACAAATGGCCAGGTAGAACTGTGCCAACGGCATGATTCTCCAAGGCCTTAAGCCGAGGATATTCAACCGATTGAATAAATTCGGCAAGAGGTGGCTGACGGAGCTCCCGGCAGTGATATGGAGTCTAAGGACTACGCCAAGCCGAGCCACGGGCTTCACGCCCTTCTTCATGGTGTACAGTGCAGAGGCCGTCCTCCCCACGGATCTGGAGTATGGCGCCCTGAGGGTCCGAGCCTACCATGAACAGGGCAATCAAACGTCCCGCGAAGACGCGCTGGACCAAGTCGACGAAGCCCGGGACATGGCCCTGTTGCACTCGGCCAAGTACCAGCAATCCCTACGCAAGTACCATGCTCGGCGCGTCCGAGGCCGAGCCTTCAGCTTAGGCGATTTGGTGCTACGGCTCAGGCAGGATAACAAAGGGCTCCACAAGCTCACTCCGCCGTGGGAAGGACCGTTCATCGTCGCTGAGGTGCTACGCCCCGGCACATACAAGCTCGCGAACGAGAAGGGCGAGGTCTACAGCAACTCTTGGAACATCGAACAGCTACGTCGCTTCTATCCTTAAGATTCCAAGCATTGTACTATTTTGGAAATCTTGAAATCAATGAAAAGACCCGACTTCTACTCTTTTTACATGATTTTTATATTTTCAATCCCAGCCTACACTCGGGAGTGAAATGACCCCTTACTTCACCGCACAGTAAAAGCGAGGCTTGTCCTAAGCTACGGAAAGGCCGACCCTCCCTCGGGGGCTAGGACGGGGGGAACCCCCGGACTTTCCCGAGATTCAACAATTTTGGAAACGCAAAAATTTCAAAACTTGTCGAATTCATTTCTCCCTAAAACACGCTTCCTTCCGGAAATCAAGCATGAACTTATAGAATTCGGAAGAATGAGGGAAGCCCCAGAGAACAGAGCCGGCCGAGTCGGAGACCGCTTACGCTCCAGGGCCACAGCATCTCCCCTCGCCACTCCGCGCTTCGAAGGCTAACCCGCACTCGGAAGAAAACCTATAAGATCTACACTCGGCCAAGGGAGGAAGCTCGGGAGGAAACGCCTAAGCCTTTTTTCTAAGGATTCTTTCTGCCAAAGTTCCTAGGACATCGGCTGCGTCTATGCCGCTAAAGCTACGACACCCGAAAAGCGTCCCCCGAGGCTCGATGGCCCGGGCACAGGATCGGCAAGAAAAAATGCCTAAGGAAAAAAAGCACGAAACAAAACGAAACAAACATTCAGCAAATATTTACATAAATATTGAGGCCACGAAGAGCCATATTGTTTGTTTCCTCTCAAGCCACTTACGAAAGGTTACTTTTTACAAGGGCACTATGGCCCGCTTCTTCTTCACGGCAGGTTCAGCGGAGGGAGCTCGACCTCGGCTTGGAAGAGGCCCGCCAGCGCTTCTCCTGGCTCCTTCATCGAATCCTCCAGCGCCAGGAGCTCGGCGTCGTCGGCTTCAAGGAAGCCCTCGCTGACAGGGCCGGCATCAAAATTCCCGTACTGGGACTTCACGACCGCCAGTGTCTTTTGGACACCCGTCAGAAGGGCCTCCTTGATCCGGCCGCTCATGCTGCCGTGGAGTGCCTCCAGTCAGCTCCGGAGCGACATCCCCGAGGGTTCTCCACCGGTGCCGACAGAGTCACACAGCGCCCGCGCGACCTTCTACAGGTCCAGGTGTTCGGCCACCTCACCGTCGTAAAACACATGCAGACCTGTGGGAGCAAAGCACGAAGATGAGTAAAAATACAGTGAGCAACCGAGACGAGCAGAATGGAAAAAATACAACGCTGCCCTTACGGTTAACCTCTTCCCGAGCCTTCTGTGCCTCCTTCCCGGCCAAGTCCGCCACGCCGAGCGCCAGGCGCAACTCCTCCCGAGTCTCATCCAGGTCGAGAGCCAAGGCCACGGCGGCCAAAATCTTCTCGGCGGTGAGCTCTCGGGCGGCGTCGCGCTCCCTCGTCATCGTGGCCAGAGCGCTCTCCAACTCCTGCACTCGCGTCACCGAGGCAGCGGCTCGGCCCTGCGCCTCCACGACCACCCCCTTCAGGATAGTGTTGTCGATACTAACTTTGGCAAGCTTGGAGGTCGCGACGACGAGCTCGCCCTGGGCGCGGGCAAGGGCTTTCCCCTTGAGATCGAGCTGCTTCCAGAGCCCGAGCCCGCCACGAAGGAAGCGGGACTTGTCTCGGGAGGTGTGCATGAGGTCCTGGAAAAAGGAAGAAGCGGAAACGGTAAGAACAATGCTCATATGTAGGAAAAATTTACAAGACACAGGGATTTACCTGAAGCTGGGCCGGGAGGTCCTTCTCGAGGACGTCGGCGATCGCGCGGAGCCCCGCCGCCGAGCTAAACCCGAGCTCCGAACGGCGTCCCACTTGGGGGCCTCGAGGTCGTCCCGGAGCGAGAAGACGGGCGGCGCCTGAGGGTCCGCGAGGTCCGCCCACTCGATCCGGGAGGCGGTTAGCTCCTGAGGCTGAGGTCCCCTCAAGGTCAGCGCCCATGGGCCTTCCTCACGGGCGAGGGAGCTCCTGCACTGACGTCCACGGCCGATGACCCCGTGGCGGCAGGCTCCGTGGGGGCGGCATTGGCTGGTGCTCCCGAGGCGTCTCCGGAACCGACGGTCGAGACCTTGGAAGCCCGCGCTGGCTCCGCCTCTAGGTCGATCACGGGCACGACGACGGCGGCCGCCGCCGAGATAGCCTCCCTCGTGGGAGGAGCCTCGGACGCCATGGGCGGACATGTGGGGGGACGGACTTCCTCGCCCGACGACCGAGCACTCCCCCCGGCCGTGTCATGGCCCCGTACCTTCAGGACCTTCAGGTGCGACACCTGGAGGTCCGCCCCCGAGCGTTTCCTAAAGCATAGAAGGAAGAAAGGAGCGCTCATGAAAGGATCTCCACTAGAAGAAATTACAAGTAAAGATACTTACTTCGTCTTCGGAATCACCCTCTTCTTCTTCGCCGCGCCCACGCTCGGCGAGACGACGGATGGAGCAGGCTGTGCCGGCGGCGGAGGAGTGGGCGCCAACCCGGCGTCCGGGCCAGCGCCGCCCAGTGACAAGGGCTCCGCCTGGGCGCCGGGGGTCGACCCGACGTCACCGCCCCTTGGCGGGGAACCTTGAGCCTGGGAGGGCCCCAGCTCAAGCGCCGGCGTCTTAGGGCCGGTGGGCTTCGGCTCCGGCGGCGTCTTCCCAGCACTCCCCCCGCCTTCGGTCGCCGCGCCGACCAACGACGCGTCGACGGGGAGGGTCCGCCGAAACAGGGGACCCTTGGTCCCCCCACTGGGGCCTCGGGGCATCTCGGGCGCCGGGCCTGAGCCCATCCCCGGTCCCTCCGGCCGAACCACGCTGCTGATGGCGGGCTAGAGCCCCGCCTCCTGATGTCGCCCTGCCAGGAGCCGCGTCCTTGGACGCTGGTCTCCGGCAGGTTTGCCCGAGGGTTCGGATCACGAACCCCGGCACTTCCGCCGGCGGACGCTGACAGCGGAGCCGTTCCAGACTCATCAGTGCCCACCGCGGGCTGTGTGGCCGCAAGCGGCCGGTCAGATTCCATCAAATCAAAGATGGAAAAAATCATATTCTTCATCATCGTCGTCGCCGTCATCATCGGTGGGGGTATCCACCTCAGGCTCCCCGGCCTCCCTCAGGCAGCGGCAGGCGCTAGGAGGACTCCTCCACCTTCTGCGCCCTCTTCTGCTTCTGGGCGATCGCCTTGTCTTTCCTCGCCTTCTCCTCCGTGGCCCAGAGGCGGTTCTAGGTTCGCCGCTCTTTATCCTCCGGGACGGGCGGAAGGGAACCCTTCCCGGTCCTCGAGAGGCCCTACGAAGAACGAAGAAGAAAGGTCAGGAGGAAGATGGGGAAACCAGCTGGCCCGATCAAACGAACGACACATACCAATGCCGGGAAGCCCGCGCAGGGACGCAAAGGCACCCGGTTCACCTCCTCCCAGGTGGGATAACCCCCCACCATGTAGCCGACGCGGCGCATGACCTCCGCCTCGCCAAGGTCACGGGCCAGCATCGCCGTGCCCTCCCGCTGCGACCCGGTCACCATCTGATGAAGCGTCAGGTGGCGCTCCATCAGAGGTAGCACCATCCGCATGTGGAAGTTCCCCGCCACGCCAGCCCCTGTAAGGCCCCTTTTGTTCAATTCCTTGAGCGCGTCGAAGTACACGTCTAGGTGCTTTGACTCCTTTGACGGGCACCCCCGCTCCCATTAGGGAAGGGGAGCCATGAGCGCCCTTCCAAAGAACTTGGGGAAGAGACCCCCATCGTTGCGAAGGTAGAACCAGCCGCTGTGCCACCCCTTGTTGGAGGAGGGGGCCTTACAGGGGATGTACGACGAAGAGCGGATCACGAGGCCGCACCCCCCCGCGCGCTGGATCACCCGTGGATTCTTTGCGCCGACCCACTTGGTGTACCAGTCGACGCGGGAAATGCGGCGCCACAGGTTCCAGTGCGGGGGAACCCCGAAGTAGCCTTCACACAGGGCGGCGAAAATCGACGCCTGTGTGATGGAATTCGGGGTGAGGTTGTGGAGCTCCAGCCCATTCTCGAAGAGGATGGCCCGGCATAAGTGGCTCGGCGGCGAGCCTGAGTCCACGCTTGTGGTAAGCAACGAAGCTCACCACGTACCCCTCGCCGGGGTTCGGCTCCTCGTGGTCGCGCGGCGGCACGGCCCACTCCAGGTGCTGCGCGTCGGCAAGAGGACTGCAGCAGCCCCAGAGTGACGAGGCGCTCCAGCTACGCCTCCATCACAGTGCTCCTCGGCCACGGCTCAAGCCTGAGGACGCCGGCAGGCAGCCGCGGCAGCATCGGTGGCAACGCCATCGGTGGCGGGGGCGTCGGTGGCAGCGACATCGACAGCGGCAGAGGAGGAATCGATGGCAAGAGAAGGGGGAAAGGGCTGCTGAGAAGAACGATGACCGCTGGCAACAATCTTTCTCAAGCAGGCAACGAAGGCGAAAGAGCAGGCGACGAAGGTAAGAATGCGAACGGTCGTGCGAGCGAATGGCTAGGGTAGAAAGAAAAAACCGTAAGTTTTTCTTATAAACTCCGCCGGCGGATCGTGGGTGGATGTGGAGGATCCCCGCATTAACTGCACGGGGCCCGCCACGATCCCCACGCCGCCGCCATCGCCGCGCACGGAAACCGCCTCGACTGAGCCGAACCGTCGCGTCCGTCAGGCGTCGCGCCTCAAAAGGTGAGCCTGAATCATTACAACTGCGCACCTCAATTCCGCCTACATTTTCTCCTTCCCAACGAAGGAACCCCGGGCTCGGGCGCCCGTTACGTTCCCAGGGGATCGAAGAATGGCCCTCCGTGGCTCGAACAGTCGCCCCAGGGAAACCGAGTTAGGGACAGCTAGTGGATGGGTCACGAAAACGGCCAGTATCCCGACGCCCGAAACGTCACAAGGGACATCCCATGCTGTGTCCAAGTCCTAGTAGCGTGTCGGTTACGTGGAATCCCTCCGTGGGAGGCATCAGGCCATCGGGACCCATCGAAGGGACCCGACATCCACTAACTGACCCTCGGGAAATATTTGGAGTGTGCTCATGCCACTAGCCGACCCCTAACGAACGGGGCACGGGCCTCCACTTGGACCAACCCGTTTGTAGCTCACCGGAAATGCCGACTCGTGCCCCAGCGGGGAAGTCGAGCAGGACCAAACCTTCCTCTTCCTGAAAAAAGAGCGTGAAGGTCGAATTAAAAAAGACAGGGAAGAACCCGACCGATCTCCGATACGAAAATGGAGGCTCGGGAACTTACCCTGCACCTTGGAAAGACCACCGAACGACCTCCCAACACGATGGGAGGCTCGGGGGCTCCGCTTCCAAGGAAACAACCCTCCTAAATAAATCGAAAAACACCCGAGGACTAACAAACATGATTCTAAGCCTTTGAAGGGATATATCATCCCTCCAAAGCCTCAGGGGCTACACCCGGCGGGTGCGCTCAGCGCGCACCCACTGGAAAAAACAACCCATACTTTATCTTTTTTGATAGGAAGAACCAGCGTGAACCTGTGGGGGAGTGCCTTCACTCCGCCACAGGCTCGGGGGCTACTGTCGGATACCAAAGTTTGGGGTACCCAACTTCAATGCAAAAATGATCATTCCCAACACGGCCTAGCCCAAGTAAGGCCAGTGGAAGCCCACGAAGGCCACGCCCGAAGCCCACGAAGGCCACGTCTACGGAGGCCCATGACGTCATTGCACCAATGACAGCCAATTCTCCGATACACCCAAGCCTCCCCGGGAGAGCTCGGGAGAGCGGCACCCTCGGCGCCAATTCTCCGATTCGCCCGAGCCTCCCCGGGAGAGCTCGGGAGAGCGGCACCCTCGGCGCCAATTCTCTGATTCGCCCGAGCCTCCCCGGGAGAGCTCGGGAGAGCGGCACCCTCGGCGCCCAAATCTCCGATTCGCCTGAGCCTCCCCAGGAGAGCTCGGGAGAGCGGCGCCCATTCTCCGATTCACCCGAGCTTCCCCATCCCCCTCGAGCGCAATCTCACAAAGGCATCCAAGGCACCGGTGACGTCAGCAGATTAATCTTGGACCACAAGAGACCTCTTTGACCACTTTACAAGCACTGTCCCGTCAGGCGAGATTCTCGACGCGACAGTGCTTCGCACGCCCCTGACGGCCATACCACATGTTAGGATTTCCCTGGCAGCGGATTTGATAGGCCCACTACGGCCGTCCCCTCCACTGATATGGTCTACGGTGCACCGCCCCATTTTTCACCGGGGTCTATCAACTACGACTGTGACAGTCCGACCGCCTGACGATGGGCTACGCAAGAACGGGAAAAGCGCCCACTGCACTGTCCACTCGAAAGGACGAGCATGCCTTCCATCTGGGCCTACCTAACCCTCGGGAAGTACTGTCCAAAGGCCGTAAATACGCCCGAGGGGACATATCACCCTGCTCCATCCCATCACGCCTCCAGGAGTCCCGAGCCTCAGGAGACAACGCCCCGAGACGACTCGCCCTCTTCTCACATCGTGCGGAAGGACAGCCATCAGCTGTGACCTTACGGCATGCCATAATCCAATGACAGTTGTCGCCTTGGAACTCACCAAGATCGTGCCGACCACTACGGCCATACCCCGGAGACGCGGAGAAAAGACCATAGCTAACGATAGTCAAGGAACGACAACTCCCCACTGTAACATACGTAGCATTGTAAGCGCTGCCCTTGCCTCTCCCTTGCGACTATAAAAGGGAGAGCAGAGGCCAGCTTTAGAGAACGACCCCCGGAAGTCCTAAGCTCTCACTCACACATACACACCAACAGCAAACGACTTGCATACACTTAGACACTCACAAGAGACCTGTGAGCACTTCCCTCTCTCGCCTAGCTTGTAACCCCCTACTACAAGCACCCCAGTGCAAGGCAACACGACTCTCCTCTCCACTGGACGTAGGGCTTGCTTGGCCTGAACCAGGTATAATCTCTGTGTTCCCTTTGCACACCATCCGTAGCCTCAACCGTAAAACACATATTTACTAGCTGGTGTTAGCCCCGCTAAAACTAGCACCGACAGCTCCTCTGTCTCATCACTGGACGGTCTTGAACCTAGTTAGAACACTTCACTGTTCCCTGTGAAAATACGATACCTGGAATACTCCCGGTGAAGGCTACATTGACTACCGTACGCTTGCGGTATATCCGTTTGCCACTTCTGGTGTCAATAGCTGCCCCGGCTTTGGATTTTCCAGGCCCTTCTCATTCTGGCTCCCAGCAGTGTCCCAAGAAGAAGAGCCATCTCTCCCTGCATGCTTCAGAGGATCTTTGGGACTTGTATGCATGCCTCTCAGTCTGCACACAAGGCTCGATTAGAGATCAGGGAGTTACGAGAGGTTCAGGGGCTGCGACAGATTGACCATCCTACACCTCCACCAGAGTTCAGCGAGATGTCTGGTTCCGACGTTGAGGACGTCGATTGGGACCAGCTAGCACGCGAGGAGGCGGAGGACCGTCCCGGCACATCGTCCTGTGGCGTACGCTTCAACGCCACCACTCATCGCCAGGGTCGTGCCGTTGTCGAGTCCGATGATGATGAGGAGGACGAAGAAGAAGAAGGCAACGACGAGGACAACGACAACGAGGACGAGGAGTCTAGTGAGGATAATGATGAGTAGTTGTATCTGACTCTCTTCTCTTTTCTTCTTTTTTGGTGCTTGTTGCCAAAGGAAGGAGAAGGGGATTAGTGTAATACCCCGGGTATTACGCTTAATTAAAAATGCCATGTCATCATGTTTAAATTAATCATCTGCATATGATTATGCTTAGGGCTTCTAGAGTGCTTTGATTATGTTTGGTAATGATTGAGCAATTAAACCTTTGATTGGAAATAAAGAATTTAATTAAAAGAAAGTTTGAATTAAGCCCTAATTAGCCTCAAAAACCTAATTCAAAAACTATAAAGAATCTAATGGAAGTGTCTTAATAAAAGTTGAAGATCTTTTAACTGGAACAACTTTTATTTTTGGAGATTTTGAAATTTTGTAGTGGAAATTCAAATTAACCTCAAATCAATGTTTTAAAAATTGAATTTGAAACACCATTTCAAAAATTACTTAGAATCTAACAAAACTTTCTTAATTAGAGTTGTAGGGTTCACTGAGTAGAACAACTTTCATATTTACCATTTTTCAAGTTATTGAGAAAATTTAAAAGTAATTTTAAAAAATCAGTTTGACATTCAAATCATACTTTTACCCCCCTTTTATATATTTTCAAATCCGAGTAGAATTTGGACTGGGTTCAAAAAGCAAAATTGATATACAAGAAATTTGCTACAATTTTTATTTTGGGTGCATCAACTGATTCAAATTGCATAGGGTATTATTGGATCAAATAGACTTTGACCTTGAGCTGGTAGCTACTGTAGCCAGAGGGGGGGTCCCCCTGTTCATCTTCTCCCTCCCATACGCGCGTGCCGCGGCCAGCGCCGGGCTCGTCCGGCCGGCCAGGAGCCCGGGCGTCGCTGTGTCGAGCTCCCCAGGGGGGGCCGGACCCGCTTGAACTTATCCCAACCACCGCCCCAGCCTATAAGACACCACAGCGCCACACCTCCTCGTTTCTTCTCCCCGCGGTGAAGTTTCGAGCTCGTCAGTGTCCGACGAAATTCGTCGTGCTCCAACCACCTCCTCACTCTCCATCCCATAGCTAGGTAGCCAGCTCACTTGCGCACCGCCTGACGCACTCAGAGTGCGCTGTGGTGGTCCGTTCGTGCCGGAGCACTCGTCGTCGTTGCCGCGGCCGCTCGGGAGCGCCGCCTCGGGCAATCTCAACGCGACTAGCCTACAGTGGTGAGCCTTGCTCCGCTTGAGCTTGTGTTTTATACTCTATAGCTTTGATGTTTGCTCATGCGCGCGCTGGTTCTTCCAGTGGTGCTCTAGGGTCGTCGGAACGCAGGGTCTCATCGCCGGAGCACCGAACCGCAACCACCGCTGCCGTCACGCTCGTCGCTCCGAGGCATTCCAGCCCCAACCGACTACCGGTCTAGGACCGTGGTGAGCTCCTGAGTCCCCACAAACCTTTTCCCGTGACTTTACCGTATTGCACCGGCCGGAGTCGGGTCGCCGTGCCGCCGAGTCCGCCATGGACGAGTTGTGCTCGTCGGAGGGGCTAGGGGTTAGGGGATAAGGGTGCTAAGCGGTCCACTAGGTGCTAGAGGTCATGTAGCCGCGGTCGGGTTCGTCGCGGAGGTCGTCGCCAGCGGGTACCACGGCGAACCGCTGTGTGCGCGCGCGAGCAGGCGTGTGGCGAGAGGAGGAAGAGGGAGCTGACGACGGGGGCCCGCTGGTCAGCGTCCCTGGGTGAGAGTGAGAGAGGGCGAGCAGGCGAGCGGGCCGCGCTGGGCCGGCCTGGCTTAGCTGGGCCGCCTCGGGCTGGAGTGCGCTTTTCATTTTTCCAAGGAATTTGTAATGTCTTTTCATTTTTATTTTAGTTCAACAGTGCAGCAGTTTGTGAATTTTACTAGAATTAATGCCTAGGTCCCATAGCCATGGAAATTTTTGGTAGACTCTCTGATGTATGTATTATTTAATAAAAATGTTAAGTATGTGTTTTGGACATATTCTACAGCAACTAAAAATCAGCAATTTAATTCAAAAAAGCAATTTTGATGAATTTTAATTAATTCCCTGTTGATCCAAAAATCATAAAAATTTATTTGGTACTGTTTTAGGATGAGAGCTATCTGTTGGCAAAGTTTGGGCACAACTGAAATTAGTTTGGTTAGTTATTGATTATATGTTTGATTAAAAGATTAATAAAAGAAATAGAAAATCTTAATGACTTAAGTTTGGTGTGATTTTGGATTGGTCGTGGTTCTAGGTCAATCACCCTTTATGACCTAGGGCTTAATGAATTAGAATGATCATGGTTAGCCTGTGGTAGGGTTATGATCAAGTCTGTATTATTTATTATTGAATCTTATCTGTCATTTCATATTACATCGTATTCATACATTCATTATTGCACACGTGTAGTGACCGAGAATACTGAGGTGAAGCCCGAGGTGACAGTTGAGGAGCCTATTGCTGAGTTTGTGCCAGGGTTTGATATTTGCGGCACCGATCCCGACCCGACTCTTTTTACAATCCAAGGCAAGCCCCGATGCATTTGCCCCATCTTGTATTTAAAAATGTTTTATCACTTGAGTCAATCTACTGCATTAGGTTAATAGGAGTTGACTGTTAACCTATTGATGCATTTCCTTTCCTTGACCACTGATTACCCTCGATAACCTAGTTTATTTAAAATATTTAAAAATGCTTAGCCCTGCTTAATTGATTTAGATTTGCATAAAATGCTATTTTGAAATATGATAATATGCAAAGGATGAATCATTGAAAGGGAAGGGTATGGTCTTCATTGATTGGCAGTGTACTTGGCCAATCCATTGTCATCAATGGGGATGGGTTTTCCGGATGGTGGTCATATGTTTGGGTTAGAGTCCCAACTTATCGTCGCCAACGGAAAAGGGATGTGAAAACCGGGTGGTTACCAGGGTATTTGGGTTAGAGTCCCAATGCATGGTATCCAACGGAAAGTATTAGGGACCGTTCGTTGTCGGCCTGCTATGATCGAGACCTTGCAACTAGCCACATACTACGGGAAGCCCTATCTCCGGTAGCTCTATTGCTTGAACCGACAACCACGCACTGGGAGTGGAGAGATGGCGAGAGTAGCGTGTACCCTCGTGGCCGTCGTGCCTGGAGATGAGAGGAGTACTGTGCTCTCGGGTGGCAGAGGACCGGTTCAGAGATAGAAAAGCCGTGGTAGACGGGGTTGGTATATGCAAGCTTAGGTGCTACATATGCAGTGTGGTTAGGGATCTCCAGCTGGGTACTAATCGATTCGAATCATCGTTGCTCCTCGGTTATGGAGACTTGATCCTCACACCTACATCGAAAAGTGGTTCGAAAGTAGGATGTTTTTGAGAATGAATAAGTAAATTGGTTTGATGGACATATTAGTAAAGAATTGTGAGTTATTACTATTGACTATTAATAAGGATTATTAAAATACTGAGAACAGGATTAGTAATGCTCTTTCCGCAAAATATCTTGACTCTTGCTAAAGCCTTACCTTGACTACCCTCAGCTTGCATTCCTGAATCCCATTTCTTTTTCTTAGTCGGGTAAGTCTTGCGAAGTACCCTAGTACTCAGGGTTTGTTAACCCCATTGCAGGTAGTCAGCAGCAGGAGGTTTGTCTCGCCCCTTGCTGCGTGACCATCATTCAGGATAGTGAAGAAGAGTGAAGAGGACCTGTGGGCAGGGTCCGTGTTTTATCTATCTTATTATGTTATGTCGTTGTTCTACTACTGCTACTACTGTTTGAACTATGGTCTGTAATAACTGTATTTGAATTCTATTTGAACAACCGGTTTGTAATCTAAGTACTAGTTAAATCTTCCACACTTTTACTCTGATGTATTTTATTATGAAATGTTGTAATCCTGTAATGGCTTCGCAATGGGATCCTGTCGGAGAAACAGGGTGCTGAAGTAACCCAGTAGGGCTGCCTAGATCATCTGGGACACGGGCCCTGGCTGTCAGAGGTCATTAGTGACAATGACAGGTGCCTGTGGGCCATGTGATTTAGGCGGTTCTGTTACAATTAGAGAGGGGTACAACAACTTTTTCATCATTTTTACTAGTGTTCAGCTTGTAAGCTAGCTTAGTGTTGAGATCTTGTGAGAGCTAGTAGTTGTAGAGTTGAGAGTGTTTCTCAAACTCATTTGTCTTGTAATAAGTACTTTGTTGTATTTTTTTCATTTGAATGTGAACCTTAGTACTTTCTTTGAGAACCAGTCTATGGTTGTGCGTAAACTTGTTGAATATTACATATGATCTGTGTAGGTGCTTTGCTTCCGCGAAGCTACAGTCTTCAGGAAGAGCGGCAGTGCCTGCCCTATCTGACGGCAGCAGCTTACTCTGATTGTTTCACATGTCATTCGCATCATGTTTATATTCTTGACACTGTGTGTTGCACCCCACAGAGACCATGGATGTAGGAGGAGACCTCATTTCACTCTAGTGTGTGAAACTTAGCCTTTCATGCTAAGTTGGAAATTCAAATTCCATTCACACATTCAGGGGGGAGACTCTACATTCAAAATCTCATTTAAATCTCGTTGTACCTTATCTTTTATAACTCTAATCGTGTTGTCATCATTCACCAGAAAGAGGGAGATTGTAAGTGCAATCAAGCCCTAAAGTGGGTTTTGGTGATAATGACCACGCGATTAGAAGACTAATGAGATTTATCGAGATGATGGACAGGCAAAAGCAATTAGGAGGATGTATTCTTATGCAGATGAACCCCTAACAACTAAAGGATGCGGCATTCGGCTCAAAGGAGGTTTAAATTCAGTTTTATTTTGAATTTGAGTATAGGAAAGCCGTACTACTAAGGGGGATGCAAAATACAGGTTTGAAAGTATGACCAAGTGCAAATCTTTACACCAAACATCCTCATTTCCTCTGCCTTAGACAACCATAAAACTCTAGCTCATTCTGCTCCTGTCTAGGCAGCACGGCACTGCCGCTACTTGTTCTGACCGTTAGACTTGAGGGGGTTTATTAGTCTTCGTCCCGTCACCCCTAACGGTCATCTCTGCCATTTGCTCAGTCTCCAGACCAGAGAAGCTCCTCTCTTGCTCTCTCTCTCTCTCTCTCTCTCACTCACTCCCAACAAGCTCTCTACTCTTCATTTCGAATCCAAGTTTGAATCTTGAAGAGTGTGAGCTGAATCTCAGCAAGAACAAGCTTCTCCCACTGATCTTCAACTTTCTCAAGCACTTGGTTCGCGTTCAAGCCGGTGGTTTGCATTTGTTACTCTTGGAGCTTGCTCCTAGCCGGCTAGAGCGTCGCCCGGAGAGCTTGCCAATCTTGTGGCAGCCCCAGGAGGTTTGTTTTACCCTCAGAAGCTAGTGGAATCACCCCCTCTTTTCAAGAGTTAACTCTCTTGACTTGAGAACGAGGATTAGGGCTTTGTGAACCCAAGTTTCCTTTGTGGAACCTCAACAACGTGGAGTAGGCAAGTCTTGGTGGCGAGCTGAACCACGGGATAAATCTTGCGTCACTTGTGTTGCTTGCTTTACTCTCTACTTGTTGAGCTTATTGTTTTCTAGGGTTTGGTCCCGATCTACTTTTTGGTGGTGTTCTAGGCTCTACGCATCCTCACGAACCTCAGTAAATTACTCGATCTAAATTTCATTGGGTAGATTTTGAACTGTGTTGAATTTATCTCTGGGAGGCCAGCACTGCCACTCTGGGAGCAGCAGTGCCGAGCAGCCCGGCAGTGCCGCTCTGAGGCCGGCACTGCCGCACCTGGTACTAACCTTCGTTCGCGAAGAAATTTCACAGGCCTATTCAACCCCCCCCCATCTTGGCCAGTCCGTGATCCTACAATGTCCGCTGAAAGATCATGTCACAGACCATCATACATATATCATTAGATATTTCCTAAAATTTATTTCCATCTTATTACCAATAGAGTTTGTATTCCCTTTCATTTGTCCATACATTGCGCATGTTTCTTAGACAAATATCCCGCGGCAACGCGCGGGGTATTTATCTAGTTACCTTAAATGCGGATGTATCACTTATTGGATTTATCTCATAGCCTTGGAGGTTATTAAACTTTACCATGTATGCGTTTGTATCGTGATGGACACATCTCATGACTTATTATTGGCTTATATATAAAGAGGTTTAATTTGATGATTAATCAACTTGTAGTTTAAATAGCTTGTTAAAGCAGTTTACTTGCTGACATTTTATATCTCACCGCCCCCCCCCTTTCCTTTCTTTCCAGGTACTCAGGTGTCTTTGCTTGAAGGGTGGGAAAGTAGCGGCACCTTTGCACACTAATGCCACAATGTAATGTTAGAAAATATGAATTGTAGTAAGGAAGTGTTTAGAAGAGGGCTTATACTTGTGGTTCTTGTCGAGATTGTTTTTCTATAGCCCATTCTTGATGCTTATCTACTCATTAGGGTGTTATACCTTGTTGGTTGAGCTTATTTACTCATCTCTATATGTTGTTGCTTCCGCGTTGCCCTTGTTTTAAGGGGAGATGCTGCCCAAAATTTCTATTAGTCGGCTTAGTGTGTTGTGGTTTGGTGGCATCTTTGGTTGGTGTGGTTTGGGGTGTTACAGTTGGCATGCTTGCGAAGAGGGGGACGAAAGGCACTCGATCTGTGGTGTTGTTGAGCACAGTCTCAAGGTATTGATGGGAGCACCTCATGTAGTGCTATGCATGTGAATATGTGATGCCACAAGTATTTTGACTTTGAGTATTTGCAAAACAAATATTTTCTTGGGGCGCTATGAAAGTGTTGTTTTGTACGGAAAATAAACATGTTTGTTACATCTCATAATCTGCTTATGGGCAAAATTAGCTGAAACCAATAGCCAAGCAAAATGCCTTTTTACAGCTTATCTTTGTCACGGTTCATATTGTCAGTCAATTTTTTTTCCAACACATTATACAAACCATGGTTTTATGTAGAAGAAATTTGTGAATAAGACAAAATTGAGACCTTGATAACAAGTTTTCATACTGTTGGTAAGCGTATTTGGAACGAGGAGAATACGTGATTGTATTGATTATGTCAGCGTTGAATACCTATATATAGCCAAAGAGACAGCTACTTGTATGGTGAAGCCTCTTTCTTCCTGGTCTTTTTTCTCTCGAACTTAGCTATATGCCCTTAAACAAAAATCTATTCCTTCTATGGTCTTCCGTCTAGTTCAGGCTACTAAGGGTGTTAAGTATGGGGTAATATTGTGCCCCTAAACGTGCTCAGATAAAATCGCAACTAGAAACTTGAAATTCTCTTACGGTGCACTTACCGTCAGGGAAAATAAAAATATCATCACAAAAATGTACTTATCGTCATAAAAAATAAAAATATCATCATGAAATTCTCTCACGGTGCACTTACCGTCAGGGCTAGCTTGACAGGGTAATTCCAGTTTTGGCTGACATTGGTCAAGAAATTTTAAGTTTCCAGTAGTGAATAGTCATGATTATATTGGAATGGGGAGAATACATGATTTTTTTTGAGGAGAGGGAGAATACATGATTGTATTGATCATGACAATGTTGAGTACATATAGCCAAATGGTTAACCGGATAGGCAAGCCCATGGGCAGCATTGGCGCACTGTACTCCCTCCAGTTCACAAAAATACTACCTACAGGTTAGGCATCGATAAAAGTAGTTTATATTTAACTAAATTTTTAATAAATATTATTTAATTATGACCTTAAATTAATTTATTATGCAAGTACGCTTTGTACTTAATCTAATGATATCTATTTGATATCTTAAATATTAATTTTTTTATCTATAATTGATCAAATTTAGGCCCTGTTCGCTTCGTCTAAGAAACGCTTATTTTTCAGCTCTGGAACAGTATTTTCCTCTCATAAAAAATCAGCAACAGCCGAAATCAGCTCAGCTTATCAGCTCCAGCGAACAGTGCCTTAGGCCATGTTCGTTTCGTCTAAAAAGCGCTTATTTTTCAGCTTTAAAACAGTATTTTTCTCTTAAAAAATTAGCAACAGCTAAAATCAGCTCAGCTTATCAGGTCCAGGCCAACAGAGCCTTAATATGCAAAACCGCGGCACTGTCCTAGAAGTGCATGTTTGCTAGACCGAGGGACATTGAAACACGAAACTGCGTTTTGCACGTATCCCACGCACAAATATCTGATTTGAAAATTAAACCACGTCACACCGCAATTAAATAGATGTGTCCAAAGTTGCATCTTGTACGTACTGCCTCCATGACGGTGTGTCCATGGGCAATACAAGTTGCATCTTGCAGGTCGTGCTGCGTTAATGCATGCAGACTGGCGGTTCCCGAAACTCAGGCCAGACCGTCCACTGCATATATGGCCTGTGTTCGGTGGTGCTGTAGATAAGCGTTGAAGTGCTGTAGAAGTGCTGAAATCTTGTGAGAGAAAAATACTGCTGAAATGCTAAAAAATAAGCGCTTATAAGCGCTTATACCCTCAACCGAACGCAGCCATGAAGATGAATGAGAAGTGAAAGAGGAGGGAGACACAACGTGTTCTTGTTCTCTCATGAACGACGCAATAACGGGTTCTTGTTCTCTCTCTCTCTGTCTCTGCGGTGATCAAGACAGGAGCTATTCAGCTTTTCTTCTCTGTGTGTATCATCTGTTCATCTTCGATTCTGACTAGCTATACGAATGCTGGAATAGGAACTTTTAGTATCCAAAATTCCAAAATTGTGGTCAGATATATTTCTCTGTCGCAAGGCGCCCTGACAGGAATATGGTGTACCTGATCAGCAAGTTGTTTATACATTACCTAGCACTATCATACACCGAATTACCTTATTATTAGTTACCTTATTAGTGTCAAATCCGTCAGAAAACCACCAAGGAAAAAAACTTATCTATTAACCATCAAACAAATTTTCATCAAGGATAGAGGAGATAAGGGAAAATATGGCGGTCTTGGCACTCAAGGTTTGATTTTAATTTCTTAGAGGCCGGCTGCAAAGAAATTCAAAATGTGTTCAAATTGGTTCTTGAAATTAAGTAAGCGGGTCCCTGAACAGTTTTTTCTATATACTATAAAAATGTAGGCTTCTAATCGCTAAATTAGGCTGTGTTCGCTTCAACTAAATAGCATATATTTTTTAGCTCTGGAACAGTATTTCCCCTCACAACAAATCAGCTTCAGCCAAAATCAGCTCAGCTTTTCAGCCAATGAAGTGGTTGCAGACATATACTGCAATGGAGGCATGGAGCTGAGCTCACAACAATGCAAATACTGCAAGGATTTGGTGATTACCGTATATTTGTCCCATGACAAAGAAAAGCTGAGCTCACATCTCACAACAATGCAAATGGAGCGCTCAAGGGCATGTGACGGATGCAGGAGAAAGCAACAACACAGGGTCACCCCCTTTTTTCCTTTGCACGTACTCTGGCATTGTTGCTGCAAAAAGCCCTTTAAACAGATCGTCCGATATCCTAAACGCGCTCGATCTAACAACAACTCCATCCATTACACGCATTGCAGCGCTGTTAGCTAGCTAGCTTTCGATCGATCACCTCACTCTCTACCACTACCACTACCTAGCTGATGCTGATGCTACACCTTTAATCCTTTTTCCTGGCTGCTGCTGCTGCTGCTGTCTGTCCATGGCCTTCTTTTAACAGTGAAAGATGCATTATATGCTGCCCTCTCTCTGGGACCACGAATGCATCCTCCATCGTCTTAACACACGATCGATCCCATGAACATGCATGCAATGCAAAGCACACCCTCATAGCCTAGCTCTAGCTAATCCTCCTATCCTGCTGTTTGTCGCCGGCCGTCGATAACCTCTGGTTGGTTGCTTTGCACGCTAGTGCTGCCTGGTGCGTGGGCCTAGGGTGAACTCGAGGTTCAACTCGCTGGCACACGACGTCGTCTCCGACACGCAGGAGTTCATGTCCGACAGGATCTCCAGGCTCTTGGACTGCATCGTCTGATCCTGCTTGCACAAATAAGTAATTAATCGATCGGTCGATAATCGATATGTTAGTTCAGTTGGCCGGCCTCAGTCTCACATGAACTAACCGAATTTTGCTATCTGATTATTAAGGTGCATGCAGTAGTGCAACAGGTTCAGTGTGTGCTTTTTAGAGTTCAATTATTCAGTGTGTTCTTGTGTAGTTCTCCAGTATATGTGATATGTATATATATCTACGTACCTTGAGAGATCGAGAATGCATGCTCATGCTCCCGGTGTTGGACTCGCTGGGAAAGCCGGTCCAGTCTTCCCTGTAGACACAACAGATCGAACAAAACCAACAACAGACAGAGAGCTCAGTTAGTACGGACGTCGTCGCAAGTAGCTCTAATTAATACTGTAACTACATGGAGATGCAGTGCATAAAAGAGCTAAAACTGTAACACTGCATGTTACTGTAATACTGTAACGGCAGTGGACCAAGTTATCAGGCAACCATATATATAGATTCTTAACAAAATATATGTATATAATAAGTATACGCAAGCTAGCTAGGGCAGTAATAAGAGCTGGTATGGCTGGGGAAAACAATTACTGATAGATTGTTACGCACTGGATCTTGCAAGGTCTATTACTGAAGCCAAAACAAGTGCGTGGATACACTATAGTAGTATACTACGTGTACATATTTGCACAGTAGCAGTAGTAGCAGTATGGTGTAAATATAATAAACTGTGTCTGCATGCACATATAATGAACTGACAAAAAGGCCACGGACATACATAATGAGGCCATAATTGAAGGAGGCACATACGGACACCTACGACTAGGCGATCCATGTCAAAAGGTTTGCTGGTCTCCATGAAGTAGGGTGCGCTATTTATTGGGAATTGATTCTTAGGAGAGCAGTAAGGGAGATGTGCATGTGGGTAAAAGAGGCTTCCCCCTTTTCATGACCTAATAAAGCTAGTAACTAAAGCGCCCAAATGCAGCAAAGCTCAAGATTTGATTGACAGTGTGTATGTTGACATCAGGCAAAAGTTCCTGATCCATGTCTAATTCTAATATAACACTACTCTTATTAGCTTACTGTTCTCATGCACACATGTGGTACTTATCATAAGATTAAATAAGCATGTACTATACATGTATGCACCTTGAGGAGCTATTCCAGAGGGCACCATGAGCACCGGTGCTGCTCCCATGATCGTTACAAGCAGCTAACCTTCCATGCCGAGCTGCTGCCGACTCCGGCCTGCCGGTGACATGCAGATCAAGCGAGTTGTCGTCGCAGATCTCGCCTGCCGATCCGTTCTCGAATCCATCAGCTTGATCTGCAGACCCGTGCAAAAGAAACAATTATTAGTCAACAAGCACAAGATTAGCATATGCATAGGAAAGGAAACACAAGTGATGCTGAAGATGGAGTAGCTGATCGATGAGAAGAAAAGAGGGAATAAAATGGAAGGCTGAAGCAGCAGCATAGGGCTCATCACTCATGTCATGTTAGCATTGATTCTAAAGCAAGCGCGCGAGCAAATAAAGCACAAATCTTGTACTATTCACCTGACGAAGCTGCCGGCCTTTCGGTGTTCTTCACGGTCCTGTACATCTGCAGCAGCAAGAGGCAGGCAGCAACATGGAAAAAAGATCAGTTTAGAGCCAGGCAAAGCATATCTATCTACCTGTATCTACGAACCACATTTGAAGCAACTTGCACTACAAATAGGGAATCTTTGGCAAATCATAAGATTTGCATTTTTCAGGAGGCAACATCGTGCATGGGCTGCCGCAAGATTTGATTTGACACCTTAAGGCAGAAATCAACAAGCAAGGGGAACCATTCACATTGTTGACACTATTGTGTCTGTGTGATTCATGTACTAGTACACTAGCAAAAAAAGAGTGTAGCAAGAGGAAAGTTGCTAGCAGCAACCCCATTCACATTGTTGACACTATTGTGTCTGTGTGATTGTAATAGTACACTAGCAAGAAAGAGTGTAGAATGAAACCTAGATGTGAGTGAAACCTGCATTTTTTTTTTTTGGCTTTTGAATGAAACCTGCATTTTAGATAGCTTGGTGGCCTAGATGTGAATGAAACCTGCATATTTTTCTTTTGCTTTTGAGACACATGGACCTTGCTAGCTAATGATGACCATAAGTTTCCATGCAAGGTTTTTAGAAGGGATATGATAGTATGATGGAGCAGGACCAATGGAGGAAGACACTACAGGGAGTTATATTGTGCACTGTTCAGGCTTTAGCCCCATCTGCCCAGCCCCCCCCCCCCCCCCCCCCCCCCCCCCCCCCCCCTTCTCCCCCTTTGCTCACTTTCTTCCACTTTGATGCATATCATCTGTTGCATGCACACACACATACAGCATCGAGCAGTGTGAACTGTGCACTAGTAGCAAGTAGCAACAGGCAAGGCAAGGCAGCCTCTAGCACTGATGCGGCAGCAAAACTACAAGAGCCAGCAGGGAGAACGGATCCCCATATTTGCATGTGTTTATGTTAAGCTGTTTCTGTTTCTCACCCACACCACACGGCTAGTTAATCTAGCTAGCTGGTGTTGCTATACTCCTCCTACTACTTACTACTACTAGCAGCTAGCAAGTGCAGTGCAGTTCTACGGTATACATATATTACTGTCACGGAATGATCAAAATATAAAATATAGGTGTAAATAAATTGTAAGTTGTGTGAGAAGAGGAAGGATCGGATAGGAGACTGAGTACCTGCAAGTGAGACTTGACATGAGCCAGGGTGAGATCCTTCACGTCCATGAGCTCAAGAACTGACTTGGGAGTTGCCCCTGGTAGTTCATCATCACAACAAGAAGCACAGGGTCATGGTCATGGATGAACACAGCAAGACGAAGAAGAAGCAGCCATGGAGGACGATGAACACAACACAAGAAAGGTAGCTAGAGAGACAGGCTAGCTAGCAAGGGCAGCAGATGCATGCACGCGCGTACTTTCGTGGCCGCCGAGGAGCTCAACGGCGTGGACGAAGCGCGCGTGGAGCGTGGACGTCCAGCGCATGCGCGGCGCCCTGGCGGCGCGCTTGGCCGGCGGGAACCCGGCGACGCGCGCGCCGACGCCGCACCCAGCGCGGCGCCAGGCGCCTGCGGCGACATGGCAGGGCTCGCAGAAGCACGGGCCTGCCGCCGCCGCCCCCGCCGCGTGCGGCGGCGGTGGCGGCGGCGGGAACGTCGGCGGCACCGCCGCGTGCGTGTGCGCGTGCTGGTACAGCGGCACCCCGCGTATCGGCCGCAGCATGGCGGCGGCCGCGGCGGCGTCGGGGTGGTAGTACAGGCCGCCGGCCGCCCCGCCGGCGGCGGCGTTGGGGGGCATCGGCATCGGCATCGGCATCGGCAGAGGCAGCGGCAGCGGCAGCGTCATGGGCATGGGCAGCTGCAGCGACGACGGCGCCATGGCCGCCGCCGCCGGGTTGTTGCCAGCAGGGACGACACCGCCGTTGCCACCGACGCCGCCGCCGCCACCTGCGGCTGCTGCCGCGAGGAACCTGGCGCTGAGGGCAGCGGCGCCGTGGTGGTGGTGGTGGTCGTGGGGAGTGGCGGTGGCCGGGAGGCCGATCTGGAGGGAGAGGTCCGGCTGGGAGGGGAAGAGCTCCATGGATCAATCGATTCCACCACACTCTCTCTTGCAATCCCTTGGTTGCAGCTACACTCACCTAGCTTGTCTTTCTCCTTTCCCTCTCGCTCGCTCGTTTCTCGTTTCTTTGTTTGTGAAACGAAACTTGTGGAGGCTTTGAGCTCAGCAAGAGGGAGGGTACTGTCCTTTTCTAGTGAGAGTGGGGGTGGGAGGAGAGAGAAAGACAGGGGTAAAAATGTAAAACCTAGAGAGAGATGGGCAAAGCGTAGTTTACTATGGAGAGGAGGGGGGGGGGGTGTGGATGATGAGTTAATGATGGGAGGCAGCAGTAGACCTGAGCAGCAACACCCTGTTGGGATGGGCATGGCGGACACAGAGCACAGAGATACTAGTAGCTTTCTCTCTCTCTCTCCATGACTGGACGACGACGACGACAGAGCTGGAAGAAGATGACAGTTTGAATGGCAGGCAGAACCGAGGCAGCAGGAGCTGGAGCTGAGGAGGGGCAGATTGCTGGATTTGCTTGCTTAAGGAAGGGGGTAAAGAGATATTCCAACCCACCACTTTTGCATTTGCATGGCAGCCTGCTTGCATGAACAAAAGGCCTTTTGGGTCGATCATGGGAGGTGAGAGCTCAGCTCAGCTCAGCTGCTGCCGTATGTACTAGCTAATTGTTGTGTGAGTGCTGGGCCGTTGGCACATGTTTTTCTTGCTACCATGCAGCCAGAAACCTCTGCCTGTCTGTCTATCATGCAAACTATTATTTTAGAATATGCAAATTAATTAAATTGGATTCTTTATTTATCTACATTGGATTAGTGGTGAGCCAAAACCCTGCGAACACAATACAGTAAGAGTGTACTAGTATATGTTTCTGTGGAAAAAAAAGGGCCGGGAAACCCTTCTTTCAAACTCTTGTGTTTGCTGCATCCATGCATGGATAACTGGGTGGTGCACAATGAGCACATGACTTTGCTCCATCCGCTTGGTTTTGTAAGAACTCCAGCTAGGTGGCTAGCTGCAGGTTTGTATGCATGTTTCTTCACTTTTCTGCGTGCTTCACTGCTTCCTGACAAAGCTGAGCGTCATTGTTCGTTGGCAACTTTTGCCATATAGTAGTATATACTAGTAAAGGGTGTACACGTCACTGCTGTTGGAGTGTCGGAGCACATTTAGGGGGTGTTTGGAAGGCTGCATCTAGGCAGCCAGGTCCATCGGCCAGGCCTAAACCAGCCACAGCCAGGTCGACATGGTACAAGCCCACGTGTTTGGTTGTGAGCCAGGCCCAAGTATGAATGTGTTTGATTGCCTCCTTTGGAGCTCGGCCTTTCGCATCTAAATTCGTCATGGAGTGGCTATGCCCAGCCAGGTCCTAAAAAAAGGTGGTGGGGAGCATTTTTTGGGAGCCTGGCTCAGGGTGCTTTAAATCCGGTGCAACGTGGACTCCTAAACCGGGCCAGGTGCGCCAAACACTGCGTGTTGCAGCCCGGGAGCTCGGGCCACCCTCCCGGCTCCGTTCCAAACACCCCCTTATACGCCCTCTCTTGTATTTGCATCTGTGAACAGAATTGTTGGGAAGGGGGTATATATGACACTTTTTGCGCAAAGCATACTCTCTCCGTCCCATTGATTATGCAATTCTAACACAGTAGCATGTTTCAGTGTACCAACTTTGACCAATTATAAATAAAAAACTATAAATATTTATAATGTCAAATAAACACCAATAGATTAATTATAAAATATATTTTTATAATATATTAATTTGGAGCTATAAATATGAATACTATTCACTAGAAATTTAGTCAAACGTGAACTATTTTATCTGGCACGTAACACGGAGTTGCATGTTTAAAGTGACGGAGGGAGTAGTATAGTGTAGTATTATTGCATGGTGTACTAGTAAAAAGTGAAACACCTGACGGATCAATGCACAAGTACTCCCAGCATGCAGACAGTAGTCGTGTGCTCGTGTATAGGAGTACGTAGAGTGCAAAAGTTCATAAAGCATCATGGCAATTGAATTAGTACCAGCTTATTTTAAGCGGCATTCACTGTGTTTCCTTGGACCGGATGACTTGGAATGCCATGGTATTCAGAAGTGCAACCGGCCTGTCAGGGAAAGCAATACTGTTCCTCTACTCCGACTTCTACATTCTACTCCTACAGCGCATTGAATGTGCATGCATGTACTGCTAATATACTACCACAGTACTACGTACTATAGTATATGACAATTGAATACTCGTACAGTCATACTAGTACACCACTCTCTCTTCTCTGCTCCCATTCATGGCGATGCCAAGCATTAGACAAAACAGCAGGGGGCTGGTTCTTTCTCCGGCATCTCTACTGGTATCTTTTCTCTGAGCTAGTGGGGAGACAGAAAAAACAGTGCAGTATGGCATGGCAAGTTAAGCCCGGTTCAAAATTTTTCCAAGATTTTCCGTCACATCAATTTTATAACTCATGTATGGAGCATTAAATGTAGGTGAAAAATAACTAATTACACAATTTGTCTATACATGTCGAGACGAATCTTTGGAGTCTACTAGTCAGTTTATGATTGGACAAAAGTTGTCAAATACAAACGAAAGTGCTACAGTACCAAAATCTAAAATTTTTCTCCAACTAAACAGCCCGTTACTCTCTCTGTCTTTTAAAAAAAATTATTTCAGACTTTCGGATATCGTATTTGATTGTTCATTTTATTTAAAAATTTTATAAAAATTATAAATAAATACATTATTATTAAATTATGTCTAATAATAAAATAAATTTTAATAAGATAAATAATATTTATTATGAAAGAATAAATAATAAAATAGATAGTCAAACAACATGTCTAAAATTCTTAAACAATCTTCTTGTCTTTTATAGGATGGTGGCTGTATGAGACCAACCGCACTCATCACCCTCTAAATTCATTCTCTAAAAGGAATATTCTGTCCTAGTCACCGAGATTCTCTCCTCTATACCACTTTCTCCTGCATTCATCCATCATCTATATCTCTACTCTAAATTATTTTTTTTCCCTTTTTTATTCCCCACAAACCCATCCCCCTCTCTCTCTCCTCGCGTTCCTCCCTCCCGGCTCTCGCGTGTGGTGCTCCCCGCCCGGGGGCGAGGGCACGCGGCCCCGCAAGCGCGCGGCCCCGGCGGGCGTGCGGCGGCGGCGACGGCACGCGGCCCCACGAGCGTGCGGCCATGGCAAGGGCGCGCGGCGGCGGCTCCGGCGACGAGCGCGGACCCGGCATCCCCGGCCCCGGCGGCTCCGGCGGGAGGACCTCGCGCTCCGCCGTCCCCATCCCCGGTGCGGCCCCGGCATCCCCGGCCCCGGCGGCTCCGGCGGGCGGAGCTCGCGCTCCGCCGTCCCCGTCCCCGGTATCCCCACCCCCGGCGCGACCCTGGCATGGCCCCGAGCTCGCGCTCTGGCGTCCCCGTCCCCGGCGTCTTCCCCGGCGACGGCTGCGCGGCCCCGGCGAGGGGCACGCGGCTCGGCAAGCGCGCGGCGGCAAGCGCGTTTCCTCCTCCTTCGGCTCTAGTTCCGGCGCGGCGAGCGACGGCGGCTCCCTCTCTCTCCCTGAGGCCCCTCTCTGAGCACGCGTGGGCCTGACGGACGCGATACCGGAGTCCCTGGACTGCCGGTGAACTTCTCGGATGGGAAGCCATCCTCTTCCCTACCGGACGACGATGGAGGAGCCGCTGTGGTGGTTTTTCCGGTATCGGTCTCCTCTATGAGCTGATACCGGACACCGGTGCGGATGGTCTAAGATTGATGGATGCCATGGCGCGTGCCTGTGGATAGGAAAACCCGAAGCTTTGAATGCAATGGAAACCTTTTTGGTGGGTTGGGTTGGGTTGTTCGTTGGAATTGCTGCTTGGCATTGCATTGGCCACAGACTCGCTCTCTAGTAGTATTTTTTACAGGCAAGAGGTTCACTGTTGAGAGGTACTAGCTAGTAGCAATAGCAGCTAGAGTAGACCGTACTAACGGGAGGACTGGCCGCTACGGCCGTGAGGTCACTCGAGGTCACCTCAGCTCTGCTCGGAGGAATGGGAAATTTCCGCTACGGACTACGGTGTCGGTCAACAGAACTTTCCGCTATCTACACCGTTTACTATGACACAAAAAAACAAGCACGTATTCCCATCCTACGTGCTCCTCTGCAACACGCACGGCTGTCTCTGTCTCAGTCTCAGAGAAAAGAAAACAATCTGAGACATACTAGCAGTATGTACTCCACTCGTGTAGAGGAGTATACTCCTATACACCAATTCGTACTACTACTACGGAGTACTTGATACTACTACTACTTTGTACGAAGTTGGTGTATATACGTAGATTTATATACGTTGATACTACTACTACCGAGTACTCCTATGTTATGTATTTGTTATACGATTCCGGTGGCTTTTATCATCGAATTGTGTCTTTCACTATCTTTGTGCTCCATCAACGGCCCACTTTTCCACCTTGTGCCTTTCACTATCGCATTCTCATCTCATCCTTTATCCATGATATTGAGCTATATTTTTCACGATTTATCCTCCTTCCCTCTCAAAATACTTGACCTTATGCAATTTAAATTTTGTTCTAAAATATTAGACATTCTCACTTTTCAATACATCTTTCTCTTCTTCCAATATACAGACGGGCACATCAAGGAACTTCCTCTGTAAATGGTCAGGTGACCACTATGAAAATGTGCATATCTATTAATCATTCACAGAGATGAACATCATAAGAATAACAGAGGTATGCATATTAAAATTGCCATCTATAAAGATGGCTATTAACATTGGCAGATATTCTAATGGTTCATCTTTACACATTGGTTAACAAATGTGGACGTCGTAAGATGTTCACCCTCTAGAAATAGTTGCATCTAAAAATAATTCATAAAAATGTTCATATGAACTTTTATATTTTGATTAGAACTGAGAAATTTCAAACAAACTCAGATGTTGACATAACATATACCAAATTTGTAGTTATCAATACATTCTACAGTTATTGTTGAACACTTTTTATTTGGAGTTCTTTAGTGTCTCAATGTGTTTTAAGCTCTTAGGTTTTGAAATTCAAAATTTAGAATTTCTAAAAGACCATTGAATGTTTAAATCATTAACACCAAACTTGCAGTGGCCGACCGGATCTGCCGATTTGTTATTCAAAAGTATTTTCTTGGAAGTTAATGGAGTCCCAAATAGTCAAATATTTGTTTTGAACTCACATGTTTTGAGATTTTTTGAAATTTTCAAATAATCTTGGATGGAATGTCTTATAACAAATTTGTGGTGCTTAACAAGATTTAAAACTTTGTAGTTGAACTTTTTTCATTTGAGTTTGTTAGTATCAAAAAATCCACTACAATATTAACAAACGTTGATAAGTTTTTTTTTAAAAAAAATAGCGTCCTATTTATACTCATAGATGAATGTGTAGTCTAGTAGTAGAGAGGTGTTGTATGTGCCAAAAGGTCTTGGGCTTGAGCCCTCAAACATACACATTTTTTTGGAGCTTATGACACTTTCATTTGAAATCATTTAGAGTGAAAAGATATATTTTAAGTTCTAAGCATTTTGAAATTCAAAACTTTGAATTTTCCAATTGCCCTTGGATGTATACTAACCTAAACCAATTTTTGAATTCAGACTTTTAATTGAAATCATTTGTCTCATAAATTTACTACAAGACTATCTAAAGTGAATAACAAAGTCAGTCATTAGTCACAAGTGACTTTAGATAGGTGAGTTTCACTTAAGTGCCTAGTCGTGAGTTTGGTTCATGGTTCCACACTTGAAAATTGTATGACGAGCTTCCCTGATAGGTTGTTTTGTTATATATCCTTGTGGGTTGTTGGGATCATTATATTTTCTTGAGGTTGTGATTATTTTGGTCTCGCCTTTGTTTCCTTGACGACTAAACATCTAAGGAAATTATTTTGTTGTGGCTGGCCTCCAAGACAATCGAAACTCCCTTGCTCTCTATTTTTTGTGGTTCTTCCTTGAGGGTTGTTATTATTAGCAATTTTCATGGTTTCTTGAGTTTTTTTTCCTCGCAAGTAACCTTGATATATTGATGTCAACATTTAATATTTTAGGAATTATTGTATAATGTTTTTTTTTGGACTTAGGGGTCAGTATATATGACGAGACGGACGACAGGTCATCTCTCGCTCTCTAGTGTACTCCCTGTAGTTCTCATTATAAAATTTTTACACCCATCACTTTGGATGTTTGAATATATAAATAAAGTATTAAATTTAAATGAAACTAATTATACACATTATGTGTAAATTACAAGAAGGATCTTTTAAGCCTAATTTGATTTGATAATATTGTGCTACAGTAACCATTTACTAATAATAAATTAATCAAGATTAGTAAACTAATCTCCTCGTTTATAAACGAGTTATGTAATTACTTTTTTATTAATATAAAAACTCTTTTGATATGCCATAAAACATCCTAAAGTAAAAAAATACTTTATACTCCCTCCGTCGCTTTGATAACGCAATTATAGGAAACATGCCCATTAAAGTAACTCAAGTTTGACCAAGTTTACAGTAAATAATATTAGTGTTTATATTTTTAAATAAATTTGTTATAAAAGTATATTTCATAACGAATCTAATGATACTTATTTTGTATATTGAATATTAATATATATTTATGTAAATTTAGTTAAAGTTTAAACGATTGTTCATTAGTGTTTAAGCGAGAATTGCATGTTTAAATGGAGGGACGGAGGGTACTCTAAGAAGAGCAGAAACGACAATAGACGTGCTGAGCTAGGTCATGACTCGTGACATGCATGGAAGAACGAGATCAACGGATACGGATGGCATCTCTGATCTCTCTCGCACTCGCACAAGTCTTCCATAGAATTAATGGCAGTCCAGGCAGCCTCGGGAACCGCGCGGGCGGGCTTCCGCACACACCACAGTGCAGACTGCGCCGGGCTGGCCGGCTGGGGCTGGGCTGGGCTGGGCTGCTAGCGATTGTGTTGCAAACTTGTTGACCTTCTCCTTCTCCTTCGTCATCTTCGCCGGCCTTCTTGAACCCCTCGCTGACACCGCAACTTCAGGGTCGATTTGTCAGTGCTCCTCGTAAATTAAGCACGCACGCACGTCGCCCAAACCCTAGCTAAATTACTGTCGGCTGCGCAGGCTAGGTTAATTAGCTAGGGCATGCATGGGAGCTAGAGATCAGAGATGCAGAGCACGTGAGGCCGGGGCTCAGGAGGATGATTCAGATGATTCGAAATGCTTATGCTATGCTGTCCTGCCACTGTACTTTATTATCACTAGACGGTGGCGATCAACTGTAGTACTAGGGCTTGATGCTGCTGTAAATTGTGTTTTTATCTGTCCCTAGTTAACTTGCTCCAACGTGTACTTCTCCGACTGTAGCGCTCGCTCAGGACAGGCTCACCTCGCCGGCCGTGTGGGTGTGGTGTGGTGCCAGGTCTAGAACAAGGGCATATTCTTGCAGTTGTCACCTTTTGACTTCTCGCTTCTCAAGGCTACATCTTTAGAATCTGCACCTAGCTAGGGCACTCTCGAGTTTGATGCGCGAGATCTTTGCAGTTGCACCTATCCAGGCCCTATTTAAATCCACTAAAAATTGCAATTACAATTAGTCACATCAACGTTGCGGCATATGTATGGAACATTAAATATAGATGAAATATTTGCATGTCTGTACTTTTTGCATGTACATCACGAGATGAATCTTTTAAGACTACTTGGGCCATGATTGGACAAAAGTTATCAACTACAAACGAACGTGCTATAGTACAGAATTGTAACTGCAATTAGGATCTAAACGGGGCCCTAGAAGTGGGTTATTTTAGCACTTAAACCCCTCACCTGTAGCCATCGAATTAGATTTATATACCCTTAATTAGAGTTTCCATAGTTTGCACATGAGGTCATACGTTCTCTTTTTTTCTTTTGATCTATCTACCCTGGATATATTTCCCATTAGATATTCTGATCAAAACGAGAAGTTTTATAAGTTATAACCCTTTCATGTGTGTGCGCGCGCGTGCGTGCGTGCACCAAGAGGTAACGTATGCATAATGCATAGGGATTAAGGGATATGTCTAGAGCAAGGGCAATAATACCGCCCGTTAGAGCATCTTCAATAGTTTTGCAAATATGCTTTATATTTTTGTTTTTGCAAAAAAAAATCTAAAAATTTCCTATCCAACAGTTTTGTAAATGGGCTTTGCATTTTTATTAACTTGGCAAAATCCTGAGATGAGTAGGCATATATGTAAGCCTCGTCCACGCTTGGCATAGCCGGTCCTCGCGCGATTTCCGTCCTCCGCGCGTTAGAAAAAAAATATGTGGATCCACAAATTCCTTTTCTGCCAAGTGAATAATGCAAAACCGTTGGAGATTGACTATTTTTAGCTTTGCCATATTCGTTTGGGACTTGGCAAACTCCTAATTTTGCTAAACAAAATATGCAAAACCGTTGAAGATGCTCTTAGTCGGCTAAATATAGTCCAGCGTGGATTTCAATTAATAAGGCATAACAATGCGTGAGCACATGCAACCAATGCGGATCATTCGAGGCAGCAGAACAGCGAATGAAGGCGAGGGCATGCCTATACCGCCCTCTTCAACCCGGCGTTTTGCGAGACGCCCGCTGTGCACTCTCTCTCCTTTTCTCTCTCCGCCAACAGGGATTCAGCCCGCTTGCAGCCAGCCATAATACTTGCTCTTAGCACGGTTCTGCTTTTCATTTTTCAGGTCCACGGAGTAAACTCCCTACCTAACACCCATCTCCACCAAATTTCTAGAGCAGACAGTTCCATGCATGGAGTTGAAGGCCTCTCCTCTCTAGTTCACTTTGATATATAGAGTATTAAAATACGTGCTCCAAAACAGCATATTCGCTAAAAAAACATAGAGAGTATTAATGCAAAAGGGTGCTCCAGAAACTCCATAAATTCATGGAACTGCTCCCAGTGGAGATTTGAGTGAAATTGAAAATCATGGGCTACAAGCATTGAGAGTGATCTATTACCGATTTATGTAGTGGAGAACCTTTTCAGAACAGTTCACATGTCATCAATGCATTCATATTGGGCCAGAATGAGTGAACATCCATGTTACTGTACTGTGATTCAAGGAAAGAAAAGATAAACATTAGTCTTGGGACTCTGGGTTTAAGTTTATCAGCCCTTCACCGAGATTTCGTCCATACTCATAACAATCTCAATGAAGAAGAGAAAAAGAAGGAAAATGCGCGCTGTATATAGTAACCTAACTAAGACCATGGTGATGCGCATGCGCAAGCAAGGTCCTCTCCGACCTACTCCCTCCGTCCCATAAAGATTATCGTTTTAGACTTTTCCGAAACTGTGTTTGACCGTCCGTCTTATTCAAAATTTTTATACAAAATACAAAATCAATAAATAATTATTAAATTGTCTCTAATGATATAACAAATCATAAAAAGATAAATGATATTTATCCAAAAATTTCAAATAAGACGAATGATCAAATATGATGTCTGAAAAGTCTAAAACTCTGGTACGGAGGGAGTCCGGTATAAGGAAACCTGAGCAAATTAAACAAACAGGATTAATTAATTTTGCACAAGAACAAAAGGTACTCTGATCTACACAGTGATTTGGGGAGTTGATTGTTTGATCTCCTACCTTTTGAGGTCACGAGTGATACTTTTGTGATCTGGTATCATTACTCTTGTCTTGTTGTGTAGAGGCCATTCTGACAGGCCCTGAGGCCGGCCCCTCACATACATCCATTATTCGCACTGTAGTACATGATGCATGGACCAATGTCAACTCCTCAATTCCGAGGAGGGGAAGGTCCCATCTTCTCCGCGCGCGCTCTTCATTCATGTGGTGCCTACCCTTGCTGCCTCCAAATGATCAAGATAATGCGGGTTGATTAGCAATAATACCAGTAGTACCACACTAGTGCCAGACACCCCCTTCTGTCCTCTTCTCTGTCCCTGAAATATACTATCGACAAAGGCATATAGACATTTGAGCCTAGAAGCAAGGAAGGTTTGGTTTGGTAGGGCTGCACGCTGACCGCTGCATGCACAGCCAGAGGATGGAGACTTCACTGATCGATCGCTATATAGCAGTACTACTGTACCGTGCGTTTGCGCATGTGTGTGTGAGAGAGCATTGGCAACCTCGAGAGGAATCTATCTAGGTTACTATATGATATTATGATAAGATAAGATATTCGTTCATATTTTAAAAAAAAATGGAAGAGAAGAAAGGCATAATGCCTTTTTGTACTACATGTAGGAGGAGAGTCGGCTACCGGCTAGCTAGGTTTACTTTGACCATGCATATGGATCCATGCACGAGCATTGATCAGAGCTCACGTGATGTCGTTATTTAATAGGGAGCTACCTCTGGATCTTTGTCTCTCGTCAACTTGTTGCATAACAATATACGTATATACACTACTGTATTTTACTACTCCGTTTGGCCATCCTGTTCATGACGCATTAGATCTCTCTCTCTCTCTCTCTCTCTCTCTCTCTCTCTCTCTCTCTCTCTCTGCCAAATAACAAATTAAGATCTCATCAGTCGACATGTAACTCCATATGACCATGAGATGTCGTCCATGGAGTGTAATAAAAAGTTCAGGAAGGACATGCCCAGGAATAACTAGAACAAGTAGCACTACTGTTCATGCTGAATGCAGAGTTGACTTGGGGATTATTATTATTGTAATTATTCGTTTTACTGTGCTCAATGCAAGAGCACTAGTAGAGAGCAGACTTTTGATCCGCAGCCGATTTCAGTTTTAGTACCAGATTTTTTGCGCCCGAAAAGAAAGATATCTTTAATCCCGGTTTTAAAGAACAGCCGGTATTAAATGTTTCTTCCCAACGGCTAGATGCTCTGGAAGAGTTTTTAGTCCTGGTTGGGGTAAATAACCAGGACTAAAGCTTTAGTCACGGTTTGTGGCCAAAACCGTGGCTAAAGATTGAGTTTTAGCCCGGGTTAGTATCCAAAACCGGGACTAATGTTCCTCCCTGTATTTGAACCTTCTTCTCCCCCGAGCCCGAGCCATTCAAACTCAGTGTTCTTGCTCTCTCAAGCTCAGTTTGTTGCTCTCGCTGTTCTTGCTCTCGGTGTTCTTGCTCAAGGAGTCAAGCAGGGTTTGGAGCTTGGTCTATATTACTCCAAGTTCTGTTCTACGGTTGTAAAGGTTACTATCTTTACTCTCTCTTGTTTAGTTACTATCATATCTCAATTCTTGGCCTAGAAAAAATTGGATCGATATATATATATATATATGCATGATTCTTTCCTCCGTTTTTATGTGTCAAGCTCAAAATCACTTGATAGTTTGCATTTTTGGTTGAAGGAAGATTAAATGAGCCGGTATACGTATTTCATTGCTAATATACATATCACACATTGGTTGCTCAAATATTGGTTGCATATGTTTTAAATTTTAGGAATTTTTTAGTTTCACTTGTTAAAATACATTATTAGTAATTTAAGTGCTTTACAAATTTGAGTCTAGAGAGTAAAGAGTAGATGACGAATGCTTCCGGGTCGTCGGCCTATCATCGGGTTCAAAAGAGGCTGAGACCAGACCTCCCTCTCATTGAGTGCGGCGAGTGCAAGAAAAAGAATGTGCTTGAGTTTCGAGTGAAGAAGGAGGGTCCCAACAAGGGGCGCATCTTCTACAAGTGTCCGGATCGTAATGTGAGTTACTCCATCGCATTTGATGATTATATATAATAAATTATGTATTTTTTACTAAACTTATGTATTTTTTGTCTTAATTTCAGTGGGATGGCAGTGGATGTCCAGGGTGGTACTGGAAAGAAGAGTATGCTAAACACGTGTTTGGAACTCTTGTAGAGGCGGTTGCGGTGGGTGATGAGCTAGCTGATGAGGCACTGAGCCCGCGAACGAAGCCCATTGATGTTGAGCAGACAAATGATTTGTCTGTTTTAGTTGATATTGGTCGTGATATCCTTAGGCTATTGAAGTGTATTTTAGGTTTAATTAGTTTAGTGCTAGTTGTGACTGTCTACATTGCAGCGAGGCTTCCATAAATTAATGTCCAGTATTGTGATATATGTTCGTTTATCTTGTAATGTAAATGAGTCGGCATTGGATGTACAACACTAATCGTCGCTCCAAAGATTTCATTGAGAGCGTGCATATTTTATTAAATGTGGCCGAGTCAAACAAGCGGGATGGATTTATGTGCTGTCCATGTGCTATATGTAAGAATTTGAAGGAATATTCTTGCTCAAGGATTCTTCATTCTCACTTGTTCAAGTCGGGTTTCATGCCAAACTACATCTGCTGGACCAAACACGGAGAAAGAGGTGTTATAATGGAAGAAGACGAAGAAAAACAATGGGACGATGGTGACACTATTGCTGACTATGGTATATTAAACAATGATATTCCAATAGAGGAAGCTAAAGAAGAGGTACCAACACAAGATGATCCCGTTGATGATCTTGCACAGGCTATTTGCGATGCAAAGAGAGAATGCGAAAGTAAAAAGGAGAAGATCAAGTTCGAGCGTATGCTAGAGGATCACAAGAAGTTGCTATACCCAACTTGTGATGCAGGACAGAAAAAATTAGGTAGCACACTAGAGTTGTTGCAATGGAAGGTAAAGAATGGTGTATCCGACAAGGGATTTGGGGAGTTGCTTACAAAAATAAAGAAGATGTTTCCAAAGGATAACGAATTACCAGCCACTACCTATGAAGCCAAATAGGTTGTCTGCCCTCTGGGATTGGAAATCACAAAGATACATGCATGTCCTAATAATTGCATCCTCTACCGTGGCGAGGAGTACGAGAAGTTGGATTCTTGCCCGGTATGCCATGCATCACGGTATAAGATCAGGCGAGATGACTCTGGTGATGTTGAGGATGAAAGAACCAGAAAGAAAATCCCTGCCAAGGTTATGTGGTATGCTCCTATAATACCACGCTTGAAACGTTTGTTCAGAAACAAAGAGCATGCAAAGTTAATGCGGTGGCACAAAGAAGACTGTAAGATAGATAATATGCTGAGACACCCGGCTGATGGGTCTCAATGGAGAGCAATTGATCGAGAGTTCCCAGATTTTGCAGGCGACGCAAGAAACATAAGGTTTGCTTTAAGCACGGATGGTATGAATCCTTTCGGGGAGCAGAATAGTAGTCATAGCACTTGGCCTGTTTGTCACACCCAATTTTAAGGATAAAATTGAATGAACTAACTTATGTGCGCCCAGAGATCAATCACACACATAAGCGACAAATTACATAGTATCATCACAAGGTCTAATATATAATGAATAATAGAGTCTTTACATTAATAACAGCGGAATATATATCTCTCTCTCGCGGAAACTCCAATCCACAGGGAATAGTTGACTGGTGAACACAATCCTAATAATCCTCAGAAGAATCCTCATAGTCATCTGTTACCCATCCGGGATTTTTATGCAAATATGAAAAATAAAGCAAGCGTAAGTACATGTCGTACTCAACAAGAATAGCACGGGTTTATGAGGCTCAAATAAGGCATGACACTGGTTGACAGCGGTTGCTTTTAGTTGATCATGTTTTAGCAGTTCGAGTAGCAGCAATAGAATATACCAAGGAACAAGATTTGCATGATCATATAAACATGATAATTAATATGGAATAAACATCAATAGAAACTTCAAATAAATCAATATTCAATTAGTTAAATTCCTGTAAGACGTCCAAGGCCGCTCATGACCGTGAGCACGGCTGATATATCAGTTTTACACTCTGCAGAGGTTGCACACTTTCACCATGAGTCGTGATTCCCATGTGTCGGGGTTTGCAAGGCCCACACTACACTGCCAAGGTGCATAACAGGGTCTCACTATGAAGTCTTTCAAAAGGCTCTCTAACAAGTTACCAATCAATTCGGGCGCAATGGCAAGGGGCGGTAGAGCCCTCCTTCCAAGTGGCACACACACGCAGCAGTACACACAAGGACAGGAGCCGCAAAACAACCAGCTCGGCAAGGAACCTTTCAAGATTAATAGCATGGTAAAAAGTAACTCCATACTTGACTAAAGCCAGAGCCATATAGCCCCCATGGTTGCGCTATAAGTCCCGGTGTCATACTTACAGATAAGTCCTTAGTCCATGTTGCTAAAAAGCATCTTTTAACTTTTATTCCATAATCAATTATTTAAGTTCATAAGATCATGACCCATCAAAGCACTAGCATCACTACTCAAATGCAATCTCATAGGTAACAAGGATCAAGTGATCAAAAGCTAGAAATAAATACTAGGGTTGCCAAAGTAGACACATGCATCATGAATTTGGTGATTAAGGTGAATAGGCAACAAGGATGGTCCATGCTATACTTGCCTTGATCAAAGTGCTCTGGAGAACTTGGATCCTCCGTGTACTCTAGATCACCTACGTATTGCTCACCGTCTGAACTCGATCATAAAATCACCACACAATCATCGTAGCAATCATACATGAAGCAAACAAGATCTATATTAGAAACAGTACACCAACAGTGGAAAAACAGATTGAAAAGTGTATAAAAATAATCTACGCGTCGCTACGATTCCAACGATATAAAGATCACGAAAATCGGAGTTCAAACGGGAAAGCTATGAAATAAACAAGTTTTACTTTAATAAAATAATAGATTAAATCTAATCTCGAATTTTAAAAGTTGAAAACATGAGTAACAGTAGCATCATTAGGTAAATTACGAAATTACGAATCTAACGAGACTTGAACGGATCAAATCGGAGCTAAAACGAATAAAATATGGCCGAAATAAACTGAGTGGCAAATCTGTAAATATTGAAAACGTATTTTTGAATCTAAACCGAGGAAAATACGTTTTCTAAAAAGGAAAGCGTAATCTGAAAAATACGCCAAAGGATCGCGGGTTAGAACATTAAAAAGCTCAGGGGCTCTTTTGCAAAAGTGCCGGCGAAAGGGTATCTCTCACTGTGAGCCGTTGGATCGGCCGTAGACGGCGCAGGTAGCTCGGGAAAAGAGGGGCGGCTCTGGTCGCCGGAGTCGGGCGGCACTCGGCCGATTCCTCGCCGGCAAGATGGCCGGGGACGGCGTTTTCGGGGCTAGGAAGCTTGGCACACCTCGGGACCTGGTCGGGAAGCAAGAGGAGTTCAAGCCGAACCTATCTATGGTTTCGGTTGCCACAGAGGTAGTTCGGGGAGGAATGCGGCGAGCTAGGTGGCGGAACTATGGAGGCTGCGAAGCTCGGCATCATGGCTATAGTGCACAAAACCGAGGGAGAAGGGGTCGGGAAGGTTCCTGACCTTGCTGCGAAGCTTGGAGAACAACTAATTTCGACGGAGAAGTCTTCCCGAGGAGAAATCGACGGCGGCGGCGGAGCTCGGGGCGGCGGCTAGGGCAAGATTGGAGGGCGTGGCTTGCTCGGGAACTTGTGGGGAGGGACGGCAGGGCTCGGCCGACCTATATAGGGGCGCGAGGGAGGCGTACTTGGGACGGACTCGGCCGAAAAATCCGGCGGTTGCCTTCTGTCGGAGGCGGCGCTCGTGCTCCGCTCGGACTCCGACTGGAGGAAGGGGATGGCGCGGGGCAGCGGGCCCTACGCGTCAGCGGCGGGGGAAGAGGGTCGCGGCTTCCTTTTACGGGCCAGTGGAGGCATGCACGGGATGGACTCGGCCACCAAGAGAGGAGGCCGGGGTAGTTACGGCGCGGCCGTGTCCGCTTCGAACACGAGCAGGAGGAGGAGAAAGATGACTTGTGCGCCCCGCGTGTCGGTCACAGACGGAGAGGGATGGCGCTGCACGGCTGGCTCGCCAAGTTTGGGCCCTGGCCCAAGCGGGAGAGAAAGGAGGAGGAGGAAATGGGCTCCGAGCTGGGCTGCAGCGCGAAGGAGTTGGGCCTCGACTGGGCCGAAAGAGAGGAGGGGTGAGGTTTCTGTTTCCCTTTTTTTTCAACTCATTTTCAAATAGGTTTCCAAATACATTTGTATATTTTCAAATCTCAATAAAGTGCAAATCAAACAAAATATCTTTGAGCAGCATGGATGCAACAAATCATGTTTCTATGCCCAAGGGTTTATTTTAATTCAAAAAAAATATTATTCTATATATTAAATGCTCAATCAATTGCATAAATAAATCAAATTAAATTCCTATTTCAAAAATTGAAAATTTCCGGGTGTTACACTGTTACACTATGTATCTACAACCTACCTCCATGGTTATGCATGAAGAGAAAGTTCATTATGATGCCCGTGCTAATCCAAGGACCAAGGCAGCCTGGCAATGATATCGATGTGTACCTGAGGCCACTAATTGAAAAACTACTGCTTTTGTGGGACAAACCAGGTATACGTGTTTGGGATGAGCACAAACAGGAGCACTTTGACCTCCGTGCATTGTTGTTCGTAACAATCAATGATTGGTCTGCTCTAAGTAATCTTTCAGGACAGTCGAACAAGGGATATAATGCATGTGTGCACTGTTTCACGGACATTAAAGGTATATTTTTGAAAAAATATAGAAAGGTTGTCTACCTTGGGCATCGTCGATTCCTGCCTGCGAATCACCCTGTAAGAAAGAAAGGCAAGCATTTTAAAGGTAAGGCGGACCACAAGTCCAAGCCTATCAACCGCACCGGTGAGGATGTACTCGATATGGTCAAGGACGTGAAAGTAGTCTTCGGAAAGGGACCTGGCAGTGAACCTGTTCCGAACGACGCTAGCAGTCATGCACCTATGTGGAAGAAGAAGTCCATATTTTGGGAGCTACCATATTGGAAAGTCCTAGAGGTCCGCAATGCGATTGATGTGATGCACCTAACAAAGAATCTTTGTGTGAACCTGCTTGGCTTCATGGGTGTGTACGGAAAGAGCAAGGACACACCTGAAACACGAGAGGACCTCCAGTGTTTGAACGAGAAGACAGCTAATGGAAGCCAATACTTAGGACCTGCTAATTATAGTCTTAGCAGAGAAGAGAAGGAGAGCCTGTTTGAATGCCTAGACAGCATCAAGGTATCATCCGGATACTCCTCAAATATAAAAGGTATAATAAACGTGCCAGAGAAGAAATTCCAAAACTTAAAGTCCCATGACTGCCACGTGCTCATGACATAATTGCTTCCAGTTGCATTAAGAGGAATTCTACCTCCAAATGTACGTCTAGCCACCGTGAAGCTATGTGCATTCCTCAACTCAATTTCTCAGAAGGCAATCAATCCTCTAGATCTTGCTAAGCTACAGAATGACGTGGTTCAGTGTCTTGTCAGTTTCGAGTTGGTTTTCCCTCCATCCTTCTTCAATATCATGACGCACCTCCTAGTTCACCCGGTCAAGGAGATTATTATTCTGGGTCCTGTGTTCCTACACAACATGTTCCCCTTTGAGAGGTTTATGGGAGTCCTAAAGAAGTACGTTCACAACTGTGCTTGGCCAGAAGGAAGCATCACAAAGGGGTACGGAACCGAGGAGGTCATTGAGTTCTGTGTTGACTTTATTCCTGATCTAGACCTAATTGGTGTTCCAGAATCACGACATGAGGGGAGGCTAAGTGGAAAGAGGACACTAGGGAAGAAAACATATATCGGTCAGGGTGACGATTATTTCAATAAAGCACACTACACAGTTTTGCAAAACTCCACCTTGGTGGAGCCATATATGGACAGACACAAAGAATTCCTACTATCATAGTTTTCAGGCAAGTCTGAAACTTGGATTTCGCGCCATCACATGGAATCTTTTAGCGGTTGGTTACGAAAAGAATGTCAGGGTGATGAGAGTATTCCGGAGCAACTGTGTTTGTTGGCTAGGCAACCATCATGGTATATTCTCACATACAGAGGGTACGAGATAAATGGAAATACATTCTACACAGTAGCCCAAGATAAAAGGAGCATCAACCAAAATAGTGGTATCCGCATAGATGCCACAGACCCGAACGGGACTAAGCAAACATACTATGGCCGCATAGAGGAGATATGAGAACTAGACTATGGACCTACTTTTAAAGTTCCTTTGTTCAAATGCCAGTGGATGAAGGTGTCCAGAGGCGGGGTAACAGTGGACAGCCAGTATGGAATGACAATAGTGGACCTCAATAACAGTGGGTTCAAAGACGAACCATTTATGCTTGTCAAGGATGTCAATCAGGTATTCTATGTCAATGACATGTCTTCGAAACCGAAAAGAGAGAAAAATGATAAGAACCCATTTAGCAATGAGCCAAAGCGTCATATAGTTCTTTCAGGAAAAAGAAACATTGTGGGAATTGAAGATAAGACAGACACATCAGAAGATTATGAGAAGGATGATCGAATCCCACCCTTCATGGTCAACAAAGACCCAAGCATCCTATTGAACAATGAAGACCCAAGCATCCTATGGCTGCATCGATTATGATCAAGGGACATATATTTAAAAAAAGTTCACTACTGTGATTGCTTAAAGCGAATTGAGCTATTATGTAATAATTGTGAGACATTAGATCCATGAATTTACGATGAAATAAATTGAAAACAACTTTTCCGCCCTGACCTGCTCGAGCTCACCACCGCCGCGCGCGCCGCCGTGCCTCAGCGCACGGGATCTGGACGCGCCCCGCCGCGCCCTACATCGACACGCCGCCGGCCTCCGTGTTGCCGGCCACCGCCGCCGCCGCGGGCTGCCTGCGAGCCTCGACGCCGCGAGTTCGGCCGCCGGCTCGGCCCTCCCCCTCTGCGCGCGCCCCGGCCCGAGCTCTACTTCTTCTTCACGCCGTCGCCGTCCGGCCGCCCCTCTCTGCGTGTGTGTGCGCGCGCTACACTAGCTGCTAAGTCCTAAAAGGTAGCTCCACAGTTCTTTTTTTCATTTAGTTAGTTACTTAATTATTGTATTACTCAATTAGTTTTATTTTTAGTTAGTTACTTAATTATTGTATTACTCAATTAGTTTTATTTTTAGTTAGTTACTTAGTTAGTTAGTTTTATTTTTGGTTAATTCTAGTTTTTATTTTTACTTGGTTAGTTAGTTAGTTACTTAATTTGTATTACTTAATTATAGTAATACTTACTTAGTTAGTTTTAATTGATTACTTAATTAGTTTTATTATATTAGTAATTAATTAGTTTTAGTTTTAGTTTAGTTTAGTTTTTTTAACTAGTTAATTATTAGTTAGCTTATATTAAGTTTAGTATTAGGGTTAGTGTTAGGGTTTAGGCCGATTGTTAGGGTTTAGACCGGCTAGGGTTTAGTGTTAGGGTTTAGGGCTACGGTTTAGTGTTAGGGTTTAGGCTTAGGGCTACGGTTTAATGTTAGGGCTAGAGTTTAGGTTTTCTATCTCTTTTGTTCCACATGCAATATTAATATTAACAATTTTTTCCCTCTAGATGGCCGGAGAAAGAGGCAATATGGAACAAGAAATGATGGACATTATCAACACTGGCAGTCAACACTGGCCGGAGGGAGAAGACGACGGGAGTCAGTACTTAGTGGATGATGGGAATGTGCAGCAAGACAATGTTGCAGATAATACTACTGGCGAGGTATTTGTTTATTGCGAACACATGGTTACGAAATCATTATATGCGTGGTTACCGATACTTATTAAATATTTGTTTTTTAACTTAATTTTGTAGCCATCTGGAATGACGACATCTACGGGCAAGAGCAAAGGAGTTCAGGGCCCGAAGAAGCCATTAGAGGGTCGCTTTGTGATCACAGAGTTCAACACAGATACGGGCGAACCATTAGGACCACATGCAAAGAAATTCGTGAACCATTGTGGATACCTTGTAAGGGACAGGATCCCAATCAGTGCACGAGAATGGAAGGCAAAGCCTAGTGCTCCTGATGTCAGCTTTGTTTCTGATGTTGACAAGAATCTAGTATGGAATGATATTCTTCAATATTTCACGCTAGAAACGGATAATTATCCAGAGTTCAACAGCGAAGACTTGAAGTCGATAGTTAGGCGCTGGGCAATGAAGAAGATGGCCACACAAGAAAAGTCTCTACAAGACATATGTGAAGGAGAACAAGACGCCAGATTTTGACCGAGCCACTGGTCCGATCACAAAGTGTAGGCCCTATTGGGATGAATTTGTACAGTACAAGTTATCGGAAGAGGGTGAGACACGACTCAGAAGGAACACTAAGAATGCTCGCAAAAAGGAATACCACCATCACTTGGGATCAGGTGATTACCCTTCTGCCATTTCCAAGTGGGAAAAATTGGAAGCTGATATTTTAGCCAAGGGGCTCATACCAGAATCAGCTGCATGGCCTGTACGTGTGAAACAATGATTTTTTGGTCATGGGGGAAGTCTTGACCTGCAGACCGGAAAGGTAGTGCATGGCCAGAAACTTGTAGACGCAGTAGAAAGATTGCAATATATTATGCACGCTAAAGAGAAAGGGGTATTCAGGCCGAAGAGAGAGAAGGACGAACTGACATATGCCATTGGTACTGCTGAGCACCCTGGCCGAACCAGAGGCTTGGGACCGGGTGTAACGTGGGAACATGGTTGCCCTGAAGACAAAGATAGCTACAGAAGCCGTCGAACAAGGAAGGAAGAGGAGGCAGAGCGGATGCGCAAGTTAGAAGAATATGTTCCTCGAGTCACGTGAAGCGCTACGTCAGTCTCATGAACGTGAGAAACAACTTGAAGCAAGAATGCAAGAGGAAATAGCAAGGCAGTTGGAATTAGCATTGAGTAGATATACATTAGAAGGACTTAGCCAACCAGAAAATCTTGTAAAAAGCAGTTGTGCTTCTGCAGAGGTGCCAAATCAGCAAGATGACGGAGCGTTGCGCTTCCCCGTGGATGATATCACTAATCCACTTACACCGTGTGAGCTGCACATTGCACAGGGGAAATCCACAGTCATGGTTGCTACCGGTATTGTAAACCCGGTAGACCCGACCAAGACACCCACTATCCATGGGAGAATAATACCACCTGGATATGCTAGCGTCTCGGTGGATAGAGTTACCAAAGGTTTTGGTAATGTGCCTCTTGAAATTGAAGGAGGTGATGGGGAGAAGACACTAGGAGAAGCTGAGAAGACATTCATTGTATGGCGCAAGCGATACATTATTATTCCAGGGGCCCAACCGCCGCCTCGTCCTGAAGAACAGAAGCAAAGGCCAAGTCCAATAATCCATTCCCCAGACTATCAGAGTGCTCTGGGCTGCGAGTACGAAGATGTGTTTACACCAGACAGGGCGCCATCACCTCCACCAATAGCAAAGCCGTCATCGCCGCCACGAGTTCCAACACCTCCCCCACCTACCAAGCCATCTACTAAGAGGCCTCCACCGCAGGTGGTGCAACCAACCCTGCCCGCAAAGAAGAAAGCCACCAGGCAAACAAAGCACCCCATTCCTTAGAAACTGCCCGGTGAAAAGACTAAAGAGGAGTTAGATGTTGCGGTGAAAAATCAAGTCGCACATTTTTTCACAAGAAAACCAAAGGAGACAGAAGAGATGAAGAAAAAGAATGCGCAACCGTACTACTATCTACCTTGCGATGCTTTAAGGCAGAAAAGGATGGAGCACGAGAAGAAGTTGAGAGAAGCTAAACAGCCCCTCTCACTATCGGACTATGACCGCTCTCTCACGAAGTCTATTGACAAACAAAAGAAGGCACGGAAAGATGTTCCGCAACTCGGCAAACAAGAGAAGCAATCAATCTCCCCGCTAAGCAATCAATCTCCCCGCTAATTGTTAGTGATCAGATACCGAATCAATATGGCTCATTTATGGACCGCATCCAGGTACCTAGTGAGGTCAATTTGAACAAGTTTGAAGCTTTCATGGCGGAAACTGGTATGAACCTTGCCCAAATGGTTGGATTGGAGCAAGTGGAGAAAGCGCAAGTAGTTGACGAGTGGAGGAAATATCAACATGGTCGGAGTCTATGGAATCCAAAAACCCTCAGTCAACTAGCTACGCAAATGTACTTGCTAAACAAGTGGTACCTTGGGGCATGTACACGAGGTCAGTCTTGGATTTCTGTCCGAATTTGAAACCAACATTGGTTCCGTGGCGATGATATTATGTTTGTTGATTTTGCTGAATTACACCAACTATGCCACATGGACTCCCTCGATAAAACAATAATGAGCTGCTATTGTCTGTAAGTGTACTTTCTTTCTGCAATTCAAATCTCTCTCTCTCTCTATATATATATATATCCTTACTCTCTCTCTATATATATATGCAGCTATGAGATGCAAATGTGCAAACAGAGAGGGTCTAATGAAGTTGGTTTCATTGATCCACATATTGTATTCAAACACCCTACACCCAACCCAACATGGAAAGAAGACACAGAGAAGAATCTCATGAAGTTCTTAGCAAAGCAACGCGGCAAGAAATAGATACTCTTCCCCTACAACTTTAACGATCATTGGATATTGATCGTCATCGATCTTCAACAAAGCCACATGGAGATCTTCAGAGGTAATTTATTTCTCCTTACCTTCTTCAATTGCAGTGTTTGGAAAATATTCACATCGATCATTGGATATTTTTATTTTGATTGGCAGTGTTTGGAAAAGATTCATTGAGAAATACGACCTCAAACATTGCAAAGCACCACTGACTATAATCCCACACATGGTAAGTATATATACTTAGAGGCCATTTATGTTATATATGTATCTATATATATGTATTGTCCGGATCGGATAACAATCTTTTTTGTCTTGTAAAGTGGGTTCTGCGGCAACAACCCGGGAATAACACTTGTGGATACTATGTCTGCGAGTTCATGAGGGTGTACTCAGTCAGAACTGACCGGGAGAAGCTAAAAGTACGTTAAATCGATCTCATATTAACTCACACAAATGTATATATACATATATATATATATAATCATATATATTAATACCTTTCCCTTTGACTCTGTTTGAAAACTAATTATTTAAAGAAAAAGGTCCTGGTAAAAGACGAGCTCAAGGCAATTCAAGAGACCATAGCAGGGTTTCTTAATGATCAAGTTTTGAATTCTTCCGGAGAATTTTACAATGACCCCAATGAATCTTGGAAGCCGGGCAATGGTGGTGATAAAGATGACTGAAGGGCATATATATATGTTGGAGTAAAAACTTTTGGAGAGGAAAACATTTGGAGTGAAAAAAGTGTTAAACTCTTTAGTATATATGTATATGTATATGTATATGTGTGTGTGTGTGTGTGTGTGTGTATATATATATATATATATATATATATATATATATATATATATATATATATATATATATATATGTAGTTTGTAATATATATATATGTCTTATGTCGTATTGTGCCCTTTGTCAAAACCGATACACACACATATAATATATATACATACATACATATATATATATATATATATATATATATATATATATATATATGTAATATGTGTGTATAGATAATTTTAAATCGAAACCATAATTTTAAAACAAAACTGAATAATAAACTAAAAAACACAAAAAAATAAAAAAAGGAAGGCTTTAGTCCCGGTTGTTTATACAAACCGGGACTAAAAGGTTCCACAGACCCGAGGACACGTGGTCTGGGCTGCAGACCTTTTAGTCCCGGTTTGTGTTTCAAACCGGGACTAAAAGTCCACTTTTGATCCTGGTTCTGGACCCGAAATTAAAAGGGGTGACATTTACTCCCGAAAACTTGTTTCCGGTTGGAAAACCGGGGCTAAAGGGGTTTTCCAACCGGGAACGAAGCCCATTTCTGTACGGTTAATACCATACACTTGCACCGGATCTGGAGACGAGGCGCAGTAGCACGTTACAACAAGGACATAGTATTGCTGGTAGTATTAGGAGGAACCAGCAAGCCGCTACACTGTCTAGTCTCCTAGACTTGTCAACTTGTCTTGCTCTAGTGTTCCTTGGCCTGTCAAGAGGTAACATCAACCATAATCAACTTGCATGGCTTCTTCTTATTGCCCTCCTGTATTCGTTTTCACTTCTCTTGCGCACGGTTTCAACACAGCATTAGTTCTGATTTGACATCGATGCTATTGCCATGCAATCCTTGCAAACAAAAAAAAAACATATACTGACATGTGTATATCTTATGATTATTAAATTGACGCTCGTATTTTGCAGCAGCAAATTAAACTTCACAAGACACACACAAGAAAGAAATTAAAAAGGTAGTTCATAGAAATTCTAAACACAAACACAAACATATATATAGCCATCGATTTGCTAGACTTATCGTCAGTTCTGACGATAACCATTCTTTTTCCTAAAAAATTACCTTAATTTGTGGATTACATTGAAGAAGTAACATCTCCTAGCTAGGACTAGGACTCTAGGAGTCACTTGTCTTTCATGTGCACTGTTTTAGCCTTGACATTTCTAGGAAAAATCATAGCTTGTAGACCCCCAGATTGTATTCTGATTTCTGAAGTCACAATGCAACTGCATTTTCTGGGCAAAGTTTGGTCAAGTAAAACCTTTCTCATGTATTCTGATTTCTTGGTGCTGTATTTTTTTCCTCAGGCATTCTGATTTCTGAATGTTGCCATGGCGCCTTTTGAAAGGACTAACCGTCGCACCAAGGGGCCTGCCTAGGCACAAAGGTCTCAAACAAAGCCAATTGGGCTTCGTCGCTTCATTAGGCCATTTGACGGCCTTTCACAAAGCGGGGCTGAACCCAAAATAAAAGCCCGGCCCAAATCACTACCGCCAATAACGAATTGGGCCTAAATAAAACACGTCATCCAATTAGATGGAGGAAGCATTGCAAGTCGGACTAGACGATCAGCGAGCCTCGATACGCCAAACTGGAAATTCTCAAGACATACCGCAACAATCTGTTGTTTTTTTTCTCAACTCGATCAAAAAATAGCAATTATTCTGAACTGACTCTTCCGCAGAAGCAACTGCAACTCTCTCACGCAAAACTCGGCAGACTTGATCTCAGCCATGCATGGCTCGAGTTTCGCCCACTAGCAGTAAGCGAGATATGCGGGTATATGTTTCAGTACACGCATGGGACATTGCCGCGTCATTCTTCAATTCACATCTCTTTTTTTTCCTTTATGTAATGCTATCTCTATTTCAAATTATAAGTTATTCTACTTTTCTTGAAGAGTCAAAACATCTCAAGTTTAATCAAAATTATAGAATATTATAAAGATTTATGACATCATGTGTATAATATGAAAATATAATTAATGAAAAAAAATCAAATAGTGATACTTATTTGATATCATAAATGTTATTATTTTATTATGTAAATTTGGTTAAACTTGAGATGTTTTAACTCTCAAAGAAAATATAAATGACTTAAATGGGATGCAGGGAGTACAAACCTGGCAAAGATAAAAACAAATAAGTATGATTTTTTAGAGATATGAAATAAGTATTTTGTTAAATTAGCTTTAACGATGCTAATATTTAATTGACTAGCAAATTGCCCGTTCATAATAGTTTGAACAGAAATAGTCTTAGCACTTTTGAGTCTTGCTTTGGGTTGGCTTTGGTTGGTTGGGTCTTTAACTGGTTTAGTCTGGATCGGTTTCAAGCTAGGAATGGTTTGAACTGATTGGTGTATGGTCAACTGGCTTGGATTGAAGTTTCCTTTGGTTTCTGCTCGATAGTTCATAGGCGTAGTCCTATAGCAAGTGCCAATTGTAGCATGACTCCTCTCGATACACAATTGTGTAATTCACCACCGCCACACACTCACCATCTTTGGTGACGACGACCTCCATATTTGCAGCTACTCTTTGCGACACGATGGTGGCATTTGCCATCTTCGGGGCCATGGGGTTGGAGCTATTGTGTCAACCATCCATGCGTACATGAAGAGATTGGTTGTTGAAAGTGAGTGTGTCCATTCCCTCTTTGTTGGTAGATATCATTTTGTCTATAGCTAAGACACTCAATCTTCTGTCTAGTATGATCTTGCTATGTTTGTTGTCTGTGTGAACTTTTTCCGTGATTGGGCATTCTTCTTTTTATAATATCTTCTCTGGTTCATTTAGTTTAGGTTGTTCATCTTCCTCCTCACATGATCTCTCATCATCATGTTTCTTAGGTGGATCCCGAGGGGACCGAGTTGATTTTCCTTTTTTATATTCGTTTGATACCACTCTAATTTCACATCTTGTTGTCTCTATGAAGCTCCACGAAACCCATGATGTTGTGTGCCTCTCTAGCAATGATCCTAACCATGGGACTCTCTCTAAAAAGAGACATTTCGTCAACTGCTACCACCTCCCCCACTAACTCAACAATCAAACTCATTGCAACTACTCTTTTCGCAATAGAGAGAATATCATATAATTTAGCCTAGCTAGTTTGAGGCAAAGCAGATGTCAAGGGTTGTACACTAAATTTATTGACTTTTGGTAGAGGTATTGTGTAGAGCTAATTCTGCTCCTTTTTTCTAGACAAAGTATCTAGGATTCCCTTTGTTAGGTAATGCTGCTAAATGCTCATCTTTTGTGATTTTCCTTATTTACCAGTTTCAATTAATATCCACCAAATTCTTTATTTCCTTCTCAACTTTCTATTTGTAGGCCTTCTCAATAATGATCTAAATTACCCCTTTCTAATCATTCCATGCCGAGCTTTGAGTCTAAGGACCCCAAATCCATGCATCTTCAAGGTCCATCCATGGGAATGTAGACATTTGGCATCCTGATGTCCTAATTTCTTGCATGTGTAGTAGTATGCTTCATTGGTAGTGGATTGATGATGTCCCTCCTAATCACATATGTAGCACATTCCCAGGTCTTTGACTTTCCCTCTACCTTTGGATGCTTTAGTCATGTCACCAGTTTCCTTACCCACACCTTCTCCCTAGATTATTATTTGATATCCTCTTCCAAACACCTTCACATCTTCACATCTCATTATCTGATGTCTTGAGTGAATTCAATTACCTGGATGGCAAGATTGAGTATGGGGGATTTCATTGTGCCCCAGATCCCTTCACATCTTCCTCCTTCCCCTTCCTCCCTGCTTGTAAAACGATAATCCATTGTTGAGTTCGGGTATTTTGAGGCAACTTCAAATATATTGTATCTTCCAATTATAAAACAGATGGATTATCTCAACTTCCTATTCCCATGGAAAATTTGGAGTTCGCTTGGCAACTTGAATCCTATTCACCTCTAGCCCTCAACCTACTTTTCCCTTTCTAGAGTCCATATTGGTGAAGCTTGATTCTCCATGGGAAATGTTTTCTAGACCGGTTGTTCGCCCCCATCTCCACTCTATTGATGGCCAGTGCATGAGATGTAGGTAAGTATGGGGGTGCTTGTCGTGGTCTAGACTCTATTGCCCCTTGGGAGGACAACAATGAATGAGTCCCAGAGCCCTTTGGAGGCACCTCGATGTCGCTTGTACGGTGATCTCGCTGACACAACTCACTAATGACGTCACCCACCCACGACAGTGGTTTCTTCCTAGAGGAATTAATTGCCAACAAGGGAACATATCTACCTCGAGGTCGCCCCGCTTAAAAAATGCCATCACCCCTCACACCTCTCATATCGCCTCCATTCTTGCAAACAATGTGGTTGTTTGACGATATTAAAGCTTAGTGAAATCCAATTCGGGCCAAGTTTAATGAAGTGGATGTATGATTTAACCGGTACCAAGGCCACAATAAAAACCCAATATATGTTTTTTGAGTTTGATGTGCAATTTGGATGTAATCCGAAGAAGAGCGAACTTTTCTCCATTCAGAAAGCATGTTATTTATCATCATTGCTATAGCGGTGAGGTTCAACTTTTACATTTTTTTCTTGAAACAAACAACTTTTACGTTTTGCTTAAGATGGCTGAATCAGCCGACCCAGAAACGAATACGGTGGAGTTGTTCCTTCTAATTGTCGTAAAAAAGGAGTGTCTTAGTTATTCGTCATCAGACAAATTTTATGTAGTCAAATCTGTCATATATATATATATAAATATATATATATATATAATGCATGTAGACATTTTAGAGTACAAATCCTAAAGTATAATCAAACGTTTATAAATCTGACCGATTTAGTAAAAAAAACATCAGACCAGGCCGCAGCCCGCTCGACAAATAAAGCAGCAGAGCAGGCCGCAGGCCCGCAGGCACCGAAGTCGGCGACCTTCACGAAGCCCACGCCGAGTATCGGCGATATAATCACGCAATATTTTGTCGGCAAGAAAACTCGTAAGAGGAGGCAAAAAAATCGCAGCACGAAAAGAAAAAGAAGTCCCCACCACCACATCCTGGTCTAGGGTTTGCGCCATCCCGAACCATCCGCTCGCCGCCGGACGCCGGCCACCGCTGCCGCCATGGGCTCTGGCGACGACGAGCGCTCCACCTCCAAGCACCACCACCGCGACAAGGACAAGGACCGCGACCGCTCCTCCTCTCGCCACCACCGCGACAAGGAGCGGGACCGCGAGCGCTCCTCCTCGCGCCACCACCGCGACGACGGCGACCGGGACCGCGACCGCGACCGCCACCACAGGGACAAGGATCGGGATCGGGATCGCGAGGAGCGGAAGGAGCGGGAGCGGGAGGAGCGGAAGGCGCGGGAGCGGGAGGAGCGGGAGAGGGAGAAGGAGAAGGAGAAGGAAAAGGAGAAGGAAAAGGAGAAGGAGCGGGCGCGGCGGCGCGAGGAGAGGGACCGCGAGGAGCGGGAGAGGTCCAGGCGGCGCGGGGATGCGGATGGCGAGGAGGACGACGACCGGGACCGCAAGCGCCGCCGCCGGTCGTCGCACCACCACCACCACCACCGGGACCCGGAGCCGGAGCCGGCGTCCCGGGTGGAGGAGGAGGTGGACGCCGAGGAGGCGGAGCGACGGCGCCAGCGGAAGAAGGAGGAGGACATGGAGGCCGAGCAGCAGCGCCTCGACGACGAGATGGAGCGACGGCGCCGCCGCGTCAAGGAGTGGCAGGAGAAGCGCCGCGAGCAGCAGCAGCAGGATGACGGCGGCGGCGCCGCTGGCGCTTCTGCTGTGGCGGCGGCCGATGCTGATGGCGTCGGGGCGGCGGGGAAGAAGTGGACCTTGGATGGTGAGGAGTCTGATGAGGAAGGGGACAAGGAGGACGGCAAGAAGGCTGAGGAGAATGGCGGCGCTGGTGAGATGGATGTGGATTTGCCCAATGGGGGTGGCGATGCCAATGGTGGTGCTGGGATGGAGGAGGACGAGATTGATCCACTTGATGCCTTCATGAACTCCATGGTGCTGCCTGAGGTTGCCAAGCTGGAGAGTGCTGCAGCAGCAATGGACACCTCCCCTGCTGCAGGTGCAGATGACAATAATGGTAAGAGCTCAAAAGATGCCATTAGTAATGGGGATAAGAAGGGATCAAGGAAGGCGACGGGGAGAATTATGCAAGGAGATGACTCAGATTCGGATTATGATGACGCTGATGATGATGGGTCTGGAGAGGAGGATGAGGATGATGAGGAATTCATAAAGCGCGTCAAGAAGACAAAGGCCGAGAAGTTGGCAATTGTTGACCATTCGAAGATTGACTACCAACCGTTCCGGAAGAATTTCTACATTGAAGTGAAGGACATCACCAAGATGACATCCGAGGAAGTGGTAGACTACCGGAAGCACTTGGAGCTCAAGGTGCATGGGAAAGACGTGCCCAAGCCAATAAAAACATGGGTGCAGAGTGGGCTGACAAGCAAACTCCTTGACACCATCAAGAAGCTTGGTTTTGAGAAACCGATGCCTATACAGGCACAGGCTTTGCCGGTCATTATGAGTGGGCGTGATTGTATAGGCATAGCAAAAACTGGATCTGGCAAGACACTAGCATTTGTCCTCCCAATGCTGAGGCATGTTAAAGATCAGCCCCCTGTTGTCCCTGGAGATGGCCCTATTGGGCTCATTATGGCTCCTACTAGAGAGCTTGTGGTGCAGATACATTCAGACATTAAGAAGTTCTCTAAGGTGCTTGGCATCAACTGTGTTGCAATCTATGGAGGTTCAGGAGTTGCTCAGCAGATCAGCGAATTGAAGAGGGGTGCTGAAATTGTTGTCTGTACGCCAGGAAGGATGATTGATATCCTTTGCACTAGCAGTGGAAAAATAACTAACCTTCGGAGAGTGACTTTCTTGGTGATGGATGAAGCTGATAGGATGTTTGACATGGGTTTTGAGCCTCAGATTACTCGTATAGTTCAGAATACCCGGCCGGATAGGCAGACGGTACTTTTCTCTGCCACATTTCCACGGCAGGTGGAGATACTGGCACGCAAGGTGCTTACTAAGCCTGTTGAAATTCAGGTCGGTGGGAGGAGTGTCGTGAACAAAGATATCACACAACTGGTTGAGGTCCGACCGGACACCGAGAGGTTCTTCAGGCTGTTAGAGTTGCTTGGTGAATGGTATGTTAAGGGGAAAATACTTGTTTTTGTTCACTCACAAGATAAATGTGATTCTCTACTCAAAGACTTGTTCCAGCATGGGTATCCATGTCTGTCTCTTCATGGCGGCAAAGACCAGACTGATCGTGAATCAACTATTGCTGATTTCAAGAGCAACGTCTGCAGCTTGCTGATTGCTACTAGCGTTGCTGCTAGGGGTTTAGATGTGAAAGAACTTGAGCTGGTTGTCAATTTTGATGTCCCTAACCATTATGAGGACTATGTCCATCGTGTTGGTAGAACAGGGCGTGCTGGTAGGAAGGGATTTGCTGTGACTTTTATTTCTGAGGAGGAGGAGCGGTATGCACCAGACCTTGTTAAGGCTCTGGAGCTCTCTGAGCAGGCTGTTCCACAGGACCTAAAAGCCCTGGCTGATAGATTTATGGCTAAGGTGAAACAGGGAACGGAGCAGGCCCATGGTACAGGCTATGGCGGTAGTGGTTTTAAGTTTAATGAGGAAGAAGACTGAAGCACGGAAGACCGCGAAGAAGGCTCAGGCAAGGGAATATGGATACGAGGAGGACAAGTCGGATTCAGATTCTGATGAGGAAGGAGGAGTGCGTAAGGCAGGAGGTGACCTTGCAGCGCAAGCTATTGCCAATGCTCATGCAGCTGCTGCTTTGGTTGCAAACAAGGCTAATAATGCTAATCAGCAAGTTACAGGAACTGTGACAGTCCCCTTGATTCCTTTACTCGCAGCAACAAACCAACAAAACGATGAGGCCACTGCTCGGGCGCTTCAGGCTGCAATGAACTTACAACAAAATCTGGCAAGGATACAGGCTCATGCAGTTCCAGAACACTATGAGGCTGAACTTGAGATTAATGATTTCCCACAGAATGCCCGTTGGAGGATCACTCACAAAGAGACACTGGCCCCTATTCAGGATTGGACTGGAGCTGCTATCACTACAAGAGGAACATATATTCCTCAAGGAAAAATTGTTGGTGCAAATGAGCGCAAACTCTACCTGTTTATTGAGGGCCCAACAGAGTCATCTGTGAAGAAGGCGAAAGCGGAATTGAAACGTGTCCTTGAGGATTGTGCCAACCAGGCTTTGAATCTTCCAGGATCTGCTCAAACTGGAAAATATTCTGTTATTTGATTTGCAGAGTAGATAACAAAGTGGCTGAGTACTTTTTAGAAGGTATGCATTCGATAAACTGAATATTAGCTTCTGGCGTGTGGGCACAGTATACAAATTAGTTCCTTCTTCAAGCTGATATACTTGTCATAGTCATAACCAACTGATGTTTTCTCATTTCTGTCTTATATTTGGCATGACATTAGTCTGTTCTATTTTATGTTTGCTTTATGTATGTTATTACTGACAGCTTTCTGATTTTTGTTGCAGCTTATAATGGGTTGGGCACTGCAAAACCGTCGATGGATTGCTACTTCTGATGCTCTTGCTGTCTTCAGCCTTTTATTTTATTTGATGCTATTTTATAAGGCACCTATGGTTACTTATTGTCACATGATTATTATGAAATTGTCGGGGCATTTTGGCAATTTCTACTGATGAGTTTTCATTGACAGAAAGCTTAGAACACTGGCGGTGACCGAGTGCTGTAATGCGAAGGAAGGCGCCCAGCTTTCTGGTGCGGTTTTGAAAGTGCTGGTTGTGTTATGACACCTTGAAAACTGATCTTATTATTTTCTTGTTTATGTATACTGTTCCCTTTTTATGAGAGGCATTACAAAGTTTGTGTGACTATGGTCTAATTAATCCAGGTGTACGTATTGATTTGCCTATTGGGAAGCTGAGAAGCTATAATTTTCTATGTTGGTTTGGTCCTATTTACCCTTATTACTTGTGTGCTCTGTTTAGTGTTTTTTATCTGTTTAAAAAGGTGCAGTGATGCTCTTGTTTTGGTCTTCAGATGCACTGTTGTTACTGTTGCAAGCGGAGGGCACCTTAGGTATGTCATTGAGCTGCAGCTGTTCTTGGTGGTGGCTGAGGTGGCCAAACCTCTCGCTCATATGTTTCCATTGCTGTAACCTTTTCCTTTTCGATCTTATCGTATGAAAGGGGGGTGCTGCTTAGGAAAAACAATGAACTGGTAAGATTTGGCTTTGGTTTCCTGAAATTTAAGAAAAATGTGGATGACCATGGGGCAATTTTACCACATCTATCGGTCTATATTGTGCTTGTGTGTTTGAATGGTATATGGAATGGTATGTTTGGGGTCCTGATGAGCGATGATCAATAAAATTATCCATGAACGGCGTGTGCTTGGGCAGTAATGTTTGGTTGCTTCGTCTCATCTTCCTGAAGTGTGCCTGCTATGGTACTCTTATTTGATTCTTATAAAAAGAACAGGTGATTCCGTGAGATTTGTTTTCCTCAACCTGAGGAAATATGGATGCTGTTGCGTGCTTGAACAAGAATGTGAAATCGAATGCCAGAATTCTGACGAGAGATGATTCGTCATGTTTTTGGTCATCCTGATAAGCTTGTGGAGTAGCGTTTCTATCTGTCGATATGATCTTTTATGTTTTGTTTGAAAAGAAACGATGGTTTTAGCTGACGCTAATTTGTTGTGAAAGAAAAATATTATTCTATGTCTGAAAAGAAGATGAACAAACAGGGTCGACAGCACCGGGAGTACCCAACAGGATAGAAAAATGATTTGCGACTGTGCTGCTGTTTCCAAGTCCAGATTTTGTGCCTCTGCGTCCTCGCGGTCGCGGGTTCGGGGTCCAGATTTTTCAGTTCAATTTATAGTGCCAACAAACAGCACGGTAGTTTACAGAATGGTACGGCAAAAATGATTGGATATACTTCAATCACAGCTCAAATCATTTGTAAATGAGTTGGTACTTAAAGAGTAACTCGGAAATCAACCAAACTACACGTCTCAGCCGGTCCGGGCCTTTCTTGGGCATATTTTTCCTTTCTAGACTCGACTAAACTATCCGCATCTCCCTAATATAAAAAGAAAAACTACAATAACACATCCTCTTCGATGAAAAAAAAGAAAAAAAAATCACTGAATCCTCTCGGATCGAAGCAGGAAAATTGCTAAATAACACACAAGATTTTCTCCAGCGATTTTTATTTCAGAATGGTAGCTTCTTTTTAAAATGTGCTAGACCAACGTGGCGTAATTTTGTCTCATAATGGTAGCTTCTTTATAATGTGCTAGACCAACGTGTACATAAAACAATTATTTTTTGTCATCATCTGATGAGGCACGACACTCAAAACAGCTCAGCTTTGTTTCCGAACCTCGAAAAAAAAAAAAAACCCCCAGGGCGCTGCCTATTTCCGTGGCCGCAGATTGTACTTTCGGGAGACCGACGTCGTGATGAAGTTCTCGCCGATCTCCTCCGCCACGACGACGACTTGGCTGCGCCTCCGAGTCGGCGGCGACCACTCAGGCGGCGGCAGGACGTACGTTGGGTCCATCTTGCTGTCCACATCGTCTTCTAGCTCGTCGAATACCCACGAGTAGTTCCTCAGGCTCTCCTCCTCCTCCTCCGACAGCGCCCTCCCACCGGCGTTTTCCTCCAGCGCCCGGACCTTCTCCACCAACGTCTGGAGCAGCCCATGGTTCAGCATCTCGTAGTCCCTGAAGGATGGATGAACACAGGTTGAAATTGCAGCCAAGGCCAATCACTGAGCGTGTAGATGTGTGATTTGTTTACCATGTTTGTACTCCTACCTGTAGGTGAATAGGGAGTGTAGGATCTGAACAGTGGCAGCGCCGAGGAACAGCATCCTGATCAAGAACACCTTGGACATGACCCAGAATTGCTTGTCGAAGTCGTCGGCGCCGAGCTTGATCAATCCTATCTCCAACAGAAGCGTAATGCACAGACCTGCCGGGGCAAAAAAAAAAGAAATGTTAGTGAAATGGGGCATTCAAATTTAATTTATGGTAAGTTTTCAATTTTGATGGTGAAATTAGTAATACTACCAAAGTAGAGCTGGCCCCTGATGCCGAACGTTTGCTTTGCACTGGTGAGCATGTAGATGAGGAACACAATGCAGGAATAGAAGAAGAAGGCCTTGATGAAGCGAGACTCGGATAGGATGGCATTGTGCAGGATGTACAGCTTGTCCAGAGCAGCAAAAATGTTAGCCTGCTTTGCTCGAAATTCTTCCTGTATAAGGGTTCAGTAAAAAAAAAAAAAAGGCAACATATAAAGTTGGATAGTAATATATTTTTTAAAATGAGATACAAGAACCTGTGCTTCCAGTATGGAGTGAGAATTGAGGATGAGATGGTCGTGAGCTTGCCGGATTTCTTCTTGCCGGGACAGTAGCTCTTCCTGCTGACGCTGGCCAAACTGTGCAAGTTTTTGAATCGTTTCCCTGCAATTATTTCACTTAATCAATGTTTTTTTTACTAGACGTATAGCACGCATTTATCAAGATTGAAGAACAGCACAAAATAAACAGTACATATGAATGCAAATATAGCTACCTGTTTTCTTCAAGAGCTTGTGCTTGAAACCTGTGGAGCTTATTCAGTCCATCCATGGCCTGGTTCTGTCCATTCAGTAGCTGCATCTGATTCTCCAATGACTTGCCAGCAACACTCCCAATGTCATCAGCAGTGCTCTGCAAATCCTGCATCTTTGAGGACATTGACTCAGCGACACTTTTAATTTCCTTCTGCACATATCCAGCCTCTTCTTTTAGCTTATCCATCCCATCTCCTAGCCGTTGATACGATTCCTCAGCGCGCGCCATACCGGCCTCAATCTTCTCCCTCATTTCCGTTTGCCCTTTACTCAGTTCTGCTTGAGTGGTAGCGATCTTCTTGGACTGCTCAGAGATGGACTTGGAGTGACCCAGCACAACGTTGATCTGCTCCCCTACGTGCTTCGTCGCATCTGCCAGCTTGTCGGCTTGCATTTCGATCGATGACAGTGTGTCCTGAACTTTCCTAGACTCTTTGATGATCTTATCTGACCTCTCCTCGATCACCTCCAGCTTCTCAGCAGCAGACTTGGATGTCCATGTGAGGTTGTTGACGAGTCTCTCAGTGTTGTGCTTGAAAGCTTCAGCCCTGAACAAACAAACAAAAAAGAAGGCGTCAAGTTTAGCCAAAAAGAAAAGAAAAGAAAAAAAAGGTCATCTGCCAGGAGAGGGAGCTACTGAACTCACTGCAACTGGTGGCACAGGGTGTTGGTCTCCAAGTAGAACTCGAGGAAGACCTTGGCTTCGGATTCGCCGAGCCGCTTGCGGCAGTGCACCATCTCGGAGCTCTCTGCGCAGGACGGGAATGGCGGCCTGCCGGAGTCCTCCTGGAAGCAGCTGCTGAGGTGCCACGCCAGGCGCGACTGCTTCTCCTTGTCGGCCATGATGTCGCCGCAGCTGGCGAACAGCGCCCGGTACGCCTCGTGCCAGCAGTTGTCTCTCGGCCCGGCGAGCTTGCTCCGCGCGTTCTCCATCAGCTTTGAGCCCTCTGGGGTCACTGGCTCCGCCGTCCATGTCGAAGTCGGCCACCGCGCCGCCGTCGTCCAGCTCCATCGTCGGAGCGCGTTGGCCGGCCATGGGCGCAGACGAGGAGGAGGAGAAGATGTTCCATGAGAATCCACGGGTCCTCACGGGGTAAACCAAGATGCAGACCAAAATCACCAGCACGGACAGCACGTTCTTTGACATGATTCTACTACTGGTAACTGAACTTGGTGCCGGCAATATGTGATCTTTATTTATATCTTGCAACTTAAAATCAGGGATCAGTCGTTTGTTCGCAGTCCCTGTAAGGAACAGAGAAGGGTATCATAAAAAAACGTTCATTTGGTGCAGATCGTAGTGTTCATAAATCCGGATTAAAACAACTCAATCGCATCATCAAGAGCGTTCCCTTGATATTGGTTATTTCAGATGTTCCTCAAAAAACAATTATTTCAGAGGAAAAATATGATGAAACTAGTAGTAAAACAACCTAAAGTGAGTCGTCGCTGCAGAATTCGATCAAGAATGGACAAGAACTAGACGAGATTCTCCTAATCAAGAACGGAAGGTAACTTGTGGCCGCGCTGCAAGCGCAAGTAAAAAGTTCTTGCTAATTCGGGGGGCCTGTGGCGTGAATAATGGCTTCCTGTTAAGTAGTCGCGGTCACAGCTGTGTTTCTTCGCGGGTAAGGCTGAGGGAGATCACATCACGGGGGAGGAGAGGCAATCAAATGTTTCCAAGAAAACAGAGAGTCAGGTTTGGACCATTTGACACCACAGGTGAAAGAGACGCACTCACACTCAGATGAACAACGAAGCGATTATGGGATTATGGATGCCAAGCCGATCAGGCCTTGTAGATCTCCTGCCGTTTTGTCTTGTTAGGTGCCGTTCCCGGCAAGGAAGCTTTTAGTTCAGTAGCCGGTTAATCGAAGGTAATTAAGTCGGCGAGAGTGTAAGGCGGTGGCGGTGGCGCTGACTTACGCCGCAAGCCTCAGCGATCGACGGACCAGCGGACAGAGAGATTTGTGCTCAGATTAGATAATCCACGAAGCAAGCATAAACCAACAAATTTCATTTCAAGATTTAATAAATGACATTGAAATATGCGAGCGAATGTTTCAAGAACCTATGAACAGAATCAAGTTTCCTTTCCTAATCGTTTACTGAAAAGAACATCGTAGAGTGCAGTTTCTAAGAGAAGCAAATTAAGCAAAGGAAATTCGTAGGCACTTTTTTAAAAGACTAGGAAACTCACAGATTTACCGCAGCAGGTGAGTTGGTCCGCGTCGTCGATGTTGGTTGGGGCTGCAACTGAGGTGTGCCAAGATGAATGACGAAATGAAGCAGCGCAGATGGGGATTCGGGATTGTCGTATATATATAGGCGGCAATTTTAGTGCTTCAATTAGTACTAATAACGGGGAAAACATTCGCAGTGAAAAGATGCGATTGTTCACAGTTCACACGCGAAGGGGCGCATTACCAGTGAGCATTCTACAACTGGAGACGAAGAGGCGCCCGTTCTTGGTATTGTTTGCTACGTGTGTGTGTATGCAGCCATATTGGGCCGCACGCAAGCCTGCAGTTGATGCTAGCTGGATTAGGCCCATGGGCCGACGCCAAACCGTAACCAACGCAGGGAAGGGAGCCCACAAATGCCGTGGCGACTAGCTCGGCCGGGTTCAGTCCAGCGGCGCCGTCGTGCCTCGACGACGACGGCGGCGGGAGACGCCACCACAGGCAGGTGAGAGACGGGCGGTCACCAGCGAGCGCGTTAGGGCCGGCGTCGGCCCCGCAGCGGCGGCGGGGCAGGGTGCGTCGACGTGTGGGGCAGCGACTTCGTGGGGATTGCTTCTTCTCTTCGCGGTGAGCAAACCAAACCCAAACCCAAATCCCGCTCCCTTTCTTCCGTCCTCCATATCCAGTTGATTTCGGTGCGGATTTCTTAGACGCGGCGTGTTACTGACCGGAATTATCCATCCGCCCCTCTGTGGATCTGTTCGATTAGGCTCTCTCTTCTTCTTCTTCTTCTTCTTCTTCTTCTCCGGCGCGTGCGCGCGGGATCGGAAGGTAGGGTTTGGGCCCCAACCAAAGTTCGTCTTTGGGGACAGCACTAGCATCAGCGGCGGCGATGGACTACACCAACGCCATCCACATCATCCCGGACGCCGCGGGGCCCGACGCCTGGGCCAATGCGGCGCCAGCGTCCACGGGTGGGGACGCCGCCATCTGGGCCACCGAGGACGACTACCGCCAGTGGAGCGCGGACCCGGGCGGCTACGGCGACCGGAACCCCTCGTCGCGGGCGGGGAGCGAGCAGCCGCCGTCGGGGAAGAAGGCTCGCGGCGCGGGCGGAGGAGGAGGAGGAGGAGGCAGCGACGCCGGCGGCGGCGGGAGCAGCACGAGCAAGTCGCGCGCCATCGGCAAGATGTTCTTCAAGACCAAGCTCTGCTGCAAGTTCCGCGCCGGGACCTGCCCCTACGTCACCAATTGCAACTTCGCGCACGGCATGGAGGAGCTCCGCAAGCCGCCGCCCAACTGGCAGGAGATCGTGGCCGCCCACGAGGAGGCCACCGAGCAGCGCGAGGAGCACCAGATCCCCATCATGACGTCTGCGAGCGTCGGCGCCGGGGACGGCGGCGGCGGCGGCGGCTCGCAGGGGGGCCGGGCGTACAAGGGCCGCCACTGCAAGAAGTTCTACACCGAGGAGGGCTGCCCCTATGGCGACGCGTGCACCTTCCTGCACGACGAGCAGTCCAAGGCGCGGGAGAGCGTGGCCATCAGTCTCTCGCCAACGGTTGGTGGTGGGGGATACAATGCCGCTGCCTCTGCCAACGGAGCCATGGTGCAGAAGCCGTCCAACTGGAAGACGAGGATCTGTAACAAGTGGGAGATGACTGGATACTGCCCATTTGGGAGCAAGTGCCACTTTGCTCATGGTTCTGCGGGTGAGTCTCATGTTCATATCTGCCTTTAATCATCAGATTGTTATACTTCCTGCTTCATCAATTTAGGACCTGATTTATTCAATTATGATTCGTTTTCAAGTAGTCTGCTGATACTCTGTTAGTTACTCTTGTAGGAACATTGTAGTCCTTAATGTTAGCCATGGTATTAAATTTCATATGTTGGATTATTGATGGTGTTCCAAAATTAGTGACAATGCATGGTAGTAGAATTTGAAATTTTGTTTCATTGAGTTACTTTTGAGTCTGCTATGATTTTTGATATGCTAATGAATTGTCAGAAGAAAAAAAATCTGCTGGAGTTATAAGATCTTTATGACCATGCTGATTTATGTAGTTTCTTTATAGTAGTATCTCTGATTTGAACCACTGTTTTGTCAATTATTTTTCCAGTCATATATGATTGGAAGTATATGACATGATTCTTAATACGCTAATGAATTCCTAGAAGAAATATGTTTGAGCAGTAAGATGTTATGGTTTTATATGAGTGAACCATGCCAGTAGGTGCAGACATATAGCATGTACTGAATTCGTGCGAGTTTTGCTTGTTTCAAAGTTTGTAATTGCTGAGAAAGGCTGTGTCGTTGATCAGATGTAGTTTCATAGTCTGCCTTTTCGTTTCGGATTTTGAAGACATTAAGCTGGGTTGGGTTCTGTGGCAGCAAAATAAGCTTGTCCGATAAAGCTTTCTACATACCGGAAGGTCCATCATGGTACTGTAAGCTGTAATGCAGTTAATGATAAATATTTCAGCAATTTTGGCCTTTATCTGTATCAAGTTTTCATTTGTGTTCAGTCAATGAGCAGCAAGTGTCACTTACCCAGTTTTTTCTTGCTTCACGGGGAAGACAGGAACCTGCCTTTTTGAGGGTTTGTGTTTGTGCTGCCTCAGGGTCAGTCATGGACATATGGTATTTCTGTGGCAGTTTTTTTTTTTCTTGTGCTGCCTTAATTCAGCATGGACATCTAATATTACTGTTTCAGTCTTTATCCTGCATAACACATTTCTGTTTCATGTCTATGCCTGAGGTAATCGTTTGAGAGGATAGTTCTCATTGCAAATACTGAATGACAGTCAGGTGGATGGTTGGTGCTTGGTTCAGGGGAACTTTTTAAATTTTTTAATACTCTGGCTAGTTCATTGAAGTACAATGACAGTAATGCCACACATATACAAGTTCTAAAAGTCTTAACATGTTTTAGCTATAACTGCAGAACTTCATAAATATGGAGGAGGCCTTGTCGACATAGATGGCAGGGATGTTGCGTCAACTCCTGACTCGAAGCAAGCTGGTGCTTCAGCTAAAGCTCCTTTAGAGTCTGCTGCTGCATCCACTGTGATGCCCCCTCATGCAGATGTGTACCATCTCGGCATCCAGTCGCAGCGCTCCACCATCGTCAGCCAGAGATCTGGACAACTGCAAAGGCCCATTCAGAAATGGAAGGGCCCTGACAAGATCAGCAGGATCTATGGAGATTGGATAGATGAGAATGAATAGGAGAAGGATCTACCGAAGGGAAGCTGTTACTTAGTATCTGTCCGACTCCGCTTCAGCTGATGAAAGCTTTACTTGGCTTAGAAGATCTAGTTAGCATTGCAAAACCTGGTCTCGACACAATGCAGGGTGTTTGTCTTGATGTTATGTTTCTGCCTGCCCTGCTGTTGTCTCTGTTGTAAGCATGCTTAACAGCTTGAGGCAAAATCAACTTTGCAAGACCTGTATTGGGAAGGTATACTGCTGGAACATATGGTCAACTTTCTTCTGTTGAACTCAGTATCATTGTTATCCTTACGTAACTTGTGTGCTGGAGTACACAAATTGTTGTGACGGATGATGTTTTGTTGGTTCTTGTTTGATAATGTTGGAAGGATAATTTTTTGTTGGTTCTTGTTTTCGGGCAATTATTGGGCTGGATACCCCAGCCTTTGCTCTCTGGCCCATTAAGCAGTGCAGCCCAAAAGTCCAATAAACAGGAGACGCTTTCCCTGAAAAGTTAACCGAAAGAGTCAAATTGCACAAATGTCATCTTTTGTTAAGTGTAGGTATAATGACAAACCTATAGCTAAAAAACATTATCAAACTACGACTTGGTCGGAGGAATCTTTGCAGATAGAGCTTAGCGGCAAACATTTAACAATGTAATTGGAACTAGAGCAAAAATGCACCACAGGCCCCTCACCTCTGGCCGATGTGTCATGTAGGTCCATCACCTTTGAAAGTGTAGTTTTATGTCCCTAACCTTTGCTCTGTGTGTCATTTAGGTCCATCACCTTTGAAAGTGCAGTTTTAGGTCCCTAACCTTTGCATGCAGTTCGCCGGCAATCCATTTCTACTGTAGCAATGACGTCATATTTTTATTTTCTCCAAATTTCTCCCAAATTTGTGTAATAACTTAAAAAAGTTCCAAAATAAAAGTTGTTCCAAATTTTATTCTCTACAACTTTTCTTTTTAAACCATTTTCAGATTCTATCTAGTTTTTGAAATTTTGAATTGGGGCTAAACTGGTGATTTGAATTGAGGTTTGCAATTCAAATTTTTATTTAACAACTTCAAAATCTCTAAATATAAAAGTTTCTCAAAATAATGAGATCTACAACTTTCATTTAAGACTTATCACCAAATTCTTAATATTTTTAAAATAGGGTTTGAATTTGAAACTTTAAGGGTTATTAAATACTTGATTTGGGGGTTAAAACCTAATTCCAAAACTAATTAAAATTTGGGGTTGATCCTAAAGGAAAAAACGTAGATATTTTTAATTGGAACAACTTTCATGTTAAAAGATTTTGAAGTTTCTAAACAAAATCTTGCGCAAAACCCTAAATTTGAATGTAAAGTTTCAAATTCAAACCCTATTTTAAAAAATATTAAGAATTTGATGATAATTCTTAAATGAAAGTTATAGATCTCATTATTTTGAGAAACTTTTATATTTGGAGATTTTAAAGTTGTTAAATAAAAATTTGAATTGCAAACCTCAATTCAAATCACCAGTTTAGCCCCAATTCAAAATTTCAAAAACTAGATAGAATCTGAAAATGGTTTAAAAAGTAAAGTTGTAGAGCATAAAATTTGGAACAACTTTTACTTTAGAACTTTTTCAAGTTATTACACAAATTTGGGAGAAATTTAGAGAAAACAAAAAGGTGACGTCACTGTTACAGTAGAAATTGACTGCCGGTGAACTGCATACAAAGGTTAGGGATCTAAAACTGCACTTTTAAAGGTGATGGACCTAAATGACACACAGAGCAAAAGTTAGGAACCTAAAACTGTACTTTCAAAGGTGATAGATCTAAATGACACGCCGGCCAAAGGTGAAGGATCTATGGTGTATTTTGCTCATATATATATATATATATCCACTAATCAGAGCGTTAGGCTGCCGGAGCCTTGTGTCGTCCACCTCCGATGAATAGCCAACCACCTTTATTTACTGCAATCACCAAGTAGCGGAGTAAAATCATCCGTCCATGATAACAGTCGTGGAATATTTGCTTCTGTCCCACCCGTGAATGCCGTCATGATGCTAGCTCTCTCTCCTCTTTAAAATCCACGATCCCCAGACATAGCACCCCCTAATCACCACGCCCCCACCTCGTAAAACGCCGGCACCCATCTGCACTCCCAGCGTTGGTGCCTCTCTCTGGCAGCATGATTTGCCCCCGGCGATGGCGTGGCCTGCCCGTGCGGAAGCAGCCACGGCGGTGGCACTCCTCCCCTGGCAGCGCTCCATCAGCGACGGCGTGTCCTTCATGCATCACGCAGTCTTGCATGCCCGTGGTAGATATGGTCTGGTGAGTGGGGATTCAGAGTCTCACTCACATCACGCAGTCTTGCATGCCCGCAGCGAAGGTGCCGAGGCACCACGGTAGCATCTGCACGCTCCTGTCGCCGTCGTCCTCGTGCACGGGCGTGAGCTCCGCCGGCCGCGTGCACGGCGCGAGCGCTGCAGCCTCCGCCGGCCTCGTGCACGGGCGGGAGCGCTGCAGGCTCCGCCGGCCGCGTGCACGGCGCGAGCGCTGCAGGCCTGGCCTCCGTGAAGCTCGCTGTCGTCCTCTGTTTTCTCTGTCCCTGGCCGCGGCGTAACAGACCGGAAGAAAGTGATGTGAGAGATTATAGTGAAAAAAACGATAAATAATCTATGAAACCGTGCAGTAAAACATACATTGAAAGAGATATATTTCATTTTATAGTTTCATATCTTGAAAACTGGAAAGTGCAATCTTGCACTGAGACTGACTTTATGCGTAACTAATCAAGAAACAATCTAGCAATACATGTCTTTTGTTATTTACCGCTCACATGGTCGGCTAGTTATTTACCGCTCTCATTGGAATTTTTCGCTCACGCAGTAAATTTACCTACAATACGAATCTTCTAGTAATAAAAAAGGGACGAGGCCGAAAAAACCGTTGCTCAAATAGGGCATTAGAATTTACCGCTCACATAGCTCAAAGCAGTAAATTTATAGGCTTAACAATCTTATTTGTAATTTTTTTTAAAAAAAAAACAGGACGAGGCTGACATTGCTCAGATATGGCAATGGAATTTTACCACACACGTCGCTCAAAGCAGTAAATTTACTAGCGGTATGAAGCTTCTAGTAATAAAAAAGGGACGAGGCTGGAGAAGCCGTTGCTTAGATAGAGCACTGGAATTTACCACTCACGTAGCTCAAAGCAGTAAATGTATTATCGGGTTTAGGGTTTATGGCCTAAGGTAGTATTTTTACTAGCAATTTGATATTTCTAGCAATAAAAAAAAAATATTGGGAAGAGACCGGGCCCTGACATTGACAAGCTAGGGCATTTAAAATTACCACTCATGCAAATCGAAGCAGTAATTTTACTAGCAATTACGATACTTCTTGTAAAAAAACACCATAACGGGTAAAAATTGAATTGTTTATAGAGCGAAATAATACTATTAATATAAAAAACAGGACTATACCTGGTTTGATGTTGATCAGATAATATATTAAAATTAACCACTCATGTGTAGCAATATAATACTTCTAACAGTAAAAAAAACACCCGTAATAGTCCCACCCCGACATTGATTAGCAAGAGCATTGAAATTTACTGCTCAATCGTGCCCTTTTTTTCATTGCGTGTGGCTTGGAATTTATGGTAACTTTTACTGCTATGTGCAACATGAGCAATGAATTCTATAACTCTAACTGAGAAACGACATCTCTGCATCATGCCTTATTTTTATTACTAATACCTTGTAATTGATGGTAATTTTACTAATTCGAGAGGCATGGGCGGTAAATTCCAATGCCCTAACTAAGAAACATTACGTGTATCTTGTAATTGAGGGTAAATTCTAATGCTTTGAACTACGTGAGCGGTAAATTATATAGCTATGTTGCTCAGCAAGGGCATTCATAATAAACCTAATTGGAGATCAAATTGTAAATAGAAACTTCTACAAATTTAGTCAAACTTTAAGATTCTTTGACTCTTTGTAAAATGATATCTACATCCTCTCTGAGACTGAGGTAGTACTACCAATGTGATACTACTAGCAAAAAAAGATCGAGAAGATACCGGCACTATTGACCAGCGAGGGTATTTTAAATTATCCGTCACATGACTCGAACTGGTAATTAACTGGTCACACGACCCGAAATAGTAATGTTTCTCATAATAAGTTGCTCCTAGTAGCAAAACAACGCCAAGAAGATCCGTCCTGAGAAGAGTAAAAAAATTCCATATCATTAGAGGCCATTTGCATGCAGGGATCATCTTTTTATTACTGCCACTCTTTTTATTAATGCAAAAGAATTACTCGATCATGCTGAGGGGAGTAAAAGGCTGCATGCATGCAACAGCACACCATTTATTGCCAGCACATCACGCTGACCAAATGAAATTGATTTATGCCACGAAGTATAAAATAAACTGCTTTTATTTCCACAGGCCACGAAAGGAGTCAATTAAAGCAGCGCTTTTTACCGCCCAGGGACACACGGACAGTGCGCCACCAAACTCCGGCGAGGGCGCCGATTACAAATCAGAGCCCAGCGCTCTGATTAGTGAGTCATATATATATATATATATATATATATATATATATATATATATATATATATATATATATATATATATATATATATATATATATATATATAAATGTAACTGATTGCTTCGAATAATCTTATCCGATAAACTTATCAGGTGCACGTACGCAATATACTTATATGTGACAATGCACTAATTAAAGAAATGGCAAGAAGAACAAACTTTAGTCCCCGGCACTCCATTGGAGAAATCAAAAGAATCCAAAAGTGCCGGATTGATCTGATTGTTAACTACTACCTGCTTCCCAATGTGATAGAATATTACTTGCATGGTAATAAAAAATGCAACTCCAGTGAGGAATAATAAGATAATAAAGACGTACTGTTATAAGCCATCATCATAGGAGTGCGCATATATATTTAATTTGGTTATTACCTTGAGTTAATTAACAGACAAAATCTAGCGAGCGAGAAGCGAAATAAAGTAACTGAATTTTATACTCCTACAAAAGGGTAAAGAATGACCAGAAGTAGAGAACTAGAGCGGTGATGGGAATTAGACTAACCAGAGTGCAGAGGTATATATGGATTAGATATGGACACACCAGGTCCTAAAAGGGTAAATTCTATGCATCGGTTCCTTTCCTTTTTTTTCTCCATCTTTGCCGAAGGGCGACTGAATCATTTCTCGTTTGTCAATGCAGTGTGCTAAGCCGCACTTGGGAATTGGAAAGACAAAAGTAGTTGAAGAACAGTTATGTATAAATAGGTGCGGAGGACCCGGTAGGGCAAGGTAGGGCGCTCTCCCTACCTTGGCTCGGCCGCGGATCGCCCCAGCCCCCAGGTTTATCCAGCCACAGTCAGCCTAGCCGACCCCTAGTGGTCAGCACAGACACTTCGCCCAAGTGGCTCTCAAATCGGCTAAATTTGATTCCAATGATCTTGAAACCGATTTGAATGTTTCGAGGACTCCCACATTGCAGTGCATACATGATCCAAACACCAGCATTAATGTGTATGGAATTTGATAAAACAAGGATGATTGTGGGATAGATCCATGGACTTCGATCAAGCTCATCAAGAGGGAAATTGAGGATATCTCAAGAAGGTGGCATCAAATAAGTGAGAAGATAAAGATTAAGTTGCCAAGGTTTGGGAAGAAGTCACTAAATTAGGAAATCCTTATAGAGTGATCATATCAATATTCGAAAATTCCTATTTGCTAGAGACAATGCAAGTTGACAAGTCTCCCAAGAGCAATTAACGGGAAGTGCTTAAGAAGTATTTTCCAAGTGTTTGGCAAGACGCCTAAGTGCTCACCAAACAATGGCCGATGTATACATCGCTCTTAGCAGCTGGACAGCCAATGTGATGGGTATTGTTGCTGCCCAAATCGTCACCAAGCAAACAGAGGCGAGCGTGCAGAGAGGGACACAAGACAGAGCAGGTACATATGCACGGCAGTCGTAGGGGACCCGGCCATGCCCAAATCAGGACCAAACAGTGCCTGCGAGATTGTCAGAAAGATGGCATGCCTCCTTGTCCTTGCACGCGCTGCCGTTACTAACACCGTCGTCCTTGAGTCCTGCACAGGAGGACACCAGCAGAGCGGCTCAGACAGGCTTGCATTGCACACGCCCACGCACCTAACTGAACTGATCATGCTGCACTGGCTCCTGTTGATCATCTACGCACTGACGGGCAAAGCTTTTGCTAGTTAGGTGACTTAATCTCCGGCGGTTAGATCGAGCAAAGCATGCGCTAGCTCGTTTAATTACAGATCCTCTCATAGGCAACAAGACGGACGTGCGTGCGGCTGGTTGGGACGTACAAATCAGGGTGGATCCTTGGGGACCGATCGAACGGTAGACAGCTGGGAAACAATGGTGTCTGGTGTCGCCGGCAAAGGCGGCACTCACGGCCGCCGCGACAATGACACCTCACACCGCGTGCGTGCAGATGCCTGAAGCTTCTTCTTCTTCCATGGATGGCTACTGAACTCTGATTCTCTGAAGAGGTGCGCGTCGTGCATTCTGAAGCTTCTGAGTCTGAACCGAACTGAAGACAGCGCAGCGAGCCTGACGCTTGCGCTTACCGACCACCGGCTGTTCGACATCTGAACCTCCAGGCGGGTACGGAGGTATGCTACGTACTGGGGCACTGGTACGTGTAGCCTCGACCAATCGGCGACGCATGCATGCAGCATGCCCACGTCGACGGCCGGCGACGTCTGAGCTTCCACATGGCCAAGCCCCAAGCTCACTCACTCACTCACTCTCGGCCGGTGGTGGCTCGTCGCCGGCGACGTGCAGGTGAGCGAGAGTGCGACAGAACTCACGTGTACTACGATCCATCCTAGGCTCCTAGGCTAGGCCGGTGGTTGGCATCTCCAGGGAGACACCATTGATCCACTTGTTTTCCTTTGCATGCTGAATTGTAGATTAGCAATGTCCTCCCCAGGTCAAATGGTAAAACTCTGTAAATTAGCAAACAGGGGTTTGGTTTCCACATTCTTATGAGAGCAGAACCGTTCCGTCATCATCATAGAAATTCCAGCGAAAACCTAGCGCCGTAGCGCGCAATTCCTTGGGTTCCAAACGAGGCCACATTCATGTTTCAGGCACGTTTTTGTTACACTTTTTTCTTATATAACAAGGTATTTTACGTTCGCCGCCAGCAGGGGATTAGTCCTCTTTATCCAGATTCCAATCAAATTTACCCAGATGCGACGACATGCAAACATCGAGGGCCCCGATTCCCCCGAAATGGGCTAAATTCTGTTCGTCAGAGGCTAATTTCATGAGTGTGTTATGTCCCATATGTCCCAAATAACTTTGGCAGTTGTAATGGTGTAGTTTTAGAAAACTACGGTATCAAGAAATTATGGTTTTAGACCAACCGCACTCTTCGTCCTCTATATCTATCCTTTAAAAGGAATATTCTGTCCTGGTTATCAAAATTCTCTCCCCTATACCACTTTCTCCCGCACCCATCCACCATCTATATCTCTACTCTATATCACGTAGGGCCCACACTTCATTTTTTTATTTTATTTTTTCCCCTCCCCTCCCTCCCCATCCTCTCTCTCTCTTCACCCGACGGAGAGCACGCAGCCCCTCCCCGGCGGAACTCGCGCTTCTTCCCCGACGGAACACGTGGCCCCGCCCCGGCGGAGCTCGCGCCCCCGACCGATGGAGAGCACGCGGCGAGCAGGCGGGCGGAGCAGCGCGCTGCGGCCCTCGGCGGCCATGGCGAGGCCAAGCAGGGGCGCAGCGTCGGTGGTGGTGGGGGCGACCGGGCGCCCCCTGCTCCGGCGACCGGCTCGGTGGCGCGCCGTCCTCTCTCTCCCCCTCCCCTCCGCTCTCTCTCTCCCCGGCGCGGGGCTCCTGGTGGCACTCGCGGCCCGGCGCGGTGCTCCCGGCGGCGGTGCTGGCGGGCGGGCGCAGCTCGGCCCCGGCCTTCTCTCTCTTCGAGCGGGTCCCGCACCATCCTTTACCGGCAGCTCCGTACCTCCCGCAAAAGGACTGGATGGAGGCCGGTCCGCAACCGTAGCGGACGTCGTAGAGGCCCCCGCTGCAAAAAATTTTTTGGTAAAAGCGTCCTGCAGGGACCGGTAGCGGACGCCGCTGCGGTTGGTCTTATAAGCCAAGGACATACAAACCCATGCTTTAGAAATAAGTGGTCATTTGTTTCTAGAACTCCACACACAAAAAAAAAACTTCAGTTTTTGATAAAGCCATGGTTTTAGAAACTAAGGTTTGCTGTACCCAATAACCTAAACACACATCAGGTTTTGAAAACCATAGTTTTATCATACTTTGTATCCAAACAGCTAAGGCCTGTGACTTTACCTAGAGTTTTTGGGATAGTAATAAAAGATATAGTGTACTCATGTTGAATGATTTCATGGTCGCTGGCTGATTGTTCTGACAGAAAAACACTGCTGAGTGGCTGGCTGGACTAGTCAGCCGAACAGAGCGTATATGCAGACAAAGAAAACCTCTTAATTTCAAAAGTAGAGAGTAAACGGTAGATTATGTCGAGTAAAGATAAAAAAAAAAAAATATGTCGGCAGCCCAAAACTCACCATTGATAGTCATAACTCATATGGGCAGTTGCAGTTGCAATGCCCAGACAAGGCATAATCTTGCACAGTGCACAACCACTCATGAAGACGCCTGGAGGACAGTCCAGGACACTAGACAACAGTGAACTATAGCAATTGTATTGCCACCCATGGGCTTCAGATTCCTTTACTGGATACTGTAGCTTGAGATTACAAAATATGAAACATGCATGCTGATATGCCAAGTTTTAGTTCACAAAATGGTCCCAGCAGAATATTATGCCATCCATTTCGTCCATAGCAAATAGCACAAAGATAAGCAATATATTATAGGCTTGTGCAAAACAACAGGATCACAGTAGTCGCACTAATCGGCAGCTCAGAACAGTTACCTACTGTTAAGCCATGCTCCCTGTCAGAGAGGCGACAAGCATAGCACAACTCCTAGTCAACAATGCTAATGTTCACAACTATTTGTAGTGTCAAAACAGTTAGAAAAGGTGAGCCTAGTTTGTCCTTACTCTCTTTCACTGTGGCAGATCCATCATCATATAGGGAAAAAAACGACTGAAGAACAATAAAACTAACAACAAAGACATGCCATTTTCATATAGAGAAAAGAACGGTAATGGAGATATAGGAAAAGATAAACAGGTCACACTAGTAATGTTCTCTTATGAGCCTAATGGTACTATATTTCATAGAATATACACCGTGAACTGCATCTTGGTACATAATTTGCAAGCCTAAGGTGACCACCTCAATGTGAATACAGAGTTACACAGATCCAATTTGTCAGGCAGTTGTTGAAAGATTCCATTCGAACATCTTCCTTACAATCAGGTGCGCTAACATTGCTACATTAGTTGTGCCTAAACTGCTGTCCAGGGACTGAACATAGAAGATAAGTAAAAGTTCATCACCAGTTACGCACCAGCATAATCATCGAAAAACAAGAAGTTTTACTGACCAGAGAAAGCTTTTGATTGCTGGGGCATTCCTTCTATTATGGTTAACTTCCTTCGCAGCCTGGCTATGTGAGCCTGAACCTGGAGGAAGAAAACAATCCAATGTCAAATCACAGGATGTGGTTTCCCCAGTCCAATATTTATGTTCACTCAAACCCAAGGAGAGCACAGTATACAAACTGTTTTGAGCAAGTTAGGAAAACTAGACAAGTAGATGAAATGAAGAAAGCTAAATCATTACTAGCACTGAACCAATGTACAATTTTCTACTCTTGTTTACACACAACAGTGAAACATGCATATTAGATAAGAACAGTAGAAAACTAGGCACTGGGAGTTTTCTGCCATTTATGAGAGGAAAAATTCACTTCACACCTCTCTACTCTACCATGGATATATTTGCCAAACAGAAATAAACTGAGAAAACTCTCTATGAACCAATAGAGTAATTTCATTAGATTTACAGATTCAACATGAAAGCGTGAGTGTATATGGAAATTAAGGTGGTGTTCAAGCAGTATGCCTAGCACATATTTGCACATCATAAAGATAACAGTAATTGCTGCTAGCCAAGTCTCACCTGTTGCCGAGCTGCAGCTAGTTTCAAAAGCTCATCAGCCTCAGAGAAATTCGAGAACCACTGACTCAAAGGATGATCCTTGGTGTCACCACGCTTCTTATCGTAGGGAACAATTTCCAGAGAGCCTAGATGATGGTAAGTCACATAGTGCTACTTTGGCATTTCCTACTATGAAATAATATAAGGCATACAGGTTGGAAAGAAATATACCTGGGGGAGGCAAGGTTATACCAGGAGGAAGCCTGGGCACATTAGCTGCAGGATGATTCTGCACACGTAGGAAAAAGGCCTCTGTAGGCTCAGGGAAGACAATTTCATCGTATGTTTCCACGACAACTGGCTTCTTGGTTGATTGAGGCCCAGCTTCTTCTTCTGGATACAGCTTCAGGCTGATGAAACCTACATCACGTGCATAATTAACTATCCTCTTTCCCCAAAAGCAAACAATTTTGTAAAACAAGACCAGCGGGACATACAGATCCAAGCGCTTGTCGCAGACATCACTGTGGAAATAAAGGGTTATTGCTATTTCAAACTCTCCCCACCCTGACTCAGACAGCTCGAAAGGCGGTTGCTCCACGATTCTCGTTGGGTTTTGGAAACTTGGGTGAAGCTGAAACACCACACGCTTAACTATGACACTGAGATCCTCATTGTTTGCAGAGCGGACATATACAGTCCACTTGTGGGAGTTGTACCTACATACAAAGGCGGGGGAAAACAATTGGCCATTAAGTTGAATTCGCTGTACAAACCCACATGCTAAATCTGTATCCAGAGCGCGACGAATTTCAGTATTTGTGAATGAAAAACTTACTCGCTAGCCTTTTTACCGAGCCAGAAAGAAATGGTTACATAAACGATGGGGAAACTGATCTCCACATCCTTGAGCCTTTTATTCTGTTTGAAGAATTTCAGTAGGTACTGAGTATCAGAGCTTATATACTAATAATCAGTAAGGTCAACCAACTGGTAAGCATGTACATTACGAGCAACAGGAGCGCGACTCCAGTAAGATCCGATAATTTGTGGCAAAAAGAAATCAATAAACAAATAATCGAAGGTGGCACTTAGTAGGCATAACACTACAGGCATACTACATCCGCACATACTTTAGTTAGATCAGATCGGAATACAACTAGCTTCACTTAGGGTTTGGGAGCTCGGTTTCGCATCACAGGAAGGGGAGAGAAGGGGTAGGCGTACTTGGGTGCTCATCGCCGGAGACGGACTCGAGGAAGACGACCGGAGGGCGGCGGCGGTGGTCGCCCAATCGTCGCCTCAAGCCTGAGCGCCGCCCCCGTCACCTTCCCTTCGTGCCGAGCGCGCGTGGAGGGAGAAAATTGCTATTTCGTCATGGGCTTCGCCGTTTGCCATTCCGCAAAAGGATTCATCCGTCTGACGCGACGCACCGTCAAAATACCCAAAAACTGTATTTATACCGTATTTTGATTTTAAATTTTTTTTCGTTATTTCCTTTCCCCTTCTACCCCTCACCCATACCCAATCTTATCCTCTCGCTGTACAGAAACGAGAGAGAGGCGAGAACGCGGCTACGGGAAGGCTCTGGCGGACCGCGCTCGCCGCGCCGCCGCCACGAGCCCCGCGCTTGCCCCGCCGCGAGCCCCGCGCTTGCCCTGCCGCCGCCGCGAGCCCCGCGCTAGCCCGCCGCCACCACGAGCCCCGCGCTCGGCCCACCGCCGTGAGCCCTGCCGCCGCCGTGAGCCCCGCGCTCGCCCCGCCGCCGCGCCACCGGTGGCAAACAGCAGGTGCCATCACCGCAACTGAGCACCGCGTCTCGCCCCGCCCCCGCCGCAGCCGCCACGACGGCAAACAACAGACGCCACCACCGCAGCGGAGCACCTCCTCGACGCCTTGCCCGCTCGACGTCGTGCCTGCTATGGGTGAGCCATCCTCTGGTTCATCGTTCTTGCCTACTGATGCCGTTTCCCAGTATCCAGTTGGTCCAAGTGGATTGCGAGTGGATTGCCCTTGATTCCATGTCCCTGATTGCCTACAGATGATGGATCTCAAGATGGACAAGCATGGAGGGAGGATGGAGCTCAAGATGGACAAGCTTATTGGTCTGGTCCAATTGTTGGTGGTGGCTGTGTTTAGTAATTGTTGTCATAGTTCTTCTAGGTGTGGTAGTGCTCATTACCAAGTGAAGCAAGTGTGTTGTAATGTTGAGCTGAGAGCTGTAAGACTTTTGCTTAGTAAATGACCAGTGGAATGTGTTGTAATGTTGTGCTATAAGACTATGAATGAAGTTGTTTTCCAATCATCTCTTCTCTTTACCTTACTGTTAAAAATTTTGACAGAGTTTGGCTTGATTTTTGACAAAGCTTTCACAATGACAGGAAGCACATAAATAATAGCAACACAAATGTTCACAAGATAGATAGGTTCAAATAGCCAATTTACATGAATTTTCACATCCCAAACCATAGCCAGGTAGCATTTAAGTTCTAATACAATAACATAGGTCTACATAGGTAACATTTGAGTTCTAATATAATAACAGCACAAAGCATCATTTGATTTTCAGTTTCCTAGGCTTCAATTTCTTCGCCGGGCTCCTCTTCTGGATTGTCTTGTTTGGTGAAGGCAGCAATGCTTGGATCCACACCTTCTCCCAGCAAAGTTTGGAGTCGGCTGCAACAGAAGCACCAATATTGATTATAGTTGTGTATAGGTGTAAAAAAAAAGAACTAATGTGTTGCGTACCCTCTTGTCACCCTAATGGGGCTGTTCTGTATGATCTGGTCTATTGTGAGCCTTGTTGGACTGCAAACTGCACCTGTGGCCGCTGCTGTCATTTCTTGGTCATTTGGGCAGGTGGTGCCATTTCTTGGTCATTTGGGGCAGCTGGTGGTATTTCTTCCATTGTTGGTTCAGCAACACTCTGAGGCACCTTCTTTGCTCTCTTTGTTGGCATCTTTGCATTTTCACCATATTTTGTTTTATTTGGCCTTGGCTTCCTTTGCCTGCAAGTGAAATATTCAAGTTAACGAGCACAACCAATAAAGGCAGCAAGTGAATATAGGAGTTCTTGCCTTTTCTTAGTCCCATTAAGATGGCATTTGTAGCTTGTTTCACCATGGCCTAATTCTCCACATCTCTTGCAATTCCTTTTGCCTCTAATCATCCTTTTGTTGCCTTTTGCGCCTCATTTGCAGCTAGTTTATCTGCCTCTATTGCTGCTTCCTTGGCTGCCCTTTTCCCTCTGCTATTTCCACCTTCAAGACAGCTTTTTGTCCTGAGTTTTCTGTACCTACCAGCTTCCTTCTTGTCAAGGGGTGCCTTAAGCCCAAAAGGCAATTCAACATTTGGCCACTGTGACCTGTCAGGCAATGGCTCTATGAGTCTCTTGTAGGCTTCCTTGAACCTGTCTACAGAGTAATACTCGTGCACAAAATCCTCCATATGCACATTAGCAGATTGCACACTTGTTATCAAAGCCAGAGCATGCTGGCAAGGCTTACCAGTATGCTGCCACTCAAGACAGGTGCATTCATGCAGATATGACTTAACAACATGTCTACTGTGAGTGTTTGAGGTGTCCCAAACTTCTGCAGCAGACAATCCACCATCCACGACTAGTCAAGTGCCCAAGTCCTTCTCCCTTGCAGTCCGCAATGTATCTAGTTGGGTCTATTTTGACAATGTGTAGTTCAAACTCTCCACGTATAGCAAATTGTCTCACAGCCAATCTAAACTCCTTCATGTTAGGATACACTGAACCAAGATTCAAGCTGGCTCCATTTGGATCATGCACCACAATCCTCTCTCCTGGTAAATAGTCATCAACCTCAATGGCTGCCCCAGTTGTATCTAAATCGTCATCGACATCATTGGCTGCCCCTGTTGTATTAAAACCCTCATCGACATCGTTGCCTGCCCCGGTTGTATCAAAATGGCCATCTACATCATTGGGTACGTCAGTACTACAACCTTTTTGGGCTGCATCACTTGCCTTTGCAGCATCCTCATCCTCGGCCCTAAACCCCAGCAATTCATACATGACCTCATCATCAATAATCTCTATTCTTCCCTCTTCGTCTCGACTTTCTTCAATGAGCAATGTATCCCAGTCAACAAGAGGGGTGTGTAGTTGCTGGGCAGGGGCTTGCCAAACAAAACAAGATGACTGCATCTGCTGTGCAGGACCTTCCCAATCAAGAAGAGGTGCCTGCAGTTGCTGTGCAGGAGGTTCTACCACTACAAAGCTAAGCTCAGGCTCCCCATCGAGCCTAGGACAGAAAAAATGCGGGACAGTTAGATGTATAACCACATCTACACTAATCGATGCTAGTCTATATGCTTTGGCATAGTTAGATTACCACAAGAACTTCTACAACAGCAAGAATACGTACCCTTGGATGAGATCTGGCGAGTTGTCCATCCAACACTTAGAAGCACGACGGCGACGGCGGGGTCGTGAAGGTCCTGGCCGCGCGGCGGCGAGTCGGGGCGGCGGCGGTGGGCTGGTCGGGGGAGGCGGCGGTGGGCTGGCCGGGGGAGGCCGCGGTGGGCTGGCCGGGGAGGCCGCGGTGGGTTGGACGGGGCGGCGGCGGCGGCGTCGTCGACCACCTCGCTGCCTGGCGGCGTCTCTCTTTCCGCGTTCCTTCTCTCCCTCCTGGTCCTTCTCATGCACGAACAGAACAGGATAAGGTATGGGTGAGGGGTAGATGGGGAAAGGAAATAACGAAAAAAATCAAAATCAAAATACGGTATAAATACAACTTCAGGGCATTTTGGCGGTGTGCCGCGTTTGAAAATGGCAGACGGACGAATCCCTTTTGCGGGATGGCAAACGAGCGAAGCCCACGTTTGATAATGGCGAAATAGCAATTTTCTCGCGTGAAGGAGGAAGCAGAAGATGGAAGCTGGAAGATGTTTGGGTGAAGACTATGCGGCGGCGAGTGGGTTTGTGCTGAATGAATGGGCTTATAGATGGGCCACTAAATAAAAGCCCATACAATCTCTTTTTTTTTCTTTCTAATCTATACCTACCCATAAAGAGAGAAGATTTCTTCCCTCTTTTTTGGTCAATGTTTTTTTTTCTGGTATCCTGCCCTCCGCGTGGTTTCGGTTATCGTGGGCTACTTGGACTCCGTGTCACACCCAATTTTAAGGATAAAATGAGATGCATAAACTTATGTGCGCCCAGAGATCAGTCACACACATAACCCAACAAATTGCATAAATTGTACCATAACCAATGTTTATTACATAGCGAATAATATCAAAGTCATTACACAGCGAAAAATAAAGATAACTCTCGCGGTAGCTCCATAACACAGGGGCGTCGACTGGTGAAGCACAAGTCTAGCAGTCCTCAGGGTAGTCCTCATCACTATCACCATCTGTTACCCATCCGAGATTTTTAACCAAGTAATAAAAAATAAACAAGCGTAAGTACATGTCGTACTCAACCAGACTAGCATGAGTTCATGAGGCTCAAAAGGTTGACATGGGTTTAACAGCTGTTTGCTTTTAATTAATCACCTTTTATGCAATTGAATGGCAACAAGTGAATAAGCCCATTCTCATGATCATAGTAAATATAATTAATGAGTAGCAATAAATAAATTAGCAACAAGTAAACACCACCCCGAAAGATAACTATTCCATAAGACGTCCAAGGCCGCTCTTGACCGTGAGCTCGGCTAGTATATCAGTTTTACACTCTGCAGAGGTTGTGCACTTTCACTATGAGCCGTGATTCCCAGTTGCTCGGGTTAATTACTCCTATAACACTATCAAGGTGAGAGAGCAGGGTTTCACTATGAAGTCTTTCAAAGTACTCCGTCTAACAAGTTAGGGCCGCTAGGGACCCGGCAAGCAGATGTAGAGCCCCCCTTCTTCGTGGCATAAGGTCACGCAGGTTATACACACTCGGACAGGAGCCGTACTATACCCGAGTCGTCAAGCCCCATCACGCCTTTCGGTAACCTCTAACAAGCTAGAAAAAGTGCTCATACTTGACTAAAATCAGAGCCATATAGCCCTCATAGTTGCACTGTCAATTCCGGTGTCATACTTACAGATCATTACCAAAGGTAAAGGATTTTGAGCATCACAAAACTATGCTCGAATCCTCTAGTTCCATGTTGCTAAAAAAAGCATCTTTTAAACTTTATTGCGTATTCAATTAATCAAGTTTACATGATCATGATATCAATAACACACTAGCATCGATTACCAAATGCATAATCCCATAGGTTGCAAGGAACAGGGTAACAAAACTAGGAAGTAACTATGCTTAACAAGGAAGACACATGCAACTGTATTTATTTATTTGGTGAATAGGACAATAAGGATGGTCCATACTATAACTTGCCTTGATCAGCAAACTCCTGGTGATCCGGGTTGTCGAAGTACTGATCTTGATCACCCACGTAAAGCTCACCGTCTATACTCGATCCATCATATCAACACACACGCATACAGGGGCAATCATGCATACAAACAAGAGTTTTCATTAGAACAGTACACCAACAGAGAAAATAAATTAAAGAGTTCATAAAACTAATCTACTCGTTGCTACGATCACATCGATATAAAGTTTGCACAAATCGGACTTAAAACGAGGAAGATATGAATTTTACAAGATTTATAATAGAATAATAATAGATTAAATATAATATCGAATTTTAAAAGTTGATGACATATTAAACAGTGGTACTATCTGATAGATCATAAAATTACGAATCTAACTGCAATTTGAATCGTTCAAATCGGAATTAAAATGGAGAAATTATAAACGAAATAGTTTTAATTTCAAAACCGAAAATCAGAAAACACATTTTGTATTATACCGAGGGAAAATACGCTTTTTGAACTAGAAAGCGTAGACTGGAAAAGGCGCAAAGGACCGCGGGTTCATACATTAAAACTAGCAGGGTCTCTTTTGTAAAAGAACGGCCGAAGGAACAGATCGGGGGGAAACGGGGCGGCGCTCCCGGCTGGGACAGAGGCCGCCACGGCGGCGCCATGGCCGGCGGCTCGCCGGCGTGGGCGAAACTGCTCTGCAGCGGTCTATTTCACGCGGGGAAGGCACGGGGAGAGGTAGAACTCGAGCGCGAACTCACCTAGGGTGGTTTGGAGGGCCGAAATCGGCTCGCAGGTGGGCGTCGAGGGGCGGCAGCGGGCGGCGGGACCCTGCATCGGCGGCAAGGCCGTGTTAGTGCACAATTCGATGGGAAAAAGGGCTCTGCAGCCTCGGTAGATCGCGTAGATGCTCGGAGGGAGGCTTACGGCGGCGATTTCGCAGCGGCTCGACGAATTTCTCACGGCGGCGGCTCTGTTTGCGCGTGGCGAGGGCGGGCGCTGCTGATAGGGTTCTGTGGCGGCGGACAGGGGGTACGGCTGAGCTTAAATAGTCCGAGAGCGAGGGATAGGGGCGCTAGTTTGTCGGGGTTCGAAACAAACTCGGCGCGGCGGTGAATTCGGCTTCGGCCGTTTCCTTTCTTCCGTGCGTCGGACTCTCGGCGGCAGAGGGGAACAGGGGAAACGGGGGCACGGTGGGGCCCGCTTGGCAGCGGCACAAGGCTGTGGGTCCGGCTGGCAGTGGCTGCAGGGGGAGAAGAGGGGGGACGCACACGTGCGGTCGGCCGTTGCGGCATGTCTGTGCTCTACTTTGGACGAAACAGAGGAGAAAGGAAGAAGAAGAAGAGGGGCTGCCCGGTAGGGCCCGCTTGTCATCCAGAGAGGGGAAGAGGGGGGCGCTCAGCTTACTGTGGCTAGGCTGGCTAGGCTAGCTAGCTGGGCCTCGGCCCAAGTTAGCAAGGGAGGGGGTAGGCCGAAAGGGGGTAGAGGGTTTCGGGCCGTCGGGCCAGAAACAGCTGGGGGAGGGTTTTCCTTTTCTAATTCTCAAAAACATTTCCAAATAGAGTTTGAATAATTATTTTTGAACATTTAAAAAAATTCAAATAAACTCCAAACAGTACAAATAAGAAATGCTCCAGCATGAATGTAACATACATGTGTATGACTTACTATGATTTTATTTTTGTGAAAATTAATATTTTCCTACATTAAATGATCAACAATAGCACAATTAAATTGTTTCCCCCTATTTTAAATTGATGCAAATTTTTGGGTGTTACACTCCGCGAGTCCCAACCCAACAATGCCCGACGATCCACGATCCCTGATATAAAAAACGAGCGTCTGTTTGACAGTAGGAGTCACCGCCGCCTTTGGTCGTCTGCGCGGGTTGGATGGCGATGAGGCCGGCGAGGCGGACATTGGCGAAGGCAGAAGGATCCAGCGCGTAGCGGCGGGAGAAGTGGTGCGCGTCAGTTGCCGCGGTGCCGCCGACGCTGTCCCCCCAATAGAAAGCAACGGGCGGCGTGGAATTGACGATGAGGCCAACTATTTTGGCTCAGCCTTGCCAAATTGATGATGAGACACATATGTGTGTTTCCTCGTGTGCCGTTTGGGATTTTTGGAAGGAAAGCATGGACCGTGGCTTTTGGGTGGTGTCATGGAAGGTAAGACGTGTTTGCTCTTGCTCCTAATGATCTTATAAATTGTAGCTCCCACACGCAAATCTGTGCGAGAGCAAGGACGGGATGTTCTGACGATAGTGAGGTACAGGCAAAATTATTCAGGATTATATAATTATGAGTTTCAAAATTACTCTTTAGAAAAGTGATCTATAGAAATATTAGTTTTAGAATTAGTGTTTTTATTTCTCCCATTGCAACGCACTGGCCTTAGTATTCAGAAAAGAGATCTATAGAATTATGAGTTTTAGAATTAGTGTTTTTCTGAGCTCCATGACAATCTAGAGAGGTGGTTCGGAACCGCGTCCGTGGCTGGTGCTCCACGCGCTCAGTAGGCAGTCTGAGTGGCCAGAGATTTGATCCTTCTCCCCCGCGTGCTCAGCCTCCACTACTGTTCCTGTGACAGAACCGCCTTAATTATAGGGCCCACTTGCACCGTCATCGTCCCTAAGGACCCACGATCAGTCTGCACGAGTTTCCCTTGACCTAGGTGGCCTGCCGCGTTTCCTCCTAGGAAACCCTAACTTCCCGAGGAATCTCATTGTAAGCATTGCAGTATTACAACAGTTTTCCCAAATAAATGAATCAGAGTAAAGAGTGCGGAAGTATTATATATGAAAGTGCATCTAGCCCTTTGGTGGGTTTTGGATGAATTGATGACAATGTTGATTAAAGGTCTAACCCGTGTGCTAAGTGTGAAACAGGGAATGGTTTATCTCATTTATGCTTGAAATGCTATTTAGAGCCAAAATGATGGAATTGTTGTATGTTTCAATCAAGCTCAAACACAAGACAACAATGAAAATGAGGTTATAGCAAAGGCTCATTTATTATGAGGTATCATTGATTCACTTGGAATCAAAACAATCAAAGTTAAGATGACAATACATTTGAATGGATGATTCAAAACTAGTTGTGACTAAAGTGCTTGAGTTGGTGAAGATAGCAAGGAAAAGTCTTTGAGGTACTAAGCAAGGGTGAAGGGCAAGCAAGGGCTTGGCGGCCGAAGAACCTAGCTAGGGTGAAGAAGAGAAGTACTTGCATTTAGTCGATGGACTAATCGAGCATGAAGGACATGACGTGGTGGAGAATCAAATTTGCTTATTCAAGAAGAAGCAATCAAAGTGACTTGATGCATTGAGATCATCCCACAAATCAAATGTTGCAATCAAGTTACATGCTCAAGATGGTTGTTGCTCAAGACGAATTTCAAAATCACTCATGACATCCCATTGTTACAAGGTTGAAGAAAAACGGCTTGGTTCACTTGAAGATTAACTCCCAAGGTTTAAATTCGTTTTACATTTAAATTTGAATTGATAGGAAAGTCGTACTATTAAGAGGAATGCATCATGATGATAGATGGTGATACATAAGTGCTCAAACCAACCCATGTGAGATATGAGAGAGGTAGGGCACTTCAACTAGTTGAGAGCTCTCAGGCTGAGCATACCGGACATGTCCGGTATTCATACCGGACGCGTCCGGTATTGGCCGGCTCAGCAGGTTTTACCTCAGCTTCGGGTTGTTCGTTTGTCGGAAGTTCCAGTGTTGGTCGGAAGTTCCGACGTGTCGGAAGTACCGACGTAGGTCGGAAGTTCCGAGGGAGATCTGAGCTCTGGCAGGTGACCGTTGGGGCAATACCGGATGTGTCCGGTATTCCAACGGCTAGTTTCGGGGAGTGGGTTATAAAAGGCCCCAAGCCTCCACCCTTAGAGGCTGTCAATTCTACTGACTTCCCTGACTTTCTCTGAGCTCTAGCAACACTCTCTAACCCTCTCTAAGTGAGTGATTAATCCTAAAGTGCCAAATCCATTTGTGGGTTTAGAGAGAATTCAAAACGGAGAGCAAGCCATCACTTGAGCACTTGTGCAAATCGTCGATCTCGTGGTTCGCATTTGTTACTCTTGGACTCTTCGATCCTAGACGGTTAGGCAGTTGCCGGAGAGCACCCAAGAACTTGTGGTGTGCCTCGGAAAGTTGGTAAACGGTTCGATCTCTCCGCAAAAGAGATCACCTAGTGGAAGGAGCATAGCGGGTGAAATAGACCGCGGCTAGAGTTGACCTATGGTGTCCTCTAGAGCTAACCCTTGTGGTTGCTCGCAGCCGACTCAACGGAGAGTAGGACCCGAGGGGGTGCCGAACTTCGGTAAAACAAATATCGTGTCTCACTTTACATTCCTTTAATATTTGTGATTGTCTCCATTGTGCAAGTTGCTGTGCAGGTTATACAGGCATATATACATCACCAGGGGACTGTGTGAGAGATTGGAGAAGAGCAGCAAGAGTTTTGGAGCAAAACTGCACAGCCCGTGCATACCGGACACGTCCGGTATTAATATCGGACGCGTCCGGTATTAGCTCTCTGTGCAGAATTTTGTGCCATTTGTTCTAATCCTTTGTGGTGCAGGTGTTAGGCTCTTAGGTGTTTCATATTCAGTTTATATACTCTGTTTACTCCTTTGGGGGAGTTTGTTTCTTTGTGAGGAGTTTCTAAGTAATTAGAAACTCCGGTTCTAATCGTTTCCGCATTTGAAAGTGTAAATTTTCAGAAACGCCTATTCACCCCACCTCTAGGTGGCATCTTAGGTCCTTTCAATATAAACATAGGTTTACAAATATAAAGGACATTATCTCAAACTAGAGTTTCATAGTGGATTAGCATCATACAACTAGACACCCTGCCCAAGGGTTTTACACATCTTCATCCATGCACGATCCGTTAACCTGGCACAGGTCCCACGTAGAACTTGTACACTCAACTCACCTGCAACATGGGGTTAACAAACCCTGAGTACTGTGGTACTCCGCAAGACTTACCCGACTAAGAAAAAGGAATGAGACTCAGGAATGCAGGCTAAGGGGAGTCAAGGTAAGGCTTAAGCAAGAGTTAAAGTATTTTGCGGAAAACCAATACTAATTCTATTTTCAGTATTTTAGTCAACATTATTATAATCAATATCGATAGTTCTCAATTCTTTCCATGTATCCTTCATGTTCAATTATTTATTCATTCTCAAAAACATCCTAGTTCTGAATCACTTTCCAATTGTAAGTCAAAGGATCGAGTCTCCATATCAGAGGAGCAACGACGATTCGAATCGATTAGTACCCAGCTGAGGATCCCTATCCACACAGCATATGTAGCACCTAAACTTGCATATGCCAACCCCGTCTACCACGGCTTTTCCAACCCCTGAACCAGTCCTGCGCCACCCGAGAGCACAATACTCCTCTTGTCTCCAGGCACGCCGGCCACGAGGGTACACGCTACTCTCGCCATCTCTCCACTCCCAGTGCGTGGGTGTCGGTTCAAGCAGTGGAGCCGCTGGAGATAGGGCTTTCCGTAGTATGTGGCTAGTTGCAAAGTCTCGATCACAGCGGGCCTACAACGGACGGTCCCTAATTCTTTTTCCGTCGGTGACTATGCATTGGGACTCTAATCCAAGTACAAGGTAACCAAACGGTTTCTCCAAATCCATGCCTGCCGGCGATAAGACATGGGGAACACCGCCCCATGTGCACATCAACCGAGCAAAACATTTTCCGTTTCTGCCGGTGGTCAAACCTCGGAATTCTAACCCAAGTGATACAACCACTGAACAGAAAAATCCCTTCCCGTCGGTGACGATGTACTGATCAGGTGCACAGCCACCGAACGAGAATATTATCAATTCTCTTTTTCATGAATTATTCAATAATATATCACAACAGCTCAAAAACAGCATTTTGTGCAAATCTAAATTATTCAAGCAGGGTTAAGTATTTTCAAATATTTTATTTTTAAAATGGTTTCAAGGTATTTCAGTGGTCAAGGTTGGTAATGTAGCAATTGGTTTATCAATCAACTCCTATCAACTTAATGTAATAGATTAAATCAAATTATAAACATTTTTCAAATCATAAGGAAAGGGGCTGAATGCACCGGGGCTTGCCTGTTGCTTGAAGTAGACAGAACCCTGAAGTCAATCACCGAGAAGGATCCACGTCCACCGAGTGAAGACCTTACTCGGGACACGCTTCAGATAATAATCCCCGCGCGTTCACTACACGAAATAATAATGCAACAATTAACATGATGATATGTATGCCATGATGCAGGAGATGCACAATATCACTGATCAATAGAAAGTAACCTTAATTTGAAAGTTGAGTACAACTTTCCTTCACGGTAAAGTTGCAACCTAACAAAACTAACATGTTGTTTTATTGACCCTTTTTAACTATTGTAGAATGCCGCTGCACAGCTCTACAACCACCTCTAAAGCTAGTCATGAAGAATTCAATCTAAAGTGCCTAAGGTCATTAGGATGAATGACCCAAGGTCAAAAATCCACCCGAAAGTCACGCAAAACCTAAATCATTAGGGTTTGCTATTTATTTTTATTAATCAATTAATAGAGCATTAAATAATAATTAAGTAAACTAATTCTATTTGAGCTCAAAATTTTTCTACAGATAAGTCTTGACCTAAAACACTACCACCTTAATTTTCATGATTTTTGGATTCTTATTTTAGCCTACAAAAATCTTAGAAGCTTCATTCATTAATTAAAAGAGATATTTTTATCACATACCAAAAGTACTGAAAATGATTATTTCACATTTTCCTAAATTAAGTATAGCACTTAGAGGTTGCACAATTATTTTCATGATTTATAGAGCTCTGAAAATATTCCTATGAAATTAGTAACGTGTTGCACTATTTATCTCACCGAAAAAATAAAAAGAAACAAACACCAGCTCGGGCTATCCTAACCAGGCCGGCCACCCCGCCCAGATTGGCCCAGCACCACCCGGCGCCCCCTCTCCTGCCTCTCACCGCCGCCACGCGCTGCTGGGCCGGCAAGCTAGTCCCAGCAGAGCCCGGCCCGGACTCCTTCTCCTTCTTTCCTCTACCTCACCCAACAGGGAAATAGAGCAGAGCACGGGCAAAGCCGGCTCGGCTCGGGTCCGCCGCCGGCGGTTCCTCCGGCGAGGGAAAACCCACCGACAAGCTCCCCACACTCCGGCACATTATCCTAGGGCCTAATTTTGCCGCTCAGAGCTCGGTAGCTTCTTGAGATGCCGGTTATGGCGGACCGGCGGAGCAGCAAGTGGCGGCGCGTGGCGTTCCGGTCACCACGGTCCGGTAGGGTTCAAAAAGAGGGGTCTCAGATCATTAGTGCCTCACCTTGAGCCCCGTGCTCGCGCTGGTTGGACTGGAGAGAGGTCGGAAGCTCGTGGCGACACTGAAGGTGTCCTCGGCGGCGCGTTCCGACGACGACGATGCCGTTCCAGTGTATTCTGCGCGTCATGGACTCCAAGGTTGTGCTCAATAGCATCAAGGAGTCAAGGAAGGGCTAGAACGATAGGCTTCGTGCCGGGAGACTCACGGAATTGGCATGGCCGAGGCGAGCGCGACCGCGACGGAGTTCTGCCCGGCTTCGAGGAAGAAGATGACCGTGCGGCTACCTCTGACGACGAAAAGGACGCGTGGGTGGGCTCAATGGATACGCAGGAGGGTGATGAAGCTACGCCTATAAGCAATTAGGACGGGGTGAGCAGGGCCGACGGAGGTGGTCGTTGACCGAGACAGCACTGGTGGTGACCAAGGTGGAAGAGAAATGGAGGACGGCGACAACCGGGCATTTATATAGGGTGGAGGCGCGCGCAGGACACGACCGGGGCCCTCACGAGGGCGACGCCGGCGTGCGGAGCGAGCACGCACGCCCCCCCTCCCGCAACTGGGCAGAGGAAAGGGATGGAGGTTACTGTAGCCATGCCCTATAGCTCCCTTTTCTTTTTACCAAATTACCCTCGATTTCATGTAGTAACTCAAAAAATGGCCTTAATAAGAGTTGTATAAAATTTAATTCTGAACAACTTTGGTTTTTGAACCAAATTTAAATTTTAAATGGATTTTGAATAATTCAAAAGGGGGTAAAAGTAGATTTTGAATTTCATATCAAATCCAGTCAATTACTCAAGATTTCTCTCAACAAGTTGAAAATTTCCAAAAATAAAAGTTGTTTTACTTGATAATCCCTACAACTCTTATTAAAGGAGTTTGGTAAAATTCATGATAATTTTTGAAATGATATTTTAAATTTGAATCTTTAAACACCAATTTGAGTTTTATTAAAAATTTAACTAAATAATTTGAAAATCCTCAAATACAAAAGTTGTTCTATTTCAAAAGCTTTACAACTTTCATTAAAGGTGTTTGCCCAAATTTTGGATAGTTTTTGAAAGGCCATTTTAAATTTGAATAAACAAGCACTAATTGGAGTTTAATTTAAATTTTCAGTGATAAACTTCAAAACCTTCAAAAATGAAAGTTGTTCCATTTTAAAATATCTATAATTTTTATTAAATCACTTTCATCAGATTCCTTTTAGTTTTTAAAATTGAGTTTTACTCTAAACTTTAAAGCATGAATTGAGGTTTTATTTGAAATTATTTTTAGTAACTTCAAAATTGTCCAAAATAGAAGTTGCTCATCTTTTAAAGATATACAACTTTTGTTTAAGGCCCAACTCCTAATTCCATTTAGTTTTTAAATTAGGGTTTTAGGTCTGGTTTGGGGTTATGAATAAATTTTCTTTTTAAATTTTTAAATGGCTCCAGAGAAATGCACATAAACAAGCATTTAGACCACACAATCACTCTAAGGCACCTATGCACAATCATATGTAGAAATAAAATTATTTTAGTGATGCATAGTAATAATGGGTTTATGCGGGTTGATTTGCATGCAATCATGATGATATGGCGGATTTTAGTTATCGTAACACCAGGGGGTGTTATAGTTCCAGACCTGAGCTACGATGATGCTGGAGGAGTACATTCAAGAGCAATGCAGTCAGGGTGCTTGACGATGAGATGAGATGTCATTGATTAGGGCCAATGCTAACTGCTTGGATGAGACTGAAATATCCCCATGTTGCTGTTGGGGCTCCTGCATCATTAGCTCCATTCCTGCAGTTTGAGTACGTTATTCATTCTACTATATATTCTATAATCTCATATATCAGATAATTTTAGAATGTGTATTTTACTATATTTTGGTGGTTTGTATACCTTTCTTTATCGACCATTAAATTAATCTGACACTATTTTTGTCTGCGTGTTTGTGTTTAGAGGGAAAGTATAAGCTGCATTTTTTAAAATAAAAGACTCCAGAACAAAATTAATTAGATGACCAAGGAATCACGAAAGGTGGCCTTCTGAAACTAAGCCAAAAATTCCACCTTTTCTTGTGAATCATCTCCCTAAACTATGTATTTTTTGTTTTTTTACACTGAGCTCTTCTTAATAATAACAGCCAAGTACACATGTTTGGTAGGACCCTGAAAACAAGTGGAGACTTTTTAGATTGTTTGAGCTCACCATACAGTAAGTTATCATGCCATGGTGGATTACCCATTCCATCATAATTTCATCTTAGATCAATAACAAGGACCTGATAATTGCTCTTCCTTCACCATTTATCTCGCGCTAAGTCAGGAATAGTCAAGACGTGAAATCTCTAAATGTGATTTATAGCACTTGCAGTTTACTGCCATGCATCATATTCTTTATTTACATGGAACTCCGCCCCTGATTGCTTCTGAAATATTTGCTCATTCAAGCCTATTGTGTATCCTTTGCATGGTCTCAAAAGTGTTCCGGCTAATGTATTACCAGGTTTTGGTGTGGTATTGGCCTTTTGTCATGATGCCCCTGGTGTGGATACGCATTTAGTTAATCCTTGCAAAGTTGCAAGTGTGTCACTTTGGTAGTTAATTGTTGTTACTAGCTATCAATTTCTGTTAATAACATAAATGGGCTAAACATATAACAAATATCAGTTGAAGAAGGTGAATGAGTTGTAACATTCTTAGGACACACTATGAGTTGTGTTTTGCTTTTCATACTTGTCAGCCTCACAATAGGTGACAATATGTGGATATAATAGTCTCATCTGAAATTACATGACAGGGTTACCTTGGCTATTGCCATGAGTATTAGACAATACATTGTACATCTCAAGTATCCCATTATGACACATACACATTTACTATTGACAAGAGTATTGGATATACACCCGATGCAACGCACGGGCATGTTTTGCTAGTAACTAACATCATTCGACAAACTAGCACATATATACTATGGGTGTATGGGTGTGTTTGGTTCGTTTTCTAGATAAGCCTGCCTAGCAAAACTAAGACAGGAGTCAGGCTAGACCAAGCCAGGCTCTAACAAGCCAACATGTCCATGTTTGGTTGCATATACTATCTTAGCCTGGCTAGCCCTAGAACATGTCTGGTTGCCTGTTTTGTTTTGACACGGTCACCCCTTCTACAAACCGGTAAGGTTACCTTTCTTCCTTGTGATCGGCCAATGCATTTGAGGAATGCCAGCAGCAAGTGCATGTCGCATGCTGGAACGAGAGAAATGACTGACTGACCAGAGCTTGGAGGTGATGAAGAAATCTTCACGATTGACTATGCCCTCATCCAGCACTTTCTTGAGACCAAATCTGACCTGCAGTGCAGAGCTGCAGTGGGTACCGTACTAGTTAGTTTGATTTCAGAATTGAGATACCATTCGTTTGCTTGCAGTAGAGTCATTGATACGAGGACACCAGCAAAGGAATCAGCAAACCATCACCTCTTTCTCGTTGTTGCTTGAACAGAGTCGATGAGACTATAACCTGTCTGCATGTTATTCAGTAGAGGAAAAACAGGAACTGCAACACTCAAGCAACAGTTCTTGAAAAAGCAGAACTAGTATGCATTAAGTAGACAGAAGCATTGAAATTGGACCTAGATGAACACAGATGAACATCCATAGTAACTGACAACAAGAACAGATTACAGGAACTGAAATGACAAATGAACATCTATAGTAACTGACAACAAGAACAGATTACAGGAACTGAAATCACAAATGAACATCGACTGTGCAAACGGCGCTTCTTCAAGCAATAGTTCGTGCTTTTCTTTGAATCGTTCTCACTCCTCACAGTGTCGGGACGTGCTTGAACAAGTGTCGGGCACGACTTTGCAGGGCCATGGTGTGCAACAAGCATCTCGGCTTCGCCACCGTCGAGCAGTTCAAGTGCCTATCCACCATGCCTCGCACAGCAGATTCACCATCAGCAGTCAAACAAGAGCATCGTCCGTCAGCAGGGACGACCCCATACGTTACTTCCACCACCATGGCTCTGCTCCACTCCCCGTTTGTGTCCATGCTTCCAAAACTGATTGCCTCGTGAAGAAGCACCACCGTCTTGGATGTGCAGGTCTACCCGGAACAGCAGCACACGACCGTCTTGGCGGCCATGATGCGTGCAGCGGAGAGCTCGTACAGCTCGACCTGCGCCGCTTGCCGCAGGAACTGGGTGAGGATTGAAATCGAGAAGGATGCGAGCTCCGGCATGTGGTCCTCGATCAGAAGCGGAGCGAGCGCGATGGGCACATCCTTAATCTGAAGTCGGCACCACGAGCGCCCGCCGGCGGGATGGCCGCCGCACCAGCTTCTCGGCTTTCGCCCTCGGCGGTTCTCCACTCTCGGCTGCGCGCGGGGCTGTTGCTGCGCCCCCGGCCGTCGTCCACCCCTTGCGGCGGCTCGAGGCGCGGGTGCCGGCACGTGCCGGTCGCGAGCGGGCGAGCTCTGCGCCAACACGGCGGTTTGGGTTGGGGGAAGAAGTCGATGCCATGCCTCCAGAGCTCGTCGGCGCATCCCAGCGCGTGCGGAGGAGATGCAGCTGGAGGAGATGCAGTCGAGGGTCCATGGCTCTGGTCCATCTGTGCGGCCGTGCGGGCAGAGGAGGTGCCGCAGTCGAGCGTCGGCCGGTGATGGAGGACAACACGGGCGCCACCGCGGTGACGAAGGACGGCACGACGCCGGCGACCGGGAGCCGCGACCGGGAGGTGAGGCGAATCCAGTTCAGCGCTGGCTCCAGCCTGGCTCAGGAGAACGGCCGATTCGGCCGTTTGACCAGGCCAGGCCAGTAAGGCTGGCTACATTTAACCAGGCCAGAGGCCCTGGCCAGCCAACCAAACAAGTGATTTTGGCCCTCCAAGGAGCCTAGTTGGAGATATACACACCCAACCAAACACACCCTATATATCTATAATAACATATCTGCCGGTAATTTTATAAATCCACACCGGTCTCTATTATCCTCTATTAATCCTGTGTAATTGTAATTAAATTCTTTGCTCCTCTAGAAGACACCTGATTTTATACCTGGACTGACGTCCATTAGGCTTCCTAGGCTCATATAATGATTTCGCAATGAATCGGACATATAGCTTGAGAATTGAAGATTTAGGGAGAGAAGCAAAAATAGAGACAAAGAATAGAGATACATTTCCTTGAGGGTTTTAGAGTTTCAGTTCTTCCTTACGACACAATGGCCTCAAACATTATATACTGGTTCGATTCTTACCATAGCACTCGTTAACTCACCACCAACTCACACCACTATGGCTTAGCATAGCACTCGTCTTCCTTGAGTGATGACATTTGCTCTGTTACCAAATGTGTAATGATACCCTGGATCTTTCTTGCCCTCTCCTTCATGGCCTTGACATTACCCCTCCCTCGAAAAGTTGGTTGTCCCCAATCAACAGTATATGGAAATCGCCTCCAAAGATCGTGAACTTACTCCCACGGCGTCAAGGTTGGTGAGTGATCATCAAACCACGATACCTAAATTTGTGACGATAAAGAAGACCGTTTCTATATCATACGTGAAGTTAGAAAATGGATGGATGAGCTAGATAACCATCGAAGAATGATGTGGAACCAAAGTGGTATCATTATCTTTTAAATTCTAGTCCATTGTAGCAAAACACGTAGGAAAATCATCTAGTCCCTATTGCGCAGTGCATACTCGTTAGCTAAAAGTAGATGACAACACCAGCGGAGAGAAAAATGTCTCCATCTCTTCCTCTTCATGACCCGTGATGCATGCTCTTCAAGCTCTTCGCTCTTCACGACCCTTGGACACCCTTGCTTTCCTTCTAAGGAGGTGGCCAAGGCGGAGGACGTCCAAGAACTTCCTTGGTGTGTTCTCCATCTCTTTGAGGCATGCATCAACTTGGGCCAGGGTCCCAATGATAAACAAGAAGCCCATAACAATGATGTAACTCCCAATAAAGCACTATCGTGGTACCTATAAACTGAAAGTTCAACTTGAATGGACTTACACTTTGGGACACATTTGTACCTATAAGCAAATGATGACATGCACATATGGAACCAAGTGAGTTGTATAAAAAAAAATTACGCAAGTTGAGGAACGAGTCACTTTATAAGCATTGATCGTATCCAAAGGTGTCATGTCCTCGTCAATGTGTTAGGGACCATACCAGTGTCTCCAAGGCCCAAATACATAGCCTTGCGAGATAATAATTCTTATAAATGTATTTTTTAAAAAATATAAGCCTCATTAGGGAAAATCATGAAAATTTCTCCTCACACCTTTCCTATAAAAGGAAAGAGAGGGATTTAGAGAGGACTAGTTAGTGATTCATTTGATCTTTCTCAACTATTTTTCACTCTCTTCTCATTTGTTCGGTTTAAGACCAAAAATCTTTACTGCATCATAAAACTCTTAAGAATTAGGAACGCTTAAGCACTTAAACTTTAGGTAGTGAGTCATTGCTCACTCAGCACTTAATAATGTCTTTTGTAACATTACATCATGTTTATCTTGTTAATATTAGTATAGTGTTTTGTCAAGGCTTTATAAACATTCACAAAGTCTCTTCTGAAAAGGTTAATAGAGATTGAGGCAGAGGGTAAATGCATTCAGAACTTTATAGAGGACCACATCCCGTGTTTTTCTTGATGGTGAGGTGAAGCTGAGAGGGATTAACACTCTGTCAAAAGCTGATATTGGAGATGCAGCATATGAGACTCATCTACAAGCCAATTACACGGTTGCAAGAACAACAATCGAGAACTTGTTTATGGTTGTGCCAGCTGATGTCAGGCATCTCTTGAACTTGATGACAAATCATTTTGGTGTTCGTGAGCTTTTTCCATGCCATTCTAGCCTTGAACCATTAGTATTGTCTCCTGCATTGTTCAAGAATCTTCATGATTTGCCGCAAGTCAAAGTTACTATTCCAGAATACCATGCAATATGTCACGCTGTTATTGCTGCCTTTGGGGCTAATTGGAGAGCTGTTGTCAAGCAGAATGAACTTCTCAAGAAGACATACTATTACAACAATAATGGCTTAGGATATGAGCTCAGAAAAGCTCAGATAGATGCACTAGTTGAAGTTGGCCTGCCGATAAATCAGCATGCAAGGGGGCTGACTCAATATAAGCTGGATGTCATTGATGATCACAAGTTGCTGACATTTTTGAGAAATCGGTTAGCACACCGCATGGAAGTGAAAGTGCAATCACTCACTAATGTGGGTTTTGGTAATGATGACCACCGAATTAGAGACCTAATGATTTCTATCGAGATGTTGAGCAGGGAATCAATGTGAGATGATGATATGTGTTTCAAATAACTCATGCTAACTTGCAGCGACGGTGACCAACTCAGACAAAGGTTTATTTTTGTTTTACTTTTGAGTTTGAGTTTAGGGATGTCGTACTATTAAGGAGTTCCTAAGGGATACCAGTCAATCTGTTGAATCAAGTGCTCATATCCCAGAAACAACATCCTCACACCTAGACAATTCCAGCAATACCTAACTTACATCTCTCTGCTGAGTTTTGCCTAGTGTGGCAGTGCCGCACTTAAAGGGCGGCAGTGCCGCACTTTAACCGACCGTTAGAAGACAACATATAAATACTACTTTTCCTCCTCTCAACGGTCTCTTCTTCCAGCTCTTGACTTTCTGCCCGTTACAGACAGAAAAAAGCAGCTCCCCTCTCTCCTCCATTGTTAACCTTGAGCTCAAAGTTGGATCTCCACTTTCCACCATAGAAACTTGAGAAAAAGGGCAGCAACTTGAGAGTTAAGAGCAGATCTACTGATTCCCAAAGTTCGAGAGCACTTGGTTCACGTTTGGCCGGCGTTCTTAAGGTCTACTCCTTGGAGCTTTGCTCCTAGCCGGCTAGGCGTCGCCCTAGAGCTTGCCAACCTCATTATGGCAGCCTAGGGAGATTTGTAATCTCATGTGCAGCTAATAAATCACCCATCTCTTCAAGAGTTCACTCTCTTGATTTAAGAACGAGAAATAGGGCAACCTTTGTGGTAACCCTAGCCTTTTGTGGCAAGCCTCAACAACGTGGACGTAGGCAAGCCTAAGTGGCGAGCTGAACCACGGGATAAATTAACGTGTGCTGTTGTCTCTTTATTATTCTTGTATTGTTGATTTGTTCTAGGGTTTGGCCCAAATTCCGTGATTTGGAAGATTTCTGTGGTGTCCAGTCTTCGAGCTGTGAACTTTAATCAAATTCTGGAAACAAGCTGTAGGGAGCATACTCTTTCTATACATATATCACTTGCGTATTTTGGTTCAGTTTTCATAGTGCGGCAGTGCCGCCCTGGTTTTTGATATCTGTTCAAGTTGAGTTTTTACAGGCCTATTCACCCCCCTCTAGGCTTCCAGTGATCCTACAGGAAGCCATTGAAGCTGCAAGCAGGAATATGGTGTAGAATTATGACTTCTCCTCCTTACACTCTGAGAGTTAGTGACTATGGTGAAGTTTCATTCGGTGTTGGCTACTATTCAGTATGAGCTGCACTGCATTGGCCTTCCTCGTGTAGCTAAACTGCTTTGAATGTTACAGGTAACACCACTCCCCCCTTCCCCCCAAGGACATGTTAGCCAGATAGCATTCAAGCTATTCTGATCCACTGTGTAGCAGCCTCTGCTACCCATGCAAATAAAACAGATCATCAATCCAAATTAAATCTCCCCGCGTGCCAATCAACCTAGCAACAACTTTTTGTTGCAAGGACATATTTACTCGAAGCATCTGGTGCCAAACTAAGCAGTATTGCTAGGTTGTTGCTTCATGGCATCCCCTGCTCCAGCGTGAAGCAGCCTCAGAATTCATGTCTCCTCGCATGCTGAAACCCATCCCCTGCACGGTCGCCTCTCAACTGCAAAGCTCAGACGCGATGCAGTTATGTCGATCCCACAACAGCCGCCATGCAGCCGGCTCATGTAAAAATGGCCATGTAGCTTGGAGGAGCGAGTCCTTTTCTTTTTGAAAGCTCAGTTCCAGATCCACGAAAAAAAATTTAGTGGAAATGGCCCTCTTTGGCTCTTCAGGTTGTAATATGATATATATCTTTTTATTTATGTAGCAAACTTCTATCGTTCATATTTATTATTAAAAAATGGTGTGCTTTTTTTAACACATGCAATATCTTGACACAAAAAATCATGAGCACTCAACATGCCAAAGGCCCTTTCCCCATATAATCACCCCCGGCCGGTACTTCAGCTTCGTTCCTGCAAGCACATACAAGCACCACCCCCCATAACTAAGCACCAGCACCCCCGGAACCAAACACAAAGGCGGGACGCACAACACAATCAAGCTCACGGGGGCAAGTCCATGCCTGTCTCGTTGAGGGCGATAGTGTGGTCGTCAGAGATCTTGTCGAGGAGGGAAAGGAGGGAGACCTCGTGAGGGCGGAGCCCCGGGGACGCGTCCCCAGAGCGGATGTCCTTGAGTGACGGCGGTGGAGGTGAGTGTCGCAAGCACCAGCCGCAGCTGGAGAGACGCGGCAGCGAGGCTGCTCCCGGCGGGTGGCGGTAGTGGCCCGAGGGAATTTGATAGGAGCAGTAGAGAAGACTGACGTGTGGGGTTGGATATCGAATTAGTAGGCCCACACTGAAATCTCCTGGGCCTCAAGTAACGGCCCATGTAGGAGGAAGCCACCACAGGAACATCCCCACCAATTGGTAACCCTAAGTCCTCTTAGTACCTTTTAACTTTTAGACCCTGTTTTGAGTAAAAAAAATCATAATGAATTCGAACCCCATATAGTGTAACTAACAAGGAACTAAAATTTCAACCTCAAGGGCAATAACCGTAATTGAGGATGTCGAACCGGTCTCAGCCGAAGTTCATGCATGCGTTCTTGACAGTAGTCCAGTCTCTGGAGAAGTCGAACCCCACCTCCTCACTGACCTCTGAGAGGTCCAAGGGCACCGCGGCGGCCATGGAGCTCTCATCGACCCCACAGGCCCGGCCGAGGTCGAAGTACCTCTGCTGAGCAAGCCGCTCCATCGGTTCGATCCATTCGGTCCAAGGGAAATTGATCTCCCTCGGGCCTCAAGTAACGGCCCATGTAGGAGGAAGCCACCACAGGAACATCCCCACCAATTGGTAACCCTAAATCCTCTTTGGTCTCTAGATCCGGATTCCGGAGGAACCTGGAAGCCGTCGCTCAGCCGCTCCCGCACACCTTTCTCCGTCTCCGCCTTCGCCTCCGCCTTTCCCTCCGCATCTCCTTGCCGGCCGCGGGTCTCCACGGTCTTCGTCGGTAAGGCACCTCATCACCTTACAAATCCCCCGATTTATTCTCAGAGGTTGGATTCCCCCTTGCCCTTGTAATTTAATTTCCCTGATCTGCTGTCTCAAGGTCGCCATGACCGCCGCCGCCGCCGCCATGGTGTTCCCCAAGTGGGTGCTTCTGGAGCCCTATGTCTTCCGCGGGGACGGCGACAAGTCCTTCCACGACAACACCGTGGCGCCCATTAGGGCGTCCGGCACCACCTCCTTGGGCGCCGACTTCAGCATCGCTTTCTCCCTCGCCGATCCCCCGTCCATCTCCCGCCTCTACGCGCAGCTGCCGGGCTTTCCGGGTCCCCTCGAGGGGAACCCCTTAGAAGTGGTGGCGACCCACTGCCCTCTTGCCCTGCTCGGCGTCACCTCTGAAGGCACCTCGACGCCTCCTGACGGTTTAGTTCAGAACTTCTTCATCTTCAAAGCCGACCAGAACAACCCTTCCTCATCCTCGCTAAGAGCGCTCCCCCCTTGTACCAAGCGCCGGTATGATATCCGTGGCGATCACCGCCGACGTCGTAGTTCTTCGGTTCTTCCAATGCAACTCCCCGCCTGCTGGATTCGATATCCTCGGGCCTATGGTGCGGAGACAAAGGGGAGGAGTTCGTGGTGGCAGAGCTCACTCTTTTCATACCCACTCATGGCCGCATGCCCACTGAGGCCTTTGCTGACATCTGCTTGCTGCGATCCTCCTTCACTGACGATCAGCTTGGCCGCCGCAAATAGGACACAATGCGTGTGCCAATCCTGTCCACTACTGATGATGATCTCTGGAAACTCTCCCGCTGGCACGCCAACGCCGTCATCCCCTTCCAACGATGGCTGTGCTGGATCGACTACCACCATGGCATCCTCTTCTGGGACGCTTCCCAGAAACTGCCCGCCCCTACCGTCTCCTTCCTCTGGTTCCCTCCGGACAGCTACTCTCTTTCCAGCACCATCAAAACCCCGTGCAGCGGCAACGGTGGCGTGTCCGTCATCGGCGACAACGAGTTTCTTAAGTTCGTCTATGTCGCCCGCCGTGATAGAGGCCCTGCCTATGGAGAGCTCAAACCCGGCACTGGTTTCATCATCACCAGCCACACCCTCGTGTTAGGCTTAGGCGGCAGCATGGAGTGGAAGAAGGACTACACTGTCACCTCTGATGACCTCCCTGACGGCTTCCAACGGGGCCTCCCCATGTTCCCTCAAGTCCACATTGACAGGCCGGAAGTAGTGCACTTCCTTTTCATTGAGTTTGGAAAACCCTACGGGAAGATGTCGGTGCTCTCCATTGACATGATCAAAAAGACCGTGGTGTCATTTTATCTGTACATGGATTGGAATAAGCCCCTTCAAACCGAGGACGCTCACTTCATCATAGCAAAGTGCTTGTCTCCCACTCCCAGGCCCTTCCTCCCTTTGTTCTGCAATTTATCAAGGTATGTAATATTGCTGCTGCCCTTTTATAAATAATAACTCAATAGATTTTGATTCTGACAGTTCCATATTTGAATATTGCTGCAAGTTTCTGTCCAATCTTGCATTGTTGGCATTTCATATGTAATATGTTGTAGTGTAGCCTCTTTCTCCAACCTGCAGAATACTAGTGTACCCTGCAGCATACTAAACATTTGAGCGAAAGCTTATGATTGGAACATAAGAGCTGCCTGCCAATATATGCCTTCTTTTATATGCTGTTGGAAATTACTAGCAGTTGGAACTCAAAAAGTATACTACCATTTAACCATCAGTGTTGCCTTTTTTTTTTTTTTTGCAATTCTTTCTAAGTAAACACACGCTGCCTTTGTATTTGCTAAGCTTTCTCTTGGTCACAGTACATAAGCAATGCGTGTGCCAATCCTGTCCACTACTGAACATCATCCATCTAGTTCATTTTTAATTCATCACATAAATTATTTATTGCAGGAAGAGGAAGGGCATGGAATGAGTTACTTGTGCTTTCTGCTAAATGGTTTTGCCACACAGGATAGCAGATAACTATTCTGGATACCTGGAATCACGAACTGAACCCTTCACGGCGACAGCTATTGCTGCTTTCTGGCACACAGGATTTTCGATGTGTACATGCTGTTTTTAGAAAACAAAGTGTAGGGTACAGTGATCAGGGCGAGATACACTACTGTAACACAAGATTATGACTTCTGGTCAGGGTATCAGTTCAGATTTCTCGGGCCTTTCGGAACGCTGGAATTTCCTGAATTCTTTTTTTTTTATGTGAGATCTTTCACAACTTCTGTAAAATTAGCCCTTCCGGTTTTAATGCTGCTAACTCTGGTCCTTTTCTTTCGTTTTGTCTTCAATTTCGCCCGAGTCATGCGAATGTGCAGTGATCCATACCTAAAGTTCAGTACTTCGTTTTCAGCCTTCTGCTTTGACTGTCCAGTGCAGCCGTGCAGGGCATGCGGCAACCAATACTTTTTTCTGTCAAAAAACTGTCAGCATTCGATTCAGAATTTTTCATTTGCACTTCAGAATTTTGCGCTAAATATAGTGCTAGAAACAGTCAGAAGGGCACCTTGCCACATGTGCTTGCACTATCGACATATACACGGCAGCCAATGGTTTGAAGTTTCACAGGGAAATTTGGACTCTTTTCACTTTTTATTTGACGTCGAGTATTCACATAATTACTATACACACAATTGAGTATTCACACATAGCCAAAGCCTCTGCACACAGCAAAGCACTGTCGAGCATCAGCTATTGGCAAAAACAGACAGCACGCTTGGTTAGTCACCGTTCCAGCTTGTACCTAAGCTGGTGAGCGAGTCCTGCTCCGCTGCAAGGTCGTCCTCGCAGATCCTCTACACGACCTCCTTCCCTCTCTCCGCGTTACGTTCTGCAAGCTTCTGGATTGATCGGCCTGCATGCTTCGGCATCGTGTATATAGGTAACTTCACACTATAAATAAATGAGAAATCATGGGCTCTCCTCTGTTATCCTCCGCTGGCACCAACTCTGCTGAGTGCTGCTGAACCCGTCCCTTCCCCTTCGTCGCGCCTGCTGAACTGAACCTCATCAATACACAGAGCCACGTTTCCGTCCACCCTCAACACGGACCAAGGTAATTTTCATCAACGGCACTCTTCCTTCAACCTCACCTTCAAGAAATTGGGCATTGTGAGAGACATCGACCGCACCATGAACAGGGCCAGCAGCATGATCGATGACTTGCATGCAGTGGCTGCATGTGGATTCGTGCATCAAATATCATGGCTCGATCGACTATACGGTGTCCAAGGACATCTATCTGGAGTAGTGATGTCCATAAGCCGCGCAGCTCTGCCTTGACTGCCTACACCACATGGACGTACTGCCATCATCGGTTAATTCCTTGACAACCCCTGTTGACAACACTCTCCAACGGCTTAGTTTGAGTTCCACGGCTTGTTCCAGTGCGGCCGTCACACAACGTATATATTGGAGACTGTTGTCAAGGAACTGGCTAGTAATGGCGGTCCTGGCGGTGCTGCGCGGCACAGCAGTATGAGGACAGGTAGCCACCTAGAAAAGGGTGTAGCCGTCGTCGTAGGGGACGTGCCACCCGCGCTGGCACGGCGGCGCGTCCTCCTCGCGCTCCTGGCAGCAGCTCCAGCGCTTCTTCCAGTTGGCGCGGCCGGTGTTGGGCCGGCTCCCCTCGTCGTTCCAGCGGTACACGATGATCCCGCTCTTGTCGCTCCACTCGCCGTCGATGCCCTGGTGCGGCGGCGACATGGAGAACAGCCCCTTCTCGCCTGCGATGCACACGGCAAGCACAAGCTCAGATAACGGGCCTCAACACTATGGCTTATATGGGTTTGTATTGTCCTCCATCTACATTAGTCGTCGACTGGTGGGACGACATGTGGGCCTCTATAAGTTTAACTTGTTCAATCTTTCCCTTCCGCAGCAGTTGAAGCGGAGATGGAAAATGAGATGAATTTACAAGTTGAAGAGGAGATTGAAACTGATGGGGAAGGTATTATAACTCAGTTCAATCCGGATCACATTATATCACTGATCCGGGCCTTCGTAAACCAATCGATCAGCGTCCTTCAACAGATGATCAAAGGTGATCCAGGCATTCGCCATCCGGCCATTGATGGACCATGCCCGGTCCTCCAATATGCTGCTGATGATACACTACTGTTGGTCAGAGCTGAAATTCCTGATATTCGAAGACTAAAAAAGTAGCTAGATGACTTTGCAGCAGCTACTGATTTAAAAATTAATTTTAATAAGAGCACTTTGGTGCCGATATATGTGCAAGGTAGCAAACTCAACCGAATTGTCCGCATTCTCCAGTGCCAGCAAGCATCTTTCCCAGAGGTGTACCTTGGGCTACCTCTCTCCAACATTAAGCTGAACCTCAGTGCCTTTGCTCCGCTCATCTCCAAGGTGGATCGACGGTTAGCCACTTGGCAAGCAGTGCTGCTCAACCACCAGGATCGTCTAACTCTTATCAACTCAGTATTAGATGGATTGGTGAACTATTCCATGCAAGCTCTCTCTCTACCACTAGGGATTGTTGCTGCCATTGACAGTAGGCGAAGAGCCTTCCTTTGGTCAGGCTCGGACAAGACAGCAGGCGCAAAATGCTTAGTCAGCTGGGACACCGCTCTCGTCTCCTAAAAGGAGGGCGGGCTTGGTGTACGGGACCTGGCAACTCAAAATGCATGCTTGCTCCTTAAGCTTCTACACCGGCTCCACCATCCGCAGCAGTCAGCCTGGGCGGCTTGGGCTGTCCAGCACACAAACATTGTCACCATGGAAGGAGCCAGGGATAGCAACCACTGAGAAGGACTCAAGGCCTTGCTGCCGGCCTACAGATGTATCAGATGTATCACCCGGGTTCAGCTGGGAGACGGCAACACCACCTCCTTCTAGTGGGATGTATGGGTGGGGGACTATACACTGGCTGCAAAGTTCGCTTGCTTGCTTACCCACTGCCATGACTCAAGTGCTTCTGTCAATCAAGTCATCCATCTGGGAATCACTCATTTTTTGGTTCCTCGCCTCTCAGCCCAGGCAGCTTATGAGCTTATACAAATTCAACACATCTTGGCAGCCACCAGCTTGACACAGCAACCTGACCATAGGACATCGAGGTTTGCATCCCCCCATGGCAAACTGGACACTGCATGCATCTACAAGGTTTCAACAAGCACAGGCCAAAACAGCGATATATATCCTTTTGTATGGCAAAGCAGAGCACCTCGCCGTGCCCGTTTCTTTGGTTGGCTACTTCTCAAAGATCGTATACAGTGCGAGGCCAATCTGTACCACAAGAACATCTTGGATGACGACATCTGCGAGCTATGCCATCAGGCCACAGAGACCTCCGAGCATATCATCTTCCACTGCACTGTCGCCAGGCAGTTTTGGAATCATATTGGCTACCATGGTTTGCTTCTACCGCCGGTAACCGTTTTCTATCAATATTAGATCCGAAGTTAGAAGGGCTTTTATAGATAAGGGTCCAACTCAACCAATTGGCTATAACTTCCCAAAATCAAATACTAAAAGAAGCTTTCAGAAAAATTGGTTCAGGGAACATTGTTGGCTTGAATACAGTGTGGAGAAGGACATGGCTTATTGTTTTTTCTGTTATCTTTTTAAGCATGATCGAATGGATGACAAATTTGGATATGATGTCTTTACGTCATTGTGGTTTAACAATTGGAAGAATGCATAGTCTGGCACTTCGAAAACATAATGTAAAACTCCATGACCAGTGTAGGACAGCATATGAAGATTTCAAAAATGAAAGAACAAGTGTGAAACACAAGGTTGAGAAACATATACAAAAGATGCACTAGTCAAATATGACACTCGGTTGGATACATCACTGGGTATTGTGAGTTTTCTCACATTGCAAGGTGAACCATTCCATGGACATGACGAGTCCTTGCTTCTTTGAATAAGGGGAATTTTCTGGAGTTTCTTGATTGGTATAAAGAAAGGAAATGAACAAGTGAGGCTTGCCATTTGATGAGACATGTCCCTAAAAATGCCAAGATGACTTCCCCAACAATTCAAAAAGAACTAGCAGAGTGTTGTGCAATGGCCATGGAGGTCACCAAAGCAATAAAGGAGGAGATGGCAGGTTGTCTTTTCTCCATTCTAATAGATGAACCTCGTGATATATCTATCAAAGAACAAATGGCTGTGGTTGTGAGGTAAGTAATTGATTATATAATTTTCATTTGTTATCGTATATTTTTTAATATTGGCTAATCATATTATAATATGTACGTTGTAGGTTTGTGAACAAGAAAGGAAAAGTAATTGAAAGAATTTTAGGTATTAAGCATGCGAAGGAGACAACCTCAGAAGCACTGAAGAAAGCAACTGTTGAAGTACTTGGTAAGCATGGGCTACACATTGCAAATCTGCGAGGGCAAGGGTATGATGGTGAAATGTGCAGCACAAATATTGTAGTTTTTGTATGTATGGGTCGCAACCACCGCTGCTGTATCTCGGTCGTGTCGTCGGACGTGTGCCAGGTGATAACATCGAGGAAATTCAGAAGCTTCTGGCCATCTAGCTAGCTGCATCCGCTTCTGTGAAGACCAACTGGTCTCTCAACACTCACTCTCAGCTAACCCGTCGATGCTAGCTATGCCAACGGTTGGTCTAGCGTGCCATCTAAGGGCATGTTTCGTTTGCTTATGTTACTCCCCCCGATCTTGAATTTCAGTTCATTTGGATTGGACTGCATATACAGGTATCAATGTTTACATGTACAATGACAATATTGCCCATCAAGTATCCAGGGGAATATTTGATCCAATCTATATAAGGGTGGCCCATGATGCTATCATCATAATTTATAAAGGCGGCTAGTAAGCTTATATAGAGACGGGTAGCCTCGCCGCCTTTAGAGATAATTGTCCGGCCATTTCTACAAAATAATTTTTAAGGGTGGTTGGAAACATAAATCGTCTCTACAGATTGATTTTTCTGGGCAGTTTAAAATCTAACTGTCCCCAAAAATTGTTTTATAAAAATCACAAATCGGGCCAAAGAATAGCAAAAGATTTTACCTTTAATCTAGCCGCTTCTACATACTGGTTAGATAATTGTTTTTTATTCTTGGATGTACAATTAAGGAGACTCGATACTAATAGTTAGATGTGACTCATGTAGAGAGCATTTGAATGCACAAGACTCGAGACTAATAGTTTGATAGGAGTTAAGTAGAGAGCATTTGGATGCACAAACATTATCGTATAAACTCACCAAGTTTGGGCAATAGTGTCCCCAATTGTAGGATCTCAAAAAGTTAAGCTGGACAGACTTAAAACTGGCTGAAAATATTGCGGAGACAAGTGTGGGACTTAGTGTCCGGATTGGCGATGAGTGATTGTCAACGGAGTTCACTTGGCATGTTGATTGGTTTGTGATGTGCAGGTGTTGAGCACGGATGCAGTGGCGGATGGCGGAGTGAAGGTCAAGTGAGTGGGCCGTGCCGATGGATTGGGAGCAGTGAAGGACGGACGCGGGACTTGGACCGAAGGAACTTGGACGCCGGAGCGCCAGTTTCGGTGGCGGACACTTGGCGACATCAACAGGCGCGATCGAGCATGGTCGAGGGATTCGGAGCGGTACGTGGGCCGGCGCGGTCGAGGACCGGCGGGACGCGGCCCAGGACGGTTTTTGGGTTTGGGCCTCAAAACCCGGACGGAGCTGCTTCCGGGGGAAGCGGGGCGACACGCGGTGGAATCTCCGAGGTTGCGTCAAGGCGACGGCAACTCGGAGCAGGAAACGGGGTCGTCCGATCACGTCGACAGAGACAGGCTGTTCCAGAGTGCTCTAGGGCTAGCTGGCTCGCCTGATCAGCAATAGATGGTAGTTAGGGGGTATTTGCAAAAAATGTAATAAGTGGATATGAAGGGGTATGGTAGCCCCTCCCTCTCTATCTCTCTCATTCACTCTCATCCCCTCCATCACTTAGGGTTAAGACACTTGCTTAGGGAGAGATCCACTACTAATGTTCATGGTAGTGTAAACTCGTGTTTTGAGCTGGGAATCGAGGCCCTAACCTCGTAGCGTCTCCGGGATTCGAAGTAAGGCATGTGTTCTTTGTGTTGTTCTTGCGTTCTTCTTTTTCCCCTCTCTTATATGGCTTGATTCGTGAGTTCTAGATCGTTTAGATTCGTTCCTTTTGCGTGCACTTGTTATTTGCCATGTGAAGAACATCTTGACCAAAGGAAATCTCTGGATTCCAACCCTACGTGTAGATAGGTCGTTTCTTCATCATGAATGAGTTCATGAGCACTTTTGGGGGCATTTCGAATTCCCAGTTGATTTGGTTCGAATTGGGTCTTGATCTTTTGGGAGTTGATTCTAGGCTGCTTGTGTGATCTTATGGCCGAAAAATCGTGGCAGTTCATCTCCGTTTGATCGAGCTCTCTTCGATTTTGGGTTGGGGCGATTTCGAATCGTGCTTCTCTGTCCAGGTGCGGACACTCCGGGCCTGGGCAGTCCAGGGGTCGAGGCCGAGTCCAGGGGAGCTTCAGCTCTGCTCAGGTCGTTGCACAGTCGCGGACAGTCCGCCGGCAACCCGCGGACAGTCCGGGACAGGAACCCGACGCTGTGAGTTTTCTCTCGCTCTCGGGATTTTCTGGACATACAACGTCGGACAGTCCGCCTATAATTCGTGGACAGTCCACCGTTGACAGTCCGACAGCTCCCAGTTTTGGTCCAGTGCACTGTAGCCCGTCAGGTCTTGCCGTCGGACAGTCCGGGCTCCGACCGCAGACAGTCCGTGACCTGACCTGCGGATAGTCCGCCCTTGTGCTGCGTACATTCCGGGTCTGTGCAGCTTGCACTTGATCGAGGCTTGCTTCCATGTCTTCTCCGGTATTTCCGAGTATCCCGCTGTGTCTTTGTGACACCCAACCTCCTGTAGGTTCGTGGATTTCTCGTGAGGGCTTCTTGCTTCTTGGATTCGTGATTAGGACATTGGTCTCAAGTAATTTTGCGATAAATTTTTGAGGCTCCTATTCATACCCCTCTAGGTCGCCTCTTGGTCCTTCAAATATGCATCAAAAAGTGCATAGAATGATTTTGATCCTCCAGGTGGATCATGTGGTAGCACTGAGCCTTCTTTGACCCTAGGATACTCTACACTTACAAATGTACTTTGGAAGGGTTACAGGGCATTCAAGTCAAGATCACTTTGTGTAAAGTATGGTTAGTGTACATCTTTGAGTGTGAAGTGAAGGTTTGAAGACTTATTGCTATTGGTATTTTCAAACACCCTATAGGGTCCGGTGGAAAGCTAGGTGAAATGGAGTGAGTTTAATTGTGGTGAAACTCCTAGAAATATGCTCGGTAGGAACCCACCAAACTGGATTTGCGAATGGGTATTAAATAGTGGAGATTTGAGTTATATTGGTGGCTTAAGGAAACGCAATCGAGTCTTTGTGACGCTTGCTCCAACATGAATTAGGAGGTAGGGCGTGGAAACTATCCAATAACATAAAAAAAATCAGTTGTCTCCTGTCCATCTTTTCAACTCTTATACATCACCATTCTTAATTTCTTAGGGGGTGTTTAGACGTGTAAAATTTTGTGATTTTGACACTGTAGCAGCGAGGAATCTTTTCCTATAAGTGTCCAATCATGGCTCAAGTAGACTCAAAAAATTCGTCACGCGATTTACAGGCAAACTGTGTAAACATGCAAAAATTTCGTCTACATTTAGTACTCCATGTATATGCCGTAAAATTGATATGATGGAAGTTTTGGGATTTTGGAGGGGATCTAAACACCCCCTTATTATAGCTTGTATTATAGCGCTCGTGGATCAGATCAATCAAAGTCCACACGCGTGTGTATATGTCAGAGTCAGACATAAGAAAAACCGCATGCCTCCGATCCGTCTGATGATGATGCTCTAGAACTTTCTCAATGGAATCTGAGAGAGCGTCAGAGCGTGTGTAATTGACCGGCGATCGATCAGCATCGATCTCAGCTGCTCCTAGCACGCAGACGGCGACGACGGGTTCTTGCTGTGCCGATCATGTGGTCAACAGCGACAGTCCACGTGGGCTTAGTCGGTTAGCTGCCCGAGCAGGGACAGATCGGACCTTGGGAAACGCGCTAATCTGCCGTTAACTCATCAAAGTCCCATATTAGTTTACTAATCCGTAATTAGTACTTCATGTGCTGCAGCTTAATTGTCAGCAAAAGGACCACCCCACTCTCTCTCTCTCACTCACTCCGTCCGACATATGCAAAAGTACCTCCGCCAACGGATGCGAGATCGCGGTACCAGATGTAAAAAAAAAAACTCACTTGTTTGCCTCGCATTATCCACAAACAAATAGATTTGTGATACCAGTTCATTTATAACATGCCCTATGTGTGAGTGAGTATGAGATTCACAAATTAATTTCTTAGACTGGGTGAGAAGCCATCTACCTTAATTCGAATGCTCGGGTGCGCATGTTATCCCTTGCAATCTGAGTTTTTTTTTCTTTTATACATGAGTTTCTCAAAAGGTTGATTTAATATGTTCACATGTTTGCTTGTACATCATGGATTTTTCACAAGAAATGGTAGTAGTAGCCTTTTTCTTGACAATCTCTCTCCCTCTCGCTCTCAAAAAACATCTACTAAGTTACTACTGTAGTGTGTGTGTGTGTGTGTGTATGTATGTATATATATACTTTTTAATAACATATACTCCCTCCATCGCAAATTGAAAGTCATTCTAAGTATCTTAGAGAGTCAAACTATCTCAACTAAGTTTAATTAGTAATTATTTTTTACATATTCATTTTGAATATTTGAAGATGACATGGTGGATCGATCTTTAAAAAAGTTTCAGGGAAAAATATTTTTTCTATATTTTTTCTTATAAATGTATTATAATAAAATGTATAGCGGCCAGATTTTAGACAAATCCCCAGAATGAGTAACTAGAAAGAGCATAAACCAGCGCTATTCTTTTAACATTTACCCTGCGTGCGCATCTCTACGAAATGATTGGCGCTTCTCCATAAATCAGCAAGCTAGATGAATCATCCCAAAATGAGCTTGTAGCATACGGAGTAGATTCTTATGCAAGCCATAATAATGCTTGTCTTATTGTCATGTGTCCACTAGTGCCGCATATCTAGTCTGCTAGGTCATATTCCGCACAACCCAATGCAAAGCGCAAGCAATGTCCTTTTCTAAGATTATTCAGGTTTTTGCTTTCAAATAAAATAACCTGCAAATTACTCTCTCAATGATCCGTTCCAATGCAAATTCTAAATTTTGTTTGACTTTTTCTCTATATGTGTACCTAGAAAAAAACCAGCACAACTTATAAATTTAAGAATATAATGCGAGTACTATATATATCACTCTTGCTAACATATCAATCTCTGAACAATTTATATTGTAACTTATCCTGGAAGAGGTATCTTCTGTTTCAGTTGTAACTGTGTTTTTACGCGCAAGTGTATGATAGTGAATGAAGATCAAGCTGAATGCTTCTATATAGGATAGCAATTAATGGTATCAATTTAGGATGGATCTTTTTGGCTTCGGCTCCTCTTACATATTACTGTAGTAGCCACTGATACTCTGATAGCATCCATTTTTCTTTCCTCCTCTCTCTATATATAAGAAAGACGAACTAGAGAAGCTGGTGAATAATTAATCTTTTCTAAGTTTACTACTACCAAGCTAGAGTTATTACCTGAAGCTCCGCCAAATGAACCCTTTGAATACCAATGCATGATATACAGTTGTTGTAATAGCTGTTCTGAATAAAATATGTATAATAAAAATGGAACATTTTAGATTGGTATGGAGGTGGTTGACAGCAGTAACTATAACTAGCTAGCACACAGTAGAAAGCATGGGTGGTGGTCGGCAGCCGGCAGGAAAGGCCAGCGCGCGGGCAAGCGGAGTGCGTCGGACGGAGACGGACGATCGACGGCGGAGGGAGGAAGCGCGCAAGCACAAGCACATGGGCGCGCACGAAGCACGACGGCATGGCAGCCGTGGGTAGTGCGCGCCTACCTGCACGCACGCACTCTTGACCGCCGGCCGCGTAGCGTAGGTAGAGCTGACTAGAGTACTAGTAGACTGCAGTGCCCATGGATGGAATGGATCGGTGTCCGCGCGCGCGCATGGGGGCACTGACCGGTGCTGCCGCAAATGCAGGCAGGCGCGCACGCACGCACACGCGCGGCCATGCCGTGCTGATCGATGCCATGCGATGCGATGAGATGAGCTATGCCTGGCCGGCGACCGGCGACCGGCGACGCCATCGATCCAGCTGGTGGACTTGACCGGTAGCGATTGGACGGCGGCTGGCGGGGTGCAGTGCGTGCGTGGTGGGTCTCTCGTGTGCAGGGCATGCAGCAGGGGCAGGTGCTGCCCCGCCCGGGATCTGCGGGGGCGCTGCTGCCTTCTGCAGAGCGAGATGAGAGAGCGAGAGTTGGCGAGTCCCGAGGGTGGTAATGGGCACCCTCGTGGCCGACACCTCCAGGCCTACTGTACGTGCCTTCCCCCATCTCCCGCGCGCACAACCACATGCACAGCTGAGCTGCCACACGTATGCATCGCCCGCAGTCCCGCACGCACGCACGCGCAATCCAAACAGGACCCGGGACTGCATGCCTTTCATTCCTTATTATTAGCTAGCTGCTGCTGCTACCATAGATTATGAGTTCAGCAGGAATTAAAGCAAAACAACCAATTTATTAGGGCATGTGTACGATTTACTCCTACATACCTATCATGCATCGGCTCTGACGATTTCACATACTTACTCTGTTTGTTCAAGGTATGTTCATCTTATTTTCAGTCACAGAATATAATTTTTCACTCACACAAGAATTTAGTTGTATACTAGTAGAGGAAAGACTTTTGATCAACATCAAGTTTTGGCTTTAGTCCTGGTATTTGCATGTGTTCAGAACTAAAAACCTTTAGTCCCGGTTGGTAGTACGAACCGGGACTAAAGGGTCATCTACGGGTTAGTTCAAAAGGAACACACCTTGTCTATGGCTAGATCTGCTGTGTAGACAGGGTGGTAAGTCACGCGCGATGATATCCATGAGGTCTGGGGTTATGCATGAGGTCTGGAGTTCGAATATCTTGAGGCGCAGCAGCAATATGCATTATTTGGTTTTGAACCGCAGCTATATAAATTCAGCTGAGCCGAAGCAGGGTTTGAAATTTGATTAATAGGGAAAGATTTGAAGTCGTCATATGTACGTAATTAGATGGTGCCCCAGCATTTTCTGTTCTTATTATTAGATATGGATAAGCTGCACATGTAGAGACGTGTACTACTACATCGCCAACATCGGTACATCACATCGGCCATGCAAAATAGTCACTGATGAGAAAAAGGTGCTGCAAGCACTCACATTTTCGTTGAACAATCGACGACACGTCGGAGTACCTAACATTACTGAGGTAAGACATGGAGCCATCAGAACAAACATATACATGTAGCTAGGAACCATTGCGAATGTACACTTCCAGCTGTTTGGTATTTTTTATACATAGCTTCTTTTTATATACTTAGATATATATACACTATATATGTCTAGGTACATATATAAAAAGGAGATGTATCTAAAAATACTAAAACGGTCTTATAGTTTATAGTTTAGAAAAAAGGAGTACCATGATGTGTCGTAAAACACTCAGAGCACCGGGCAATCAACTAATTTCGTGTCGAAGTCGTCCAATGCAAAACATGCCCGTGGCCTTCTCGAACTATAAACAAATATTAAACCCCCTTGATTTTGTTCATCTAACCACCACGGGGACCCAGTGATATTATGCATGTGAGGTGTACGCTGCTTTCATTTTAAATTTGTCATTCAGCAAATAAATTAAAGTGAGTCACCACTAAGCGACAATCTTCCCCCTCCCTCTTTTCTTCCGCTGATGTTAGTTCACACCAAAGTAAGTTACGACGAAACACTAGTATAGGATCGGGTTTTACTCCCGATTGGGAATACCAACCGGGAATAAATGTATGTTTTAGCCTCGGCTGGTAGCCCCAACTGGGATTAGACCTTTACTCCCGGTTGGTAATACCTATCGGCAGTAAAGGTCCCCTGACACATTTGCCCGAGCCACTAGCCGTTGGGCATGGATCTTTAGTCCCGGATGGTGGCTGGAACCGGGACTAAAGGTCCATTTACTCCTGAACACAAAATTTGCCGGGACTAGAGCCCATTCCCAGCTTCGGATCAAAGGTCCATTCTCGTGAAATATATTGCCTTTTCTTTTGTTAGTTGGTGTATGTATTATGACCCTCTCGAGCTGGCCTTTGCATATATACAAATATATTATCCATCTTGTCACGATCTTCAACTTGATCAATGAGGTGAAAAAGACACATTGCGTAGTATAATAAAACTATGACCAGCTACCATTTCTATATCCTTTTTATGATTAGGTAGCTACTAGGGCAGTTGGTCAACTTAATTGGACAGCTAATTAATCAATCAGTGTTGCGTTGCACACAATGCAAACTTAATCAATTCAATCAACAGGTATATATAGTGCACGCATACATATAAATATAACACGTCGCGTCCAAGTCTCTTTCGGACGGCTTTTTGATTAATTTTGTTTCCGTTAATAACAGTAGGCTAAAAGGTGATTACTCCTATATAGGCTGTTTGGGTCTTTTTGTGAAATATAGGATCTTAGTAAGATCTAGGTCTCTTTTAACTTTCTCTTCTTTAACCATAATCATTTCGAATGTGATTAGATATGGTTGTATAAAATTGAAGTATCTTAGAACAGTAGTACACGCCATACAGATCAATGGATCACTGTTGGGTCTAAATTAAACCCAACATTAGTGTCTGAATTGGGTCCAGTTGACGACAATCAACCGTACGTGATGAAGCTTGCTTATCACTCCCGGTTCTTGACCCTACATTGTCAGGTCAAGACGTACTAGACCCGACAGTAGTTATAGCTTTAGAATCACTATGAATTTTCTAGTCTATACCCAACAGTGATAGCATGAGAGTCACGGTTGGTTCAGTAACAGGTAGTGACCTTCATTTTTTCATTTTTATATACTTTATTATTACATTTAAATAGAGTTTGTTGCCTAATAGTATATGTTCGATATTATTATGCATCATATGTATCTCACTGCAATCACATATCTCACAATATTTGATGATGAATTCATCATAATTACAAAACCATATATATACATACTTAGTTGGTAGAGACAAAATCAATATAAACTAAAATCTACTACAAAAAAATGGATCGCACCCATTACTACTAGTTATTGTGTGCCAAGACATAGTCCATGTTGTAAACATATTTGGTTCTATAAGCTAGCGCATCATTTAATCACATCAGCACAAGAATTATTGCGCTCTTTGTTTGCTTCATACGTGCGAGCCTATGGTCTACCAAAGGTTGAAGAAACTAGAGGCATTGTAAATGGTCTAGGATGAAAAGAAAAATGCAAATGACTCTTCAATCCATGTGAGAGGGGGGCCTTGAATACACATAGTACCAATGTGGTAACCAAGTTGGAATGGCCTGGAATCTACACGCGGCATCGATCAAATCAATATATATATATATATATATATATATATATATATATATATATATGTGTGTGTGTGTGTGTGTGTGTGTGTGTGTGTGTGTGTGTGTGTGTGTGTGTGTGTGTGTGTGTGTTCACACACACACACTATGAGCATCACACTTCGACTGTACCATACCATTTTGATTGTGTTGAGCACTCCGTTCAACAATTGCTACCACATCTGGATAGTCCTCATGTAAAGCTTGTAGTTGAATAGATGAGATGTCAGGCATATAATATCCACATGATTTCGTATTATTTTTTCTCAATAGTTATTTGATAGGGTGTTCCTTAAGAGATGAAAACCCCGAAGGCAAAGCAGGTATACACTACGTGTTTTCATTTCACTAGCTAATAAGACGCAATAAGTGCATGGCCGGATAAATAGTCACACTATTACGAGGGGTACTCTGCAAAAAATGGTTATCTAGTGAAAAAGGTTTTGAGAAGCTACCTCAGTGCCTAAAGTGAACGTGTTCATGTTTGGAACACATTGGAGTTAGGAAACTTGAATCGCATGCGATGTTTGTGACTTGGTAGAACATTTTGCACCCGCGAAAAAACTTCGGTGCCCACAAAACCTTTTTGTAGTGTAGTGTAGTCCGAGGGTGCTGACTGTAGTGTGGCTAGGGTTACCCACCAAAAAACTCTAGTGGTTGCCCAATAACAGCACTGGAAGAAGTGGGTGCATTGTGTTCACTAATGGAGTTTTAAAAGTGATGAACCAAAATTTCAATTGAGGCGACCCCCTAGAGCTCTCGGTGTTGGAACTCGAGAGGTTCTGAGTCCAACTAGATGAGTCTAGTGCATACCACCACGCAAGAACTGGAAAAGAGGCCTAGTAGCCATTGGAGTTCCAATGACTAGTTGATAGGAGCTGAGGCTATGAGGAGCCACCGAATAAGTTTGGTAGTTCCTCTCCAGTAGGCACAAGAGGATACAGTTGCCAATAGCCAAATCTGATTTGATTGGGGGGTGTTGCATCTTCATAATCATTCCTCCAGCATTAGAGCTCCAGGGTGATCAAGACATGGGTATTGACATTGACGGTGGTGTAGGTGCTGATCAATAGGAGGGTATGCTATTCGGAAGAGTGGGAGAATCCCACAGGTGCTGGAGGAGGTGGCCAAGCCAGAGATCCCAGAGTTGGTGTCTGGCATGTGGTCGTACTAGATTGGATATCGAGGGAAGGGATTGGACAAGGGATTGAATATCATCAAATGAGCGATGGTGCATATGGCAGTGCGACGAGCTAGAGGGCCTTGTGGCGCACGGCCGAGGGGGTGGGCTGGGGTGGAGTGGTGTGGTGTGAGGGGCAGCGCAAAAAGGGGTGGTGACCTGGTGGGCGGTGGATTGGACAGGGGATTGAGTATCATGGAATGGAGATAGCGCATGAGAGTGCAACGAGGTAGAGGACCTTGTGGCAAGAGGTAAGGGGTGGGGGTGGGGGGTGGAGTGAGGTGAGGTGCAAAAAGGGGTGGTGACCTGGTGGGCGGTGCCCTACTAGAACATCAGAGACAAATTGGGGGGGGGGGGGGGGGGACACTTTTCATATATAGATGTTGGTAATGGCTTGTGTTACAAGTTACATGACTTATGTAAATATGAAACATATATGTACCTAATAAAACTAATTGGTAACACAAATCAGCATGGATATATACCTTTGTGATTTTGCATGCTATCTCTTATTTTAAGAGACAATACATATACTTATTATTGGCTAATTTTAGCATGTCTAATTTGAATTTCTGATTCATTCATATCTTTTTCATTCTGCAGTTGAAAAACTAATTTGGAATCATTTAGATGTCCAATGAAATAGACCAAAGTTTTAGATAAAAATACTGAAAGGAATACGACTCCTTATTAGTAGTACTAGCAATGAATACAGGTGTGATAGTAAAGAGGGAGTGCAACAAGGATGAGGTCGAACATATAAGCCTGGAAACCACGCACATGTGCACATTTCATGCAAAAAAAAGGACTTGAGTGAGCCTTGCGGGCCGGTGACCTTAGTGGGTCGAGATGTTTTTTTGTTACAATTTATTTTTTGCTAAATTATATCAGACGAGTCACGGCAACTTATAATTAATACACACAAATACTCCCTTCTCTATCGGTTGTGAGCTGTGCAGGCACTCATGAATATCATATCCATGTTGGCTTCGTCGTGCTGATTTGATAACTAGCAGAGTTAATTACTTACGTGCCAGCATTGATATAATAAGGAAAATAAAGAACAGTTGCACGTCAAACGAAGAAATGTATAGTATATCCATATGAATCTTTTTGCCAGGTTCTAGAAAATTTTTCTCTGTCGCCCTGAAATTGTCAAAGAAAATGCAAATTTTGGCATTATCTTAATAATGCTTATAAAAAACGTAAATAAAACAGCATGCAGATTAGAGTGTACATGAACAATCATTTGAACCTATCTTGAACTTTAACTACAAGGTCTATGATAATTTGATCAACAAATTATATATGCCGGCATAGTCTTTTGGAGGTGCTCATAGGGGTAGGGTTTGCGTGCGTGTATTCACAGGGGTGAGTGTGCGTGTGTTGTGAGCATTTATGTCTGTACTGTGTAATTCGTAAAAAAAAAAATAGCTAGTGCAAATCGAGGTGGATTGAATATTCAAATTCTAACTATATAATATAATAGAGAAGTGCACAGGTTAAATATTGCTACGGCACAATCCAAGCACCATCTGTTGTGGATTTGCTTTTATCAAAAGTAGCATTCTTTGACCCAAAAAAAAATCTTAGTTCAATCACTAGTGGTTCTCTATCAGTAGGTGTAAGACATTGTTGATATTAACAAAGACCTACCTGGCTGAAAAAAACTTAGTTTCACTGTAGAAGTCCTATCATTGATTCGAAGGATATAGGTAGGAGACAAGTAACATGACTGAACAATACACGATGCAGGAAGTTGTTGAATATTCGTCACTACCCATCGAGTGCGGACAAAGTCTTACATTGATAACAAGCAAAGTAGTTTATAAATATATTTTTGCTGGGTAGAACTCAATTTTAAATACACCTTTGGTATTAATAAGACTTTAGACAACACTTCATCTATGCTGGATAAACATTCCTTTATAGTTTCTAGATTCGTAGAAGAATATCTTTTTTAAAAAGTTACCCCATTACAATTAATTTACTCATCAATAATTAAAATGACATCATATATAGTGGTTGGTTCTAGACATTCACCCTGTTCGGTTAGTCCAACCAGCACCAGCCAGTCATTTAGCAGTGTTTTTCTCTCAGAACAATCAGCCAGCCAGCCGTACCGTACCAGCCAGCCGAACAGAGCGATTGTTTCTTGAGCGTTTTTGTTAGTGTAAGTTTTCGGTAGATTAGTGGTTTGGATTGGTGTTTCGTGACGGAGTTGTTTTTAGTTGCCTCCTATTCGAGAAGTGTTTAGTTTTAGTGAATAAGTCTTGGTTCCGGAGTTGCTTGGTGGTTGTACCCTAGTTATGCTGTTTTCTTGGTCTGATTTTCACCCAAACATTGGGCTGATGGTTGTGTTTTTTTTTTCTTTATTCTTACTTGTGGCAAAGGTTGTCCTTCAGACAAAAACATACACAAGATTATTCTAATAAGTTTCCATATATACATATATATACCCATGCACGAGCTGACAATGTTTTGTGAACTAAAAATAATAGCTTTGGACAACTAAACATATATAGCCATGCATATACGTGAACCAAATGAAGATAATGTTTTTAAATAATGAGAAAAATAAAAGTTTCGGCTTCAGTGTTGCAAGAACCATCAAGCAACAATATACATACGTGTGGCCATAAACATTGAGCACACACCTGGCAATGTAGCAAACCAAATGACAAGAATACGTTGAACAGGAATTCAACTATGTGTTACAATGATTTGCAAGGTTTTGTTGACTCGGATGCATATGTCATAATCTTCTTGTGCTCCTTATTGTTTATATATGTACTCTGGATGCCATTGTCTAACGAGAACTGTCAATTTTTCTAGACACCCCATGTAAACTCATTCCTTGAACTTCGTGATCATTATATTGCAACTAATCAATTAAGTTATGCGACTCTACTGGATAGTAATTAGTATGTATATTAGCTGGAGATCTGTATGGCTAAAGATAGTGTTTGTCTTGTCATTCTGACTATTTGACTTCTCGTCGTCCGTCGATCATGTTGAATGTGCATCCTGTCAGTTAAATATATACTCCCTCCGTATCGAAATTAGATGACGTTTAGGATAGGGACACGGTCTCCAAAGCATGACTTTGACTTCATATTTCTATAAAAATAATTATTGAAAAGTGATATATGCATACTTTTATGAAAGTATATTCGAAGACAAATCTATTTATATAGTTTCTATATTTTCAAACTCAATAATTTAAAAATTATTAATGATTTATATTCCTAATGTTTGACCAGGATCCTTTTTTAAAACATCACCTTTTTCCGATACGGAGGGAGTATAGTCCTAAATTAATTAGCTGTGTACACTTTCAGTTTGAACATGGGTAGTAGTTTTTTAATTGGGTAGGAACGTGCTCCATTTACTACTTTGTGCCTGCCCCGGCCAGTTACATGCTGTAGGATTAATTGAAAATACTCCAATGTCGCATCATATACACATTGACAACTTTAAATCATATAGCTTGATGATGGTTGCATAACTACTATTCATGATTCAACATTTAGTTAGATAATTAACCTCCGTCCACACACATATGTTTCACTGAATAGCAAACTCATACTGTGATAAAAGCCCTTTCACCACCTAGCTAAGTCAATTTTAGCCTTTATTCGCTCAATCAAATTAAAGAGGTATAGACTTCATTCTAGCCAACTTGTGTTCCACTAACTGCATGCAAAAGCAACGGCGGCAGAGATAATCATATATATGGATCTATATAGGTGCTGCATGCAGGCACACACAAGTCTACAACATATGCATCTACTACTGTGCTGGTCAAAGTGCATGGTATTATTTGCCTGGCCGCATCCTCTACTAATAAGACTGACTCCAACAATGTGACCTAAAGCTATTTTGGGTTGCACACAGTGCTTCTGGGTGAGGGATCCAGTCTCCAACAGAGGACGCAGCACCATGACCCATTTTGCCTTCGAAGCCACTGAGCACCCAAATCTGGGTCTCTCTCCGTCGAAGTGCGTCTTCACGCAGGGCCCACCATGGCTGAGGGAACGGGCGACGCTGGGCCCGTGGTCACCGGCGCCGGCGAGCACGTCGACGAGCTCCGCCCTGCAGCCGCGCGGGCGCGCGCGTGGGCGAGCTCCGCCCCGCCCCGCCGCCGTGTGGGCGTGCGTCTGGGCGAGCTCCGCCCCGTCCCGCCGCCGTGCGGACCCGCCGACGAGCTCCGCGCCGCGCCGCTGCCGCGCGGGTGCTCGCGTGGCGAGCTCCGCCCCGCCCCGCCGCCGCACGGGCGCGCGTCTGGGCAAGCTCTGCGCCGCGCCGCCGCTGCGCGTGGCGAGCTCCGCCCCACCCCGTCCCGCCGCTGTGCGGGCGCGCCGGCGAGCTCCGCGCCGCGCGGGCGCGCGTTTGGGCGAGCTCCCTGCCGCGCCGCCGCCGCATGGGCGCGTGGGAGAGCTCCACCCCGCCGCCGCACGGGCGCGCGGGCGAGCTCCACCTTGTGGCCGAGCCCCGCACCGCCGGTGCGCTCGTGCGCTGCTACTGGCGCTGCTCCTGCGAAGTCTGCGTCCGCTGTTGGAGAGGTGCGATTTTGGGTCACAGACTCCTCTACTGTAGGCCAACCATATGAGACTTATGCATCGTGTGTTTAGGTGGCATTGTTGGAGACAGCCTAACCAGCAAGAAAACAGTATATATATATATATATATATATATATATATATATATATATATATATATATATATATATATATATATATATAGAGAGAGAGAGAGAGAGAGAGAGAGAGAGAGAGGGGGAACCCTACCCCCTAGCCCTAACCAAATGATCTGTTCTAATTGCCACCAAATCAAGGAGGGGGTTAGCCCGGCCAGGACCAGACCTGCAGCCATATTCCAAGCTGGACTCTAGCTAGCTAGACAGAAGTGGCACTTTGGAATAATTCATTCAAGCCACCCAGCATGTACCTGTGCTGCTGTGAGGGCATTGAGTAGTCCCACATGCCCCCCACTTAAACCGAGAATTGTCTCAATGCACACACACACACCCAATGTCTCACGCTCACCACTTTGGCCTAGGGCTAATATAATAATCCCCAACTTGCCCCAACTAATACTATAAACTAATCCCCCCACTTGCGTGCATAAGCATCAACGCTAAGTTGTGTATCATCCTTCTCTCTCAAGGAAATTAAAGCAGAGCACGCTCCTATATATCACTTGCACAAAGTGACCCGGGAGCCACAGACACATGGGCCCCGGAAAGGGTTTGACCCCACATGTCATTGTATGCCATATTCTAGCAGCCGGGCCATGCATCTTGCCCTTGCCCATCACCCTCCCCCCCTCTCTCTCTAGCTCCTGTATTATATTTCTTGCTTCCATCAACTCCAATGACCAGGACTAACCTATCCCTTTCTCGCCTTCTTTTGCCATCACTTCCTCTTTCCTTCCTCCTTGCCCCTATCGTCTCTCTCTCTCTCTCTCTCTCTCTCTCTCTTGCTTCCATTGGGTTCCAGTCCAGCATCGAGGACATCCTCCTCTCCTTCGTCCTGCACCTCCCATCTCTGGCCGTCCCACTCCAGCAAGCAGCTGCTTTCCCCTCCCAAAATATAATCCGATCCACATGAACAATAAGCACCACCATCGGCAAGCAAGCAGCAGGATTATAAATTAACAAAGGAGAGAGAGACAGACAGAGAGAAATTAAAAGAAACCCCCATCAGCTGCAGCTTCAGCTATAGCTCCCCCCTTTTCGTCCCAGAAACCATTCTTTACTCCCCTCCAAGAAAACAAGCACCACACAAACCCTAAAGAAATTCAGCACACGGAGAGCGGAGCCTTCTCATCCTCTCCTGGCTCGCCGTCTACTATTTTCATCATCACCACCACCACCACCACTTCTTCTCTCGCGCCGCCAATTATTAATATTATCGGTACTGTTATGTAGCCATTATTTTTACTTGCGCTTATTTGCTACTATACTCCTTACTCTAAACTTATAATTAGCTCTTCTCCTACCCTAGAAAGATGGCAGGCCTGGATTTGGGCACCAGCTCCTACCTGCATCACCAGCACCACCACCACCAGCAGTCCCTCCACCTCCACCACGAAGACGGCGGCGGCGCAGGGTGCGGCGCCGGCTCCGACGATGGCCAGGACTCGCTGTCGCCGGGATCGGGCGGCGGCGGCGGTGGGGGTACGCCCAGCACCGCCGGAGGCGCCGGCATCGGCGGCGGGGAGGTCGTCGCTCGCCGCCCCCGCGGCCGCCCGCCGGGCTCCAAGAACAAGCCCAAGCCGCCCGTGATCATCACCAGGGAGAGCGCCAACGCGCTCCGGGCGCACATCCTCGAGGTCGCCGCCGGCTGCGACGTCTTCGAGGCGCTCACCGCCTACGCGCGCCGCAGGCAGCGCGGCGTCTGCGTGCTCTCGGCCGCCGGGACCGTCGCCAACGTCACGCTGCGCCAGCCGCAGTCGTCCCAGACCGGCCCGGCCTCGCCGGCGGTCGCCACGCTCCACGGCAGGTTCGAGATACTCTCCCTCGCCGGCTCCTTCCTCCCGCCGCCCGCGCCGCCGGGGGCCACCAGCCTCGCGGCGTTCCTGGCCGGCGGCCAGGGGCAGGTCGTCGGTGGTAGCGTGGCCGGCGCGCTCATCGCCGCCGGCCCCGTCGTCGTCGTGGCCGCCTCGTTCAGCAACGTCGCCTACGAGAGGCTGCCGCTCGAGGACGGCGACGAGGTGGCCCCTCCGCCGCCTGCGGGCGGCGACCAGCAGCCCGGCGTGCCGTTTGACCCCGCGGCCGCCGCGGCCGCTGGCGGGCTTCCCTTCTTCAACCTGCCGTTGGGGATGCCGCCAATGCCGATGGACGGCCACGCCGGCTGGGCGGCCGCCGCCCCTGGCGGCGGTATCGGGAGGCCGCCCTTCTCTTGACGGATCCCATCGAGATCAATCGACAAAGTGCACGCGCGCGCGAGGACGTCGACTACTACGTGTACAACAACAACAACAACCAAGTAGCGTCTCTTTCTCTCTGTGTCTTCCTCCGCTTCATTCCCTTGATCTCTCTGCTTGTGCCGCCATTGTTGCTGTGATCTTTATCTCTCTCTCTGATGTTTTTTATGTTAACCTGTATGGGACTTTGATTGTGTTAATTCTTGATCAGTTGAGTGTCGCTGTTAATTTGAACTATGTGTTGTCAGGACATGCACTCACAAATTGATCAAAATTTGTTTTTGTTTATGTCCCGGAGTCAAATGTTCAAGGTAACTTTAGTACCATAACAATGTTCCAGGATACATAAATTCTTATGGTGGTGGGAGACCACAGCTTTATTTTGTTAATTATGTTGTCTGTCGGTTGCACTCCTCTTTGTTTGCAAAAATATTAGGTGCTGATCTCTTTATTTGTTTGTTTGTTTTTCTTTTCCTATATCAAGAGTTGAATATTAGTTACCGGTTCATGTTGTTTAATTTGCTGGGTTCCATGCTTTACATCTCTTTTATTTATATTGATGTTTGCATGCAATCGGTAGGTTTATTTGTAAGGGTTTTTTTTTTTTTTGGCAAAGGATCCAAATAACACTTCATATGTATACTGGACATCACTTCTGTTTCTTTATTTTGCTTGCATCATGTAGAATTTTACTGTTTGTTTATACATATTGCTACCTGCAGCTTTCTGCAATTTTACAAGTTTAATATGGTGTTTCTCACAAGCATTGCAGAAAGCTCAAGCAATGTATCCTCCTTATTTTCTCTCTCTCAACTTTCCGCATATTAACTATGTTAACCTGGATACATCATTTGAGGAGGGGATCGGCTGATTTTTTTTAGAGCTTGGGAAGAATCCCCGTAAATTCAAATTAGTGAATAATGAAATAAAGTACATGCAAGAAGAGAAATATGTTATGTTTAGTTGACTCAGTCTTCTATTTTTCCTTAGATTGGGTGAGACTGTTGCTTATTTGTCTTGCTCAAAAGAAAAAAGGTAGGGAATTGAGCTAGATTATTAACTAAAGAACCAAAATTATTTGAGATTTCCATAGCACCACATATAGCTAGTAAAAGACAATTGTTGAAGAATGTGTGTTCAAGTATATTCTCAACAAAATTGTAGGTCAGGGAACAAGTACGATAAACTAATCTTGTGCTACGTAATTGGAGTAGTTTATAGTTTATATCAATATCCTGGAACGAACTTTGCCTAGTTCTTATATATAGTGATTACTCAGGCTGCATGACTTTTTAAGTTCCTACACTGCAAACACAGATATATAGAACTAGCGTGATTAGCGTGTAGGCCATGTGCTATGCACAAATCATACTGGGAAATGATCCAAGAGAGAGAAGCAAGAATGCAACTAGGAACATATGCAAATGTGAAACGTATGTAGCATATCCCATCCCATCTATAAATTTGGTTATTCATTCACCTGAATTCTACAGCATAGCTACAGTATTGGTGTGGGTGGGCCAGGAGCGGGATTGCCAAAAAAAAAAAAAACTGTAATTCATGCTCGTCCTTTACCCCGTGTTTTTTTTCGCTTCTTGAAGTTGTTGGATTTCCAGCAAATTTCCTGGTTCCATGAGACAGTATTCTGGCTCAGAAATCTGTTAGTGCACCTAGTTCAATATTTGTGAAGAGCTAGTTAGATTTCTCTGCTCAGGTGCCGTTCTTCCTGTGTAACGATTAATGAAATATCTATTGGCATTACTAATTAAGGCCCATAAAGAAATACTCCCTCCATCCCAAAATAGATGTCATTCTCGTTTTCCGAGAAGTCAGTTTTTTTCAACTTTGACTAATTTTATATTAAAAAGTATTCATATCGAACGTACACAACTAATATCGTTGGAAAGATCTTTAAACCTAATTTTTTTAACAAATTTATTTAGAAATAAAAATGTTGCACATATTTTCTATAAATTTAGTCAAAGTTGAGAAAGTTTGATCCACACGCTTTCTTATAGCGTCATCTAATATGGGACGGAGGGAGTAAATATGAATGGAAATGTATGTTTCACAACGTAGCTAGCTAGGATTGATCATAAACAGCATTTGTGTGTACTATATTTTTAAGTAGATTCACGTGTGCCCGCCTGTCTTTTGATCCATACCCCTTAATTATATATACTCTCTGTCAAAAAAACATATAACTTTGTAATAGTATTTTGTCTTAGTGTGTTAACTTTGACTAATTATAGATTAAAAATTATTAATATTTATAATGTTAAATAAACACTATTAAATTCATTATGAAATATACTTTCATAATATATTAATTTGAAGACATAAATATGAATACAGTCAAACGTGAGTTAATTTTTCTGACAAGTGACCCATAGTTATATGTTTTTTTTTTTGGACGGAGGAGTATCATCTCATTCACACAAGTACAAATACAAGATGGCTGCCAGAGGCATCGATGGAAGTCTTTATGACGGATTCTTTTGAAGCCATGAAATGACCGTTTTGGAATCTTGCCATATCCCAAAATGGGGTGGTATGGCTACTAGTTGACTACTGCTCTCTCTCTCTCTCAATCACTTCACTTCACTTCACCAATGTCATTTCATGACCGACATCTGTCCTCCATTCCTTGGTGTTCTTTTTGTGCTTGTCTGATCAGGTTTGTTACAAATGAGCCCTTGGGAACTGCATGCATGCTTGCTACTAGTAGTAGTTCAATTTGACGCATTCATTTATATATATGCTAGATCTTCCTCGCAGGATCGAATAAAACAAATATCGCCTAGCAGTTGCAAATATATTTTCGATTCATCCATTCTCAACACAATATATACTTGCAACTGCCTGATATATATCTGTCCTTATCATTTCATGCGCATCTACTTAAGTTTCCTTTGTCTAGCTAGTACCTGCTGCATAATTAGCTAGTTTGCTGGACACATATACATAGATTCTGTTAAACTCATCTAGTCAAAAGGGTTAGGCAAAGAACTGTTATGTGATTCTAGGTACAGCGTACCGAAAGCTAACAATAAGACATAAAAAATTGAGTAAATTGTCCCATCAGTTATAGATCACTTTGGGAACTAATCGATGTCATCTCGTTGTTCTATGTATGTGCGCATGCACAGTCCGGTGCCTACAAATTAGTGGACAAGCAATGCTGTGCTAGATTAGCGAAAGCAAGTGCTTACAGTGTGCTACGACATGTGCCTACAATTGGGTTGACAGTGACGCTTACTGCTAAGGTGATTGAAGGTCTACAGTTCATCCACAAAGCATACGTATTTCCTGGTCCTGCTAGTTAATTACTCCCTTCGTCCCTATTTAATTGTCACTATTGGTGTGCGTGCTATAAGTTTGACTCATTTTGTAAAAAATACGTGCAACATTTGTATCTCCAAATTAATTTGTAAAAAAACTAGATTCAAAGATCTTTCCAATGATACTAATTATATACTATGAATATTAATATAATTTAACATATAGTTAGTCCAAGTTGTTTCTTAGGAAGCGAAAGCGACAATTATTTAGGGACGGAGAGAATATATATATACACCTCTATCCTAGAAAAAGAGTTGTTTTAGCCTTGGTGACGTGTCCTAAAAAGAGTGTCGCTGTACTGCCTGCATAGATAGGCCATCACCGTAGGCTCCCTTCCACCGCAAAAGCCAATGGGATGTGACTATTCTTATCTGTGTGTAGCAATTAATGCAGTCATTTCACTTACAATAGTACTCTCTCTATCCCATTTGCAGTGTCGTTTGAAAATTGCGCCCCCTCCCAATCACGATTCCCAAGCGACACTGGCGGTGGGACGGAGGGAGTAGGGGTGTAGAGGTCATCTTTTTTTTCCTTTCCTTGGTACTCCCCCCAAGTGCTAGTATGCTAGAACGTCCATTTTTTTGGGTATAGAGGGAGTATGCTTCAACTTGATTTCTCATTCATGAAAGAATTCCAGCTCGGTTGGGGAGTTGCAACGTCGACATGCCCAAATTTCATTTTTTCACTTTTATATACTGTACTATTAGTCAATATTTGCATTCACACAAACTGATACTATAAATAAGAAAAGCAATTTTAGAGTCAATCCTTTATTTGTAGAGATGATCCATAAAACCCAACACCTCGAATGTAGTGCCAAAGATCTATAGTTACAGCCCGCTTTGAAAATGATTTTTTGAGATGGTCACCGTATATAGAGATAGAAGCTTAGTTGTGTATCATCCTCAGATAGTCAGACGGTAGATTCTGAAATTTTGTTTTGTTATCTATAATAAAGGCTCATCAAAACAAGCCAGGCAATACCTATTAGCTACAACTATGCTCTCTCATATCTCACCAGTCCCTCAGACCCCCACTACTATAAACTTTAAATTTCCTGTAGGGGCGAAACCGATAGGAAAATTGCAAATACCGACAGAAAAAATAGAAAAATAATTTTTCTGTGAAACACCTCCAGAAATAAAGCGACAAAAAAATAGAATTTCTCTGTTGGGTACAGTAATTTCACTGTCGGTGCAGCGTCAACAGAAAAAATGCTGACGCACCGACCGAAAAACTATTCGCAACTAGGTTTAGAATCCCATGTAACCGACAGAAAAAATCCGACCGACAGATAAACTATTTGCAACCAGTTCATTATACTGAAATACACAAAGCTATCTCAAGTAAAGTTCATTTAACAATAATATTTCACAAGGCAGACATGGCTAGATTTTGTAAGGATGCTTTGTTATTTCATTCATCACAGAAACACAGTAGACATGAGGTTTACATGGAAATGAATTGTACAAACCATTCTCTTGCTCCTAGCTGTATATATGACTATAACTATACTATATCGAATTATTTCAGTGATCAAAGTTAATCGACACCTATACGAAAGCAAAATAGCACAACGATCACAACTGTCTTCATCTCTCTCATGCCTTCGGAACACACAAACACCTATACAAAAACAAAATAAAGAGTGCAGAGTGAACACAATGAAGATAAAAAATCACGTTCAGTAGAAATGATTGAGTCTGCTGAAATGACCAAGAAAGTAGACCTGAGATAAGGAGCTATTTAGCTTTGCACCGTACCTCTGTTACTCACATGGAACTTCTCCTTCCAACCTGATAGGTTACTGTAAATAAATTAGTATTTCTCCTAATTAGTACAATGACAATATATGTGCATGAACCCAACAAATAAGCAGACTAATAAGTGACATCGTTTCCAGTAGTGCCCCATTCCTCCCCTCCTCTTCGTTTCTTGGAGTGTGCATCACCCTCTCCGTTTGTTGGAGTGCACATGGAGAACTCGCACGGGGCCAAGGCTGGAAGGTGTATCCTTCATGGCATGTGTCGTGCTGGTGGTGGATTCACCACGACAAGTAAGAAATGAAAATAGATGATAGATGGCTTAAAAACCGTCAACTATTTTGTGTCCATATTTATTATATATGTCTGTCCTAAAAATCCTACTCTTACCTTATGTGCATATATATTTTGTTTTACAGTAGTTTTTCCTGATGGAGGGAGTAAAACAGATCTCACAACTCATGTGTGCATGTGTTTCTAGAAATCAAATTTAAGACCCTTACCAATGCTTGAGCATATACCCTACCACTCTCCACCATACAGTCACTATCTATGACCAAGTGAATGAGCATATCATTATATTTTGTATTAAGTTTAGTGAGTTTTGTATTGAATATTTTGGATCCAAAATAATTTCAAATAGAAAAGTTTTGAACTATAAAGTGTTAGATATCATGGAGCACTACAACCATTTAATATATGACATACATTTTTTTGAGATCATTTGAAGAGACGTGTTATGGTGATTGGGGATACTTCTTAACACTTCTCAACGCTTCGACTAATATCTATTTTTATCGATTTTATTCGTGAAAGGACAATATAGTAAATGCGCTGAGCTAAATCATCCCACCCCCTTCCCCTCCTCCTATCCCGCTGCGCCCCTACCCCTCCTCCATGGTGGGCAGGATGTAGTCCTACGCTCTGTCCATGGCCACCGTACTCACATCTCTGCTCCCCACCGGTCGCTGCGCTCGCCCGCCGGCCGTCGTGCGCTCGCTGGAAACGTGGATGCCGTGCGCTCGCTCGCTTGGGTCGCCGCCGCCGCACGCTCGCGGGAGACATGGACGCCGCGCACTCGAATCCGCCCGCCCACTCACCGCCGCGTGCTCGCCCGCCGACCGCCGCGCGCTTGCTCGCGGGGGTTGCCACAGCCGCGCGCTCGCAGGAGACGTGGACGCCGCGCGCGCATCCGCCCGCCCCCCGGTCGCCGCGCGCTCACCTGGGACGCCGCACGCTCGCTCGAGCAAGCTACCGCGCGGGGGCTCTGCGCTGGTGCTGCGCGCTCGCTCCGCCCGCCTACCGGTCCGACACCAGGTACAGCGACTACCTCTGGTTCCTGTGCGCGGTGCCCGTGATGGACGATGTCGCGATGCTGCGCGCAGTAGGCACGCCGTGCCCTCCTCCCCCACCGACGCCGCGCGGAGGGCCACGCGAGGCGGTGCTCGAACCTGAATGCGGCGAGCGTGACGGTGGCGAGCCTGTTGGGGTCGCAACGCTGCTCTCTGGGCAAGGCCGGGCTCCACGACAAAGACGCTCGCGAGCAAGGAGACCTCCATGGCGAGACAGAGGCCAATCGAGGCTCCACTGCACTATGCTGGCCGTCCGTGCAAGCTCCGTGACCAAATGTGCGGAGCTCTGGTTCGTGTGCAGGCAGCTAGGAAGACGATTAGAAGAGAGAAAATAAAAAAATATTTATTAGGGAAAGAAAAATTATGATTTTATTATGAAGTTACCATTTTACCCTCAATTGAAAAAAAAAAGTTTTAAACATGACATTTTCCCTCTATTTTTTTTACGTCAATCCCTCAATTTTGGAGGCGTTGGGAAGCGTTACGCTGCTTACGGCCTCACATGGGCCCACCGGTCATACACACATCCAACGCCTCATAACGCTTCCTCATCAATGCCTCTCAACGCTTCTGACCTTCTGAGTCGTCGGATGGATTGCTCTGAGCTGTCAAAATTTCCCTCGACCACTATAAAATTTCTCACATTTGAAATATATATTCAATAATTTGAATTTGAAAATCTACGTCCAATTGGTTTTGACTGTTTCAAACCATAACACAGCATAGAGAGCTCACTCTACAGTACCCCACCCTTTAACCTCTACAATACCTAGGCTATACGAATGATGTTATCGTACCGGCTTGGTTATTTGGGCTCAAGTGGGTGCATATAGTATAGTACCAACTTCATTTCTAGAGGCAACTGGAGACACCGGTCACCTCTCAAAATCAGTTTCTAGGGAGGCAGCTGATGTTACTCTATTACTCTATCTACGTGTCTCTAGAAACATAGATGTGGCTATTCAACTGCAACTCGAAATCTATTTCCAGAGGCGAGCCAAAATTTGACTGCATCTAAAAAACATTTTATAGCACTAGCCCACATTCCATCATCATTGTCAGTTCAAAAACCCACATCACCGCCAGATTTTAAACTAGCAGTGGTATACCAGCACTGATGACTGATGAGGGGAGACTCGTTGCTGCCGGTTATAAAGAACCGACAGTGATGTGGATTTTGAGAAAAAGCCAAAAGACAAGCTAAAAAATACGAATTTTTTTTAAAATATTGGGAGAGGCCCCATCAAAAAGCCACACGGACAGTCATGCATCTCAAGTCACAAGTAGCTCGATTTTTTGCATGAAAAATGCGTGCTTCGCGGCCAGCGGCGCTCAATCCCTCCACCTCCTGCTCTGTGGAGAATTTTTTTATTTTTAACACTTTGTAAAAATTATTTTTAAAACTAATACGCGCGGACTTTTTTTAAAAAACTAGCACGTTTGGATGCGCCATCCTGGGTGGTGCATCCAAACAGTATCGACGCGCCACCCAGGATGGCGCGGTAGGGGCGCCACCTGGCGCCGCGCTGGCAGCTCTCGCCGCGCCACATGCAATGGCGCGGGGGCTGCCACGCCACCCCGTATGGTGCGGCCAGGGAGATAACCCCTTGGCCGCGCGGCCCCCTCTCCCTCCTCACTTGCCTGTTTGAACCGCCGACGTCGCGCCTCCTCCCGCCGCCGCCGTGCCTTGGCTCTCCTCCCTGCCGGGCAGCCTCCCCCTGATCAGATCCAGCCCCTCCTCCCCTCCTCGGCTCGGTTTGTAGGCGCGTGTGCGGCCTCCCTAGGCCGCTGCGCTTGCTGCGGCTGCCGTAGCCACTGCTCGCCGGCCGGTGGCCCGGGGGGACGTCCCCCATCGTTCTTGGGAAGGTACATTGCTAATCTCTTTGCTCCAAGTTGCATTTGATTTGGTTTGTTGGTTAGGGTTTTAGTTATGGTTTGGGTAGGTTAGGGTTTTAGTTAGTTAGGGTTTGGGTAGTGTTTTTGTTAGTTAGGATGTGGGTAGGTTAGGGTTTAGTTAGTTAGGATTTGGGGCGGTTAGTGTTTAGTTAGTTAGGGTCTAAGCGTGTTCGGTTTTTAGTTAGTGTTTCGTTTTGGGTATTTGTTTATTGTATCGGGAGATTTACTTTAGAGTTAGTTAGATAGTTAGGGTTGTAGTTAGGTACTTTGGTCTTTAGTTAGGTATTTAGGGAGGTTTTAGTTTAGTTTGTTAGATTGGTTTCATTAGTGGATTGTGAAAGGTTTTAACTCTGGTGCGATAGTTCGCAGGCGTGGATTCAAGTCACCCTGTAGTGAGGATGGATTGTTTTGTCCGTGTTTTTTTTCGGAGAAAGTATTAGTAGAGAAGATTGTATGTTTGAGGACATGGAAGAAGATTTAGAAATGTTTGACGAACCGCCTTCGTTCATGGTTGAGGTCGAAGTTTGTGGGTAACTTCACAATGAAAGCGAGGTTCGATGCCGGGAAGAATAGGCCACGCTATGTGATAATGCCCTTACTTGGCCCCTCGGATTGGAGCCGCTACAATCGAGCACTTCAGGCTTCGAATTCTCCGGTTCCTGAGGTTGTGGTGGAGAATGCCTACTCGGTGGCTGATGAGTCTGATGATGAGCAGTACGATGACGGATTGGAAGGTGACCAAGTCAGTTTTTGGGCTGATGCAGTAGAAGCAGAGGGTGGACAGGGATGGTGTGCTGATGCAGGATCACGATGATATGGCAGTCGATGAGCCGATGAGGAGGTCACCGGGGCACATAAGCAATGACTTCGATGTGAATGAATTTGAACGAGGAGAGGAGGAGGAGCTGGAGGAGGAAAGGATTGGTGATCTGGTAGACAGTGATTCATCGGATTCGGAGGAGGAGCAAGGAGACACTGAGCAGCATGGCAACACCGTTCGTCCTATGCCAACGCCAGTTAGTTTGCAAGAACTACATGCATTGCCGGTGCATGGAAGATTGGCTAGAGATGAGGATGATGACGTTGTGGCCCATGATTCGTGGGCTCGTTTGAGCGAAGCCGAGGCGTATGTGCCACCACCTCCGTACACGGCTATAGAGTTGATGAAATTGAGGGCTGAAAACATCCAATTCAATGGAGTACCCAACTATAGGGATGTCAGCATGACGGATATGGCAATATGTGACACAGGCCTGCAAATGTGCAGGGAGTCGTCTTACAACCATGAGAATGAAATCCTTGCTAAAGGGATGTTATTTAACACGCTGGCTGAGCTGAAATTGTTCCTTCAGAATTATAATGTTTACCACCATAGGCCATACACCGTGACTCATTACAACAAGGATGTGTTGTTTCATATCATCTGCAAAAAAAAGTTGCTTGTGGAGGCTAAATGCTCATAAGAAAACGAACGATGGGAAGTGAAAGATAACTAAAGTGGTGCAGCCTCACACATGCGCGTCGAATGAGAAGGAAGAAAACCATCCTCAGCTCACGGCACGTTACCTTGCCCGTCGCATATTGGGCATCGTTGATGACAACAATGGCGTATCTGTTTCTTCATTGATCCGGAGCATAGAGCAATTTACTAAGTACATGCCAAAGTACGAAAAGGTGTGGCGTGCTAAGCAGATTGTCCTGGAGATTTGGTGGGGTAACTGGAAGAAAGCCTACAATAGAGTTCCTAGAATTTTGTGTGCAATGAGCTCCTATAACCCCGGGATGAAATGTTTCGTAGACACTGGCGGCATGTACTTCATTGTCGAAGGTCAACTGAAACACGTACTGAGTCGTGTGTTTTGGTCCTTTGCGCAGACAGAACATGCATTCCAGTTTTGTCGGCCAGTGGTCCTAGTTGATGGCACTTTTCTAACAGGGAAGTACAGGTGCGCGTTGATGATGGCAGCTGCTGTTGATCCAGAGAATCAGATAGTTTCAATGGCGTTTGGCTTAGCCGAGGGGGAGAACAATGAATCATGGTCCTGGTTCATGCGACTTCTACGGACTGAGGTGCTTGGCTCATCCCGCACTATTTGTATGATATCAGATCGGCGCGCGGGTCTCCTTAACGTGGCTGAAGAACAGATACCGAGCTATCCTCCTCTAGTTCATAGATGGTGCATGCGTCATTTTGTAGCCAACTATTGGAGGCGTCATCGCAACAAGGAGGTTTGTGACAAGGTCAACGAACTTTGCTGCAAGCGTACAGAGCAAGAGTTCAAGGAAATAAAGGCAGAACTTGATAAGATGATAAACGCACAAGGGAAGTTGTGGTTGGCCCAACAGATGGACGAGAAAGCTAAGTGGGCGCTAGCATACGATGAGGGTGGTTATAGGTATGGCATCATGACGACCAACTCGTCCGAGTCTTTCAATAAGGTTTTTAAGGGTGTTCGAGCTTTACCCATGTCTGGAATTGTGGAGTACTCGTTTCATAAGTGCAATGAATATTTTGTGAAGAGATGGGGAAAAGCATAGAGGAGGCTTGCGAATAATGATGGTCTGTTTGGAAAAGCAGCTCGGGAATATTTGGATGAGGCCGAAGTTTGGTCCAAAATGCAGGTAGGAGAGGCCTAGGGCACAATAGGCATGTTTACAACATACGGGAGAAGGGTGGCACGTCGCTGGGAGGTGAAAGGTATAGAGGCTGCAATTACAGGGTAGACCTCGAGAAAGTTACGTGCACTTGCAATGTCCCGCAGATAATGCATGCCCCCTGTTCCCACAAGATAACGGCTTGTAGGGTGTAACAACCTGGGTTTCCGGGAACCAAAATTCTGAACTTTTTAAAGTTTTTCTTGTAAACGTGTGAAGCATGTGGGATCTAGGTCAAACCGAGACTAACCTACTAACAACCGATGCATTCATGTAGAGATTGCCTGTAGGAGTTTGCCGGAGTTTCTTTTAATAATCTAGTACTTCACATCGGAGAGCACAAATCCATATCGAACCCCTCCCAAAAATCCTTGTGTTAAACATATTCTTTCGGGAGACACTTGAATTATCTTCCGTGTGAATATTTCCAAGCCTAACGCAAATCCTTTCTCGGACCCTAGTACTCCCCTCTTCTTTGAGATCTACATACAACCTTCTCTCGTGTGAGCTGCAATCCATTGCAACTCCCTCCTTATTCCTTTATACAAACGTGTTATGAAACCTCTGGAGTTCTCTCTTTTTGAAACATCTCAAAAATTCCTTGAACGATAATTGAGATGTAAAGGAAAATAGGAGATAAGAAAGAGTAAATGTTCTATCTCTAAAAGGGCCAGCCTATTCCTCCTCACCGGCCCATCCCACACATACAGCAGCAGCCACCCTGCCACCCCCTCTTCATCCCTTGGCGCGGCCAGCAGGCCCCCACGCGCTCCTCCTCGCCTTGCACGCGGCCCAACATGTGCACCGGCCCAGGAAGCCGAGCGGCCCAGCCAGGCCCAGGTTGGCGCGCCCCCACGCGAACCCTAGGGCAAGGGCGAGCACTCCATTCCCCTGGTCGCCGCCGCGCCGTCAGCTGCTGCGCGGGCAGCGCGCACGCGCCGACCTGCTCCCTTCCGACAGATGCTCGCCACGCATCCTGAAGCTTGCACGGACGTCGAGGATGGACGGACTCTTCCCAAGCCCTAGCCTATAAGAAGCACAGCACCGCTGCCGCCCTCTGCTTCTTCCTCCCAGGCCGCCGCCGCTCTGCTTCTTCTTCCCCGCGAAGCCGCACCGCCACCTCGTCACCCTCTCCGTACTTCCACCGAGCTGCACCACGGTGCGTGACCCGGCGCACCTCCACCGTCACCGGCCACGGCGTACTCAACGCTGTGCACCTCGCGTTCGTGGCTGCGCCACGACCATCCCCTGCTCCGAGCCACCACCAACCAGGCTCCGCAGGTGTCTCCCCGTCATCGACGCACCGGCCTCCTCGATGCCGACCCGGGCGCCGCTGCTGGCCACGCTCGCAGGCTCCGACCGCGCGGCCAAACTCCGCGCTCTGGTCGGGCTCGCCCCCGACGTTGAGCATCCCGGCAGCTGCAGCGTCCCCCACCGACGAGCCAACCTCACCTCGGCGTTGCTGCGGCCGTGTCATCACCGAGCCAAACGGTGACCGCGACCGCGCCGTCGGCATTCACCTCCTCTCCATCACCGCGCCGCGCCCCGGCTCCCTCCTCGTCGTGCCACGGCGTCGTGCAGCAGCGACGCCACGCCCCGAAGCCTCGGCCTCACCTCGTCTGCACCACCGATCGAGCGCAGCTGCTCGCTGGCCGCGGCAGCCAGCCGCTGCTAGCCAGCACTACTGTACCAGCGCCGCCCCTTGCCGAGCGCACGCCACGACGTCGCCGTACCGCTGCGACCACGCCTCCTCCACGACACCGTGCCCGCGTCGTGCAGCAGCGATGCCCTGTTGTTGTTCACATGCAGCAGCTGCAGCATCTCCATCTCGCCAAATTTGTCACTGTATTATCGCCAGTGAGTTTCCAGGGACCAAAACCATGTCATGACTCCATTTCCATCACCACGATGCTGAGACCGGCCTTCGTGCCGTGTTCTACACCCTGCAGGAAGGCCATAACCATGCCAAGTTGTCCTTCGGAGCCCCGACCATCCGTGACTCCACCGACTGCTCCAACCAACGACCCCGTTCACGATCCCGCCGGTGCCACCGTTGCAGATCGGCACGGCACGACACGGCGATCACCCTGCACGGCAACAATATCCTACACCTTCGAACCCACGGTAAGCCACAACCTTCTTCCTCATGGTGAGCACCGCCACGGCGCTAGACCCGCCATTTGAGCCATGGTGTCCCACCTCAAGGGACGCGAAGGCAGAGCCTCTTCCGGCTCAGGACACTTACACACACCACACAAGACCATTTAGCCAAATCGAACCACCGGCGTTCCAAGAACGTCGGCGTGGCCGAGGACTACCCAAACCATCACCATGATCCCGTTCCGGTTTTACCTTGTGCCTTTGGACTCCGAGACCGCCACCACTCCACTCAAGTCACCGAAGGACACGACGGACGCCAATCGAGAAGGGAGAAGATCTCTGGAGGTCCTGCCTAGTCGCCCTGACATGCACCGACGCTCCGTCCTACACCGTTGGAACCCGAACACATCCCGACACCTTCCGAACACTAGTAGCCATCTCCGTCCAGCCTGTGGCCACTCCAGCCAGCCCCGGCCAGTCACTAGCCTCGCCCGGTCAGCCACAGCCCTGTCCGGTCAAGCCGCGACCAGCCTGCAGGAGGCCACGACTAACCGCGACCAGCCGAAGCAAGCCATAGCAGGCCAGAAGGTACCAGTAGCTGGCCCAGTGGAGCCGAGACATGTAGAACCAAGCCTCGCCACTTTTCCTTTGACACTGGCCCTGTCCGACCTTGTGCCATAGCCCCGTTGCCACATCTTGAGGCCCCATAGATAATGTTGGACGGTTGGAAAGCCAAAGTAATATACGACGCTGGACTATTGGACCCCTACTCTTACTCCTTATACATCTATCCATCATACTGTATCCTATCCTTACAATATGTTTGTTCATATATCTGTTGTACCCTATCCTTATGTTCTATCTGTTGCACCTGTCCTCACGATCTGTCTGTATCTAAATCTGTAATACAGGATCCATCTATCATAATGCTATGGAATTGTGCTACTCCGCTGTCTTATATTGTGTCGTTTGAGTCGTGTCATTGGATCTTATTGTTGGTTGTTCTTATTGTTTGTCTGCGTGCCGAGCCTTCAAGCCGGTTGTGGGATCGTATTTCATTCAGATATTGCGATCGCGGGATTCGTCTTGCCATGGCCGTAATGCTGAATGTAACTTGACCTCGCGTTGCCACTCTCTGACTTTTCATGCTTGACCCTTCGTATGCTCGTACACTACGCGACCGTCGCATTCCTCTGGTCCTTGCGGTGACAACCGCATCGCTATGGATCCGAGTAATGTCTTAGTGCCAGTGTACCCAGGTCGTGGTACCCTACGAGTGGTTCACGCACTTGCGTATTTTACATGTCGCCCTCTTCTGACGCTCCGTCTATTCTGTGGCGTGCGTGTTGGAAGAAGTAGACCACTGCTGTTTTATGTTTCTTGCTCTTCGCTCCTGTATAGCCCGCTCTATTCGATCCCGACTTGTTCATGGCGACTGGATCAAAGATCGGACTAACTCGTTTTAGTTAGCAAAGCGATGGTCTATATTAAGATCTTGGATCTATACGAGTCGACTCGATCGACTACTTAAAACCATCTTCACTGAAGATGTGACTGAGAATATGATATAGATGTACCTAGCTAACTCTTCTCTCTCTCTCTCTGGATTCTTGGTGTTTAAGCACATGTATGATTGTACCCGTTTGAATCACAGCCTTGGTACCCTACATGTGGATTAAACACTCGCACTATTTTGTGCAACATTTATTGTTAGAAATTCCTTGTTCTTTCCTGCTAATCGGCCGTCCTCCGTTCCCCGTCTTCCCCGTGGCGGACGGATCGGAAGATCGTGTGCCGTGGTGTTTGCTATGGATAAGCTTTGGCCTAAACCATTTATTATAAAGCCATATTGGCTTGGCTGTGACTTATGCTTGTGCTTAGCAAACCACCACTCCTGTTTCTTTGGCCTGATGAAATCGGACATACGCTGAGACGGCTAAGCCATGTACCTTTTATTATTTCTTTGCTGTTAATGGGTCTCCCCGCGTCCCGTCGTCTTTTGGTGAATTGGGTGTTTTATTGCCTTGTATTGCTTCGCGGAGTAGCCGTTTCCGGATTAGCGACGATCGGATCGAGACCCGCTGAAAGAGAACGTGGACGGCGCAAGGACCCGCGGAATGGAGTCACCCTGGAGGAGGTGATCCAGCAGAACGACTACACTAACTGAGGAGTGCTCGTACCACTATTTCCTCGACAACGCAGGTGTCATGGCAGCACCTTCTTTTATAGAATCCTATTAGACATTGCATTTCTAGAATTGCTAGCGCTTTATCTTTACTCCTTTGCTAGTATATGATGCATGCAATTGCATGCAACTACCTAAGCTATTATTACACTGTTTGCAAACCACTCTACTATGCAACTCAGCTTCGCGCTCACGCTCTCTTATATATTTCTATCTACCTGCTAGATTGCATATTACATCACCATATTTATTAACTCCACTCGCATTGTATCTGTGATGTGATGCTGGTGGTGAACCTCTGGGAATGGTTTGGTTTGGGATGCCAGACTGGTGGACTATGAGCGTGCTGCGTGTGTCTTGGGTGTGTGGTGAGGGTCGAGTCGACCAAGTGGGATACACGACGAGCTGTGTAAGCAAGTCTTGCCGGGAGTTGCATCTGGGCATTCCCACGAGAGATACCTGTGGCGGGTAATGACTTATGAGGTGGTTCCGGGATGTGCATTGAAGTCTCATGAATGGAGGTGCCGTGGTGGCACGGGGAGAGTATCCCCTAAGAGGAGATGCCTGCTTGGTCAAACCTAGGAAGGACTAGCACCAGGTTCATGAGAATCCTTTACTGCTCACTCGTCTTCGATGGGCGGGGAACGGCTGGACTACTTGGTAGGGCGGTGCCACTACTGCTAGGTTGTAAGGTGATAGGGTGGGCGGTGGCGGATGCAGGAAGTTCCCGCACCGTTCTAGATGCGCAGTACCACTGATTGGGCCCGGTACTGCGTCTCCCAGTCTCAGCGTTTCGGTTCATGCCCGAAGTTACCCAGGGCTGAGTGGTAGGGTGGCATCGACCTAGGCAAGCAAGCACCCGGAATTCTACCTAGATGATTGTACAGCATCGATGATGGCTAATCTTATGAGTGGTAAAACCTCTGCAGAGTGTACGGTTGATCGATCGATACATATGCCAATTCGTCGGCTATGGACCTTTCCTGTGAAGCTCTGACTAGTGTAGTGAGCGATATTCTTTTCTCCCCCTGGTTGATGATTGTCCGGCAGTGTGCCCGATGCGGCAGTGTGCCGTTGAGGCAGGACCCGAGAGGGAGTTGGGCCTGTCGACTGAGCGTGAGGTGTGTGTGTGAGGTAGTGTATGGGTGGGATAATGGAACTGGGATGGGCTGATGGATGGTGTGATATGGGTTAAAACTTGACGAGCTATTATAAAATTTACTACTGGATACTACTTTGCATGTGCTTAGGATGCAAACCACGGCCAAATATTAGGATCGCCAGATCCTTTGTTTTCTCTTTTCCACTAAAGCTCATCGGTGCTGACCATGGCCTACACATATCTGACGGTGTGCAGATTACCTGACTAACAGAGATATTGGGATAAGAAAGATTAGGAGGTCTCGTGCCTACGCTCAAGTTTGGTTCAGGAGACGAATACTATGCTGCGCCAAGATTGACTCTGATGATACCCGTGAAGGAGGAGCCTCCGCTCGACAACATATTCCGCCAAACTCTGATGACGACTAGAAACGCTTCTGCTAGATTAACCCTGTAATAGGTGTATCCTCAAATGAGGTAAAACTTGTAAAGCTTGTAATTATACGCTGTATGACTGTGATTTCAACTGATATATGATAATGTGATGGAATCAAACTTTGATTTGATCTCATTATAACTCATTCTGTGGATTTTCCTTCGTGGAAAATCGAGGATGTTTCATAGGGTTATCGGATACGACCACAAAGCTCCCCCCTTTATGTCTCCGTTGTACCTTCGCGGGAACACCCTAAGTATATGGTAGAAAAGCTTCGAGCCGTACCTTGACCCCACACAATGGCCACCTTATTTGGGTGTGGACTATGTACCCGATCCAGGGTTGATGAAGCTCGGTAAGGGAAGGAGGAAGAAGAAGAGGTTGAAGGGGGACATGAACGCTATGAAAGGATACGGCGATGATATGTACGGCGGGGGCGACTTCAACGAGACACGTGGGACCAATCTATGCTCCGTTTGCCACGAACCAGGACACAAGGCCTCTAGACATAGGAGGAGAGGCAACCAAGTATACGAATGGTCTTAGCAACCATGGTCTTATCACTGTATTTTTGTTTTGCATTCTTTTATTTCATTTAAATTATATAATTTAATTATTTATCATGATACGTTTGATTTCTTTCTAACATGTTTGTTCTTGTTCATGCAGGATGGCTCCTCATCAGCAGTACCCCCTTCTTGACTTGACCTACGACCAGGGGCACCAAGGCCATGTCCTGTCGGACCTCGACCTTTAGAAGTTTCTTTCACCACTCAGGAGTCGTGTTCACGGTGTGCACCCCTGGGATGAGAGGTACGCGTCTTACCTACGACGTGCCGGCTTCCTAGAGCTAGTGCGTTCATACTTAGCCGGTCTGCCACCACTCGACCCAGCACTCCTCACGGTAGCTGTTGACAAGTATGCGTTTTCTTAAAAAATTCATAATCATTCCCCGCGTCCATTTTTTGCGTTTTTCCTTGCTGAATTCGTATTCTTTTTGAAATTGTTAGGTGGAGGCCGGAGACCCACACCTTCCACCTACCAGGTGGAGAGATGACAGTCACGCTGTAGGACGTCTCGCTTATACTTTGTCTGCGCTTGGGTGGCCATCCAGTCACCGGCACTATCGACCCCGACAATTGGATGGAGCACTCGCAAGCCTAATTTGATCAATACCTAGAATGGTTCCAGAGGAATGCAAGGACCCACTTGAAGTTGCCATACGATGACGCGGCGGTTCCCTGGGACTCCGAGGAGGAAGACCACGAGGTAGATCCTTATGACGAGGCAACCCGGAGCAGTACGCAACCAGAGAGAGGGCCCATACAGAGATATGTGGTAAGGAAGCTGAGTTGGCAATAGTAGCTGGTTTTTTTATTTATGCAACTTCTTTGATTAATCGCCCGTTTACTTTGTCTGCAGGCGATATGGTTGTCCACCCTCTCCACCTAAGCAGTCTGTCGCCCAGCTGAGACTAGAGGAGAACAAGAGGGCATTCTACACCACTTTGTGAAGGTTAACATTATTTCCGTCCCCCAAAATAACGTCATGATAAGTAGATCAAATATGAAAATTAATTTGTTTACTGTCCCTGTAGAGAGTGAGCAAGACATGCAGGAAGCTAGCTCAGAAGCTAGCACGTATGGATCCGCAGTTACAGCCAGCATACGAAACACCGCCCTTAAGTCCGGCTCGTTCTGGTACTCCTGCAAGACATGCACCTCCGCCGATTTCCATGGAACCGGGGAGTTCACAGGCTCCGACTCGGCCCCATGGAATGGGCCCCATGGTTGAGCCCGATGAGTCTTCACAATACTCCGAGGACGATGAGGAGGACGACTACGATGAGAACCAGGAGTACGATGAGATGGGCGGGTCTCAGCTGTACGATGCACCTCTTCCGTCTCAGGTAAGTTGCAAAAAGTCACCTTCATGCTTGTATTGCATTGCATCTCAAAATTATTTGCTGATGCTCTTAATTGTTATGACAGGGCCCTACCCAGACACAGCAGGCGAGGCGTGCCCCCAGACAGCGTGACCGTAGCGATGTTGGGTACACCCCAAACATCGTTCTGACAAATCCAAAACGGCGGCGTCGTCCTCGAGACCCGTACACTACAGGAGCTTAGAGTTAGCAGCTTACGATGAGTGTTTCAAATTAGGGTGGATGTTTTGTACAGAGTAGGTGAAATAACATGAACATCATGCGATTGCAACGAATGATGGATGTTGCGATGGTTGACCCACTTGCGTATTTGTTTTCCTTGTTGTTCTTATTTTTCCTTTCGAAGAAATCTGAGAAGGCACAAAACCGAAAACAGAAAACGGCCACTTCCCAGCACAAAACATAAAACAGCAAAAAACTGATAACTGAAACACATAACTTCCCAGAAAACTGCTACGTACTGCAGAAAACATAAAGCAGCGAAGCAGAAGAAAAATGTCGAGGCCAGGCTTGGCCGCGCCATCCATGGTGGCGCGGCTACTGACTGGCAAGGGACCGCCATGCCATCCCTGGTGGCGCGGCCTTTGACTTACAATGGACCGCCACGCCATGCCTGGTGGCGCGGCGACTATCTGCCATGGACAGCCACACCATACAGGGTGGCGCAGCTGGGGCAGCTGCACGGACGGCCATGGCTGGCCTGAGGCCGGCCACGGCCGGTCACGGCGAGCCACAGCTCACCTGAGGCCGGTCAGGGCTGGCCATGGCGGGCCACGGCTACCCTGAGGCTGGCCAGAGCCCGGCCACACGTACTCAGTGATTCAGAGGGCTTGCGAATAGCATTTTCAGTGCATAGCCTTTTCAGCGAGTTGTCAATTCAATTCATAGCCTCTTCAGTCACTCAAACAACACAGTGTCAAGCCTTTTCAGTGCGTAGCCTTTTCAATGACTTGTTAGGTCATGAGTAGGGTGTTTGGTGACTCAGACTGGACAGTGATTAGGCTTTTCACGGCTATAGAATTGACAACGAGTAGCCTTTACTTTGGCAGTTCGAAAATCTAGCCTTTTCAGAGTACTACAAAGAACTGTGTTGAATTAACTCTGCATTAATTCAATTGTATTTGAAGGCAACGTCACCCCTCACCTCCCTATATATACATGGGACTGCCCCCTTGATGAACATCACCAGCAATACAAGATGTCTGGACCAAAGGGTTGGGGGCTTGGATTTCGGAAGGGCAAGGGAGTGGTTGAGAGCAAGGTGAAAGACCCTAATTTGGTTTTGGTAATTGATGAAACCTAGTTACTATTCTAAGTGCTAAGTATGTGTAGCCAAGAGTAGATTAGTGATAAGGAGGAAGATGACATGAGCTCAAGTAAAGATCAAGATGAAATGATCAAGGAGAAAGAAAAGGACTTAAAGAAGGAAAGGTAGAGGCTAAGGTATATCCAAATAGGGCTTTTCTTTTAGTGATCAAGACTACAAGTGGGAGTGATCACATTTAGGATAGATAGCCGACTATCAAGGGGAGAACTAAGCTATTGGATTACTTTCAAGTGCTCTAGGTTGCATCTCATGTGCATTGATCTAACCAACCTAGAGAACCTCTTTGAAAACCCTTAAAAAATATTTGCAAAATGCTAACACACTGTGCACAAGTGTTGAAAACCTTGAAAGTTAGCATATAGAAGCAAGAGGTGAGAAATAGACTTGAAATTAGCTGAAAAAGGAGCGTCGGACCATTGAGTAGAGTCCGACGCCTAACGCTAGTTCTGGCCAATAGCGAGCGTCGGACGCTCGGTAAATGAGTGTCGGACGCTCGGTAAACGAGCGTCGGACCATTGCCCACTTCAGTCCGACGGTGGCGAGCAGTGTCGGCGTGACGCGTGGCGTTCGGGAGAGCGTCGGACGCTTGAGAATAGTCCGACGGCAAGAGTCAGACCGTGTCCGATGATGTTTTAGCGTTTCTGAACCTCTCTGGAAGCGTCGGACCCTGGAAATTTTTAGTCCGACGCACTGACTCGCGATCGTCCGACGGTACGCGCACAGTGAACTGAGAGAGCGTCGGACGCCAGTGTTTAGTTCGACGCCCTCAGTTCGACGGTTTGAAAAAGCGCGCGATGAGGTATCCGTTGCGATCGGACGAACGTCGTTGAATCCAGCTGACACGTGGCGAGATCGTGAGCGTCGGACGCTATCGGTTAGTCCGACGGTTCTGTCCGACGGTATAAAATCGTGTTTAACGGCTGTTTTGAGTGGGGTAACGGCTAGATTTGCACTTGGGGGTATTTATACTCCCTCCCTGGTCACTTGGTGATACTCTTGCACACTTGGATCATTGTCACACACATTGTTGCATTCTAGCCTCCCACTCTCTCACTAGTTCATCATCTTGATCATCCTTAGTGAGATTGAGTGAACTTCAAGTGCATCTTTGCTTGTGATTTGCATTCTAGAGCACTTGAGAGCAAGCCTTGGTTCAGTTCTTATTCTCTTGGGACATTGCCGTGTCCCTAGACGGCTTGGAGGAGAAGAAGGTGTGGAGAAGCTTGGTGATTGTGCTTGCTCACACCGGTGATTGTGAGGGGTCTTGTGCCTACCCCAAGCGGAGAGCTCAAAGGTAACTCTAGTGAATTGCTCGTGTCATTGAGTTACTTCCTCCGTGGTAGGTTCTTGTGGCGCCTAGTGTAGGCTCGGTGTGTGATACCGATTAGCCACCCAACCACCGGTTGAAGTCGACACAACGAGGACATAGCGTGCCGGCAAGCACGTGAACCTCGGGGATAAATCTTGGTGTTCATATTGCTTTCCTCACCTTCGAGTGAGTGTCCTATTGTTTATCCCGGTGATTGGCTTCATCTCAAGGCAACGGTATAATCAACAATCAGCCACTTTCTTATTCTTGTGCAAAGTAGTTTGTTGTCTTGCCTTGAGTAGTTGTGTAGTCGTTTAGCTTTTGCTAGCTTGTTTGTGTGGTTTAGAACTAAGGATTAACTAGAATTGTGTAGGTGGCTTGCCTAGGTTAGTAGTTGCTCTAGCATTGAATATTTCGCCATTTTTGTTACTAACCTCTTGGCCTAAGTACTTTATAGAAATTTTATTAGGCTATTCACCCCCTCTCTAGCCATACTAGGACCTTTCACAAGAGCCCGCCAATAATATGGAATGATGGGGGTAGTCTTGGTCCCGAACAGTTCGACGAACCCATTGACAGGTTTCCCGAAGATAGCAAGGGTAATTATGGGAAAGATAGACCTCTGAGGGACTATGTCAAGCCGGGGAAAGAAGATTGGCCAAAATGCATGCATGGTGTGGACTGCCTTGTGCAGATGTACACCGAGGGCGGGATACACGGGGGCGGCGATTTTTCAAGTGTCCCTATGCATATGTAGTATTTTCTTGTCATTTATTTCTGTAATGTATTTCGCACAATAAAAGCGTGTTAACAAATCTATTCATCGCAGACCTCGTGGGCAGAACGCAGTTGCGGGTTCACTAAGTGGGTGGACCCTCTACCTATTACCCTATATTTAGAGTACATCTGGTACCTGCAGGACCGCATCGGCTCGCTCGGCCCAAACTACAGCTCGAGCCCCAATAAGGAGGAAGATGAGGAAGGAGGCAACAGTGGGGCCACATTGCAGGAGCCAATATGCACAGACCCATACTGCCGCTGCCCTCATCACAAGAACAATGGCAATCCGTCAGCATCGCCACTGCCACTACCTCCGCCAATGGGCGCTTACTGTGGGGAAGGTGTCACACAGCTCAATATGTGGGAGCACTACTAGTAGGGTCTTCAATTGTCCGCCTATGTGTGTGCTGCATGCTTCAATTACCTAAGACATATTAGGTCTAGTGCAGAGAGTCTTTACCCTTGTTTGGTGCAGATTCTCACATGCCATTTTGTGTATTCGTTATATGTTTTAGTTTGATAAAATCCCTTCTATGCCATTAAAACTTATACTTATCCATTATGTGCCATTGAAAAATAAAAGTTCCCTTCTATGCCATTGCTTTATATTTTCTTTCCCTTATATGCCATTGCCGTTATATTCTCCGTAAAAAATCTCCGTTAGCGCTATGTGCGGCACCATTTTCACTCCGCGTATGTCTACATCGCTGCAAGAAGACTGACCTAGCCTAGCCATTTAACGTACATATCATAATTTGTCTAGCCATTTAACGTACACGTGTTATAATTTAGACTTACATAAATACGCTTATCCTAGTGTTTTCCAATTCAAATTTTTGTTTAAATTTTTCCTACAAAATGTCTCGTAGTGACATCTCCATGTGCTATAAGTAGTGATAGTGTTAAAAAGATTCGTCTCGCAATTTATATGTAATTTGTGTAATTAGTTGTTTGTTTTGTCTATGTTTAATACTTTATATATGTGCAAACGTTCGATGTGATTGGTGTAAAGTTTTTACTTTAAAAACTAAGCAGGACCTCGCTATGTACGTGTGTTGACAATGACTTGACGAGGTCGGTCTTCGGTGTTCTTGCCGGTGGGCTTTTTGTATACGGTGTCCTTACTCATATCAGATATGTGCCGCGTGATGCATGCGGAACCAGGCTCGAGCTGAACACGAGGGAGTTGGTCGTTGGCGTGCATGATGTTGGCGTTGGTGCACTATGCAGCACCGTTAACCCTGGATCCCCGTCCGTTCCCAGCCTAGCACGTGACATCTTTGACGGAAAATATAACGGCAATGGCATATAAGGGAGAGAAAATATAAATCGATGGCATAGAAGAGAACTTGTATTTTTCAATGGCACATAAGGGATAAATATAAGTTTCAATGGCATAGAAGGGATTGGCCCTTTCAGTTTTCGAAGGCATGTTAGGGTCTACACATGCCTTTTCATGTGATGTGCTTCTTCGCATTGAATTGTAATATGTTGACAAGACAAGAAATGTCCGCAATACAAATCATCAATCATGAGCGCTGCCTAAAGGAACTCAATAGTACGATTAGGTTACAATACAGAAGTTCAATTCATGACAACCAAATATAGGGTCCTCAATACGAAAACACAAAGTTCAATTCAAATTCAACAAACTACTAAGTGCAACGAAGCCACTTTCCCTTGGCGAAAGCATCAGGGTTCTCCTCCATGGCTGCTTTTGCACGACGTGCATGCTCAAGCTTCTTCTCCTTCTCCTCTCTGAAGCTGCGAGACGCCTCAGCCGCGCCTCTTCTTCCCGCTCCTTCTCCACGGCCAACTCTTTGCGTCTCCTCTCCATCCTCTCCTCCCGCTCTGCGTCCAACCTCAAAAGATGCTACATCCGCTCCTTATCCTCTTGGGAGATCTCGGTGTCGATCCACTGCTCAAAATCACAGAGCAGTGGTGGAGTCTACAAAAAACACATTGTTTTACGGCAACAATTAATTTATAAATTAATTTCAGACAGAATACAATACCACATTCTCACCAGCATGTTAATGCGCCGCTGTTGTATGGTAGGCTCGTACACATAGTTGGCGCACATCCAGTAATGCCGCCTATATGTGTCCTCCTCGGCCGAGTTAGCCACCTTGCATGGATCGCCACAAAAGCACATAGGCACAGTAACACCACTAGGCGGTGGCAAGACGTCAAACGTATTTGCGGGCCACAACGAGTCCTTGCAAATGGGCTTTGATTTACGAGGCCTACCATGCTTAGGCATACTATTATGCCATGAAATGATATTAGTAATTGTTACAATATCAAACTCAAACTAAAAACTATAAACCCTAACCCTAATCCTAGAAAAAACTAAAGGAGCTCATGACAGAGGGACTTAAGACAGTGAAATCCGGAAATTTCTTAGGGAAAATAAGAGAGGAAGGAGGGATTGACAATTGGATGCACTTACAACGCAACAGAGAGGACCAGGGGCGCCAAAATCGTCCTAGAGCTCGCAGCGGCGGCGCCTGCCTCGAACAGACAGCAGAGGAAGTGAGAAGGGAGAGGGAGAGGGGGCCGCGCGGTCAGGGGGTTATCCCCCTGGCCGCGCCATGCGGGGTGGCGCGGCAGCCCCTGCGCCATTGCATGTGGCGCGGCAGGAGCTGCCAGCGCGGCGCCACGTGGCACCCCTACCGCGCCATCCTGGGTGGCGCGTCAGTGCTGTTTGGACGCGCTACCCGGGATGGCGCGTCCAAACGTGCTAGTTTTAAAAAAAAATCGCGTGTGTTAGTTTTAAAAATAGTTTTAAAAAGTGTTAAAAATATAAAAAAAATTCTATGGATTCGTCTGATATTCGTGCTAGTCATTTTATGTTTATCTGATTTTGAAATGAGTATTTGCGACTCTAAACTAATTCAAATGAAAACATTGTCAACTACAAAGCTTCATAACTTTTTCGAGATTTACAACTTCTATTTTGGTAGTTTCTCAACCGAGGTCATCTACGAAATTTAAATTTCAAATTTGAAAAAATCAAACATAGTTTTCCACGAGGAGATGATTTCAAATCAAAAGGTTGTCAATTACAAAGTTTTATAACCTTTTGATATCTACAACTTTATTTTGGTAGTTTCTTCATTTGATGTCATTTACAACTTCTATAGAAATTATTGCGTTGCTTTTTTGATACCATAGGCTAATTGTTAGCTACTGAAAATTAGTCTTAGACGACCTAAGCAGAATGGCTAAAAGGTGGGCTCAAAATTATCAAAGCCCCTGCCTAGCTGTTAGCCCACTAGTTGGATACAACCAACTAACAAAAGCTAATAGTAGGGACTTATGCACAACCAGGGATCCAAACACACTGGCTGATATAGTTAGTGCAACTTCCTGAGATCCTTTAAAAACCTTCTTAATTTGGTTAGTTGGCAAAAGGAAAAAAAATCCTCTAATAGTTTTGTAAAACAACTCAATGGTTCTTGTTAAATCCCTTCCTCAACTCACTGTGTCTTCTGCACGTGCTATCTTCCTAGGTGCTACCCCCCCCCCCCCCCCCCCCCCCCCCTTCCTCCCTCCTCTTCGAGTTTTAAGAAACTAAGTACTGAAAATTATTGGAGAAAGGTTAAAACTGAGCTCGCTATTTATTTGATTAACTTGACATAATCATTGATTTACTATATGTGAATTTTTATGGGTCTTTGAAGATACTCTTAGTTTGCTAATTTTTAGCTACTGCTAACAGTTACTCGGAGCTGGTCTAAACACACCCTATATGACCTTTATCAATGTTATTTCCCTACTTAAATCACTCTTAGTCATTATCCATATCCTTTCCCTACTTTAACGATTGAGCAACGACCGAGTGCAAGTGGTACCCAAACAGTATCACATAAAGTCAAACCTTTTGTTGCTAGGAATGTTGGAGTGAACCGGCTAATCTCGGTGTTAACATATTGCTTTTGAATCAAAGAGTCCTGTATGTAAAAAAAATCGTTAAGGGCATGCCCTTGCATGGATTGGAGGAGTAGCAGGGCTGGTGCGCTAGGAGAGGATTGGAGGAAGAACACGAAAAAGGAGAGGGAAAAGAGAGCAAGAGGAGAGAGGTGGGTGAGCCTCTCCTATCATGTTGAGAAGCGGTCGCCACGGGTGGATACAGTGCTTGTTCTTAATAATTTCTATCTATTTAGAGAGATTTCTCAAAAATTTAGTTAAAATGACAATATGAAACCAACTATAGGCTGCAATAACATTGTTATAGGCTGCTATTTAGTGCAACGGCATCGTAACAGCGGCTGACGGTGAACCACTATTTAAAACACCGCAAGCAGTATAGGTACTAGCAGACCAAAAAGAAAGTGTGTTCCAAACTCTTTATTCTAATATATAATGGCCACGGGCGATTATTCTATTTTCTTTTTTGAGATAACGACTCGATTATTGTCCTTTATTCTTCTCCTTTAAGAAGAAACTTGATTCTTCTCGACCTCTTTTTTAGATTCTCCAGCCATTTGGTTTTGCTTGTTCCCGATTTGATCTTTTGTCTGAAACCCTTTTTTTTCTCTCTCACATCCTGCCTGATTCTGCACAGTACAGCAATCCGCGACAGTTACGGGCCGTAAACTACTTTGAGCCCATCAATCAATTGGGCTTACTACAGGCCTCAGTACACTGGGCTACTTTGAGCTGTGCTTTCACGGATAAGCCCAAAGTTAGGGTCGGGCCCGAATCGTTTGATACGTATGTGCGCGTGTGTGGGAGCTTGAGAGGAGAGAGAGAGAGAGATGAATCTGAGCATTTCAGTACCAGTGGACGGGGTCAATAATGGGCCATGCCTATATGGCATCACGCACATATATTCCGGGATTGGCCGGAATATCTTGTTGGCCGTGTCCTTCAATTTGCAAAGGTGATGGTCCCTCACGAGTGCCTAAGTGGATTCGTCCAGAACCATCAACCATCACGTGTGCTCTTAATCTGCATGTGCCCTCCTCACTCCATTACTTTTCCTCCGTTTCAAGTTGTAAGTTTCTAGATGCATAGCTTTTATTGTATGTTTAGATATAGAGTATATCTAGGTTCACAAAAGCTATGTGACTACAAAAAAACAGAAAAAATTACAAATTAAAACGGAAAAAGAGTATAATTTTCTCTATGGCTTGTAAGACTGAGTGATAAGAAAGTGCAGCACGTCATAGTTGTGGTGGTGAACCAAATGGTTGCCAAAAAACTGTGGTATGATTAACATTATCAAATAGGCCATTCTAAACACTTTCTCAATTCCACTGGCCTCAAGGTAAATCACCAGAAGACAACAATGGTCCTCATTAATATGAGTGATGAGAATTCTGAGGTTCTGGCAAATTGCTGTAAATGTTCCTTGCCATTCACCTACAAAGGGCTGTCTCTCAGTCTGACAAAGCCAAATGCTTATGAGCAAATGTGAAAGATGGTTGTCAGGTGTTTCTTCCTTATTAAGTCAGGGCGGAAGATTAGAGCTCACAAATGCAGTTTCACCTCCTTACCCAAAATTTATATGTGTTCTCTGGAACTGCCAAAACCAATCATAAAACAAATAGATAAGTTATAGAAAAAATGTTTGTGGCAAGGTGGTGAAATAAATGCAATGAAACCCCCCTAAACCTGCTTGGAAGATGGTTTGTAAAGCCAAAAAAATATAGGAGGCCTAGGAGTTATAGATATAACAAGACAAAATGGAGCTCTACTGCTCAAGAACTTGCACAATTTTTTCAAAAAGATGGATCTCCGTCCCTTGGGTGAATTTGGTTTGGGAAAAGCATTACAATGATGGAAAATTTACAAGCCGTATAAAAAAGGGCTCCTTTTGACAGAGGGATACCCTAAAATTGCTAGCCAAGTTTAAAGATTTCATTGTCGTCTCCATTGATGCTGGGCATTCATGCCTCTTCTGGACCGATAATTGGAGACATGTGAGCCCTGCCACCTTCAGCCCTAAAGTTACTCTCTTATGCCAAGACCAAGTTCCTCCCAGTTTCTATGGTGGCTAATACAAAAGTGTTCTCTGATCTTTTCCATCTGCCTGTCTCCAATGCAGCCTTGGTTCACATGCAGAGTTCAGGTAATGACATATCCCATCTGGCATTGACAACTACAAACGATAAATGGAGTTACGTCTAGGTTCTACCAATTTCTCCTCATGCAAAATCTACAGAGTTGATGGAGCACCCTGTTGTGCATCCATCATTTAAATGGATCTAGGAGAACCCTTGTCAACCCAAGCATGGCTCTATTCGCTTCAGCTTATCAGCGCTTATTTTCAAACATGGAAGATTGTTTTCTCTCATAACAAATCAGTATCAGCCAAAATCATCGCTTATTTTCTTCTGGCTGCTGCTTAAAGACAGGTTAAGCATTAGGAATATTTTAAGAAGGAAGATATGGCCATTGAGAGTTACAAACTGTGTTCTCTGTAGTTTTGCAACTGAAGAGACCTTTGAGCATCTTTTTCTGAATTGCAGCTTCGCCCAACAATGTTAGAATCTGTTAGGGCTCAATATTCCAATTGACAGCATCTTTCTTGAAATTGTGGCAACAATTAGATCACAACTCTTGTCAAGAGTCTTCATAGTTGCAGTCATTTTGCTTTGCTGGTCGATTTGGACAGGAAGAAATGGGCTCATTTTCAATGGAACTTCCTCATGTTCATAACTGCAAGAGGACCCTATGCGACAAGTTAAAGCTGGTTCAGTTGAGGGTCAAGCAGAGCCTACAACCAGCTTTTGATTCATGGATCAACAGCCTAAATCTAGATTCCTGATTGGTTCCTCTGTAATTTTCTTTCTCTTTCTTTGTTCCTGAGCCCTGTCATTCTTGAGGGCTTGTTTTTTGTTTTCTGCTCCTTTGGTTTTGTTTCAAGGTTTGTACCTGTGCTTTCCATTTAATAAATTCCCTGTAGGGACCAAGGCCCCTCCAGTTTCCTAAAAAAAAAAGTCATTATTTATTTAAGTTAAATTTAATTATCTAAATATGATCAAATGTATAGTTGGACTTAAGATGACTGTAGAAGTTCATTTATTTTGAAATGGAGAGAATACAATATAGAGAAAAAAAAAGATGGTTAAAGTTGAATAGGCTTAACTCACGACAAACCTAAAATATCTGCATTTGGAATGGACGGAGTACATTGTGTAACTGACACCATGTGTTGATAACTTTTAATGTCGCAATACCAGCAGGTAGCCTTTGATTCAATTTGCGTGTGTGTGTGTGTGTGTGAGCAAAATGATTGTCAGAAAATATGGGAGGGCCAGCAGTCGGCATGGCCAGCAGCAGCAGATTGGTGGCCACTGTTTCATAGTGCTCTTCCAAAGCGAGCAAGCAAGTGGCCCAACGCAAAAATCCTGACGGACGCCCTGGCCTCTCTCGCGGTCACGGCCGGCCGCGCACATAGGAATGGATCGTGTGGCTGTGGATCGCCGTCGTCGCTGGGCCAGGCCGGGACCGGACGGCGACACGTACGGCCGTCGGAATATCCGCCGACGATGGGAATTGAATTGGGATGGAGTGGAGTGGAGTGTGGCCGCCCCGCTGCGACTGCGAGGAGGTGAGAGTTGCGTCAGCAACAATCTGGTCCTCCCCGTCCCCTCCCCTCGCTCCTGAACAAGAACAATGCCGCTTGCCGCATCAAGCATCATGCACTCCACAACAAATTAACCAGTAGGTAGCTAGCCGCCATCCCATCCATTGCCAATTTGCCATGGTCCGTCAGAGATCCATGTGCAGCTAGCTAGCGTGACTGATGACATGCATCGATCGATCGAGCAGAGAACGGCCGAGTCCTGTGCTTCGACTGATGATGACCCTAGCTAGCATCGTAGCAACTGGCTGATTGGGACGATGAACGGCCGAGTCCTCTCTGTGCTTTGCCTTGCCACCAACCAATGGCACCGGCGGCCACGGCCAGGTACTGCGACGACTGTTCATCTCAGTATACCCAGCTAGCTAGCTACTGGCTTCCTTCAAGAGCCTGTGCAACGCAGTACGCCTGTCAAAACTCTTCAGAAGAAGACATTCAGAGGTCGTTGTTTCGATCCAGTAGTGGCCTCGCTCGTCGGCATATGCATATGCATATCCATGCATATTGATCGTCATACATATATCGTGTCAGTTCGTCACCGTGGTGACTGGTGAGCCGAATGTAGGGCCTGCTTGTTTGGCTACCAATGTTTGCCCAACCATAATCATGGTTTCCTTTGTCAAAATCAAGGATTGCCAAAATCAAGGCTGTCAAAGTTAGGATAAAAAAACTTAGGTATGCATTTGGTTGACTGTCAAAACTAAAGCTTACAATTTTCATTTTTATATAAGTTTAAGAACTTTCTACAGACTTTGCCAAAACTTTGGCCATAAGAAATGATTTGCTAATTCTTTGGCAATTGATCAATTGAGGACTACAAATTTTGACATGCCATAGTTTAGTTTTTTTAAAGATCCGTTACCGGCTTTCATTAATAAAGTTTTTACAAAGCTCGGCGCGAGTAGCGCAAATTCTCATGGCTTCCATACATAGCGGTCGCCATGGCACCCCTAAATAGTAGATAGTTGTATTTTATTATACATAACTAAATTAAGAACTACAGTTGGATGCTGCATAAAGCTTGGAAGCAGTCCTTGTAGTCCTTTGTTCCCAGCCCGTATCTAGTTTCTTGCATCTGAATCTGTCGCAGGAGCTGAGTCGGAGTTCGTTCTAGACTGCCTGTTGAAGACCCGGTTGTTCCTCTCCTTCCACAACTCCCAGGTTGTTAGCATGGATATCGATCGAATTCCATCTTTCCTGGATGTAGTAGCTGGCCGGCAGATGCTCACATACCAGCTGCCAAGGTCTTTGTCATCTCGCCATTCTGCCGGTTTGAGTTCAGACGCCCCAATCCAGCAGCCGATTAAGTCCCAAACTACCTGGGAGTAGCTACATTCTCTGAAAAGGTGTGACGCTATTTGTAGATTCCTAACACAAAGCTGGCAGAAAGTATTCGTTTGGCCACTGCCTCAACATCAGCCGTGCAGCCGTCCATAGGCGGTTTTGGAGCATTTACCCAGATAAAGAAGCAGCATTTTGGCGGCGCCTTTGTTGTCCAAGTAACTTCAGCTGTCATGGATTTCTCCATACCAATGAATTGCATTTGATAAGCCGAGCTTGCCGAGTATTGGCCGTTGCTGGTGAATAGCTAGGTGACCTTATCGTGTTGTGTTGGCTGGAGTGTAACTCCCTGTAGGTGCGACCAGAGCTGAACAAATTCATCAATCACCCTCTCAGATCCAAGTATCATGTTCTAGTCTCTTGCTGTGCTTGAAGAGCGCAGGCCATAAGTTTGCGGGGGCTTCCCCCTGTAGCCATCGGGAAGTCCAGAACCTGGCCTTTTCTCCATTTCCCAAATCCACTCTAGTTGCGGCATTAAAGAGTGTTTCATCTATTTGTCAATTGGTAGCTGGAAATGCGCCCAGGGCCTAACCTCTTCTCCCCAAGCGAACCAGAGCCATCTCAGCCGCAGCGCACGGCTGAATTTGTCTAGGTCCGTAATACGCATGTCATAGTTTTGATTGGTAGCACCCTACAACCCATCCTAGCTGAGCCGCCGCTGCTGCTACTATTCAGTATTTATGCAGCGGCTTGAACGCTTGCAGCCGCAGTAACAACTCTGCAGTCCCATTTTTTGTTGCCAATTGGGAGTGGATGGGAATCCTACAGCTCGTGTGTCGTCTCATCTGTACGGACACTACTGCAAGCTCACTACTTGTTCCTTCATCGTTGGTTGCCAATTGGCCACGACATGCATGCCCATTATCGTAACTCACACCGCTCGTTGTTCCTTGTAGTAGTAGTAGTAGTATGTGATATGACATGACTAAACGTCTAAATTAACTGAACAAAACGTGAGTTGAAATAACTAAATATTTCTTCAGAGACACTCCTATAGTGCCCTAAATCTACCCTTTCTTCATTCGATTCACTCGTTGTGAAGACGTGGGTGTGACACCAGTGTGATGTAACGCGAGATTTAGCCGGCCGCAACTGATGACGGCGAATTTTTGACTGCTCATCCCCACGGGTGCCTTTCGCCGGCGTTTTCACCACACAACACCACCAAGGCCCTCATCTCCTGGATATTTTCCCCGCAAATCTGGAGTTAGTGGTCCAGATTACAGCGATTAGGCTTTCGTTTATCCGTCCGCCGGCTACTACCTCCCAAGCTAGGCTCCATCGCAGTCTTCCAGCCTCCTCTAACCTCTGGTTCTTGTTTTCGTCGTCATTCCTCATTCGCTTCATCCATTCCATCCTTCCTTGCCACCATAATTCAAAGCCCAAAAGCTAGCGAGACCGAGCTCCAATTCTGTGTGCGCCGCCCTCCGGTTTCGGCTCCGATTGTTATTTGATTGGCATGCATGGCACACACAGAAGGACCGATGGATGATCATTTGCATCTGTAATTAGCTACGGCAGTCTAGGCGTCCACGTGTTAGGTTTACCACCACGCCCGTCTCGTCAGTCAATCATTTTTTTTGAAAGAATCGTCAGTCAATCATGAAGCACTCAATCGAGAATGATCGGCACCGGATTGGATCCATATATCACCTGGCCGGCCAGAACCAGCACCAGCAGCCACTGTCAAACTTTCCCCCAAAAAATCATCACCTGTTGTTTGTTCTTTGGGCGTGCATCGATCTACTTTTTCTATATGAACAGAAACAAAAAACAATATGGAGGTGTTGTTTCGCTTTATTTGTGTCAAAAATTTTCTGAGACCGTGTAACAAATAACTCAAGAAAGAAAGTGCTTATCCGGCCGGAGGAGCTTGACCTGAAAGCCGGCCGGAAAGGTAGATGGATGAGCTCTCTGCCGCCAGATTCTTGCATCGGTTCACTGTCAAGCTAGGTCTCGGGGAAAGTAACGGCCAGCAACTGAAATTGAAGGGTGCTGACAAGGACCAGACCTGGCGCGCCCACGAGCCACAGCCTACCAAAAGCGTCGCAACAGGTGTCCGCGTCCGTCTTCCGCCATGAATTCAACCAGCCAGCCGTCCAGTACACAGCACCTCCTTTCTCAAACACCAACACGGGAGACGATGAGCGTGACGATAGATATATAATCACATGACTACCTAATTAATACTACTACTGCTAGGGACCTCACCTGTTTAGCAGGAGCCAAATTGTTTTCGTTTTTGGCTTTCACCTGCTCACACTGGCTCTGTGAGAGGAGGAGAGATTCTGTAAATAGTGTATAAAACAGTGGATACGTCATAGAAACACTGATTTGACTTATATTGATTTGTTGTGAGAGAAAAATACTAATCAAAGGCGTTAATTTTGATTGATAAGCTCAAGCAAACAGGCATAAGCTCTACCAAAAAGCAGCAGGCAGGCAATCAGGCGTCCATTTCTGCAGCTCATCTCACATTGTTCCTGGTGTGTGTGCAGCGCAGACGCTAGCACTACTGCGAGGCCTCGCTGTTGGCCGTTTGACAATTTGCCTCCCTGTGTCTGCGCCTCTGAAGATTTTCAGTCACGCACAACTACAAGAAAGGGTACTGTACTCAGACAGCAATGGGTTTGTTTGGCTCTCTGCCCTGTCTCTGCCTTATCCCGTTATCCACTCTGGGAGCGGGTGGTTACCTGGGGCAGGCATGCCATTCTGGTGCCCCTGCTTCCCCTTCCCAAACCAAACCCTCTTCTCTATTTCTACCACTGCCATGGCATGCCTACTGCCCCAGTGAGCTACGGCCACGGCCTACGGTGCTTGGCTTGCTTTCATGGAGGGTAAGTTCAACAGTGATAGCAGTATATATATATATATATATATATATATATATATATATATATATATATATATATATATATATATATATATATGACGGAACTAAAATGCAGCAAGATGTATTTACTATAGCAAATGCACAGACCCTGCCAGCCCACCTCTCGCCCCACCTATCTGTCCCGCATGCAGAGAATCTTTTTTGTTTCGGATCGAAAAAATACAATATCTCATAAACTGTAGCCCCCTATTTCAGATCCGTTTGTATCGGGTTGTTGAAAAAAATGTGCTTAACAAAACGAGATCCAAGAAGGCTATATTTGATGAATTTTTTTAAAAAGTATGTAATTGCAATTTCAATGTACTATGAGTTGCCATCATGATTTCAACATAATTGCAACTTGGCTGTAGCATAGTTAGCGCTTATTGCAACCACTTAGAACGTAATTTTTACCCAAATTGATACTACATGCTACTAGTTACAACCTAATTGCAAGCCTAGCTAGTGAACAACGAGCATTTTATATACCAAATGTGTGTATTCTCTACCGGTTGCAATCGTGAGACTAGACCAATCACAACTATAACATCATACTAATTGCAACTTAACGGAAGTAATTGCAACAGATCTGATCCAGTGCAACTGGACCTGATATAGTTGCAACCTGACGCGATCTAATTACAACTAGATTCGGACCAGTTGCAACTAGGCAAGAAACAGTTGCAAACCTGACGCGATCCAATTACAACTAGGCCAGTTGCAACTAGGCAAGAACCACTTGCAAACCTGACGCGATCCAATTACAACTAAAGTCGGGCCAGTTGCAACTGGGTAAGAACCAGTTGCAATCTGATGCGATCCAATTACAATTAGAGTTGGACCAGTTGCAACTAGGTAAGAACCAATTGCAATCAGTGTGGGTGCATTCAATATAGAGAATGCACCTAAGTGTAGTGTGTGTGTGTGTGTGTATATATATATATATATATATATATATATATATATATATATATATATATAACAAAGAATCGAATGAATTCGTTATAAACTGCAAAAAAAAAAAAAAAAAAGAGTTTGGAACGGGGTCTTGTTCGCCTTATGTCGAAACTTGAACATCCTTGCTTCCAAAAGAGCCTGCGGCGTTACATCATCTCTCTTTTCCCAGCCTGCTTCCCATTTTTCAGGATGGCGTCAAAAGGATATATATGCTTATGATATCACGATGGCGAGATGCTTGTGTATGCGAATGAATACGGAGGACCCATCCCAATAATTCAGATACGGGGGTCCAACAGATCACGGGGATCTACCAATGGAGACGTGCAAATTGGTAGCCACTCGCCCCCTTCTCTGTCTCAGTTTACCACAACAAATGGTTCCAAAAGTAGTGAGGACTGAGGACTCAGTACAGCCGGCGCGCAAATGGATCAACTCCCGTTGTACTCCCTCCGTCCCTAAAAAAAGCGATGTTTTGAATGTTCGTATCGGTAGTTTGACTAGATTTATAGAAAATACGTGGAACATTTACATCTCCAAATAAATTTGTTAAAAAACTAGACTCAAAGATATTTATCGAGAAGCGAGAACGACATTTTTTTAGGGACGGAGGGAGTATTGCAGTACATCTTCTTTTGTACCATGATTTAGATAGAGTATATGCCAAGAAGTTATACTTGATTCAGGAATATAATACAAAGCTTGAATGGCTAAAATTTCAAAGCAATATATACAGTATCTACAGTAGCCAAGTCAGTAAATTAAGCAAAGATGATTGGGTATATATAATTTATACATTTATATAACTCTGTCAGTGAAAAAGTCTGAAATATCTTGCACCAGATCTTGTCTTTGTAACACCAGCTATATCACTTCACTACCACAACCATAATTCTGTAGTTTTTCTTCATACGGGTTCATTGATGTCAAAGAATTTGTCTATATTCAAGGCAGAGGTTCTGTATAATAATTATTGAACATGATGAAGAAAACTGGTTGTTTATGTAAGATAGAAATTCTTTAATAATCAATGGGCCTACATGAAAGAAAACTACAAAATTATGGTTATGAATAAACCATGAGCATCGGATTCGCATGGAGTCGAATACGGATTTTACCTTTTACCATATTTTAATTTGAATTTGAATACAGATACGAATCTTTTCAAATATGAATACAAAATGGATGTCTTGGATTTAGATTTTTGTTCGGATATTTACTCAATTCAACTCAAGCAGCCATTTTGTTTTATCATTTTTTTGTAACTACAAAATTATTACACAAGGGTATCAATAACATAAAGTCCATAAAAATAACATAGTTATCAATAAATATTTAGTAACAAAACATATCAATTAATCAATCAACATTTATATAATATTTGTCATTAAATGATAAATTATGAAAATAATTTATATCATCAAAAATAAATTAAAGTATTAAAATAATTTGCAAAAACAAATATATAGGGTTTAAACTAAATTAGAAAAAATAAAATTAATTTAATATTTATGTGTCATCAACAATATTAAATTAATACTAAAATTACTTATAGGCATACGACTAAATAGTTTCAACGCATTATTGGTAATATTGAAATTAAATAACTAGTCACTACTCATAGAGAAAAAACATTGAAGTAGATTTATTATACCTTGTTTTTAGTGGTTAAGAATAAATTTTGCATATTCTATTTTTGTCAAATACAGATATAGATCAGATGGAGAAAAATACTAGAAAACGAATTCAGATACATCTATTTATTATCCAAATTAGAAAAGGATGCAAATACAAATATTCATACTACAAGTTTTGGAGGATACGAATTTGGATAATTCAGCCTTCGACATCCATGTCCATATGGCCTAAAAGTATCTCTGGCACCTCCCCTATCCCCAACTCAACCACCAAATTAGGGGAGTTGGCTTAAAGTTTCAACTACAGCGGACCCCTTTTCTCGTCTCCATAAATTGGTGATCACCAAAAACAAGCCCTCCCCTCAAATAAAAGGGGCGAGTACCTCGAAGACTCCGTGCGCTGCAGTCACCGGCCGGACAAGGTACATTATATCTAGACACCCCATAAAAATGTAAAACAGTAGATTTAAGGGCCGTTTGGAAGGATGAAAACCGTTTCGATTCTCTCGTGGACTGGAGAATCGCTGCCAAATGGCCTACATGCAGAAATGTTTCAAGCTTAATCCTTTCTCATTTTTGTGCAAAAGGCTGGTTTCACATGAGAATCACTTCCATTTCTTTTTCTCCTCCTGTTCTAGCAATTATATTTTTCCAGTTATGATTATTCTTTAACACAGTAAATTAATATGGGTAGTACTTGAGTTGTTCTTTGCCCATAAAAATCCAAAATCTTTTTGAAAAATATTTTATTTGTACAAATTTTGAATAAAATCTATGCTTTCTTACATATCATAATCCGGTCTAGAAACCAAACGGTCTTTTAAAGTGATTATGATTCATCACCTGAAACATTCCTTACAAGAATCCAGATCCGAAACGTTTTAGAATTTGGATCCCTACCAAACGGATCCTTAGTTAAAATTTCACCATATGTGACTATGACACATGTCTATGTACATCTTCCTCTAATTTGCTTCGCTACTGCTCTTGAAACATTGTTGTCCCGCATTAATTGTATTATTATTTTCCTCAAAAACCTGCATAATTATCATTGATATGGAAAAGTGGGTAGCTAGCCCATCATGCAAGCGACGGTCAGGACAACAGTGGTTCGTGTGTCCTCCACAGACCACAGCACACCACTTTTTACTGTGTGATAACGTGTGTGGACCCAGAGTTTTGTGTACCAGCCTCGTGACTTGTCTGGTGCGCACGTGGCGTCTCCACAGCCACTACCTAGGTCTCAAACGTGAAGTACTATGGGGAGCGTTGGCATCTTCATCTCCTCGCATCGCATCTCACTGCAATGGTAGACCACACAAGGAAAATGACAGTCGAATTTTTTTGGTTTTAATTATGGTGACCACCACACCAACCTGGTTTTCGTGTGCACGACAAGGAAATAACTGCTTCTCTGTATGAAGCATTACCTTTAATTTCTTGCTACGTTTATTTACACGTTCATAAATAACTCGTTGTCTTTCCAGGTTATAATAATTAACCTTGTAATGACTTTAATCTGAGAGAGGTATGTAGTTTTTGGGACCAGTGATGATTTATTTTTCTAATAAAAAAAATATCACAACTAGGTTGTTCTATCAATCATTGCTTGAAGTATTTGACATTTTGTCTAATTGCATATCGTTTTTCTCTTTGCCTAGTCATCATCATAATGATGATAAAACTGTGGGCTGGAACATGGGAACGATTGATTTGATGTCACTGTCAAATTAGTTGAACTATGTGCTTAAATGCTTCGCCGTCTAACAGTGCTGTGCATGGAAACCAAAACCACTGCAGCACCGGTGACTAGGGATGATACTTGGAGAAACTAATAACTCATTGTATTGTCTAGGGCAGAACACTATGTGCGCATTGATTGGTTACTTAATCTTCAAACTCCTTATTTGGTGTGAAAATCCTAATATTCTCTTTTGTGCATTTTGGTATCTGTATGTGGTTTTCACTATGACAAAGCAATGAAATTTGAGTTCCATTTTTTTCCTATACATACACCATGTTGAGTATTTTTAAAGAATATCACGTGTTACTCATGCAATAACATTAAAAAAACTTGGAAAAAAATCAAGACGCAATTTTTATTTGGGCCTAGAGAAGCTTTAGATACCTTTTTGGCCGCCCATCGTATACTCTATCTTCTTTTCTTCCCTATAAATTTGTCAACCTCTCTATATCACATAGAGAGAGGGAGACAGGATAGAGGAAGACAGAGAGAGGAGAGAGATGCGTTAACCCAAGAGCTGCTCTTATGCATGCAGCAGCCATAAGCATTGCTATTAGGTGCTGATTCCCCTCTTGTTCTTTGTTTTCTATTTCCCCCTCCAGCCCTTCTTCTTCGATGATTGGCTGGGAACAACATCTTAGGATTTCTTTTTTTTTTTTTCTCCCTTTCTTTCCTTGCTATGGTCATGTGGGTGATTCTTTAACTGTTTTATTTGTGAGATGGCAAACATTCATTTGTTCTTTTGGGCCACTGGATTAGCTGTGAGTTTTGTTTAACCCCCTGCCTTATCCTGAGCTCAGTCTACTCATATTGCATCAGACCAACAATGGCAAACAGTTTCCATGAATATGGTTTAATCTCTTCAAACTAGTGAAATTTCTTAAAAGTTGCTTTGGTCCTTGAGAACAGCTTGTTGCCTGAATATGGGGTAGTATTTCTTTTTCTGCTGTTCTGTTATACCTAAGGCACCCGACTTGAGGATAATTTGGAGCCTGAACCTGAAAGATTTGATTTTGACGTGCATTCAGAGAATCGAATTTTCTGTTTCCCAAAGAATCCTCAAGTCGTTTGTTTTTTTATGGAACAGGAGGGGGCAAAGCACCCCTACTGGAATTTTATTAATAATCTAGGCGTTCCAAGGCTCAAGTCGTTTGTTGCTAGTGAAGCAGTCTTCTGTGCATCTCTCCAAGATTTCTGGATTCCAACTGAAGCCTCTCGCTCTGTTTCATCACCATCTCCTGCCCTTTTTTCAGGGTTTCATGCAGGGCAAAGCAGCTGGTTTCTGCCGTCTGAAAGCCGCCAAAATCTGCGAGGCCTTCCCGAGCAGCGTAATCGGATAAGGCAGCCGGCAAGGCAATGCCGGTTCCCCTTGCCCCGTATCCGACTCCGCCGGTGCCATTCACGCCACCCAATGGTAAATTGTTTTTGCCCTCCAGTTACAACCCGGATGCGCACAGGGTAATTTTGGCATGTAAGGAGTGTTGCTAGGTACCAAGAAATGTTGGGCTGCATGAAAAGTTGAAAACTATATTAAAAAATTTGTTTCTTTTAATTTATCGAGGCGTGTTATTGATACAGACATACAGTTCATAGGCTGCTCAATTTTGGCTAGAACCTGCAGTTTCTGGTTCAGAACTTGCAGCAGTTCCTTCTGCGTTGTGGAACTTTTGGTTTATGTCTTTATCTATGTATAAAAAATTGTGCGAAAACTGTGAGATTGAACTTTGGAGCTTTATCTGCTGATGATTTTGATGTCGCAATGCTTGAAAGTGGCCTTTTTGAAACAGAGGTCCGATTATTGTGTAGCTGAAAATTCATATACGGAGTGTCATTTGTCCTTCCTGCAATTTTTCAGGGGCCCAAAGCCAGCTTGTCTGCACCGGGTGCCGGAATCTCCTCATGTATCCAGCTGGTGCAACGTCGGTCTGCTGTGCAGTTTGCAGCACCGTCACCGCCGTGCCGGCTCCAGGTACGCACATGGATTACCTTCATTTTGGTTTGAAGAATTTACGAGTAAGTAACACGGCATCTGAACATTGAGCCACATTTGTGCGTGCAGAACTAGTGTAGTACTGTCCATTTCGTCTTTTTGTTCTTTTTGACCAGTTAAGAAGTACTAGCATTTTTTGTATCTATAAAGCTTTGCATCTTGCAAACTATATATAGACATAGGAGACGAGAGTTTCTATTCACTACAGAGATGTATAGTTGTAGGTTTCATAATAGTTCAGGGAGGTCAAAAGGGGACAAGTTTGTTTGCCCTCTGAAGCGTTGCAGTTCTGGTGCAGTAACAGTATTGGTTGTTGACCTGAAATGTGAACTTTCTGCAGGAACTGAGATGGCACAGTTAGTTTGCGGAGGATGCCATACTCTCCTGATGTACATACGTGGTGCGACGAGTGTACAATGTTCTTGCTGCCACACTGTCAACCTGGCTATGGAAGGTAGACCTATGAACCTTCAGTATTATTTTTCCTCTCAGCTGGAAGAAGTATATTCTGTGGCTTTGATTCCTGTACCAAAAAAACAAAATCATACGTATTTTTGAAAACAATGTAGTTTGGAAATTAGCAATCTGCCAATAGCAATTTAACATCATAGACTTGGACTATCTTGAAGTCATAATCATTGAAATTGGTTATTATCCGGAAAGATGAAAAGGTTGACAGGGATATCCTAGAATCACTGGAGTTGAATGTGTGCTAAGCATTTACTGAAAGTTTCACAAGGATTTTAGTCCCATGACCCATTCATCAAGTAGTGAACTTTGTCACCAAAAGAAAAAAGAATCACGTTCAGAAATTCTATAATTGTTCAGAGTTCAGAAAACCAAGTGCTCAACTCATTCTTAACAATTCCAGTGACCAATGGTTTTCTGTTTCGCATTGCAGCGAATCAAGTTGCGCATGTAAACTGCGGGAACTGCCATATGCTGCTCATGTACCAGTATGGAGCTAGGTCTGTGAAATGCGCAGTCTGCAATTTTGTGACATCTGTTGGTGTAAGTATTCATCCATCAGGGTTCACTTAAAATAATGTTGTAGAAGACTGACATAATTTCACTGTTATTCTTACTGTAAAATAACTTGTATTTCTCATGAGAATTGAAAATCAACCACCGATTTTCACTCTCTTCAGGCCTCACCTGGTGCAGAGCAGAAGCCCAGCAGCTGATAGTGTCCCTGAAAATACTGAGATTCACCTATGAGAGCAGCTTCTGAAAGGATGCTTTGAGTGCACATGTATAGAGTTCTTCCCTGAAGCAATTCTTTTTTTGTTCCTCCTCATCTCCATTCTCCCCATCCACTTCTGCGTTCCTTCGATGAATCTGGCGAAGCTGTGGAATAAATGAGAGTTTTGGAAATAACTAGGGCTCAACCTCGTCGACTTGTCTGTAAAATCAAATAAGACATATATAAACCTATGGTGTTTTCTTTGTTTCTGAATTTCTCAATGTTTCTCTAACTGAATTTTGATCTCAACCTTTTTTGTTCCCTTATTTTCCCCAAAATGCATTCACCACGGTCTCTTTTGAGTTTAACCGAAGGAACTGGTGCATGAGTTGATTGGTAGTTCAAGTAGGGATGCAAGTGGGCTCGCTCGTGAACCCTTATAAGTTTAATTAAGTAGGTTTTGTTGGAATATAATTGAGTTCCACTTAAGATTTGGATCAACTCAATATTGTATCAAAGCCAAATGTCTCTAGTTGGAACTCTAGTTAGCGCAATTAAATAAATAATTACAGCTCACTCCTATTTCATGTATGAGGCCTGAGAGAGCCTCCATGTGAGGGCGAGTGTCACTTCTCCTCATCAACTTAAGATTTTTGTATTAAAGATTTTGGGTTCGTACGGTAGGTTGTTTTGGATGGCCCACATAATTGTTAACCCTATACGTGGATCCATTCGTGCTATATCAGCTGAGACTTTTGTAGTTAGGAACAACTAATACGTGCATCGACACCGTTGTCAACATGGCATCCATCAAAGTGTTGACATCAGAGGGTACATCGCACCAGATGGTCAGGAACAAAAGCATTGTTGCTTGCCGGGACACAGGCCTGAATGCCTGATTGACTGCTGGGCTGGGCGCCTCTCTGATCCTCATCCGGTTGTGATTGCAGGCGTGGTCCTCCCCTAGCACTACTAGCAGCAGCAGGCAATGATGCCATGCATGTGGCTTGTTTCAGCTCCGAAGACACCGCAGAGGTCGACGGACAATGACTATCAGTGTATGATCAGTGATCCAGTTATTGCTATGCACGGATTGTCACAATTCAGAGAAAAAATGGGGCAATAGCTATGCCCGGACTGTCACAATTCAGAGAAAATGGTGCAGTAGCTATGCCCTGGCTATCACAATTCAAAAAAAAAAATGGTGCAATAGAGGAACACACAGTGATAAAAAGCTTGGTTATAGGTGGTGTTCGATCGAGTAAGCAGCACAGTAGTTGCAGTTGAGGAGCAGACAGCACAACGCCAAGATTTCCTTCTCTGAATCTTTGTAGCGCTGTATCAACACCACTTTCCAGCTTTTGGACAGCGGACAATATGTAGTGTTGATCCAAACGCTAATAGGTCATAGCCAGATCTTGACCTGTAAGATGACAAGTAGTTTTTGTGGATTTTCGACAGGGGAACACATCAGTTCTTTTGGGCCAGAGGAACATATGCCTTTTTCAATACGAATATGCTCTTTCACAATAATGCACGACAAGAAAGCTCAACAGCTTCATATGTCCGCATACACCTCTCTCATAATGTAAATTTTTGCGTAACAAGCATGTCTGGTTCGCAAATCGTACATGCAGTGAACATCACTTAACAGGAAAAGGTCTATGCACATTGGAACATCATCTAAAACACAAACTAGGTTCAGTACTTACTAGAAAAACTTAAACGATGTGGCACCTGCATCTGTGCATTGGTGTGCTGAGTTTGGACTATGTAAACTAAAGAAACAGATAAGGCGAATGTGAAGCCCCCCACATGCCAACCAGGCACGTATTCTCCGCAACTCGATGTAATTGCAACGGTTGGATATGTATAAAACTTTGAACCACTGCTGACCGGTACCAAATCAAGCCTCAGAGAATCTCAGAGAATCGTGCATCGGTTCCTTTGTTCTGCAGGAGATATCGTGGCTTGTTGAAACCTGTTAGGATCAAAGCTATCCACCCCGTACTGCCACAACAGAAGATGTTCTTGTAAGCAAATGAAATAGATGAACCAGCCCCACAAAAATTACAAGTGCTCGAGAGGGCCTCGTACCTTCTCTCTCAATCTTTGGCTCCATGCGTCGTTCCGGATTGGGCGATAGTCGAGATTGGGCACCCTAGGATCAGCAGCAGCAGCTTGCTGTTGCTGATTCACCAATGGCTGCCGTATTCCAGACCTTGCGCCGATGTACTCATCGTCACTGTCATACTCAGTTTGATTGCTTGACTGTACTATGATAGCTACAGTGAACAACAATGCCTGCATAAAGAACAAGAGACACTTTGCTGCTATTACTTCTAGATGGTGAAAAATTGAATGCCGTGATGATATTTCAGTTCTATGAAGACAAAATAGCTTGATGGGAACACAAGAAACAATTTAAGCAACGCTAAACAAATACGTGCAAGCTAAGGTTAGAAATATTTTCATAACAGGCATTACTTTTTCAACAGAAGCTCAAATGTATGCAAATTTCTTTCAGTTTTGCCAGAAACCTCAACTCTTTCTAAATATGTTCTAATCAGGTCCATTCCAGTTGTTTACCTAATATATGTTTGAGGCATGACAGTTACCCATGCCTATATACTATACTATGGTTAAAAAGAAACACTCCCATTGTACATACCTAGTGATGAAAAATCATAAAAGTAACCCCAACGAGACATTATCAAAAATCTATGTGCAGAATTAGAAAGCATGGAATTTACTTTATTTTATCCGAACAATCTAACCTAGTAACCTACAACAAAAACACATGATGTGAAGCAAGCATGAATGGAATAAGAGAAGCAGCGTAAGAGGGTATGAAATATTTATAGGAACCATCCTGTTAACTGATAATAAACATGCACCAGGTTATATTTTGATAAACTTTGTAAAATTGATTTATCCGGAAAAGCTCCAAACTTAGATAAAAGTAACAAGGTACTGAGCTGTAAATCCCCAACCATTTTTCTCACAACTGCTTCGGTTCATAATTATCCTACTGCTAACATTATTGTTTCCCTTATATGGATGGCTGCCACTACAGTGTGATAACAAACTTAGAGCATATCATCTAGAATGTTTGTGTGTAAAACAAACTTAATACATAAGCAAAATTGCTTGTTTCAAATTACATCAAACATTCCAAGGGCTTAGCTATTTCTTTTTTTACCTCAAATACAACAGCTCCAAGTGTGACCCATTTTGCAATTCTCCAATTCTCTTTCAAAAAGCTGTACATCATGTCAAAGTTTCCAGTTTTGTCAACTGGGATGAGCTGCAATGCGAAACTAAATTCAATAAGAAAAAAAGAAATCATGCACAATAGACTAGAGACAGGGTCTACAGTGTACTCACCGCTTTCCATCTATCGTTGAAGAAAATGAAGCCTCCTGCAGCAAGCTCGACCAGTATGAACAAAATAATGAGGAATGAGTACTATTCCAGATGTCAAGAAAAGCATGGCATGTGACCACAGAAAATAAGTTGTTGCTAATGGCCTAATGGGAAACAGCAAAGCTAGCAAGTAGGGAACAGCAAAGCATTACAAAGTACACATGAAACCTTGTTGTAGTTAATTATTAATCAAACCTTCAAACATTAGCTGCATCTTGTGTGTCATTTCGGTCAAACAGAGAACAACGATGTTCCCATATTTCTATGTTCCCTGAGGATATGAATTCATATAGATGATTATTATGGTTGACTCCTTCCTCCACTGAGCACAACTACTTGACAATTGACAAGACAAGAAAACAAATTGGATATGACCATGCCGCATGATATTAGGTTCATAAATGTGAGTCTAGAATTTAAAAGGATACAATAGACAAGCAGCATCCATTTCTAGCTCCAGCACAACCAAAGATCGATGTGATGAAGAGAATAGCACCGACACCAATGAACGCAAAAATAAACCTGCAGAAGATTTAAAACTAAGTATGAAAAAAAAGAGATGTAAAAGATGATACACAAAGAGAAACATCCTAACAGTGACGCAACTTAATACATGATACTGCAATCATAAATCGCTTCAATTGTAATGCTGAGAATCATATAGTACGAAAATACATAATCCTCTCTGTAGTAATCTTATTAAGATTAGGGTGTTCCTATGCGAAGCAAAATCAAAGATTGAGATGTATATCAATTCTATAAAGTTTGGAAAAATTATATCAATTCTAGAAGTAGAACAAATACAGTATATCAATTCCAGATAGTTCTTTTATGGGATAACAGTTTCAGATAGTTCTTTTATGGGGTTATCAATTTCATAAAGTTATAAAAGGGTACAAATTGGGGGGAAATCCATGACGGCAGAAATTCCCAATCCCAATATAGTAAACTATCTAAGTAGCACCAGAAAATGCCGAAAAGGAAAGGAAGATATGTACTTGGGATATACTGTACTCCATCGCATACAGTACGATTTTGTCAGATTCTTGCCACGACTACATGCAATTGAGTGAGTCATTATGAGTTGCAAGATCCACATTTGTCTATACATAACATGCGGAGTGTTCTTAAGCATATCTAATGATCTAACGAGACACTGGTGGTAGTGTCCGCTGCGTATCCTAAACAAATCGCAGATGCCACATCAATCGACACATGAAAGGTAACAGAAGGAGATCAGTGGTCACGCACGCACCAGGCACTGGAGAGCTTCTCCGCGGTGCCGTCCGACAAGGATGCATCAGCAACGAGGAGCAGCAGCGGCCTGCCGAGCCGCACGAGGTCGGCGGTGGGCGGCACGGCCGCCGGCGAGGGCGAGTACGAGGACGGCGAGGGCGGCGGCGGCGGCGGCGGCGCGACCTGCAGCCACATCACGAGCAGGTAGGCGCCGTAGCCCACCATGGCCAGCCCGACCGCCATGACAAGGAGGTTGAGCAGCTTGAGGACGCACTCGAAGAAGCCCCGGCACGCCATGGTCGGCGGGGCGCTCCTCCTCCGATCCCTACGCGCGCAAGCGGGCAGTCAGGAACCCACGCCTCACCACGCCGGAATCTCGTTGAGCCGGACCGCCCCGGCGCATCAACGAACGATGGCGGCGGATTCGGCGGCGAGGAGGCCGGCTTTGGAGGACGATCCCGTCGTCCGCCGAAGTCGGCGCTCTGGATTGGTTCAGGACAGGAGACCGACCTCGCGCAGCGCGGAGGAGGGGAGGGATCGCGGCGAGGCAGGCAGGTGTGGGCTCTCGTTGGGATGGGAGGTTTTGGCGGATTGGGGGAACTCGTCGGGTTCTTCTTGGGTGAGCGGTCGGAGAAGATGGAGGAATTGCGTTGGGAGTGGGTGAACACGTGGCGTGCGTTTTTTATTCTCCTCGTAAGCCGCAATGAGTTCATTAACCAGGAGTTACAGTAATAAATTACTTAGTACAAAAGTACAATTTGGTGAAAACTGAAACCCCACGGTATATAAGTAGGAACTTATCCTATGCAAACCAGCCTCCTGTGTAAACTATGAAAACTCTAATTAAGACCACACAAATCTAATCCGATGGCACATAAAACCCTATGAAACATGTAAAAACGCAGGAACAGGAGAAACACATAAATATATAGGAATGCAATTGCAAAATAAAGAATTTGATAACATAGGAAAACTATTGGGTAGGTGTTTGGATGCTATAAGAAATTCATAGGAATAGGCATTGTATAATATGTCTGGATGTATTCTGATGCTTGTCCTCTAGCTCTTCGTTTCTACGTGATACATGTGATTTGGCTCTTGATTTGCCTCATTCCTGCGCAAGCCTCACAAACAAAAATGGTAGCAATTGATGCTTTTCTTTTTTCATGTACTTTTCCTATGAAAATGAGCTATGCAAGAAAGTTTCCTTTGGATTTCCTATGGTTCAATCCTATGAGCCAAAGGATGCTACAGTGTTTAATCCTACTCTCCCCCTCCCTAAATAAGTGTCGTTGTTAGGATGTGCCACAAGTTTGACTCGATTTTATAAAAAAAATATGTATAATATTTATATCTCTAAATAAATTTATTAAAAAACTAGATTCAAAAATCTTTTTCTATGATTCTTTATGTACTATAAATATTAATATCTTTAAATATATGTGTAGTCAAAGTTATTTTTTAAAATGAAAATGACTAATATTCAGGAACGTAGAGAGTATATGAAAGAGAATCCTTCATTTTTCCCATGAAGTTCTGTAAACCAAGGAGGCCTAACTGATTGTTGTATTAAATACCTCTAAGATAAAAGTTTACATATATTAAAAAAATATATTATATAAAGTTTAATTAATGTTATAAAATGACATCAACGCATGACTCCTGATTTGATATACTATAAAAACATATCTTATGACTAATCTTATAATATTTATTTATATATTCTCTATATAAATTTAATTAAACTTCAAATATATTGACCTACAACATTTTAAAATTGCATATATCTTTTTAAACTAAGGGAGTAAATATCAATACTTTGGATAATCTTTCATGCCGTTTTACGTAACTACGTCGCACCATTACAGTAACATTTGAGGTAGGTCATGGCCTATCATTACATCAATTTACCCCCAGACATCAAATTGTTATCCAATAAATCAATTAAAACCATCCCGACATTTTTGGAACGTAGGAATTTATTCATAGCACTTAGTGTATTATTATAGAAATGTAAGTATATAAATAAAACAGAAAAATTGCTATGTTCTAAAGAAGTGCCTCGGTTTAAAAAAACAGAGTTCTTTGACACGCTCCGCCGTCGGTGTCGTGACACGAACACGAGTACACGACCTATATATGGATAGGACATAGGATAGCTGAAGCTGACGCGAGGCGACTAGGCGGCCCACCGCCCAAAACAGCTCGTTATCTAGCGAATTCGAATTACGCGTGGGCTAAGCATCTGCCACTACAAACAACACTGTCTACACAGTGTGCAAGCTTCTGCTTATCCCCTTTGGAAGCATGCACATCCAGTGCAGCTGAAAACGAAATGAAATGTCCACGCCAATGTCCCTGTCACCACTGCTTTTGGATTCTTCTCATCGGCTTCGAATTGCTGCTGCATGCTGTGCTGGGCATGAGATGGCCAGGGCGGCCCTAGAAAAAGGTTGGCCTTTTGAGTCATGTCATCATGGTCTAACAATGTTCCAGTTTCGGTGTGCAGTTCATTTTTTTAATAAAATACCGCTTGGTTTTCTCACTCAGACGGGGAATTCAAAGATGCTGAAGCGCAAAACATGCTTTAATTTGAAACAAGAATACTTAACCAAGTACAAGTAGTACCAAAACGAATTTGCAATGAAACACGCACAAGATGATCACTGACACGTGGGACAGGATGACATATCTCCAATTTTGCAAAATTAAAATGGTAGCCTTCAATTTTCCACGAGACGACCATCTTCTCCTCCTTTTTCTCATGTCATGTACTTATGTGTGCAGTAGTAAGTCAAGTTTATGTAAACAAAAAAGAGAGTCAAGTTTCTTCTATATCAAGGGATCCCCTGACTGTAGTTCAATAGGAAAATTACATGATCTGTTCTATAGTTCCGGCCTCTCCGTTATCCATCTGGCGTCTCCACGATTCAGTAGAGCTAGCCGTGTAACTTCTTCCTCATTAGCCAAACCAATGCATGTCATTCAGTCCGACACCTGAAATATATTTACAGGTATCGCAGGATAAGTTCACTGTTTAATAATGAACTAATGATCACGATGAATTCATGAATCATGACACAAAACAGAAGTTACACAGCGGAGACCAGACACATAGATTTGGCTACTTTCCGTTCAGAATATATTGTGTACAGTACAATGCAAGCGTTGAGCATTGGACTCATCAGAAGTTCTGGTGTCGGAGTACTTCTCACTTTGAATTACCAATGTACAGGATTTCCATTCAGAATATATTGTGTACGGCATAATGCATACGTTAGGCATTGAATCATCAGAAGAAGTTCTGGCGCACTTTTCAATTTGCCTTACCAATGTACAGAACTCATGCTCAAGTTCCAACTAGGTCAAAATGAGGAAATTTCCACAAATGATAAGTGTCACTATTTATAGTTTTCTTTTAGCAAAGTTTGAATCAGAAGTTGAAATTGTAAAGTTGCTATAACAACTTCAACTACTCTATCATTCGTCAGCTCAAAGCTGATTGCAAACTTAATATGAAAAAAAACTGGCAGTCTGCCATTTACCGAGCACATTAGCAGTTCACATCAGTAGCTCTTTTTCCTTTATTGCACACAATAGCAGTACACATCGGTAGCTCTTTTGCCTTTATTGCACACATTAGCAGTTCACATCAGTAGCTCTTTCTCCATTATTGCGCACATTAGCAGTTCACATCAGTAGCCCTTTCTCCTTTATAGTTCTTGTTCTTACATGATCTAATGATATTTAGTTACTTTCCTTTTTGAACATGTGACTGCTTGAAATAGAAAGTGTGGAACACACACTGTTCTGCAAATCCTTTCTATCCCCGTTCCCCGACCCAGACTACAATGATCTACACTAGTCCTAGAAGGATACACCTTTCACCTGCAAATAGAGGAGTGGCAAGGTAATTTTACTACACAATCCAACTTCTAGTAATATTTTAAAAAGTGGACCAAGAAAATGGTGGTCATTCCACAAATTCACCAAACACTAATTCTGCAATATATTCAGATTAACTGCTTGTTGGTTTCAATAAGTAGCCAATGTAGCAGATAAGCTATTTCTTTCTACGTAGCTTCCAATCGTGAAGGACCTTTTGTGGGGGCAATATATCATGAGCAGGAAACAATATTTGAAGAAAGCAAAATGCAGGTATATTGACTGTATTGGTTAACTATCTTGGCATAAACCTGGCTAACTATCTTGGTAAGGTTAAAAAGTGCCATAGTCTCAGATCAGCTAAATGATAACTATCATTACAGGGTACAGAACACTAATCTAAAATATCTTTAGAAGGTCCAGTAGTTAAATCTGCCAAGCCAAGATAATATCTCATCCCAATAAATTGCATTCATATTATTTCTATCGATAGGCTATCCATCTGGTAAATTCACTGAAATTGCATGCACCATGTCAACATCCAAAATGAACGCGGCCACTCCTAGAACATGCTATGCTGTAACGAATACAAATTCTTAAAAAATGAAAATTAAACCTTGGCGGATAACACAGCATCATTCTGAGGCTTCAGACTTGTAAGAGCAGGGCTCAGCAGCCACCTAAGGGTGGATAGTTGATACATCATTGCATCATTGTTCATGACTCAGGGAAAGTTAACAGCTATCATCAGTGTTATCAGGGCGTTCTCTTAATTGTCCTCGATGGTTTTAGGTACTCGACCTGGGCCTTCGACTTGATCAGACCATCCAGAAACTTGGTCGTCTGGTCACGATTAGTCGTTGGTTGTCCAGCCAGAGAAGTTGGAGTCTGCATAAGCTGAGGGAGTTGGGCCTAGCTAGTTTTGGCCCAATTCCATTAGAGTTTCTCTTCTTTCCTATACGGCTATACCCCTCAGCCTCTCACTATCCTCAATCACTCAGAACATGCGCACTCACCCCTCCCATCCAGCAGCAGCCACCGGTGCCTCCATTTCTGCAGTTCTGCAGCTCCCTCTCCTCCTCTCCTCCCTTCCGGTTCCCAGCTGCTCCTCCCTCCCTTCCTTCCAGCTGCCTTCCTCTCTTCCTTGCTGCTGCTGCAGTCGCACATGCCCTACAGATCTTCGAGCTGCTGCTCCCTCTCTTCCTTGCTACTGCAGGCTCAAGATGTACTTGCCTGAGGCCGATCTTCAAAGGAGAAATAGGTTCTTCTCCAGGCTCCTTAGTTGCATCAGGCTCAGCTACTGCTGGTTCAGCCTCCTCAGCTCCTCCAGATGTACATGCTGTACATATCAGAACCCGATATGAAGGGGGCGGCCAAGGGACAACCAGGTGTCGTCCAGGGTCGATTAATCATCATGGACTGCGACGAATCAACCTGGACATCCTGGACGGTCCCCAAGCAACCAGGCTTAACCGGCCGTCCTGATAACATTGGCTATCATGATCATCGATTTATTTATTATGCACTCAAGCACATACTCTCTCTTATTAATCTGACCAACATCAACTAATAACTTGTCATCAAATTTGCATTGCTGGAGCCAATGCTGGCTGTGAATACAAAACATAATTAGGGACACAATATTTGTGTAGGAAGTTCATGTTGATAGCAAAAACGTTGAGAAGCTAACCTTAGTTGTAACTTGTAACATTGATGTCATTAGGTTGATACTTTGATGTTAACATGCAGTGGTTTATGGACTAAATTCCTTTTTTTTTGGCAAACTAGGGGCCTAAATTTGAATTTGGCACAGGCCCATAAAAAGTTCCGGTCAGCCCTGACTAGAGCTGGGACTTGGGCCGTGCCATTTGAGGGTGGGCCGCAGCACGGTCGTTTGGCACGGTCCAAAGCACGACACGACACGACACAACATATTTAGGGCCATGCCGGCACGACACGAACACGAGGGCCGTGCCATGCCTAGAATCTCAGCACGATGGGCTACATGGCCCGGCCCGAGTGTTGTGCCGTGTTTGGATCGGCACGACACGAAAATGGCACGTAAGCACATCTACAATGTTATAATACATTTTTCTAGCATTTACTATACTACCTCTCATCCAACTTTTGAATATATTATGAAAATCATTAAAACTTTCATCAAAATAATACACACATAAAATATATCTTTTATATCATGAGTGGACAAAGAAAACTAACAGAGACATCGTAAGGGCCGTGCTTGGGCCGGCACGACCCAAAGGCGTGCCAGCATGCCACGAACCGTGTTTGGGCCGCATAAAAGATTTATTGTGCCATACAGCACGGCCTGATGTGCCTCACGTAAATAGAGGACATGGCCCGAAACTACACGAAACATGGTGAAACGGCACGAAACACGAGAGGGCCGTGCCACTACACGAAACATGGTGAAACGGCACGAAACACGAGGGCCGTGCCGGCACGGCCCAAGTATGGAACACCAATCCAAAAATATCTTAGGTCCAGTAGATCTTAAATCTTTTAAGCCAATATAATCTCATCTCAATCAATTGTATCCATATTATTTCGGCGGAATAGTCAAATTCGTCCTTGAACTATCGCCGAAAGTTCAGTTTAGTCCCTGAACTATGAAAACGGCCGTTTTAGTCCTCAAACTTTCACAGGCGGCTCAATTTCGTCCCTAAACTATGAAAACGACCGTTCTCGTCCTCAAACTTTTACATCCGGCTCAATTTCGTCCATAAACTATGAAAACGACCGTTCTCGTCCTCAAACTTTCGCAGTTGGCTCAATTTTATCCGTGGTCCGACGTGGAGCGCCACGCTGGCTTGTCTCGTCATCACCCAGTCAGCTGGAATCAGTTTTCGAAAGCCTGTAACTGATTTATTCTTATTCCAACTTGTCGCAACTAGTTGTAACTCTTCAATACAAAATGAGATGAAGATGATTTTTGCATAAAAATTGTAGATCTCAATAAGATCTACAACTTTCTAGTTTTAATGTTTTTTATTTGAGGACATTAAGATACTTAAAAAGTTCATATTATGGTGCTAAAATTTTATATTAACTTTTATATTAATTACAAGCAGCAGCAGGTAATTATTATGGTGCTAAAATTTTATATTAACCTTTTGAGCATCTTAACATCCTTAAATAAAAAAAATTAAAACTAGAAATTTGTAGATTTTATCGAGATCTACAATTAAAAATCATCTTCATCGAATGTTGTATTGAAGAGTTACAACTAGTTGCAACCAGTTGAAATAAGAATAAATCAGTTGCAGGCTTTCAAAAACTGATTCTAACTGACTAGACGATGACGAGGCGAGCCAGCGTGGCGCTCCACATCGCACCAGAGACGAAATTGAGTCGGCTGCGAAAGTTTAAGGACGAGAACGGTCGTTTTCATAGTTTAGGGACGAAATTGAGCCAGCTGCGAAAGTTTGAGGACGAGAACGGTCGTTTTTATAGTTTAGGGACGCAATTGAGCCGGCTGTGAAAGTTTGAGGACTAAAACGGCCGTTTTTATAGTTCAGGGACTAAACTGAGCTTTCGGCGATAGTTCAAGGACGAATTTGACTATTTCGCCTATTATTTCTAGGCTATCCATCTGGTAAATTCACTGAAATCGCACCATGTCAATGTAAAAAAAAAAAAAAAAAAAGAACGGCAGGCACGCCTATAATACACTATGCTGCAAGAAATTCGAGCTGCTTTGTTTCAATGACATTCAATAAATAAAGTGGGGAAACCCTACAATTCTGAGGTTTCAGACTTCTGTAATAGGAAGCCTAGCCAACCACCTAAGGGTGAACTCTTAAATTTCACCTAAGTTCCTAGTGAAACAAGACGTTGACACATCATTGGATCATTGTTCATGACTTGGGAAAAGTTAACAACTATCATGATCAACAATTAGCAACATATGGCTCCACTGACGTATCAGAATGAAGAGAAGAAAAGGTTGCAGAAATCTTACCCTACCAAAATTCTCAGGCAAAGGCATTCGCCTATGATGAGGCCTCCGATGCCGTCTTGGTGCTCCTAAAGTCCCGCTTGAGTTCAGTGACCCTCTTCATGCACGCGGCCTTCGTCTTCCCGGGTACAGAAGCCGCCACCTTCTCCCACCTCATCGCAGTGTCCTTGGGGAACTCCTTGAGCGCGTTCAGCAAGGCCCGGTCATCCCCGGCGCTCCAAGCGGCGTCCGCGATCTCCGCGCCTCCCGCACTGTCCCCGGCGTCAGCAGCCTCGGCCCTCGGATCCAGCGGCTTCCGCTTGCGAAGGAACTGCTCGAACGAGCTTCCTCCCGTCGCGGCCGCGGGGGCACCCGACTTCGCCGCCCGGATGACACTCTCGGGCGTGCGGCGGCCGCCGAACACCGCGGCGATCTTCTCCCAGCGCTGGGGCTCACCCGCCGGGTGCTTCACCATCTGCCGCCGGAGGAGCTCGAGATCCTGGTCGGTCCACTCGCCGGTGTCCTCCTCCTCCCTCTCGCCGCCGTCGGCTCCACCACCTGCAGGCGTCGCCTTGTGCAACGGATGCAGCGATGCGGCCGACTGGACGGGAGGAGTGGCCGGATCTGAGGGCTTTGCCGGCGTCGGGGCCGGGTTCTGGCGACGGCCGCGGCGGGGGGCGGGCGTGGGTTCCGGGGAGGGTTCTGGGGCCGGTTCCGGAGCGGGAACGACGCGGCCTCGGCCGACGGAGATGTCGCCGCCGGTGGCCCAGGAGGGCGCGAAAGGGGCGAGGAGCAGGGAGGACGCGACCCATATGAGGAGGGAGGAGAGGATCTGGTAGCCCGCGGGGAGGTAGTACTCGGCGGCGAGAAGCGCGACGGCCGCGGCAGCGCAAGATGCGGCGTGCGGGAGGGAGAGGGATGCTTTGGCGGTGGTGGAGGAGGAGAAGGAAGTGGAGTTGGCGCCGGAATGGACGACGCGGGCGCGGGACTGGGAGTCCCAGGGGTCGACGAACTCCATGGTTCGCCGGCGCGCGGGATCGGAGCTCGTCGGAGTCCCACGAAGCCACAAGTGAAGGGTCACTGGTGAATGGTGTTTTCCCCTTTCCAATAAATTTGCTAAAATTAGCTCTAGTATACAAGGACTTCAAACCAAGTGACAATGACCAATTGCTAGTTAAAAACCTTAAATTAGTTCTGATACATTTTATTAGAGGGCTAACATGTGAGCAAATTTGTTAGATAGAGTCTTTAACAAGTTGTCAACTACGTATGCAACCATTAATTTAGGCTACTTTTTACCCTTAACCGGTAACTAACTAGAGTAGCTTCAAAAGACTCTTTAGATCCTTGCTAATTGATAGGAATAGAGATTCTGTTAGAAAAATACTCTTTAATTGGTTATTCAAATATGGTTATCCTCTATTTCGAGTTTTTCACTAGCCAAAAATAAATAGCGAGAATGACTTTCTAGTGTACGCGGAACAAACACAAAAGTTGTTGGAATGTAATAAGATATAAAAAACAATTTCTATGTAAACGACTATCTAAATAATGATTTATAGAGTCAATTTTAGAGAGGCTTTTGGAGATGCTCTCATGTAATCAAATAATCCCTTTAGTCCGTCACAAATTTTATTAAAATAAAGAAAATATATTGATAAGGATTCATGCTAATGCACCGAAGTTTAAACCAACCCTTCTCTAGCAGCTTATGGAAGTGAACGCTCTAGCATCCGTTTTGGTGCAACTGTAGGTCGTAGGATTTTACTATTCAGTGAACATATAGCCCCTAGCAGCGGCTGCGTCTATAGAACATGCTACCGAATTACTTGGAAAAAAAAGCTGCCAAATAGGCGTTAGTGGTCCTATTTGTTTGTCTGAAATGAAATACTGATTTTTTAAGAAATAAAAATATTATTCTATGTATAAAAAATTAAATAAAATAAGCGAATAGGACGTTAGACTATCAACACTCATCATCCTTTATATCAATTTTTTTAAGAGAAATATTATGTCGTGGTTATTCCTCTATACTCTTTTCTCCCGCACCCATCCATTCTCTATATCATCCTCTATTTCTCTAGTGAGACCCACCTCCTCTCTTTTTTTTACCTCCCTCACCCCCTCCCTCCCTCCCCACCCCACCCCTCCCTCCCTGACAAGCTGCGCGCTGCAGAGCTGGAGCTCGCGGCAGCCACCCAGTCACGGGGCCAGAGGAAGAAGGTGCACGGCGGAGGAGCTCGCGTCTGTTGGAGGACACCGCGGCGGAGCTCCCGCTGGCGGCCAGTGGAGCTCCGGCTAGAATTAGGACTAAGTATAGAATGAACGAGGAGGTCCCGGGGCCTGGTTTGTCAGGCCATGGGAATTTTATGGACTCCTATACAGATACCCGAACGTCGGGGATTGCAGAGGACGGATATGGCTGTCACCATCTGTCACCTATCCCTAAACCGCACCCAAGCACTACTCCCGTGTACAAAGAAACCACCCATACCCCTAGGACTCCAACCCTACGGATTGACGAGCTAGAGTATGGGCAAACCTGAAGGTACAACAAACTGTCACCCTAATCCTAAATCTTCTTTACTCGTACAAGATATATGAACGATGAAGCACAAGTATGAACATGTTAAGATCAAAGTGTATAAACTATAGACGTTTATATAAGATGAAAATAACATGATGAAGACTATACTCTAGTTCATATGCAAAGCTACGCAAGGATATGAGAGCTTAAATATGGAAGAACTCATGATGTATTTCATACCAAAGTTCCTTCTTCCAAGGAGACAAGCTCTCCAATAGCTCCTAGCTCTTGCTCTCTACTAATTCTAAGCTAAAAGACTAAAGGTAGATAGGTGGGGTGTGTAAGCTCCAAATGGTGTGTGTGTATGTGTGTGCGTGTGTGTGTGAGAGAGAGGGAAAGAGAGAGAGAATGGGAGCTCTCCCCTTCCTTATATAGGGGCTTGAGGTTGGTTCTGGGGGAATATTCCCTAGATACACCACGTCATCGCCTCTAGGCATTGAAGACCAAACCGATCGAGGAAGATGAGCCTGGGCTGCAGCCTGGCTGCGCGTGGCTACGCCCCTGGCGCGCCAGCGCCTAGGTCGGCCCGCCTCGACGCTGCCTTCGCCTGGTCTTCCTCTAGTTGTGGGCCATTGGGGTGTGATGTCTCCATCTAGATTTGGCTCTAGTTGGGCTCTCTTGGGCCATTTGCTTTGATTTGCATTCTACGCTTTCTCGTATGGCGCCTTTTCGATACAATTCCCTTGTAATTGGCATATATTCCTGCAAAGTGATGATTCTACCAATAAAGTGGAATTTGATCAATAGCAAAGATATATGTGTGTAGAAATATTTAATTCCCTCCTTTTCGGACTCTAATGGCTGGTAAAAATGTGTCGTTAAGAATTGCCAACAGTTATCAAGTTAGTATGCAGGTTCATGTATTCGTGGTCGCTAACCCTTTCAGATAAAGATCATGACGAACAAGGGACGTACTATACTTGAGAACATGGGAGCAACATCAACTTTACACCTCGATGACCTTTGGTAATGGAATACACTCAAAAGGAGGTTCCGACCTTGCACACTTGACTTTTACACAAAAGTCCAAGTGTGAAGGAGAATTGTGAGAATCTCGAGTTCCACACACACCAAGGGGTCATACAAAAAATGATGAATGAACGATGATATCAATTCCACCTTGTTGAAAAAAGAGAGAGAAATGAAAAAAGAGAGAGAGAAAAGTAAAAAAATATAGTCTATATGACAGAGGAGAAAGATGAAAAAAATAGATATGAGATAAGATAAAGAAAAATGTTAAACGAAGAAAGGGGAGAAGAAAGAAGGAGATTCTCCTCCTTCAAACCTTTGCTACCACTAAGGCCCATGGTCCATGTACACCATGTGTGTACGACCTTGCCTTGTAGTTCGCCTGAGTTGAACGACACGCAACGCTGCATCACTCTTCAAACAACATAAAAATTCCTCAACTGTGTCTGACCACACCATGTATCCGACGGCTGCCAGTACGTCAAGATCTGTGCTGGTCAACAACGATTCATCACCGCTGGTAGCATCTTATCTCGCGAGAAATTGCTTAATATGACGTCCATCTCGTGCTTCGTCTGACTCGCTTTACCTCTCTCTCTCCCTCTATTCAGATTTCAAACAGCTCACACTCTACCAGCTCCAGACTCTCTCTCCTGGTATGTTCTTCGTCTCCATCTCTCTCCTCAGCTCCATCCTTCTCTCTTCCTCTCTCTCTCTCTTTCTAGCATACAACTCATCTCCTCTCTCTCTAGATTTTACTCATCCGTCTCCATTTTCAGAGATGTCCCAGGCTTTCTCTACATTTTTTCTCTCTGGTGTAGATCGTCATTTTAAGGTGCCATCTATACTAAACTTACTTGATTGGTTTTTTCTTTCTTCGAGACGCTAGCTGCAGTTCTAGATTGCATTCATACCCTCTCATTCGAGATTTTTTTTCTCGGTCAGATTAAATGATAGATCTAGTTCTAGACTATTCGCTTTTTTTATTTTTTTTTCTCAAACTGCTGGTTGGCTTTTGTACGCTCCTTCATCTCCCCTAAGATTAGTTTTTTATTTGAATCTCTCGTCGCTGTAGTTCTATATGTGCATTCTTTTTTTTCATTCTTTGAGTCACTAATAGATGCATTTCTAGCTGGGTCATATTTTTTTTACAACATTCTAGCAGCATATTTATGATTTTTTTATTCAACTATTAATCTGCACTTGCACGCTGCCCTAAGATTTGTTGTCTCACTGGTCGATGCAGTCCTAGCTCCCATTTCTGCTGCAGTTTTCTAGCTCACATTTCTGCTGCAGTTCTATATGCATTTGATTTTTTTAATTTTTTTTTTACCGTCTAGTTCATATCATCTGCTCTGTATGATTTGCTTTTTTCTATAGCCGCAGTTCTTGATGCATTTATGTTTTTCTATAGCCCTATCTTCTTCAGCTCACTCCTACTCGTCTTTCTACTCATCTGTAATCCGCCTGCTTCTCCTCACTCTTCATCTCCTTCGCTTTCCTCGTCAGTAGATCTGGCCTGCTCTTCTGCTTTATTTTACTGTTCATCTGCAATGTTTTGATGATGTATTAGTAATTTTTTCCGTCTTAGCAATTCATCGATACTGATATTTCTAGACCCGCCTCTTGTTTCACCAGGTTAGTAGTAATATTCTCTAGACCTAAGCAATTTGATTGACATCTCAATCCTATTTGTTTTAGTGCAGTATCGTCTACAGCCAGTTCGTACTAAATGTTTTTATTTCTCTCTGTAGTAAATGTTTCTGATTTCGTTTCTTCCTATAGAGTTCGCCCAAATTCTGCTAGTTTTCTGTAGATCTGGCGCTACCTCCCTTCTCTGTGTTTAATATTCTGTAATATAATTTGCTCTATGCTAATATGCATGTTCTGTTGAGGAAAATGTATTGATAATGTTGATGTCTGTTTGCGCATTGTCGGACATTTTTTCTTTCCAACATCAGGTTTTTTACTCAGACGTATATCAATGTGATTTGTGTTTTTAAGCAGACCCACTTTTATGATTTTCCATAGTCTCACTGTGCTCAGAGATTTCCCTTGCGACGTATTTCTGCATCATTTTTGGATAAATTAAAGTCGACGTGTATGTTCCATATTACAGCATGTGTTTGATCTTAGCAGAGAGAGATGCAGATATACCAAAGGCTCCTTGAAGCTAGGAAGCAACTTGCTAATGACAATGGAGCTGCTCCGTAAATAGGCCCTCTAGTATGGATAGCTTAGCTGTTGTCGACGGTGTCATTCTGGTAGTTTCAGTTTACTCATTTATATATTTTTTTATGACTTACTAACGTTAGTCTAACATTGTATCAATTTTTTCATAATCGATCTACAGTTTTATCAATCGTTTTGGGGCCATAATAATCCACTGCATACAAGACATGTCAGCGGACTTGAATCTTGAACCTGACAACCTTGTGGACTAAGAATCATATACACAGCCCGAGGACACGGTATGGAGTGCTGCCGTACAACCCCCTACTGAACAACCAGTTTATCAACATGTTCTCTGTTGTATCTGCCAATGATGGTGTAAGCCCCCTTCAGGACTACTTATATTATTAAGGTTAAGTGTGTTCTTCTTTGAATTTAATAAGCTAAATCTTCTATTAGTAGATTTCTTTCGAAGACATTCTCAGATTAATGGAGAATGTACAGCATCATGAGGTCTCAGCAGCCATAAGGAGCTTCAATTATCTTTTGATGTCTTTAGAAAGGACGATTGTTCAGCAGTGGTAAGCTGAACTTGCTCAACCCCCGATTGGGATCCCCATTAGTGGAGCTGCGCCCCAGTTGTACACTCCCTTCGTTCGGAGAACCCTTGTTGATTCTGAACTTCGTTCGCAAAGTAAGCGTCCTTTTAACGGGCCAGCCCTTTTTAATGCGCCGCTTGACCCAGTTTTGAAAATGAGCTTTGCTCTTCTGGGCGCTGGGCGCTCCCGGAAAATGAATGATTGGCTTCTTGTCCTGCACCCGCCCCTTTTGCCAATCTAGTAAATAGGACCTCGGATCAGGACAAGAAGACAAGAAAAACAATAAGATAGGCGTTCCTTCAATCGGTTAGAAAGCAGGTTAGGAAGCTGGAATAGAAGTAGTCCAAGCATCCTGGTTGTCAATCAATAGAATGAAACAGCAAACAACATTCTACCTAAACCGCTTGCTTGAGCTCTAGCCTAGTGTCTCAAAAAAAAGAAGAGAAAGTGTTAGCTTCGCTTGGCTTCGCTTAACATTCAACCTGGCACAAAGTAAGCTTCTGCTGACCCTGCTTTCAATTAAGAAGTTAGAGTTGGTTTTGTCTGAGCTTTCTATCCCGTCACGAATGAGAATGGTTTCAACTGGCATATTGGAAGGTTTCTAGCTTGGGTGGGAGGACTCACTCACTAGGGAGGTAGCCGAAAAAATAGGAAACATAGGGAGTAGCAGCAATTTCTAATAGGAAAGTAGGTGTAAGCAGCTACCCGGTGATCCCCTTCTCTCAGGGACATTCTCTCTTGAATTTGCTGTTAGCTCGCAGCGCGCCTCGCCTAGCAGCTGTGTTTTGGAGGAAAGAGTAGCCAGCCGGTAAAGGCCAAAGCTTGTCCCAGCCTTATTAGACTGAAAAGAATTACCCCTGCCTCTGTTGGGTCCGGAAACCAGATTGAAGCCTACTTGTAAGGGGTTACCGTCATGACTTTCGTATCATTATTTACCTGTTATTAAGCATAGGGTTTACACTCTGGTTTAACTCGCACCCGGTTCATATCCCTCAGATCGAATTATGTCGAGAGATCGTTCAACAACCATACGTGTATACAATAACTCATTCAATATTGAGTTCTAGTCAACATCTGAGAATAGAACCAACTAAATGTATTCTTAAGAAAATACCTTCAATTCTAACACCATCAACGGATTTGTAAGCCCTGGCTTTCAAACTGATAGCTTACCGCTGCGCGCCTTGTGAATCGTAGGGATCAAGCTAGTCAATCCTGCGGCCCTTCGCCGCTTGCTTGTAATCCGCTTACCACTTGCACTAATTTCTGAGAATGCTGGATTGTAGTGTGTCGTCACTTGCATGGTTTATGTCGAACCAGGAGACCTGCTTTGTGACAATAGGACAGAGGGCCCTAGCACTAGACCGGTTTGAATAGTATGATCTTTGTTCTCTCGGACTGAGATAGCAAGCACTAGCTCCCAGTGCGACTTCATAAAAAGCTATCAAAGATAAGATTGAAGAAAATGAAACGCACGTGGTGGTCATTAGTAATTTTATATCTCTGGCCAGAAGGTCTGCATGATGTCTTTGACCATGCTATGAGGAGAGTTTGAGGCAGGCTCATTCTTTTAGCCCGCCCGAGAGTCTGTCTGGGAGTACACGCGGGTAAGACTAGATGGACGTCCGTGGGCCCTTTAATGGTACGCAGTCCCTGCCAATTTATCGAAAGAAAGTGCTATCCACCGAGGAGCAAGGAAGGTGCCCTAAGCTAGGAAGCCGTGATTGGTAGGATCTTTCCTTAGAAGGAAATTCGCAACGCTCTAAATTTCTCTATTTTGATTGCGAAGGCTAAACTAAGGATTCGGCAGGATCTATATCTATTTCATTTTCATTAAGAAAGAGGATCGAAGAGACAAAAGAGGATGAAATTTTTGAATGAATGCCCAGAGATCTGCCTTATCGAACATCTCAGACTGATGCCATTAAGGCATAGGCCGCTATCGAATCTAGATCCAAGGGAAGGAAGAGAGGTGGAAAGTGTTGCTGTGTCAAATCGAGATTGTGTGGGTGTTCAGTCTACCGCTCATGTTCGACCTGGATTGGATTCCCTCAAACTGGTGTGGAAAGGTCATTAGAGGGGGGTACGCCCCAACCCGATCTTCCATAATGCATCAAGCTAGCCTTAGGCACCAATTCTCACACACCAGTGCAAGGGAATTACGCCGATGAGTGAAACCCCCAATCTGCGAATCGAGCGAGCTCCCCTTGCAATGATGTGGTGGTGAACCTCTCATTCGTCTTCAGTGCTCTCCGAACCGTGCGGGACATTTGCTACCTACCAACGGTAGTCGAAGTAGCTCTTTCTTGACTTGTCTGCCTCTATATGGGCCACCACCTTTCTTTGTAAATGAATTATCAGCTTGAGTCTGAAATAAGCTAATCAACACAGAGGTTTGCTGGGTGCCCTTATCCTTTCAGCCTCAGTCGAAAATAGGTTAGCAGCTGATCTTCTAACCACTCAGAGTAAGTGTCAACATCAAAGAAAGGTTATGACCTAACCAGTAGTTCGAAAGCGCAAAAGTGGGAAGAACAAAGATAGAAAGGTTTCGCAGGTGCGTAGGTAGTGAAAAGCCTAGTATTAAAGGAATTTAGCAGCATTGGCCGTAGAATCAAATATTGACGGTGACTGACCACTAGATCTGTCGATCGAGACCTTGGTCTTCCTGTAGCTCTGAAGGAAAGCTCCCATCAGCCCAAGAATGGAAGTTAACAGTCATAGAATGAGGTCTCGGGCTCCTATTTGAAACTCAGATCCACGTGCAGAGACTGTTAGGGAGATGCAGATGGAGGGACGTTTGGATTGCTGCTAGAAGGGCTTACGACGATGTTGAGGACATACATGTGCCTTGTGACCGATCCTGTGACATGTCTGGCAAACCACAACAGCTTGCTGGAAAGTAACGAACGAAGTGAAAAACTGCGGGAATGAGCTCGGCTGCTTCTCCTCCACACTTCTTTATTTCTCCGTGCCCCTTCCGCATGCGCTTCGCGCGCCATTGGCGGCGAAAAAGCGCCGCCGAAGCAGCATGAGCAGGCTTCTATTGCTACGCATTCTCCAGAGATAGTAGCTTAATTAGCTTAGGTTTCAATCCTAACGCACGAGAAGAAAAACGAAAAGCATGGGACTTCCAGTACGATAGGGCCGGACCTCAATGGTCCTTTATGTCTGAAGCAGATGTGAGCGTGGTGTCAGACTCTATACATCGTGTTACCACTTAGCAGAGTCCTGTGTTTTTAATAAACAGTCGCTACCCCCTGGTATGTGCCGCTTTCCTAATCAAAAGATAGGAGGGGTGGGGGAAGGTGTACGAGTCCTATCTGACATGCCGATTGTGGGGAAAGATGGAGAATAACTAGTGCAACCTGAAGCGTCCAAACACACACAGAGACACATTATGCAACTGATTGGCTATTTGATTGACCCCGTTTCAGGTGTTTCAGTCACCTTTCGATGGCTCCCTTAATGTATGTGCCAGGAAGTTTCTTCTGAAGACCCGCTAATTAGATAGGGGCCTAGCCAATAAGAGAGCGCCAGTATGCATGCTTATGGACGGACCCAGAGAGCAGCTTAATAGAGAGAAGTAGCAGTGAGGGCGCTAAGCTAGAGTACTTGCCCGGGTTTCTCGGCCTGGTATCCTTATCCTCGCGTCATCTCCTCACAGTTCCTTGCCAGCGGATCTTAGTGCCCTTCAAGCGCCCGAATTAATTGGAGTACACCTGTCGGCGAGGATGTAGCTATACGAGATAGATCTACTACTCAGCACGCCCACAAGAAATTATTATTAGATACTCAATTCTTCATTGACTAGCCCCCCCCCCCCCCAAGCAATTACCTATGCCCTCCCTAGCTTATCCTTGACAAAGCAAGCGAAGGGTATTCCAAATCCTTTTTTGTCTTTTTGTTCTTTTATCGGGTTATACTACCCCTACTACTACTAGTCTCCCATCTAGATGGGTCCTGCTTTTTTATGATCACACTCCCACCGGAGGTTCAAAGCCCACAGGCTCTAGCTCATTTAGAAGGGCTAAACTTCTATCTGAGCCTTTATGACCAGGATCCGGAGTGGGTTGCGTTCATTCAGCAGGAGCTGTTAGCAGCGGCTGCCTGTCCTTTTCTTTCGTAAGGGCTGACTTTCCTTTTGACCTAGTTCTTAGCACTAGTGATTAGCACAAAGGAGGAGAGAAAAAAGGATTGAATAAGCGAGCACCAGCATTGACTTTCTTGCTTTAACTAACCTGACGCCTGGCCCTTTTGACTGACGTAGGGCGGCGGGTGAGCTCAACCTCGAACCAAACAAGCAACGGATTGAGCAACTAGCTAGAAAGCCGTTGCGACTCGAAACAAGCAGATATAGAATATAAAGATGAAAGATTGAATGCATGATAGGTTTCTGTTTTGCTATTGGTATATTTAAAGATTACACCTTCGACTATCTCTAACTAAGCACGCATGTCCCCAGACTTATTGGGGAGTGTACGACTTAGTGGCAGTTGGATAAGAAGTTGAGATTGACTACCAGGTATGCTGACCTTTATGGTCCTATTCAGCACATCTATCAGTGCCTTGTGCTGATACATCCAATTCATACCTAATATGACATCTATGTCCTGATCCTTGAGTACTATCATGGTGGTTGGGAATATATGCCCGCCCAATTCGATAGGTACTCGATGCACTACCTCCTTAGTATTTATACGCCCTCCGGGCGAATGTATAAGGAAGTTTTCCTTTATTTCCCCAATTGGAATCTCATGTTTTACCACAAATGTACGATTGATGAATGAATGTGATGCACCAGAATCAAAAAGTGTAATAGCGGGGTGACTGGCGACAGGAAACCTACCCATCATGACGGGCTCTCCTGCAGGGATGTCATCCACATGAGTATAATAGACGTGTCCAGCCTTCTTGACAAGCTTGACCTTCTGAACCTGGTGCTGCTGACCACGGTGCTGATTCTGATGCTGCTGTTGCTGCTGTCCAGGACCCTTCTGGGCATTTTGATTGTACTTCTTGGGATATGGACAGTCACGAGCCCAATGTCCCAATTTGCCACAGTTATAGCAAGGATGATTATAGGTGGTCTGAGGTGTATTGATACGAACGCCTGGGGCATTCGGCTGAGTGGTGTTCTGTTGATTCGAGGTATGGGAGGTAGCCGCGGTGCGTACCACGACTTGCTGCTGAGGGTAAGCGGGGCGATTGTGGTGTGTAGGATGATAGATAATCTTCTGGCGTTTTTGACCGCCAGAAAAGCCTGACTTCTTTTTCTTCTTCTCATCCTGATGCTTACGATCACTTTCTTCGTAAGCAATGGCACTGTTTACAGCTTCGTGATAAGAGCAGTTGAGGTTGTTAGATAAACTACGCTGGATCTTGAAGTTTAGGCCCCTGACAAAGCAATCTTTCTTCTTTTGATCGGTATTGGTGTGTTCAGGAGCATACTGGGCAAGATGGTTGAATTGGTTCACATATTGCATCACAGAAGAATCTTTCTGTTGCAGAGCTAAGAACTGGTCCAGTTTCATCTTCATTACACCTGCTGGGATGTAATGTGCTCGGAAAGCTTCGCGGAACTCTGCCCAAGTAAGCTGATGCCTCTCGGGCTGTGCAGACAACAGGTTGGCGTACCAGGCACTGGCCGGACCACGCAGCTGCTGAGCCGCGAATAGTGGCTTTTGGATTTCCGTGCAGCGGATCAAACTGAATTTCTGCTCCATAGTACGAAGCCAGTCATCGGCCTCCAAAGGTTCTTCAGCTTTTGTGAATACTGGTGGACGGGTTTCAGTGAAGTCTACATACGTGGTTTCCTCATCTTCGCGGCGGCCTCGACGCCCGCCACGGTTTTCTTGGTTTTGAGCCATAGCGTTGGCTGCATGAGCCAGGGCCGTGATGGCATCTGCTAAGGTTGGTGGAATGGGTGGTGGATAGGGAGCAGCTCCTTCGTCAGAAGTGCCAGCGCCATTTGAGCGAGTGTTGACCATCTGTTTCAGGACAACCACTAAGGACTCACATTGCATAATTAAAACATAGTAGCATTACAACTTAGAATACCAAATTTAACAAGGTTCAACACACACAAACGGAACAAGTCCCGCCCAGGCTATGGTTCTTGGCACTACGATTACAATACTCGGATACAGAAGACTAAACCCCACTAGTCCTAAGACTAGCTTAGTCGATAACGACAACCTCCTCCTCCTCGTCCTCCTCGACGACTACATCCTCCATTGGGTCGGCTGCCTCAAGGTAGCCGTCCTCTGAAGTCTCACTGTCATAATACTCATCATCGGGTCCTATGACCACACCCTCCTCAGGCTCCTCTCGTGGAATCAGAATCGGGTTAAGCTGATCGTTCAGCCTATGCACTTCCTCGTGCAGCATCCCGTTGTTCCACTCAAGGTTCTCAATGTATCCCTCTAGCTCCTTAACGCGATCACGTGCCGCGCCAACTTGCTCCAAAGCTTCATCCCTCTCTTGAGTCAGGCGGTCGATCTCCCGCCGTAGGTCTCTGTTGGTCCTCACATCCCGGTAATGATCAGCCCGGGCTACCTGGAAGTCCTCCTTCATGAGGCTTATCTCACGGTGCAGCTCCTTGATCTCTTTCTTCAATTCCTTGCGGCTACGGCGGGGTGGACGGCTGCCAGACGCCTCGTCACTGCCGCGGGGTGCCAACTGGTGACGCGGAACTCCGCGAGGACCAGTCATCTTGCGCGCCGTTAACCTAGTTCGTGCCAGCTGGAAAGGTAAGTTTGAATTAATGAGGATATACTTGGCTAGCAAGAATAGGAGTGATAATTCCTAACCCATATACCCACTTTTAAGGAGGAAGTTATTAACATGGGTGATTATCATGATGCATGCACGTACTTACGAATTTTAAACCATGCAATACAAATCAAAGCATAATTAGTTTAAACATAGGACTAGTGTTAATAATGTTGTTCCACCTGCTACCATAACCATAATAAGATAAATTACAGAACAAGATGAGAACTACTGAGTAAGGTAAGATTGTAAGCAGTTTGGACTCAAAATAGCAGTTTAAGTTTTTATGATCCAAAACATTTTGAAGTTTTCGAAAGGTAACCTGTAATGATTTAACAATGGAACGCTCTGATACCAGCTGTAACAGAACCGCCTAAATCACGTGGCCCACAGGCACCTGTCAAAGTCACTAATGACATCTGACAGCCGGACCCGTGTTCCATATGACCCAGGCGGGCTCTGCCGGGCTACATAAGCACCCGTTATCTCCGACAGGATCCCATTGCGAAGCCATTACAGACTTACAACATTTCATAATAAAATACATCAAAGTAGAATTTGCGGAAGAGTAATTAGTACTTAATATTACAGACCAGTGTTCGAATAAAATTAAGTGCAGTTATTACAGACCATAAATATAAAAGAGTAGCAGTAGAGTTTGGGACAACAGTACGACAGATAGTTTAATATTACACGAACCCTGCCCAAGGGTTTAACCTTAATCTTCTTCACTCTCCTGGACGATGGTGATGCAGCACGGGGCGAGACAAACTTCGGTCTCCTGCTGCCCTCCTGCAACGGGGTTAACAAACCCTGAGTACATGGGGTACTCCGCAAGACTTACCCGACTAAAAGTGTAAGATTAGACTCAGGAATGCAGGCTGAGGGGAAGTCAAGGTAAGGCTTTAGCAAGAGTTCAAGAGTTTTGCGGAAAAGCATTACTATTCCTACCTCAATATTTTATTTCAATAATACTATTCATCATTTTCCATTTCTCCAAGTACTTTCTCATATATCAACATTCTTTCATTTGCTTAATCCATTCAAAAACAATCCTAGTTCCGAACCACTATTCGCTGAATGGTCGAAGGATCAAGTCTCCATATCCGAGGAGCAACGACGATTCGAATCGATTAATACCTAGCTGGGGATCCCTATCCACACTGCGTATGTAGCACTTAAGCTTGCATACGCCAACCCCGCCTACCACGGCTTTTCATACCCCGGAACCGGTCCTGCGCCACCCGAGAGCACAGTACTCCTCTCGTCTCCAGGCACGACGGCCACGAGGGTACACGCTACTCTCGCCATCTCTCCACTCCCAGTGCGTGGTTGTCGGTTCCAGCAGTAGAGCCACCGGAGTCAGAGGCTTTCCGTAGTATGTGGCTAGTTGCAAAGTCTCGATCCAGCAGGCCTACAACGAACGGTCCCTAAACCTTTTTCCGATGGCGACAGTGCATTGGGACTCTAACCCAAATACCCCTGTCCCTTCGGTTTTCAAATCCCGTTTCCATCGGTGACAATTGTTGGGACTCTAACCCAATGCCACGATCACCGAGCAGGAAAAACCCTTCCTCGTTGATGACAGTGAACTAGCTAGGAACACTGCCAACCAACAAGGACATAACCAGTCCCATAAAGTAATTCTTGTGCTTTTAGATCATCACAGTTTTGAAATAGCATTTCTGCAAAACTAATATTAGGCATGACTAAGCATTTTGCAATGCTTTTTAATAAATCAGGTTCTCAAGTATTGTCAGGTATTCAAGGATGGTAATGCATCAATTGGTTGTCACCCAACTCCTATTAACCTAATGCAAATAATTAACTCAAGTAATAATATTTTTAAAAACACAAGGAGAGGGCAAATGCACCGGGGCTTGCCTTGGATGGTGTAAAGTGTCGGATCCGGGTCAGTGCCACAAATATCAAAGCCTTGCACAACTTCCGAAGCAACCTCCTCAGCTGGACCCTTGGACTTTATCTCCGGGTTCTCGGTCACTACACGTGTGCAATAATAAATGCATGAATGCATGAAATGACAGATGAAATTTAATAACAATTAAACCACATACGTGTATAAGACCCTACCTTAACTAGACATGAATAATCTAATTCATACTGCCCTAGGTCATAAAGGTGATTGACCTAGAATCTCAATCAATCCAAAAATCACACCAATCAATAATCATTCCATTTACTCTCCCTAATATTACCATTTAAACCAACATATAATTTAATAAATATTTAACTATTTCCATTTGATGTCAAAATGCGCCAACAGATAGATTTTAGTACCAAACAGTGACACAATAAATTTCATGATTTTTGGAACATCACAGAAATTATTAAAAATCATCAAAGTTCCTTTTAACCTTTAATGTGCTGATTTTTAATTAATACAGAAAACACCCAAATACTGTATTTAATATTTTTATTAAATTCTACACATCACAGAGAGTATCTAGCAATATTTTCATAATTTTTGGTGCAGTAGATTAATCTACACAAAAATATTAAAACTTAACACTATTCATTTTAATTAAACTGAAAAAGCAATTAGAAAATCGCTGGAAAAAGAGAAACGGCCATTCGGCCCACCATGGCCCAGCATGGCCCAGACCGCGGCCGCGCGCGCGCCACCGGGCCGGCCCACAACCACGGACCGGCCCAGCACGGCCCAGCCGCGGCCGCGCGCGCTCGCCTCCGCGCCGGGTCGCTGACAGGCCGGCCCCAGCCGTCAGCCTCCCGCGCGCGCTCACGCGCCTCCGCACGGGGACACTGACAGGCTGACCCCAGCCGTCAGTTCCTCCTCCCACCTCTCGCTCTCTGCTTCGTTCCGACTCCCGCGCTCGTGCGAGCACGGCGGCTCGCCGCCGGCGGCCTCCCTCCGGCAAGGGAAACACCACCGGACATCGAGCAGAGCCTAGAGACACCACCCTAGAGACCTTAAACGGCTAGACCCGACCGGCGACGAGCTCGTCGGTCACTACGGCGACTCGGCGGCGGCGGCGGACCACACGCCGGCGAGCGCGAAACGAACGCGACCAAATCAAAGGTAGGAAACGATTCGGGAACTCACCACGACCCTAAACCACTAGCTGGTTGGGACGGAGACGGGACGGAGGAGTGGGCTTGACGACGTGCCGACCCGCGACGAAAAGCACCGGCGATGACCTTTCCCGTTCCGGTGATCCTAGAGCACCAAATGGCGAACCATCTAGCACATGAGAGACAGAGAAACACAAGGACCCCAAAACGCACACAATTTCCGGTAGAACCTCACCCTAAAAGACCGGCCTCGGCTTCCCGACGTGCGGTGGCGCCCTGCTCGGCTCCGGCCGGACGCGGAGACGACGATCCGCGTTTCCGGATGCTCGAGGCACCACAGCCCACACCGATGACACCAATCGATGCGCAAGGAAGCTAGCGAGCTTGCTTGGAGATGGAAGAGGCAGTGGTGGCTTGGTCACGGTGAATTTCACCGCACTCCGATTGAGCTCGACGGCGGCCGCGAGAAGGAGAAATGAGGTCGGGACGGTGCGGTGGTGGTTTATAGTACCGGGCAAGGGAGGGGATAAGCTCGGCTGGGTCCGGGGCCCCCTCTCGGCTGCTTGACAGCGGCTCTGGTCGCCCACGCCGGCCGGACGGCGCCCGGCACCGCGCGCGGCACGCGCGTGCGACGTGGAAGATGAACAGGGGGGACCCCCCCTGTAGCTACAGTACTAGGCCAACTAGGTCAAATGCTATTTGATTCAAATTGGATCTGATCCAGCCCGAATCCGAGGAAGTGGTGAATACAAAAGTTGTAGAGAATTTTGTGTAGATCATTTTTGCTTTTGACACCAATTTCAAATTCGGCCAAAATTTCAAATTACAGAAAAGGGGGTAAAAGTAGGGTTTGAATTTCAAACTGAAATTTTAAAATTACTTTTGATTCTTCTCAACAACTTGAAAAATGGTAAACATGAAAGTTGTCCTACTCAGAGAGCTTGACAACTTCTATTTAGGAAGTTTTTGAAGATTCTTAATATTTTTGAAATTGAAGTTTCAAATGTAAAATTCAATATAGTAATTTGAGTTTAATTTGAATTTTTATAATATAACTTCAAAATCTCCAAAAATAAAAGTTGTTCCATTTTTAAAACTCTACAACTTTTATTAAGACACTTTTCCCATATTCCATATAGATTTTGAATTGGGTTTTCAGGTCAACTTTAGGGTTTAATTTGATTTCTATTTAATTTCATTTTTGATTTTTGATTAAGGACTTAATTACACAATCAATACTTAGCTGAAATCAAATCACTCTAGGCCCTAAGCACAATCATATGCAGATGCTTAAATTTAAATATGATGACATGGCACATTAATTGAATTGTAATACCAGAGGTATTACACAAAACCTACGCGCTGGTAAACGAAAACCACCTCGACCGGATCTACCGAACGAAGAAGGCCGCCCCGTCGAAAGAATTAACACGCCAAAAGGGCCACCAGCTTTCCCCAAAAAAAGGGAAGATCCGCTGCGTCGGTAGGGACCCAGAGAGCTGCCTTCGTCTGCTTTTAGCGTAAATAAAGGCACGCTGTGAAAGAATCCACTCGTGTGAACTAGGTTTGCAGGCTGCCAATCAAGCGAGCCACCAGGTTTGAGAATAAGGTGGGATCCAAGAATGTAGTGGCAGAGCTTTTCGGAAGTTGGCTTGTTTATTTATACAAAGGAAGTGCACTATGACCAAACTAATTCAAAGAGCAAAGCTTGGGCTTAGGCGAAGCCTAGTAGCTTACATCGATTTGCTGCTTTCTTACGAATTGATAGAGGTGCGTAGCAATCAAGTTATCCCAATAGTAAAGTGCATATTAGGTCAATCATCCTTACTATTCTTCAGTTCTTTACTAGGTTGTTTCAGTTCTTTACTAGGTTATTGAATCTGGACAATTGAAAGGTGCTTGCTGAAGAGTTTCATTAATTGAGTATAGACATTCTTGACTTGAAAACTTTTCCTATGTGTGGATAGGCATCTTGAGTTTGATTAAGTAATTGCCATGCAGGTTGAGTATAGTGGAAGGCATTAGCAATAAAATAGGCCGGGGTCGATTTCAACATTGAATTTCATAGTAGTTACGTAGCAAAGGTTCGTTTGATTCAAAGACTGAGGGAGGGGCCAAAATCCCTTTCTAGATCTATCTCAACACAGCGGACTTTATCAGTTTCTGTGCTCATGAGAACTAACAACAGATCGTCACCAGCGTCCGCAAGTACACAAAGGAACTGCTGAGTTATGTAAAAGCCGGTTTGGTTTCATCCACTTATTTATCTTTATTTCAAGTAATTTACTGTCTGCTTCGACTGCCCTCAATTCATTGATTCGTATTGCGACACTGCTCCTATCCCTAACGCTAGCTCTGTTGACTTCATTCCTTGCTAAAACAGGAACTACAGCTGAAAGTACTAAAGCTTCAAACTCCTTGCTAACAGCCCTACCGATAAAAGGAATAATGCTTCAAGGACTATATGACTAGCTCTTATACGAGTTCCTGGTAAACCACTACTTGCGTAAAGTACTCCGCTCGCTCCCCTGCTCGTTCAAAGTATTCCACTCAGATTGCCCCAGAAGCGTATCTGCCTAAGCCAGGTCAGGATGGTGTTTGTGCTGCGCAGCCCTTGGTTGGACCCTAGAACTATTCAAAGGCGCAATACTTCTGTTCTCCAGTGGCTCATTCATTGGTCTCATCTATCTGAAGAAGATGCGGTTAGGCATCCTTAGACGAAAGAGTGGTCTTTCAGGATTGGTCGTTGTGTGTCACCACCTCCCACCTATCCTACACGATCCTGTGGGATTTCATTTCTTCTTCTTCTTGTACTGCAATCTCTTCTGTGGCATCATTTGGTGTGTAAGTTTCCTGCATGACATTGCTGGGAAAAAAGCTGGTAGCATCAGTTCTCCTGAACAAAGAAGGAAGTGAGTTACCAATGAGTCGCAGAGTTCTCCTGAACCTCTCTAAAGCAAGCCACTGAGCTCTGTCAGGTCAGGTAACATAAGACTAACTAGCAAATGCATCAAACTGCTGGTTTGCTTCCTAACTTAACACCTAAAAGCTTACTACTTCTACCTAGTTGCTTACCAAAATTCTTAGCTTACAAGAAGCTAGCAAACTGAGAGCCCGCAGTAGTGGCTCTTACCCTTCAAGTACCACATTAATCTAAACATAGATAGTGCTACCCAGATGAGGGATCGGCTGCATGCTCTAGTGTTGAATCGGGTATAGAACCCAGGATGCTTGGTTACAATTCCGAATCCGCTCCTCCGTACTCGCTCCTCCTTTCTTGGGTTTCCTATGTTCCCTAACTGTCTGCTATTGCTAAAGCACCAATGTTGCTGCTTGCTTGACTTTGCTTTTTTGAATCTACTTCTTTGCTTGTCTCGCCCCTAACCTACCACCAACTTACCTTCCAACCAAGCCCTTCGATCCCGCGCTGCTGCTGGGTATATAATCACAAATTAGAAAACGTTTGCCCGAGAAGTACGAGTATATTGTCGCTGCAATTGAAGAGTCGAAAGGCTGTTAATAGATACCTGCTTGCTTCTTGCTTACTGGCAACCTTTATAAGATCTCCACCTTCAAGCTTGAGTACAAGCAGCTCTTTCAAAAAGGGGAATTCCGGTCCCTCCCTATCCTTCATGTGCTCTTTGCAGATCTTGTGCCACTCCACCAGGTCGTATGAAACTGGCATGCATCCTGGCTCCCGGGACTCTTTCATGGAATTCCAACAATTTCTCCCGCTCCTCAAAAGCCCAAAGGAACGGAGTTGGGTAAGGAGTGACAGCTCTATTCAATAAGCTGGCTCTTTAAGGGAAGATAGGGCATCTCCTAAAATGTGGAAGTTTGGTGCTTTAGAGATAGGGCCGGCACGCTTTGCTGGAAAGCAATAAGTCAACAAAACAAGGTAGGCCGATATGGAGTAGCAGGTCACTTCGGTAACTCTCCACTCTTATCTGTTCTCTTATCACTAACCAAGGTAAGGGATCCTTCTTCAGGTGATTCCCAGCTCTTTGTAGAATAGTATAGACTACTGGATTGCGGAGCTTTAGTTAACATAGGGATGGTGCTTCGGTTGTATTGTATGCACTAAAAACTTTTCCTGATCCGGTTTAGGTGGGTGGGTTAAGTGCACACGCAGATATCAGTTCCATTGTTGCTAGTTTCTTTGGCGAGAGTAAACCTGCTTGGACTAATAAATAGCGGAAGGGCTTTCCTCTATCAATTGCTATCGATCCCTACCTCGGTTACAGCTCGTATAACTAGGCAATCTGAGGGTTTACCAAGTGGAGATTGAAATATAAACAGACCTACCTTTGAAATCCTATTTCCAGCTCCTCTAGTTTTCTTAAACCAGTACTGTTTCTTTTTCCAGCAGGGATATTACCGAGCAGATTGACGGAGCTCTTGGCATTGCTTTGTTTTTCTCTCCTTTCCTATCAGCGAGTTCCGATCCGACGGGGGGGTCGCCGGTTGTTGGCCTCTCCCGGTCCTTTCGCGTGGTGCTTCGGTGCCGTAGGCAAGCACTGAGGTAGCCGATTCCACTCCGAACTCCGCGCCTTTCCATACACTCTTACTCCAAACAAGTGGAATTCCTCAACGAGGTAGGTAGTCCTTTTTCCTGTAGTACCTGTACCCAGCCAGACATCTTCCCGCATCTGAACCAGTAGGCTTTGGATCAAATGGTGCCTAGCCTTTCGAAAGGAAGCCTGTCTGTCTGTACACACCTTATGACTCGAGTGTACCAAAAGAGATCGGATCCCGATTCAATACTTCCGAGATTTAGGGGTTGTTCTTCGCTGAGAGCTTCTTCACTCAATTACCAAGATTCAATCGACTTTCTGGTCCAGGAGTTTAGGGGTGGCCTTAACCGTCTCACAATGGCAAACTTCGTGGGAGCACTGTACCAAAGGTTTGAGGACAGATCTGTATCTGGTTTCGGTGGCGCAGAAGAAGAGTACGCGCGCTAGCGCGCCCCAAGACGTCAGTCCTTTTTCTGCTTGCTGGACAAGGTCAGTTTACTGTCGAACAAGAGCTGCGCTCGACCAAGAAGTCATGGGGCTAGCTCGAACGATATAAAGATGGAATCAGCAGTGTCAGAAGTCAACCAAAACAGAGTAGCATGGCCGGGCAGTAAGCTTTCGAAGCCTAAAGGATAACTATAAGAGAGGAAGAGGCTTATGGGTTGCCTAAGCAGCTTACATAAACCTTTGGACCTAAGGGCCGGCCCCGTTACCTTTCGGAATGGGGGATCCCCGTTGGCAACAACCACGGTAGTAGTTGCGGAACTACGCCGAAGAAAGGCAAGAAGCAACTCCGTGAGCGCTGGGAGGATTATTCAGAAATTGCTTGAGTCGTGCCAAGCGACCTTCTTTCTTTTCGTCCTTTCTTCTTTTCTACCGGCCAGGTGGACTTCGCATCTCCCCCGGCTTATGTGGTTTAGGAATGCATGATCGATACATCGAAGAGAACTAAAAGGAAGAATTATTTAATGACCTCTTAATCTCCTCCACTTGGGACTTGTCAAGAACTTCAAAAGTAGAAAACTTTTCCCAAAGCCAAAGGTAGTAAATAACACATAATAACATCAAAAAAGAATCTACAAATTATCTTATCCTCCTTTTAGAAGGATACTCATTAGCTGAAGAAGTAAGCAGACCTAGATATTCCCTTAACCTAACCAGCCGGAATCCTTATTCCAATAACCCTTTGCCCTAGCTTTCATTGAACGAAGTGAGGGTCGACCTTATAACTCCGCCCTCCCTAGCTTGGTAGAATCTGTTTCCAGCTCGAATAGAAAATCAAGCATGCCCCTTAACACCACGTTATTGTTAAGTCTACGTTCTTAAATGTTACAAAGTAAGGCTTCGCGCCTTTTGACCGCTGCGCGCCGCTAACGTGCCTTCGGCCTTGCTCCAAATGGGGACTCCTTTCTCTATGAAGCTGTTGGTTGATAGAACTCTGTCTGATGTGGTTAGGAGGACTTTATAGGTTGATCGGGATGACCCAGGAGAACATTTAATTAGAATGAAATCTCCCAAAAAAATGGAATTGCTTTGATTCAATTCCAATTTCAATTTGAAACTACAGTTACCCCGGTCCGCGTGAAGTTTTAGGAGTGCCGTGTATCTCCATAGAAGCGCACACGAGTATATAAAAAAAGAGGAGAGGAGAAGCAGGACTAGGAACCCCACATAGTGGGGGAGCTCCTTAATTGAGTACCTTGGACATGTAATCTCTGAGCAAGGAGTAGCCAAATAAAATAGCTTTGATGAAGAACAGGAAGACACCTAGAACAATCAGTGAGCTAAGGGGTTATGTAGGCAGTTACCGTGAAAGAAATGTATCTTTATCGGTTGCTCGACCAAAGCCGGTCAATAAGACAGATCCGGATCCTAGCGGAGATGGTTCGATCGCTAACGAAGACAGGGGGGCAGCAGACTCCCAACAAGCAAACAAGCAACTCCAAGAGCTCAAGCCCAAAGCCTTAGTAACGTAACGCGCATCTGCTTTTGCTATCATTCTAAGCCTTCGAGCCTACACTTGCTTTACGCGAGCAATGAGGGAAAAGCAGAGAGAGAGAGAGGGCTCAAAAGAATTTACAGCAGATACAACACGGACATGGCATTAGTCAACATAGGGATGGTGCTTGGTACAGTCGTTCAAATGAGTTTCCTCAAGGAGTCTTCTTTCTTCGGAAAAACCAGTAGAGCAAATGGACAGAAGATGTACAGTGAGGCGCGTAGCGGTACAGACAGGGTCAAATGCGAAATTGGGCTTTGTACTAGGTGGACTACCGGAGCAACACACATAGTTACTAAACTCATAGGAGTATCGCGTCATGTCCTAGCTTATAAAGAAAGAGTATGTTAACACCCGCCCAAGAACAATATGAAAAATAAAAGGCATATTGATGAAAGGGAGGGGTTCAAAGCCCACGGAGTGGTAGGTCGACATTCCTTCTTCTTTCCAAGCTTCTGGTGGTATCTATACCTTTCGAGACCAAGCCCTGCTACAATTCATTGCTGGAAGAGACTGCTAGATTGATCTTCGGTAAGGGCTGGCTCACAAGATACAGCCAGAGGTGTGTCCTTGCTTGTATTTTGAAAAACTTTCTATAAATTTTTAACTGAGCTCCATATCAAATATAAATTATAGGTGCAAATAATTAATTATTTTGAAGATAAACACTTTTTTCTCTGAAAGAGAATGTTGACATATTGCCCAGAAATATGCGCCGATATGCTCTCAAGAGCATGTGCTCCTACATCAGCAGATTCAAAGGCTGTGGGTGTGGGACTGTGGGAGCACATGCTCTTGAGAGCAAAAAAAAAAAAAAAAGCGATTTCAGTTTTTCTTTCTTCGAATCTTTTGTATCTGGTATTAATACCCTAGCTCTCCGATTTGGTTTTGTTCGGTACATAGATTCAGATATAGATTATTCGTATATTATTTAGAATCTGTTCATCGTTATTCAGGTCACCAATATAATCATTAGTATTGCCTTAAAAAATATAATCATTAGCATTACTAGCAAGTCGAGTGTTAGATACCTGGTTTGTTTCCTTTTTAATTAACTGTTTTTTCATTAAAATAAAGTTTTTTTCTAATAAAAGGTACTAATTTTACGTCCTTGCTTGATCTGTTCTTCGGTATATAGTCATGTCTGCAATTCGATTCAGGACATTGTGTAGTTCACTATATTGCTTATAAGACATACGGAGTAGCATATGATTTCTTCCGATAGAATACATACAAATGATTTTTCACAGGATTTATTTACTATTTTAGTTTATAAATATTTTATGAAAAAGATTAGTTTTAGTTCCTTGGTTTGATATATTAGTATATGTAAGACCAACAGTGCATGATATATAGACCATGGTGCAAATAATATATATTTTTAGTACTTCTCGAAAAAAAGATTTGGTACTCTACAGTTCTAGTTTGTTTTACTCTGCTATTTGTTCATCATTTCTGAGCTCATTCCTCCACCAGTATTTTAGTTTGATATTTCCTGCGCCAGGTCGATTTCCCTTTTTTTTGATTATCTCCTTTCTGCAATTGTAGATCTTGAAATATTCTGCACTGATATTTGTTTTGCTCTGTTTGATGACACGATGGATGAATTCTGGATTATTATGCTTTTTTTGTCATTCTGCCTATATGGTTTATGATCCCGTTCATCCTACAAATGATTAGTTTGATGTATCCTCTGCCAGGATAGATGTGATTTTTTGTTTCTACAATTCTATCAGTATGCCTGCAGTTGTGATGTATCACTACCCTATGCTCTATGATTTTGATAGATACAATTCTAGATTATTAGACTTTTTAATGAATCTGTCTGTGGTCATTTGTGACATCCTCTAACCACCATAGGATTTTTTTATGGAGGTACACCCTGCTTTTATAAAGCAAATTGGATACAGAGATGTTGCGGTTGCCAGCTTACAACTCGACCACCATGTATTAGTTGTTGTTTTTATTGTTCTAGTAGCTATAAGCTATGAAATAGGATTGTTTTCATTTACTTTTTCTTTACAATAATATAATGGTGTTTGGATTAAATCGAATGGTTCTGTGCACTTGTTTAGCACTTTGCCATATTTTAGTATGTGCATTCAGTGCAGGATATACTATGTGAGTTACTGTTTCGACTAGTTTTGATCACTAGTATCGACAGGTTCTCCCATTTGGATTTACATGCTCTGGGTTTGTGCCTTTCTATGATATGAAAGGCATGTTTGTGTTCTGTCCTCTCTATGATCTGCTATTTTTTTTCTTCAAGTAACACATATGCAGTTCTAGATGCATTTGGATTATCAAGTTCTTGTTTTTAATTCTATTGTATCGATTTAAAGATTGTACTTATACCAATTTGTTAACTGAATTTTTTACTATATTTTTTTGTGCTTCTTGAAAATTTGGACAACAGATCCGGAAGGCAGCTGTTATAATGCTGCTTATGAAGATGACGCAAATGAACCTGCTTGATTATTTTGGCCAACAATGGCGTACACGATGTGGTACATTATCACGTCACATTTATCTTCTTATGGCAACCCGGATCAATCTTTACTGCTCTTTTGACATTTATTGCTGATTTTTGTAATTGTTTTGTAGGGCAACTGTGATAATTGCACAGACAACACCTCTCACCATAATTGCACAGACACACCTCTCACCATGATGGAGTAAATTTTGGTGTAAAAAACAACACTCCTAGGTCTAATAGCACGATGGAGTGCAGCTATACCGGAGCAAAGCTATACCTGGTGCAATAACATTAGAGGAGAGCTAATTCAAATGATGGATGCCTTTATCAGATTGTTAATTGTATATTTTTATGTGAAGTCACAGAGCACGAAATGATGGATGCCTCAACTTTTTTGAATAATTATTTCATGATTAGCAAATGTGGGTTACAACATAATACTGTCAAATCATAGACTAATTAGAATTAAAAGATGTGTCTCGTAATTTTTGCACGTAATCTTTGTAATTAGTTATTTTTTCACCTATATTTAGTACTCTCTCTATTTACCGAAACATATGATCTGATTAGTGTAAAAACTTTATAGTGGGAACTAAACAAGTCCCCAAGTAGCACAAGAAGCACTGGTTCTACGTCTAGTTAGTCTGCTCCACGTAGTACTCTTATTAGATCCTTTTATATTGTAGGAGTATATAGGAGTACTGTTGGGCGTTGGCCATATCCTTTCAGGAGCACCGCGCGACGCACCACTGTCAGCTCCTTCTCTACTAGAGTTCTGCCTCCGCCGCTCACAGGCCTTTTCTTTTTCTGCACTACTGTCGCTGGCATCGCCGAGCAGTCACCTCCACGCTTTTCTCTCTTGGACGGTATATGTACGTTTGACAAGGCCACTTGTACCATGTCTGCTCGGTGTCTACTACAGGTCACGTCCCACTATGCGATGCCTAGCACTCCCTCCGTACCCAAAAAAAATCATTTTAAAATTTTAAAACATGTTATTTGACCATCTATTTTATAAAAAAATTAATAAATATTATTTATATTTGTTATAAATTATTTTATCATTAGAGATACTTCAATAATGATTTATTTATTTTATAATTTACTTAGAATTTTTAAATAAAATGAACAGTCAAAGACAATATCTTAAAATAAAAAACAACGTTCTTTTCAAAATAAGAGCCTATTCCAGCCTCGCGATTCAGTTGCGCGGAGATCCTACTCTTTTGCCTTGGCGTGAAAACCTGCAACGACTCTGGACTGTTCCGGTACCATCGCGGCAGGCCAAAATTCGTTCGTCGTTTGTATTAGGAAACATTTCAGTTTTTTTATATGCAGATAACATAGAAAGGAAGGGAGTGTACAATCTTGAACACTTTATTCTGACCCCAAATAAAACGTAGTTTTCCTAATTCACTTATGTCTAACAGGAAAATAAACATACAGAAAATTAAAATGATGACCAGATAACTATTCGTATAGTTTTGACCATTTCGGAAATATTAAAATATTATACAATAAAATATTACAAATTTTTTGAATAAGATGAGTGATCAAGGTTAGGGTTGAAAAAGTCAAATAACTTATAAATTGGGATGGAAGTAATATAATTTAAATGATTATGCATATGCTTGGTATAAGCAGCGGGGTAGGTGATGGACGGGCAGGATACCAGTGCTCTACCACTACTACTAGGACCGCTATTACTACCAACTATTACTACCACCATCACCACCACTGCAACCAATACTACTACCACTACTACTACCTTTACTACTACTACCACTACTACAACTACCACCACCACCACCACCACCACCACCACTACTATTAACCACAACCACTACTACTACTTCTACTACTACTATTAACCACCACCATCGCCGCCGCCGCTACTGCTACTGTCAGGTGATTGTGGTCAATACTATTATTTCAGTTCAGTTTTGATAACATTGTTTCTTTAAGCTTCCAAATTAATAGAGTTATAGTATGTGTTAGCTTCACTCAAAAATGGTGTCACTATAGTTCTAGTATAGTCGGCTTCAAGTAGTTTGCAATTGAGAATATCAAGACCTCGTTTAGTTGGCAAACTTTGCCAAAAATTTTTCAGATTCTCCGTCATATCGAATCTTTGATATATGTATGAAGCATTAAATGTAGGTAAAAAATAACTATTTGCACAGTTTGTCTGTAAATGTCGAGACGAATCTTTTGAGCATAGTTAGTCCATGATTTAATAAAAATTGCCAAATACAAACTAAAGTGTTACAGTACCGGAACCCCAAAAAATTTCCCTAACTAAACGAGGCCTAAATACTTCTTCACTCAGTACATGTCAATGTGGCACACTAGCAGTCAAATCTTGTCTCACAGTTGTGTATTCATCAAGCACAATAGAATTGTGAGGCGTAGTTATATTAGTTTTGATTCATCTCTTTGTTTATTCATTAGAATGTCATGCAACGCTAAATTCAATTTTTTATATTACACAGTGCAACGTAGACACTCATAATACGCATGCACACTCATCCCTATGAATATAGGTCAGTAAACCCTACCCCTATGAGCATCTCCGAAGGACGGAGCCCATGTACGCACACTTTACCTCTATGAGCATCTCCGAAGAACTGAGCCGATAGATCTTCAAGTTCACGAAGTTACCACAGGCGTCTCGCTGCCGATGGGGACGTCGCCACCACTTAATGGATAACGCCGGTAAATCCTGAGAAAATCTCAAGAAAAGGTGCGAGCACCAGGATTTGAATCCTAATGGGTAACGTCCTACTGGACAGTACTATCATTGGACCACAGGCCCATTCGCAAATTCACATTTGATATAATAGAAAGTAATTATTTTAATACTTTTGATTCATTCATATCTGTAGTGCTCATGGATTTCAAGATTCCAGTACACACATATGTCATAATATTTTTGGACTCGTTCAGATATACTTTCAGTTGAGGCTATTAAATCCTGATGTGAAGTCATCAAAGTCATTATGTTCCTTTATGTTTCAAAATTTTGATTTTAGAGCTATATTAAAACATGCTTCTAAGATATCTTTGGCTAATACTATGGTGGCCTGAAACTGCAGATTATTTCACTAGTAGAAAAATGGTTTCCACTAACGCTAGCAAATTATTTTTACAGGCGGTTTCTGTTATAGTACGCATGTGAAAAGAAACACGTGGGGCCAGAATTAGAACCGCCTGTGTAAATGACTTTACACATGTGTTTTGGTTAAGAAAACCGGTTGTGTAAATGCACCATTTACACAGGCGGTTCACATAAGAAACCATCAGTGTAAATATGGTTTACACAGGCCTGTAGAAATGGGACATTTCTACAGGCGGTTCACTTAAGAAACCGCCTGTAGAAATCGGTGCCAATTTAAAAAATTCGATTTTTCAAATGACTTCAAATGAAAAAACTGTATCCTTAAAGTTGTAGATCTCGAAAAGTTATGAAACTTTATAGTTGAAAATTTTTTCATTTGAAATCATCTTGTTGATGTAAATTACAATTAAAGTTTAAAATTTGAAATTTGATTTTTTGATAAAAGCCTTGGTTGTAGAAACACTGTACATGAAAGTTGTAGATCTCGAAAAGTTACTCAACTTTATAGTTGACAACTTTTTCATTTGAATTCGTTTAGTGCCTCAAACAATCAATTTACTCTCGGTTTGTTATAATATGTGGGGAGCCGAAGTGGGATATAGTCACAAGTGAGAGTGTGGTGTAGTGGTAGGGAGAGGTACACGCGAGAGAGAGGTCGCGGGTTCGAATCCCACCGGCTGCGTAGCGCGCGAATTTTGCGCGAAAATGCTGCGACTTGTGACTTCGACGGAGACGGTCGGGCGCTGGCCAGTGGGTCCCTTTCCAGATTTAATTTTTTTGTTTTGCTATTTTTAAAACGCGATTTTCGGAAAATGATTTGTACAGGCGGTTCTCTTAAGTAACCACATGTGAAAACATAGTTTTCACAGGCGGTTCTCTTTACTGAACCGCCTGTGAAAACATGTTTTCACATGCGGTTTTGTAGCAACCGCCTGTGGAGAGAATTTGTTTTTACAGGCCTTTAGTACTGGCGGCGCTAAAAAATGATAGTGCAGGGGGTCTGAAACCGGCTGTACAAACTTTTTTTTACTGGTGTGTATTTCTAGTGCGTGAGCTTTTGATGAGTGTTTCAATTCCTTGGTCCATATATAGTCGTGTCAGAACATATATGTGCCGTGACTTGAGAAACAGACATACAAATCCAGGTGGCTAGCCTGAGCATGACAAACAAATAGCTGAAGCCGTACTCTACTAAAGCTGCCAAACATGGTGTAAGACTGGTTTACCTCTTTTCTGTTTGTGGATCATACTGATTATTTTTCAACTAATTTTATTGTACTGCATTTTCATTCCATTTGTTGCAGGCCCCATTCGAAGAAATTGCGTATTCAGTTGATAGTCTATAGTGCAGACTATATTACGAGTTAGTTTTTTTGACGAAAATATCATGAGTGAGTTGACGTGATCTACGCATATAACTTTGATATATTTCGAAAGTGATATCCTCTATTTTATTATAAATTATGTGTTATTAATTAGTACTCCTGCGTTAGCAAACTCGACCTCGTATGTGCTTAATATTATCCCAATTCAGCTAAAACATTGTTATTGAACATATCTGCTTTATTTCACATTCTAATTTCTGTAGGCTACAACAGTCTAACATACTACCATTTAAAAAACAAATAAAGGCATCAGACATTATCTATCATCTATCACTCACATCAACTTGTCTCTACTGCAGCACCGTTTGCATCACTCACATAAGCTCCTCTCTACTACAGCACCGTAGCCCCATTATTTTTTTTACGTACATTACACTTTAGCAGCCTTGCTTTGCTTTTACAACTGCACTCTATCACTGCTTATTGCTATCAAAATTTTCATCTCATACCCACCTAAAACTTCCCGCCTACTAGACACCTAATTTTTAAATAATTCAAAACACAAGGAGACTCGGAAGGAGTACACCTTTTGCGTTGTCTCCCCCCTCCATCATTTGTTGATTCATTGCAGACCAGAAGCTCCTACCTGTCCTTCATGATTTCCTTAACTTCGAAATCGGACATTACTTACCGCTTAACCAATCTCCTTGCAAATTGGCAAAGGTAAAACACTTAAACCACACAGTATTTTCCTCTGCCTTCTAATTCATGTCCTGTCCTCTCTATGATTTCCTATTTTTCTTTGTTCGAGTCACACATATGCAGTTCTAGGTGCATTTGGACATTCACATATTGAGTGGAAATAGTTCTTCGAGGATGGATGACATGAAAACTACCATTGAGAAGAGTATAGTAATAGATATGGGAAATCGTTGCTGTGGTTGACAAGATAAGTAATAGATACAATAGATTTAAAAACAATAATATTAACATTGATATATTTAAAATATATTTACTATAAAAATATATAATATGATTTATCAAATAAATTTTGTTTGGGGTCCTAAACATTAATAGTTTTTCATTTGTACTTAGTCAAAATTAAAATTTATTGACTACTTAATGTGTGATATGTGCACTTATTTCAGAACATATGAAGTATCTGCTACTAGTATGCACGTACTTGAGCTAAACAAATATACCGGACAGTAACCATTAGTACATAACATGATGCATCTTCATAGAATCAAAACAAGCTCTATTTTTATGGTACTGAAACAAACATCTACCCCTTCGTCATAAAATAAGTACACATCTTGCATTTTGATGAGTCAAACATCTACAAGTGTGGCTAGATTTAAAAACAAGAATATTAACATTGATATATTTAAATATATTTACTATAAAAATATATAATATAATTCATCTAATGATTTTTGTTTATGATCATAAATATTAATGTTTTTTGTTCATACTTATTCAAAAAATACTTCCTCTCTCCATCAAAAAATAAGTGCACATCCCATCTACAAGTGTGACCACTAGATTTAAAAATAATAATATTAACATTGATATATTTAAATATATTTACTATAAAAATATATAATATGATTAATCTAATATTTTTTGTTTAGGTTCATAAATATTAATGGTTTTTTGTTTATACTTATTCAAAACTAAAATTTATTGACTCCTTAATGTGCGACATGTGCACTTGTTTTAGAACAGATGAAGTATCGATATGTGCACTTATTTTAGAACAGATGAAGTATCCACTGTTAGTATGTATGTACTTGAACTAAACAAATGTACTGGGTAACCTCGTTAGTAAATAACATGATGCATCTCTATAGAATCAAAACCTACTCTATTTTTGTTGTACTAAAACAAACATCTACCCGTATGTCCTAAAATAAGTACACATCTTGCATTTCGATGAGTCAAGCATCTACAAGTGTGACTAGATTTAAAAATAATAATAGCAACATTGATATATTTAAAATATATTTACTATAAAGATATATAATATGATTTATCAAATGAATTTTGTTTGGGGTCATAAACATTAATAGTTTTTCAATTATACTTAGTCAAAATTAAAATTTATTGACTACTTAATGTGTGATATGTGCACTTATTTCGGAACATATGAAGTATCCATTACTAGTACGTATGTACTTTAGTTAAACAAATATACTGGACGGTAACCATTAGTACATAATGATGCATCTTCATAGAATCAAAACCTGCTCTATTTTTATCGTACTATAACAAACATCTACCCCTTCGTCATAAAATAAGTATATGTTTACTATAAAAAAATATAGAGTAAAGTCCATATTGGTCCTCAAACTTGTTTGGTTGTGGCACCAAGTCTCTAAACTCGCAAATTGATATTCAAACTTGTTTATGTGTTATCCCGGTCTCTGAACTCGAAAATTATTTGTTTAGATTGTCAAACTTGTTTATCTGTATCAGAAAATAACACGTTTAGGTCCTCAATGTACTTTTATCAGAAACATTATTCACCCGTATCATGATTATTTATATATGATTAATTATACCAAAACAATTATATCATGATTATTGACTCGTATTAGGGATATTAATAATTATATCATATAAGTATTAATATTTTTTTGGAATATATTTTGTCAAACTTAGTTAACTCTTCGATAAGCAAGACGTGAACGGTGCACTTATTTTGGGACATTACAGTATTATTGTGCTCATCATCCATCCCAAAGACATGCAACCACTGTACAGACAATTTTGGCTGTCCATCGTGTGATACGAGATACAGTATGACTCAACCACCCATCATAGAGCACAGAATGACTCAAACATGCTACACTGATGCATGCCCGCCCATGCCCCTCCCATTGTAGAGCACAATTATAGTAGTGCTTACTACTCCGTTGTTTAGATTCCATCAGATCAAATATCAAAAGTTTCATCACATCAATATTTAAACATATGTATAGAGCATTAAATGTTAATGAAAACTAAAACTAATTTGACAGCTTTGTAAAATGTTACGAGACAAATCTTTTGAGCCTACTTTGAACACTTCTTGTAAAAATTAGCATGTTGCTATAGTAAAAGATTTTACAAAATAGACAATCTAAAGTAAAGATCGACTTTTATAGAACTTATAATTATATTTTCTCCATTCTAAAAAGACAGATACTATTGATTTTTAGACTTTCTATTTGACCATTTATCTTATTTAATTTTTTTATTTAAATAAAAAAATAAATAAATTGTTATTAATATATATCTAACGACAAAATATGTTATTACAAAATAAATACTATTAAACTCTAGAAGTAAAAAACCAATGGTCTTTTTTGGGATGGAGGGGGTATTGTTTTGTTTGGTGTGGAGAGTACTTGCTCGGCAAACATGTTGATTCTAACAACAATATAATGATTTTGTATCTTAAGTCTGATCAATTATAGATAAAAAATATTAATATTTAAAAACATCACATTAATATTATTACATTAGTTATAAAATATTTTTTTCCATAATTAATTTAAAGTTATAAATGTGAATAGTATTTACTATAAATTTTGTTAAACAGGAACTATTTCTACATGCACCTAACTTGTAGTTGTATGTTTTTTCTAGACGGCTGAAATACTATATATGACAAGTTGAAGTTATACAAGTGGCTTGGTATACAAAATCTACAATAATTTAGACAGGTCGAGGTGACGAGAGCAAGCATGGCGTGTTGAGAGAATTGATACATGCTTTTTTTAAAAAAATGTTATAAAGGTGGACTTTTTGGCCAATAGTCCATGGAACACCTCCATTAACAAGCTGACGCCACCAGCAAACTAGAACAGTCAATAGTGGCTAGTGAGCAACTTTTATACAAATTTAAAGTGTCATCTTAAGTTAAAAAGGGTATCCCGCTTTAACACAATCTGGATATGCAACCTGACACAGTCAGCAACTGAGCCATGCTCAGAATCCTTTGATTTAAACGATCCATACAACATTAGTTGCAGAAAAACACCCCCAACTTCAATTAAATATATATTAAAAATAATAATATTTATAGTATATAATTGATATTATTGGAAAGATTTTTTAATATAGTTTTTAATAAATTTATTATAAAATATAAATAACATGCATTTTATATAAATTGAGTTAAACTTCTAACACGTACATCAACGGCGACAAAAAAAAAAGAGACAGAGGGAGTATGCCAAAGAATGTAATAGGGATGAGTACTACATGTAGGGAATACGTGACCATGGTTCTTCAATGTTCAAGTGGTCAGAAAAGGTCAAGGGGAGGCTAAAAGAAGAAGAAGGAGAAGAAGAAGAAGAAAAGATCAGGGGGTGGGCTGCGATTGATAGATCTGGAGTCGAAATTCAATGTGATGGTTTATCATGCACGGTTCTGGAGTCGAAAATGATAGCTGCAAATGAATGAAATGTTAAAAAATAAAACAAAAGAAAAAAAAAACATAAATGGGATGGCGTTTACCATTCCAAAGGGCAAGCTCGACTTCGTTAGCAGCGCTTCCAGAAGACTAAGACATGAGGTCCGTAGTGGCGAATATTAACGAAGGGTTATCAAGGAACGGCTGCTATGCTAGCTCAAGGAGAAAATAGCCGAATGGAAGACCAAGAAGCAGCTCGGGAATAATAAAACAGCGGTGGTGTGTGGAGAACAGAAAGAAAATAAAAACCGGGACGGATGGGCTGCATAAGGCTATCCGCTAAAGTGATTAGCCCTGTTCGCTTCCTCTAAAAAACGCTTATTTTTCAGCTCTGAAACAGTGTTTTTCTCTCACAAAAAATCAGCAACAGCCGCTTATTAGCTCCAGCGAACAGAGCCAAAATACATGTACTAGGTTGTACTGCGCTGCAGCTGTAAAGAGACGAGAAGATCTCGCGCGATATATTCCAGGCCAAACTTGCTGCGTTGCGGGTGAAACGGTCAACAATCTGACAGACACGTGTATGCGTGGGATTAAATGGAAGGAGCAAACGAGCGGCGAGAGATAGCTGGTGCGGCCACACACGGTTGTGGTTTGTAATTTTCGCTCTTCAAAGCTTCACTTGCATGTGCTGCTGGTAAAGGCACTCTGGTATGCAAAGGTAAGCCAATGTTCACAAACACCTTCACTCGTGTTTATCTCCATAAGAAATAAAACTTGATTATGCAAGTTCATGCTGCCTTTATTTATGTCATATGCTCTAGTTTGGTTGTATTCTCTCTAATTAGATCCATAGGCTTTCAAAATTAAGCATGATGTTTAGGTTAAAATAGCCTTCTTTAATCAAACTTTAACATGGTGATGAAATTTTGATTAATGAACTTGAGTTATTTACATAAACAATGAAATTAATCTAATATGGAGATAAAACAATGCATGCTTACTTTGTAACTTTATCTTAGCCTTGCTTGAGTTTTAATAAGAGGTTGGCGAACAAGTTTTTAGTCATAATAAAAGAAATAAATAAGTAAATAAATGAAAATAACCATAATAAAATTCAAGCTCCCCGGTGTTCAAATGGTAGAGCCGTTGTTTGTTTCTTTTCTTTTGTTTTTGTTTTTCTTTATTAAATAAATAGGTACAAGAATAAGTGTGGGGGAGGTCTCTCAAGCATAACTGAAACTAATTCGAAATCTCCCCAACACGTTGCACAACATCGAACAATCCATCACGCAAGAAGGATGAGACAAAAAGTTTTAGAATGGATTGGTTGAACCTCTGGGTTGGTCAAACTATCTCTGACACCATAAACTCCTTCATCTTCAATGGTGGTTTGTGCAACTCTACCCTCACTTCTCCTGAGTTTTGAAGTTTAAACAAAACAAACTAAAAGACAACCTTTTGACAATCCATCTCCATATTATCTTTGATAAAATTTGTATACTCTTTACTCCTTGCTAATATTCCTATAACTTGTGAATAACTTATCATAGGAACCTCTCTATCTAGGTAATTGGAGTATGAGATATAGTAGGATGAAAATGAACATTGCCTCTCATGCAAAGAACTTGGGATTTATTTTACAAAATCAAAATTCAAATAGCATGCTCATCAATGATATGCAATTTTCTACCAAAGCCATATCTAGTGTTTTGAAGCTTAAAACCTTCACATTTATGCTGCTTATTTCTGTATTGAGTTTTGCCAAGTCTTGTTGACCCTAGTTGAGAAAGTTATCATGCCCTCAAGGTCAAGATCACACACACACGGAATACACTGAAACATGCCTTCATCCTAAGTTTTGTTCGGCTGGCTGGATTGTACGGCTGGCTGACTGATTGTTGTGAAAGAGAAACACTGCTGAATGGCTGATTGATGCTGGTTGATAAGTTCAAGCGAACAGACCGCTAATCTTGAGAGCAAGCTGAACGTTCTATATTTTCTGAGAGATTAGGTTATAGGGAGTTCAAGAGGTAGTATTCCTATAAAATATTCAACTTTAAAAATGAGTTGGAGAGGAAAAATTGGCAAGATATGTAATGCGTTTATAAATTCAATCAGTAGTGATTTGACATTTCGAGCAGATTTTCAAGTGCACACATTTAGTACAATAGAAAATTGCAGCGCAACGAAGTGTTTGGTGTTGTAGCTTTAGCAGAAAGTGTGTGCCACCATGACTTGTACTCCAATACAAATGACCCTATCGCCATCCTTGATTTTTTTCAACCTAAATACAGTTAACAAAAAGCAGAGCGGGTTTTCATTGCTTTGGTCTTTGCCATGGGGCCCGCAACGATGATACGGAGACAATACAAAGTAAAGCTGCGCTCAAGAATCCCTTAAAGCAGGTCCCATTCCCATTAATGACACGGAGAAAAAGATTGACACAGAGAAAAAATGTAGAGAATCTTGAAATAAACATGCGTACTGCTATCGGGGAGAAAGGAAAAGAATAGACTTTTATCTTAAAGCCTGTTTGTATCACTCTGGCTAAACTTTAGTTAGGTCATATTTGGATACCATCTAATAGGTAGCTGAAATAGTTAGTTGGGAGTACTTTATGGTCTAGAGTGATCGTATAGGGCCTGTTTGGTTGGGTGACTAATCCTCAACCAGGCTCTTGAAAGTCACCCTCAGACTGTTTGATTGGCTGTTTGGAGGCCCAAGTCAGGCTTTAGGAAGCTACCGACCATCTCTAAGCCTAGCTATGGAAAATGGATGCCATCCATTTTTCCTTAGCCAGGCTTGGCTAGTAGTCTTCTCACTGTCTGGACCCGTTGAAAGGTCGAGATGGCAGAATAGAGGGGGGTGAATAGTCCTTTTTAAAATCTAATCGCAGCGGAATAAAACCTAATCGGTTCTAGTAACGATTCACCCCTCTAACTAAGTTTCTAAGCACCTTATAAAAGATCCTAACAAGAAACAAAGGTGCTAACCTACCTTGAGCTTTCCTAAACCGTTCTAGCGCAAGATCACACAAACCTAAGCGCTAGTACTTCAAGCACCGAGGGAGCTCCTATCAACTAGCAAGCAAAAGCGCACTAAGCACCTAAGCCCATTAAGTGCTCAATGACAAGGATACATAATCCTAATCAAGAAGCGCTACTTGTTTAGTTACATAAACTAAACAAAACACTAGTTCTAAGCTACACAAGTAAAGAACGTGAGTGGCAAGCTACACAAGCTAACCGAACTCACAAGAGCTACAACTACACAAGTAAAGTAAAGAACAATAATAACAACTTATGTAGAAAAATGCAAATCACCGCGAAGGATGATGTAGAGGATGACACGGTGATTTATTTCCCGGAGGTTCACTTGTTGCCACAAGCTACGTCCTTCGTTGCGTCCACCTACACTCCGTGGTTCGGTGGCTAATCGATCACTAAGATCAAGCTCTACTAAAGAGCGTCACAAGAACCTACCCGACGAGTGAGATGTTGAGTGACACGCTCAACTAGAGTTGCTCTTCGCGATCTCCCATGGGGCGAGCATAACACCCCTCACAAGCACCTCTCCGGAGCCAAGCACAATCTCTCTTACTTGCTTCGACGAAGCCACGAACCACCAAGCCGTCTAGGAGGTGGCAACCTCCAAGAGTAACAAGCACACCGGCTTGCAACATGATCACTTAGTGCCACTCGATGCAAACTCTCAATGCAATACACTAGCGATCGATTTCTCACTTCTCGGATGTGAATTAGATGAGCACAACTGAGTTGGAGAGCACTAAGTCATGCACAAGTAAGGGAAACACATTCCCAAGGTGCAAGACCCCTCTCACAGCCGGCCACACACTCCTATAAATAGCCCTCAAGCCAAAGGAGCCGTTACCAACTCAAACCGGCCGTCGGACGGAGCGTCGGACGCTCACGCGCGCCACCATCGGACTAAAGGCTACCGTCCGACGCCTCCGATCACCGCCACGTGTCACTAGCCGTTCAACGTCGACCGTTGGAACAAAACGGCTACTTCCCGCGCCTCTGCTCACCGTCGGACTGGAAGCCCGTCGGACCAACGAACTCCACGGTCCGACGCTTCCAGAGAGCAACCCGAGTGCTGGAACTTGTTGGGCGACAGTCTGACGCACAACGTCGGACCAAAAGACAGCGTCCGACGCCTTGAACTCCGCTCGCCGCGCGCAACCCCAGAGCGTGAACTCTCGCTAGGGTTAGTCGTCGGACCGAAGCCAATGGTCTGACGCCCCTTCTTCCTTAGCGTCCGACGCTTCTCCTCTTCGCTAAAAACCGCTGAATACTGCCTCGCAAGCTCGGCAGGAGGAAGGGAGAGAACCACACCCTCTCTACCTCACAACTTCACCTCCAAACACCTTCACCTTTACAAATGTGCTAACACCACAAGTGTTCAACCTCAATTGCATGTGTGTTAGCTTTTCACAATCATTTTCACAAAGGATTTTCTCTCATTTCACCACACCACTCGATCTTAGCAACATATGCAAGTTAGATCACTGAAGTGGCACTAGATGACCAATATGCAAACAAGTTTGCCTCTCTTGATAGTACGGCCATCTATCCTAAATCCGGTCAAGCACTTCTCTACTCAACCTTAGACCGGTAAAATAGAAATGCCCTAGGTTATACCTTTGCCTTGCGCTTTCCATTTCGATCACCGTCTTCATCACCTTCTCCATCTCCAACTCGGTCGATGCCGGTGCAACATGCACCAACACCTCATGAATGATATGATCCACTTCATATCATCACATGGCTTTTGGTTCATCGATCCTCGACTTGCTTGCTCTTCACCATTGCGTTGGTCCATCGGCGCCAAGCCATCACCCGACTTGCCCTTCACAATTGCAACCGGTCCATCGACGCGAAGCCTCGTCTTGATCTTCTCCACCTAGCCACATGACTCCATGTCATGTCTCATGTGCATTAAACTCCTTCATCACCACATATGTGAGCTAAGCAACTCTCTCCAAACCATTTCCACCTCCATGGCATAATTGCTCATACACATGTACCTGTGGACTAGTCACCTGTGTAACCAACACTTAAACACATATTAGTCCACCTAACTTGTCACTCAATTACCAAAACCAAACAAGGACCTTCACTCGTGTGACTGCATCCTGTGCTCCTCCACTCGTCTCTGGCCCTCCACGGCCGCGGTATCTCCGGTGGCCCTCCCCACGCGAGCACCGATGGACCCCTTCTCCATGCTCTCTTCATCGCATCACCGGCACACCATCTTCTCCGTGCTCCCTTCTTCGCGGCCCGTGTGGCAGAGGAGGAAGAGGAGGAGGCTGGGTTCGCTGTGTTGGAGTGCCGTTCAGATTTAGATGTGCTAATTGCTCTATGATTATCGTGTGTATTTTTATCTTTGTGAAATTGCGTGGTCTCTGGATGCATGGACAGATCCCCTTTGAGACGAAGAAATTTTGTATAAAATTTTAAAATGAAAATTTGGTGAACAGAATTAAGTTTTAGTTGTAGCTTGGAAAATTGGGTGCATCGATGATATTAACGGCACAGGGATGAGCGGTGGCGGCAAGAAGAGACCACTGAGAAACGGCGCTCACCACGTACGTGTTGGATAAATTGTCTCAAAGATGGCAAACTTACCTGCACAAAAAAAAAGGTGACTCTATTTAGCCAAAATCAACCAACCAACCATACTAGTTGCTAACTAGGTTTAGTTAGTATCACATCCATCCCAATTTATAAGTAGTTTGACTTTTTCAACCCAAAGTTTGACCATTCGTCTTATTCAAAAAAATTACATAAAAGAGTTAAATTTAAATTATTTTTAAAGAACTTTTATTAATAAAACAATCCATAACAAAAAAAAGTGATATTTTGTACAAATTTTTGAATAAGACGAGTAGTCAAATTTTGGGTTGATAAAATCAAACGACTTATAAATTATGATTGAGGGATTATATGCAATCAGACAAGTTCAGGTTGAATTGCCAGAACCAGTCTTGTGCTAGCCTATCTTATTTTCTAGCCAGTCTACATGTAAACTAGGAAACCAAATAGACCCCTATCTTTCTCTCTCCGCTAACGTATCGTTTCCTTACCATGACTATTGGCGCATCATTTTCACCGGAATCCACTGCCCCTTTCCTCCTCGGCTACAAAGGTAACCCATGTTGAAAACCATGTCCACGCTACCTATTCCGGTGGTGGCATGTGCTCAGCAGCGGGTGAGGGCGTAGAAGCCCTGTGTGGTTGGCGGAGGTGGAGGGTGGAGGCAGTGGCGGGCTCCGCCGCTCGATCGCTGATTGGATCGTAGGTAGCACACTATGCCAAGCCGACAGACCGAAGGCGGTGGTGGTCCTCCTCGCCAGGCAGTCGTACTTAATTACCAATCGACGGCTGAGACGACGGCCAAATTTTTCAACAACTGCTGTGGCCGGATCGATATTATCTACCCAAGGCGACCTGCTCTGTGCCTCTGTGTGGAGTGGCTGCTCCGAGAATGACCTCTCCATTGGCAATGCTTACGCGGTTGAGCGAGATCTGTCAACCTCGTCAATGACTTGGACGGGAAGGTGACACTTTGATACATTATTTCTATGTCCACACGATGATCCAAAGGAAATGGATCAGAGGTTTTTTTTTTTTTTTTTGAAATGGATCAGATGTTACAAAAGTATATTCTGTGCTAAATCGTGCTATGAGTCTTATAATAGTCCATCTAGTCATGCTCGCGTATGGGCTAGAATTCTAGGGGGTATCGATATTTATTATTGTTTAATATCTCAGGTTAATAAAAATTGCTTGTATTAAATTATATATTTTTCCTTCTTCATTTTCAAATACAATTATCACAAATAGATACAATTATCACTAATCTAAGTATTTTTTCATTCATATTCATAGTTTTCCCTTTGCATGATAATTCTATTTTCCTTAATATGAATTCAGTTTAGAACTTAACTTAAAATATGGTTGAACTTCTTGCGGCCCGTATAGATCTTATGATTTCACGAGCTAAAATTTAATTTTCAAATTTAAATCTTATTAATATCTGTAGACTTCTGTTCTCAAGTTATGTTGAAACTCTTGTCCTTGTTACTCTTATTAATTTTATTCTTTGTTTTATTAAAAAAATATAGGTCACATGTTTCACCCTTCCTATTTAAAATGGTTTAAATCGGTTTTTAGCTTGCTCCACGACACCCAAGACTCAAGAGGTTGAACTCGTTGTATCGAAGAATTATTTTTGTAGTAATACTATTTATAAAATATAGAGTGCTTAAAATGGATTCATTTGACAAGTGTAAGCATATGGATATATAATTGTTTTTAATAGTTAATAGGAGTACTTACATGTAGATTTAAAGTTATTTTACTTTTTTATAAGGGAAGTGGTGGATAATTTATATAAAACTAAATATATTGTTTCATATTATCTTTCATAATAGCCTATATGTTTGAATACAAACTTAGGGGTATTTTGCGTTATCTTTCGTAATAGCGATGTGAGTAATATAGAAATAATATTAGTGGATTATTTTTAATTGTTTTATATAATGGCAAAGGTGGACAATTTTGATAAATATTTAGTTAGTTATTTTAAATGATCTCTCATAATGGTAAGATGGGGCAATTTAGATACAAATTTAGAGGTTGTTTTGAATTATCATTTATAATGGTAAGTGGGTAATTTATATACAAAATTAGAGGGCTTACTTACTTTCATAATGGCAGATATGAGTAATTATTTATAAAACTGAATAGATCCCATGGCTGCTATTGTGCTGATGATTAGATTATACTAAGTTAAAGGCTAGATGTTTTTAATTATAATGAGAATTTCTGAGATATTTTTTTTTCTAGCGCATATGGTAAGAATTAACATAGAGACATCATTGGCACCTTCAATTAGTAACAGTAGTACTTGTGCACTGGTGACCAAGGTTAAAAGACGGCAGTAGTATCTATCTCGTCCCCTGATGTCGTAGAGGAAAACACATTCATATCGTGATGCCCTTTATGAGGAATGGATCAGAAGATGTCCGTGCCCCTGAAGTCGTAGAGGAAGAATATATGTCACGCAAAGAGTAGTGAGTACACACTTGCCTACTCTACAAGCAGTCTACGTACATAACACTTACTCTCTCAGCTAGCAATCAGTTAGCTACATATACGCTCACTTGTCATGTTGTCAGCCAAGCTGTTCACTCCTGCATGCTCTTCTTACCATGACGGTCCTAACGCTAGTAACTCTGGCCTTGTTCCAGCCATGCCTACTCTTCCTGCTTGCCAACGCCACCTCCAGCTCCAGTGGAGGTGTGAATTCATGGTCCCAGCAACAAGAAGCGGCCCTGCTCCAGTGGAAGTCCACCTTACGAAGCTCACCACCGTCGCTGGACTCATGGCGGCCAGGTACCAGTCCGTGCAGCAGCAACTGGACAGGCGTTGTCTGCGACGCCACCGTGCACCATGGTCACCGCCTGGAGGTCGTCGTCCGCATCGACCTGCCGAAAGCTGGCATCGACGGCCGCTTCGGCGAGCTCAACTTCTCCGCACTCCCGTTCCTCAGGTACATCGACCTCAGCTACAACAACCTTCACGGAGAAATCCCGTGGGCCATCGCCTCCTTGCCTGCACTCTCCCACCTTGATCTCACAGGCAACTGGCTCCATGGACAGATACCGTGGAAGATCGGCAACATGGCAAACCTTAGCGTCTTGTTGCTCTCTTTGAACAACTTCACAGGAAGCATCCCCGCATCCCATGGCAACCTAACTACGCTGGTTCAGCTCACCATCCACCAAACCTTGCTCACAGGATCCATTCCCGAGGAGCTCAGCAAGCTCACTAAGCTAGAGTACTTGCAGCTAAGTGGCGCCTTCTTGAATGGCCAAATACCTGAAAGCCTTGGCAACTTGACCAAACTAAGCCTGCTTCGCCTTTACTACAACGAGCTATCAGGGCCCATTCCAACCTCTCTAGGCAACCTTGTTTACTTGCAGAGTCTCCAACTCAGTAGAAACCAACTTGTAGGCCGAATTCCTCCGAGCTTGGGAAACCTTAGTAGCCTCTACGAAATTTATGCTTATGAAAACAAGTTGGTGGGCTCAATCCCAGGTGAGATTGGTCGTTTGGTGGGCCTGCAAACCTTGCATCTAGCTGAGAATCAGATTTCAGGTTCGATTCCCACTACTCTCACCAACCTCACGAGCTTGAATGAATTTCAGATCTTCAGTAACAAACTGTCCGGTTCACTGCCTCTAGGCGTTTCTAATCTTACAAAGCTAGCTGTGCTAGACCTTGCCAACAACTCTCTCTCGGGAGAATTACCCTCTGGTTTTTGCAAACAGGGGAATCTCATACAATTCGCTGTTTCTTTCAACAATTTCATTGGCCCAATTCCTTTAGACATCCAATCATGCAGGAGCCTGCATATACTTGACCTGGCATCAAACCAAGTATCAGGAGACATATCAAGTTTGGGGCCATACCCGCACCTTTTCTTTGCAAACCTAGAGAGAAACAATCTTCATGGACATTTGTCAAAAACATGGGCTTCAAGCATCAATTTGACCATCTTAGATGTGGCGAGCAACATGATAACTGGAAGCTTGCCGCCTGAGTTATCAAGGCTAGGAAAACTGGAGGAACTTTACCTCCACAATAACAATATGACTGGCAACATACCACCAGAATTAAGCAATCTAGCCAAACTGTATTTTCTCAGTTTGTCCCAGAATCAGTTTTCAGGGCATATACCACCTGAATTGGGTCGGTTAAGCAGTTTACAACATCTTGATATATATATGAATAATCTTAGTGGGTCGATACCACAAGAGCTTGGCAGTTGCACTGAACTGCTATACTTGCGGATCAATGATAATAAGTTGACCGGGCATTTGCCAACAACCCTTGGTAATCTGTGGAAGCTACAGATTGTGTTGGATGTCAGCAACAACAAACTCACAGGTGAGCTACCAGCACAGCTTGGGAACTTGGTGATTTTGGAGCTCTTAAACCTCTCCCATAACAAATTCAATGGGAGCATACCTCCCTCCTTCTCCAGCATGGTTAGCTTGTCAACCTTTGATGTGTCATACAACAACTTAGAAGGGCCTCTTCCAACCGGACGACTATTTTCTAATGCATCAATAGAATGGTTCCTCCACAACAATGGCCTTTGTGGTAATCTCTCAGGCCTTCCAGCATGCTCTTCATCACCAACAATGGGGCATCATAAGCGAAAGATTCACATATTTGTACTAGCCATTACTATTCCTTTGTTGTGTTTAATTATTATCCTCACAACAGTTGGAGTTACTATGATTATTCATAAAAGTAATAGACCACAAAAGATGACAACAACAACAGAAAGAAGAGATGTGTTTTCAGTGTGGAATTTTGATGGGAAATTAGCTTTCGAGGATATCGTTACGGCAACAGAAAATTTCAATGAGAGGTACATTGTTGGGTCAGGCGGGGCTGGCACTGTCTACAAAGTCCAGCTAGAAGGGGGCAGATTGGTTGCAGTGAAAAAGCTTCACGAAACTGGAGAAAATGGTAGAGATGAAGAGAGATTCATGAGTGAAATCAAAGTGCTGACAAGGATTAGGCATCGAAGCATCGTCAAGTTATATGGGTACTGCTCCCATCCACGATACAAATTTCTAGTGTATGATTACATTGATAGAGGGAACCTTCATGCATCCTTGGAAGATGTGGAGACTGGAAAGGAGCTGAATTGGCAGAGACGAGCTGCCATTGCAAGAGACGTGGCTCAAGCTCTGTATTACTTACACCATGAATGCACCCCACCAATAATTCATCGGGATATAACAAGTAACAACATCTTGCTTGATACAGATTTTAAGGCATATGTTTCAGATTTCGGCATAGCAAAAATCATAAGGCCTGGTTCATCAAATTGGAGTGAAGTAGCAGGAACATATGGTTATATAGCCCCAGGTATGTGATTAATTTTCTGTTTGCAGCTTGTTTATTATTACCATATTCCTCATTTCACTCTAGTGCTGTTTTCTATGTTTTAGAGCTTTCATATACACCAGTGGTGACTACGAAATGTGATGTCTATAGCTTTGGTGTGGTTGTGCTGGAAATAGTGATGGGGAGATACCCTAGTGAGCTGCAATCCCTTACTTCCCTACAAGAACAGCATCACAAGCTTGCAATGGAGGCTTTGGACACGCGACCATCATCACCAACATTGGTGGAGAGGCAAGAAATTGCTCTGCTTGTCGAAGTAGCACTTGCATGCCTGCAACCTTCACCTCAGTCCAGACCAGAAATGAAGGAGGTTTATCAGAAACTGACTCGCCACCCTTCTTGTGCTTTTGCCACATCTTCTTGGGACCGTACACTAGAAAAAATAAAGGATGGAGAAGTGTGAAAAAGTGTCACACATACATATGGGCAAAAAGAAAGATTTTCTTTTCCTTTATTTTACCATTGAAATAGAAATTGATTGGAACAAAGAAACAAATTAACATTCTTATATGGTCAGTTGATTCATTCACGTTATTTTAAAGAACTATTGCTAATAAAACCTGGTCGGTCATTTTTCTCAAGCATTGCAACATTCGTGATACACAGTTGCTCGAGAAGTAATCAGTTTTGTCAGATTTGTGTTGAATATGTGTACTGTTTGGTTACATTACGACATGATTTGTATTAGGGGGTAGAATAGAGTCGTAGATAAGGCCAACCCTCTTGTAACCATATTACGACGAGGCGGCTATTTAGCTGACCTTTTGGGAGGAGCATCCGTAATTATGCTCCGAGGATGTAGGCACATTGTCGAACCTCGTCAAAAAAATATTATGTCTCATGTTCGATCCTTATCTTTATTAGCATTATTGGCTAACGAGTGGTATCAGAGCCATACACGAGATTAGAAAAATTAGGGGTTTATTTCCTGTTGTTCATTGTTATCATCAGCGTTGTTGCGCCACCGTCATCGAGTAGAACTGCTACCATGATTTATTCGGTGCCGATTAATGGTGACTCAGCCCAAGGCAGAGTTATAGGCAGTAAGACGGAGGTGATCAGCTGTTGTTCTCAAGTTGATCCCATAGATCTGCTGTTGGTCAATTATTTCTGTGCCATTCAATCGGTGACTCAGCATTACTACTTCGAGTAAGGAAGAGTTGAAGTTTGAATCAGCGTCCAAAGGTTCATGGTGATTGGCAGCAGTTACATCTACAAAAGGTTGTGTCTTATGCCATATCGTAGCAGGCAGAGGTACTATTCTGCTGGGAGAAGTATGTCTGCTTGGAGAAATCTGTTTGGAAACCTCCCATACTCTACATGAGATTAAAAAAAATCAAATTGTTGCTTCCACACATAGTTCGAGGACAACAGAAGTTATTTACTCATGTGAAATTCAATTGGGAGTGACTTTGGTACATGCGCATATCTATTTATCAGAAGACTTTTGTTGGCTGATCTCGTCGTTCGTATAGACATGTACACAAGCTACATATTCATTGCTAGGGTTTGAAGCTTCGTACCTAAATTTCTGTAGATTATATTTTCTTCTGTTATTTTCAAGACTTACTTTGGTGCACCGTTGCCAGAATTGTTTGATGGACGATTTCTTTTGGTTGTTCAAGACCAGAATCTATTTCTGTGTTTCTATCGTCAGCTACTACTCGCCGATTTCTTCCATGCCATTTAATAGGTGAGTTGACGTCTCTTGCAACGTCTAGTCTAAGGCAGAGTTCTAAATGTATTGCTCCTTTTTTGGTGTTCAACTATTCCAATCAAGTGCACATGAAGTTGTACAAGAAGGTTCTCCAGCTATTTGTTAGTTGTACATCGGAAATGTACCAGGTTGTAGGTCTCTATTAGGGTTACCAAGTACCTAGTTTTCTATGGATTATATCTTCTGGTTATTTCTTCGCAATGTCTTCGATAGGTGCAAAGCTACAGGTGGAGTTATGGAGCATAGAGCTGCAGGAGTGAATGCTCTAGTTTGGATGTTGGTATTTCTTAGCGAAATGAAAGAATCCGCAAGCGCACGGAATTACCGCTGTAGTACTTCACCTGATGATATCCAGGGTATCATATTTCCACAAGGAACGAATTGGTTAATAGTTCTCTTTACTAACTCTCCCTAGATAAGAAGAGGAGATAACTTGGATACCGAGGTTCTTCTATGTTTGTTTATTCTTGATTAATGATAAATTTGGTTACCATTTACTTGCTTTGGGCATTACAAAGGACGGACATAGCTGTCATCACCTGTCGCCTACCACCTCAACCGTATGGAACGAGGGAAACGAAGGTAACTTCTACATTATACACCATGTCTAGGCTATTAATTACTTCTCTAGCGCTGGGCAGGAACTTTCTTCTCTATCAGGAGTCCTCTACTTGAGAATTCACCACAAGGATGAACGACGAACACGCAAGTATTTAGTAAATCAAAGATAACTTAATTAAGAATTTGCGATCATAGATGAACACGAACCTTGTACTCCAATTAGTACCTGGATTGTAGAGATTGAAGTAGAGAGGGAGCCGACAAGTTCGGCACTCCTTCCTTTGAATATTGCTAGAACTTGTAGAGGACGTAGCTGACAACTCTGGTACTTCTCCTGTCTTCTCTAGTCTCTCTCTCTCTCTCTCTCTCTCTCTCTCCCTTTCTAATCTAGCTAATAGCTAAGTGCTCTTCTTCTGTCGATGTATCATGATCTAAGGGTGAGGCTTTGCCCGTCTTTATATATTGGTGCAAATGCGGTTTTGGAGCAAATATTCGAGTAATCTCCATCGTTACCGCGTTTGGGAGCATTCATTGAACTAACTCGAGAAAGGCGGTGGCCAAAGGTCGCGGCCCTGGCGCGCTTGCACTCCTTTCACTACCTCACTCAACCGACTTTGGCGTGTAATATCTCTAGTTTTTGATGTTGATTTTATACATATTTATTCTCTTGTTGGCGTGTAATAAATAAACTTAAACACCGCCAACAAGATTCCCCCACACTTAGTCCTTTGCTCATCCTCGAGTAAAGTGAAGAACTAAGGTGATTCTGCCTTCATAATAAATCTACATACAAATTATTCTAAGCTTTATTCATACCCGTGAACATTGAGTGGCTGATGTGGAGCGTTGGTTGGATCCATATAATACTCATTTACTTGCATATATTGTAAAGTCAAATATCGGACCGAATGAAGAGAATCATCATACCCTTAGAGAAAAATTGTGCATGTGTGTGGTTTTTCAAACTTTTGTATTTAAACTCCTTGCATGATTCTCTTTCTCTTTACTTAAGAAATTATGGGCTATATCTTTTTTTTCAGGCGAGCATTTTTGTACCCATTATTTTCTTTCAGGCAGGCATCTTTGTACCCATTATTTTATCTCACCTTTTTTAAATAAATCCATAAATTCATTTAGCAAGATAAACACTCGAAAGAGATTTATCATGAAAAACAAAGTAAGTTTAATACTTATTTGAGCAAAGGACATGTTTTTGCATACTTTTAGTGTAGAATCAGCATATTTATATGAGTGTACGTGATTTTAATCTTGAGGATATGAAAAATCTCTCACCATTGGTCACAAAATTTGACTAAACTCAATATAAAGAAAATGGTTATGTAGAAGGCTCTTTTTAAAACTTTGGCCTTGATAGGAATTTCTATCATTCGAGGAATATGTTTATAAGTGCATTCACCCCCTATGTGAGATTTTGGTGATTAATGACAATTAAATTAGGGACTAACGGTTTTATCAAGATTATGTGCAGGTGTTAGTCCATATGAATGAGTAAATTGAAATATTCGGTGAAACAGCACCCCTCCAACTTGATCGAGTTACTTGGTGATCTTTACTCATAGTTTAGCAAGTTTTATCTTTTATTGAGTATAGGACTACCGCACTATCAAGAGGGAAGGTGTAATAGGACTCCCAGTTACTGCGCGCGATCGTATACTGAGGTGCTCCCCGTCGGTTGTTGGAACGACGCGAGCCGGGCCGGGCCTCGATTCCTTTCATAAAGATGAAGGGACAGAGGTGACTAATTCCCCATCTCATTTGGGGCGGAAAACGAATCGACATCTCGATGTGATACAGCCCTTTGCATTTTTGTTGGGAAAGAACGGCGAAGTCCATCCGAACCCTCCAATGAAGAAATAAGAGGAGAGCAAAGCGCCAATGGCGCGCGAAGCACATGCGGAAGGGGCACGGACAAATAAAGAAGTGTGGAGGAGAAGCAGCCGAGCTCATTCCATAGTTTAGCAAGTTTTATCTTTTATTGAGTATAGGACTACCGCACTATCCAGAGGGATGCATAGCTAGTTGACTAGTAGAAAGTTTAAAGTGCTCAAACATTGACTTAAAAAAACATGCTTGAGAGACACCTTCACACACTTGTGCACTGCCCTAACCTGTTCTGCCCCTGGAGAATCGGTAGTACCGGTCTCGGACCGGTAGTACTGGTAGGACTTAGAGCAGGATCCTCTCCAGCGAACTGCTTGCTCTCGGGTTCCAAAAATGTTTATTCCGGTAGTACCGGATTTTAATCCGGTAGTACCGATTTGCACCGGTAGTACCGACTCTGCATCGGTAGTACCGGTAGGACTTAGCGCCGAATCTCCTCCTAGCTAACTCGCTGCTCTCGGGTTTCAGTAAATATATTTCGGTAGTACCGGATTTTAAGCCGGTAGTACCGGTGCCAGAGCGGTAGTACCAGTCCTGGACCGGTAGTACTGGTAGGACTTAGTGTCCAAGCAGTTACTCAGGGTCTGGATCGGTAGTAACGACTGTACTTCGGTAGTAGGTTGACTGTTGTATCGGTAGTACCGGTGTACCACCGGTAGTACCGGTCAAGTCAACTTGACTGACAAACTTTTCTACCGTTGGGGCCTCGTGCAGTGCGTGTGTCAGGTTTTTAACGTTCGATCTGCTGAGGTAGCATCGGTACTACCGGTGGGAATCGGTAGTACCGGTAGCTCCCAGACGGAGGAAGTATAAATACTTCTTCCTTCTTCTTTAGAACGTTACCCACTTCATTTGTTGCCTACCAACCCGAGACAACAGCTCTCTCTTGCTCTCCCACTCTCTCTCACACACATTCATTGCTCCTAGCTCAATCCATTGCAAGTTTCAAGTTGAGAAGTGAGATTCGAGTGAGGAAAACTTAAATCCATTGCTTGAGCACTTGATTCCTCCCTCTAGCCGGCTTTGCTTTGCATTTGTTACTCTTGGGTTCTTGGAACCCTAGGCGGCTAGGCGTTCTTCGGGAGAGCCCGGTTTGATTCATTTGTGAGGGCTCCCCGGAGTGTTTGTATCACCCCAAGATTCCAGTGAAGAAACTCAAGTGACCTTTGTGGTAACCTTGAGTGAGGAAAGGAGGTGAAATAGACTCCGACTTTTGTGGTCATCTCGACAACGAGGAGTAGGCCTTCCTTTGTGGATTGACCGAACCTCGGGATAAATAACTTGTCCCTTGCTCTCTTTGTTGTTGTGTCTACTTGTGGTGTCACGGCTTCGACCGTGCTCTTTCTCTCTCTACCTTGTTCTTAGGTTTGGAGGCCCGATCTACGATTTGGTGGTGATTCAAGTTAGGGAGAAGGTTGCAAGGGACTCTATATACAATTGGGTGGTTTGGTATAGCATAGATCTAAACTTACTGTGTAGTTAATCTTGGTTTCGTAGCTATCTGTTCTTGACCGGTAGTACTGACGGATTGCATCGGTACTATCGACAGGTATCGGTAGTACCGGTCCAATCCCGGTAGTACCGGTCTCTGTTCTCACGTTTCAATTGAGTTTGAGTTTCAGGTTTTATACTACGCCTATTCACCCCCCTCTAGGCATTGTAGATCCTTTCAATGTTGTTTATTTTATTTTGAAATAAATCTCAAGTACTTTGCAAAAGAAAACAAGTTTCAAATCATCCTACAATATCTCACAATTCAATTACTTAGATAAGCTGAGGTCTCTATGTAAAGTTGCTCACAAGAATTGAAGATTAGCAAAGAAATAAAAAAGTATGTAAATTTTTATTTAAATGGTAGAATAAATTTGAGCTGAATTTAATCCTTTAACAATCCTTCGAATTATTTTATTCTTCCTAATTTTCTTTGCTTCGGGCGTTGACTTATGCCAGCTCCCACCTGTTGTTTTCCAGCATCCTCATTCTTTTGTTGACTCTGTAGTTTTGTTTGCCCCTTCTGCAGTTTTGTTTGCAGCTTCTGCTACAACATTCTTGTCCTTAGAAGAAGATTTATCAGCTGAAGGTCCAGTTTTTTTTCCAAACAACTAGAGGAGTCACCCGTACTTTTTTTTGCTTCAACATTGTCGCCCATCTTCTGAATGGGTTCCTCAACTTTAACTTTACCCTCTTCATCATCACCTTGTTGTTTCGTATCAGCATCAACTTTCTCATTCTTCATATCAATGCAACCAACATCACCCTCTTTTAATTGATCAGTATCTGAACTTTTACCCTTGTTCAAATCCCCTGAAATTGTTAACAAATGTCTTCAGTTTTGCTCTAATAACAGACAGGTAAAAAAAATCAGTGAGATGCGACATGGAAATCTTCCAAACTTGCATCTGCTCATTTGAATCACCAGGGCTCTGAAACAAGGCAACAAGGATTAAAAAAAAACTTAGTGAGAACTCTAGAGAAAGAAAAAAAAGTTATCCACCAAATCAGAAGTCCATAAATAGGACAAAGTACCTTTTTCCTTTTTAACAGTGAGCTCCCTCTCCGCCTTTGATTATTCTTCCATATATCCACTGAAGGCAAGCATTCGGACAAGTTTGGCACAAATAGAACAGTAATTTCTTTATGACTAAAGAGTCCGTCTTTGCCTATTTTATTGTAATATACCTACATGTTTAATGACACATTCAGTTAATATTCCATCAACATGCAGTAAGAAGTGGGGGGGCTACCAGATCCAAGTATAATGTACAAATGTACAATATCCTAGCCAGTTGTAACCCACAAGTTACAGATCATAGCGAAATATGGATGAAACTATGTTACAGCTAAACTTCAGCAAAAACTCTGAAGAATTTGATATCGGGGATACAAAGAAGCGAAAGTATTCAACAGAATATTGAATAGATCAAAAATGCAAATTTGTTGAAATGTTAAGGCATTTTGTAAGTTGAATTTTGACCAAACATCTCTCATGGTATTAGTCTCCAACTAGAAAATCATGATTATAAGTGCACAATCAGAATTCAGAAGCCAGCACATTGAACATCCCTAAATCAGAAACATTTTCGTTTTCGCCCATCCATTCTGGGCCGTATACACGAGACGGGTCACGGCAACCCGTACGCCACGAAAGGTATGCGCTGCCTTCCCCGCCACGCCTACCCGAGCCAATGACGACCAGCCAACTCAACCATGGCAACACCATAAATAACCCCGGCCTCCAGCCCTGCTCACACTACCCAATACATGACCTCTGTCGCTAACACCCCGCCCCACCGCATTTCCTTTAGATCGAATGTGGAACTAGAGCCGACAAATGGAACAAGATTGTGGCTAGGGCCATGGGAACTAGAGGCTTGAAAACAAAGGCTCCTACGGCGGCAAAGGCTAGAATGATTGAAGATGAGAAGAAGAGAGTCCTTAAGGGTGTTTATACAGGAATGGGGCCTCTCAGCGCAAGAAATGCGATCAATCTAATCTACCACCGACATATCTGGGATAAGCTCGTTGTGACGAACACACTCAAGAAAAATGGGACATGGGAGGATGACCACAAAGGTGTTGGGGGCGTGCTCCAACCCCTTATTGGACTCAACTTGTTACGCAACCCACCGGGCCCAAAATAGGGTGATGCAGCACCGTGGATAGAAAAGGTCTTGATACAAAAATGAGGACTGCGCCCAACTCTGAGTAGATATGGACATGATGCAAGATCCATTTGAAAGTATACTCGACAAGCTTTCCATGAAGTCCTAGAATGCCCCAATTGAAGTCCGTATGAAGTTATGGTAGCCATCACAAGTTGGTGATGTCCTGCATTCCGAATCTTGCTCGTGCCAATCCTCTGCCCTTCTTATCCTCTCCATCATTCCTGAGGAAAATAAAAGTGCATGCGTCTCAAGTTTTTAAAAATGAACTTACTTGATGATTGAGTTGACGACCACGGGCACGAGTAATAGGACCAAGTGGTGTTGGCGATGGTGCAGGTGTATAGATGACCTCATCGTCCTCCCCTTCTTGCATTTGAGTCATCCTCGACTCAAGCTCATCTTCCTCACCCGAATATGGCTTCAAATCTGTAATGTTAAATGTGGGACTAACCCCAAAATCTGCAGAAAGATTAAGCTTATATGCATTTTCATTAATTCGTTACAACACTTTAAATGGTCTATCAGCTCTAGGCATCAATTTAGATTTTCTCAATTTAGAAAACCTATCCTTTCTAAAATGCAACCAAACCAAATCTCCGAGTTCAAAAATCAATTTCCTTCTACCTTTATTGCCAACAAATTAATACTTGGCATTCACGGGTTCTATGTTTTTTTAGTGGTTTTATGCAATTTTAACATCAATTCAGCACGCTGCTTAGCATCAAAATTCAATTTTTCTGAAGTTAGCGAAGGCATTAAATTAATAGGAGCATGTGACAACAAGCCATAAATAATCTCAAATGGACACATCTTTATAGTAGAATGCAATGAACGATTATAAGCAAACTCAATATGAGGCAAACAGTCTTCTCACATCTTAATATTCTTTAAAACAATCTTTAACATAAATTTTTTGACCCGAAAAACAGCAGGGGAGACCCCACAGTAAGAGATTTTTTTATTCATTTTTCAAAAAAGAGGAAAAAAACTGTACAGAAAAGAGGGCTAAAAGGACTAAGCCAACCAACCAACAAGAGGGCAGGAGAAACTGCACTCCAGATAAGCAGAAGGAACTAGGAGAGGTCAGAGAAGGTCAAAACAGATAAAGTTCTATTCACAACTTTAGTTTGACCATCAGTTTGGGGATGACGAGTGGTAGAAAATAAAAACTTAGTCCCCCAATTTAGCCCATAAAGTTTTCCAAAAATGGCTAAGAACTTTAGCATCTCGATCAGAAACAATTGTATTTAGCACACCATGCAAACGAACAACTTCTCGAAAGAACAATATAGCAATATGTGTAGCATCATCAGTCTTATGACAAAGTATAAAGTATGCCATCTTAGAAAATCTATCCACAACCACAAAAACACTGTGTTGCAACGAGATCCAAGATATTTACCATTTTTAAATATATATACAAGTACTAGGTAGGCTGTCCGTGTGTTGCTACGGAATAACTAAACTTTTGTATTAAGACACGGATCACATAATAAGATAATAATACTGTGAAATTAAATACCTATCTTAAAGTGAATTTAATAAAAAAAACAAAGTTTCTGAATGCTAGAACATGATAGACACAAGGGAAAGCAAATGCATGTGGAAACAAGTTTTCTATTGATATTAGAAAAATGCAAATGGCAAAAGATGTCAGAATGTATTCATTAATTAGAAGCTTGTACTCTCTGTACATTACAATACCTATTAGCACTCCAAAGAATGTGTTATCACTGTCCAACAATTGTATCGAGCATGGATCACCGAACAAAAACAAATTCCCCAATGCGTCTAACTTAATATTCTGCAAGCAAACCAAGAACACATGGTTGTATGGAACAAGAAGCAAAGTGTTACCTTGTAAATCTGCAGTAGTTCATGACTCATTAAGGAACGATATTAGTTAATATTCTGTGTAATGCATTTCTGAATCCTGAACATATAAAAATTCAAAATATATCATGCATGCCTGCTTATTTCCTTGAAAGTTGAAGCCTCATGAAAGTAATTAAGAAAATACCAATTTAATGTGTGATGCACTCCTGAATCCTGAACATAAAAAAAATTCAAAATATATCATGCATTCCTGCTTATTTCCTTGAAAGTTGAAGCCTCATGAAAGTAATTGAGAAAATACCAATTTAACAACACCAAGTTGCTATACATATTGAAATGACCTCGATTTCCACGAAGGGAAATCCACAGGCTCGAATTGTAATTCAACAGATTGCTTGGGACAATCCATGAAATTATCCATATCTCAGTTGCCACCAGGATCCATACAACGGTAAATAAGTCTTACATAAATTTTTATTACATCGCCACACTGGCGGAATCAACAATCAGAGAAGCTTTAGAAGATGCGGAAGCGATTCATCCTTCACGGCCAACTTGAGTGTAGCACGTGACCCTATTCCTCGTCATCATCTCCCTCGAAGTCGTACTCATTCTCGTCACCTGACAGCAAATTTATCAGTACGATTTGTACTGGCCACGGAGCCCACCTATGCAGCATTTGCTTTGTGGAAAGTGGATGCAAGGCTATACAAGCAGACCTATAGGCTGAGGTTTTCCTATGCAACTGTAATCAATGTTTAATTAGTCAAGTTTTATCACCAGTTAACACCATCATCCCTTTTCCCATCACCACACCTCACATACCCACACCTCACTCTCATTCGACAGGCCCAACTCCCTCTCGGGCCTATCTCAGCGGCACACTACCACAACGGGTACACTGCCGGAAAAATGTTATCCAGGGGGAGAAGAGAACACTCACTACACTAGTAGAAGCTTCACAGGAAAGGTCCATAACCAACAGGTTGGCATATGTATCGATCGATCAACCGTACACTCTGCAGAGGTTTCACTACCCACAAGATTAGCCATCATAGGTGTTGCGCAAACACCTAGGCAGAATTCCGGGTGCTTGCTTGCCTAGGTCGATGCCACCCTACCACTCAGCCCTGGGATATTCCGGATCCTACACCGTTATGCTGAGACTGGGAGACACAGTACCGGGCCCATCCAGTGGTACTGTGCATCTAGAACGGAACGGGAACCCATCGACCGTCTCCGCCCACCCTTATCACCTCTCAACCTAGCAGTAGTGGCACCGTCCTACCAAGTAGTCCAGCCGTCTCCCGCCCATCAGAAGCGAGTGAGTAGAAAAGGATTCCCATGAACCTGAAACTAGTCCATCCTAGGTTTGACCAAGCAGGCATCTCCACTTAGGGGATACTCTCCCCGTGCTATCACAGCACCTCCGTCCACGGGCTTCAAACCACCAAGGCTATCCCACCCGGAACCTCCTCAACAACTTTACCCGCCACAGGTATCTCGCTTGGGGATGCCCAGGTTGCACCCCCGGCACGACTTGCCCCATGGGCTCGTCTCACATCCCACTTGGTCGACATCAACCCTTACCACGCACCCAAGACGCACGCAGCACTCTCTCCCAGTGGTTATAATCAGCTATACACCGTCCCAATTCCACCACATAGCATATAGCAAGTAGAAAGTAGTGGAAGAGTAACAGTAAATTAAGCAGCAGCTAACCTAACAGCGGATAGCAGGGTAAAGTCTTATCAAGGCAGGGAATTCAAATATACTACCATGCAACCAATTCATACATAATCATAAAGCAATAGCAACAATGTCATTTGCAATGCGTAATAGGATCTAAGGATTTGGTGGGACGTGGCACCTTCGTAGTCGTCTCCTAGCTCTTGGAAGTACTCGTGGTCGTCTTCCTTAGTCAGATCCTCCTCCGTCTCTGAAATCGAACACGAAATAGTCGCGTCAGCGACTCCTATAGAGTATTTCAGAAAAATCCAATAAAATAAAGAGCCAAATGCACACAAACACAGTCTTAGATTGTAGATCTCATTTTTCTGAGAATTTTGATATATGGTGCGCAATTTTTGGACTTCGTATGAATAAGTTATGAATTTCCGAAGATTATCCTATTTTCTGAAAATGAGAAAACTGTTTGGTTAATAGGGGCAGCTCGGGATTGGTCCACGTGGCGCGCGGGTCCAGTAGTGCGGCAAGTGGCGCCTCAACAGAACACAGACCCGATGGTCGCCCACCAGGTGTTCGATGCTGGTTCCCAGAGAGTTGCCGGAGTTGGCGTAGCTCGGCGGTGGTCGGTGGTAGCTCGGCTGTGGTTGGGGGTATCTCGGCGGAGCTCGGCGGTGGTCGGGGGTAGCTCGGCGGGGCTCGGCATAGTTCGGCGTACCTCGGCGGGGCTCGGGCGAATCGGAAATTCGCGGCGCCGAGGGTGCCGCTCTCCCGAGCTCTCCCGGGGGGGCTCGGGCGAATCGGAGATTCGGTGCGCCCGAGGGTGCCGTTCTCCCGAGGTCTCTCGCGGAGGCTCGGGCGAATCGGAAATTTGGGCGCCCGAGGGTGCCGTTCTCCCGAGGTCTCCTGCGGAGGCTCGGGCGAATCGGACATTTGGGCGCCCGAGGGGGCTGCTCTCCCGAGCTCTCCTGGGGAGGCTCGGGCGAATCGGAGATTTGGTGTGCCGAGGGTGCTGCTCTCCCGAGCTCTCCTGGGGAGGCTCGGGCGAATCGGAGATTCGGTGCTAGCAGGGTTCCAGGGCGTCTGTTCAAGGCGGCGGTGTCTCTCCGGTGCGGCGGACGATGACAGGGCGGCGATGACCATATTTCGGCAAGACAGGGCTCGGCTTTCCCCAATCGGCGTGCTCAGGCAGTCGTCCGACCAGATGGTGGCGGGTTAGAGTCGTGGTATGGCCTCCTTCTCTCCCTCGGCATACGGCGGTTCTCCGACGAGGTGGAGGCGCACGTAGCCAAAGCGACAGTCGTGATTCGGGGCTCGGCTATCTAGCGGCGGTGCCGAGGCAGACTTGGCGAACCTCGGCGGCCTTTCTCCGCAGCGCGAGGCGACCGGGGGTACTCGGAACGGATCTTAGGCGAGGCGGAACGTGTCGGCGGCGATGTCGTCGCGACTGTGAGGTTCCGGCGGGGCTAAGGAGGTCTTCTAGGAGATGTATACGCGTCCAGGGTCTATGGCGATGGTATACCAACTACCAATTTTGGCTACCGAGCTTTCCAAGGTGCCCGGTTGTGGCGGCGGCGTGTCGCCGACGACGGCGGAAAGCGGCATCGCGGCTACGACCAAGTATTGGTTCAATCGAATGCGGTCTTGTCAAATTGGTGAGGCCAGAGAGGCATACAACACTCTGGTGGCGAACTTAGCCATGGCATGACCTTCTTCTGGCGACGGCTCGCGGCGGCGCTCCGGTAAGGTCGCGGCGCACGCGGCCAAGGCGATTCAGGCTTCCTCTAGCGCTTAGATCCGCGTAGCTAGCTCGAGGGGGTCGTGGCGGTGCTCCACGACGCTCTAACCTATACGGTTGCTAGACGGATTGCTCGGAACGGGTGATTCGGCGTCGGAACGCGTCGGTGGTGAGCGCGCTCCGCCGAGAACGCGTCGTGCTGCGTTCTCGGTCTAGCAAGCTTGTAGTCAGGGGGTTTCGGCCGGTCGAATGAGTGCATGGTGCAGGTGATCTTCCCGAGCCGGTAAGGGCTCGTGCCTGCGCGTCCCGAGGGTGGAACGCCATGGCAAAAGCAGGGCAAGGTTCGGACGTGGCGTGCGGTGGCTCACCATGGTGTCGGTGAAGCTAGGATGGCGGTGCAGTGGCGAGTCGGAGCCGTGCAGAGCGATCGCAGTGCCGTGCCGCTCCTCGTCCGCAGCTCGGGCTTCTCCTCCGTGTCCGGCTCCGGCGTGCTCCGCGGCGGCGGCGCTCCGGCAGCTTCTCCTCCTCTGCTCCGCCCTTCTCCTACGCTCTCTCTCTCGGTTTGGTGCGGTGTGCCGGTCTGTGCTGCGGTGGCGGCGAGGGGAAATGAGGGTAGGGCTTCGGGGTGCTCCAATTTATAGGCGAGCTTGGCCAGCTCCAATGGCGAACGGTCCTGATTGCGCTCGACCGATCGAAGGGCCGTGGCTCGAGTGGATCTAGGGCTCCGGATGGGCGCGGGTTCGCTTGGCGGCCAAGAAAGGAGGGGACAGGAGGGGGACAGCGGGGTCAGGGCTCTGCCATGCTGTCGGCTGTGGGACCGGGGTCACGCCATTCGTGCGACACCCCCGGCAGGCGCGTCGCCTTCGTGAGGAAGAAGAACAGTGGGGGGGGCGAGAGCGGCTGACAGGCGGGGCCGGGTTGGCAGCGAGCGCGAGCGCGAGCGCGTGTGTGCCGGTCGTGCGCGTGCGCTGCCGAGCCGCGACGTGGGCCGCGCGCGGTGAGATGAGGAGAGGAAGGTCGGGCGGGCTTGGGCTGGCTTAGCGACCCGGCTGGCCGAAACGAATGGCTGGCCTAACTCTCTTTCTCCTTTTCTATTTTCAGTTTAGTGTATATATACATATATTGCCCATTTTAATTATTGAGTAAATACAAACATAAATCGCAATAAATCCCAAATGTGATGCATAAGTTATTATTCTATGTGAATGGAATTAAAATGCAAACTACACTCCTTTATTTACCAATTTCATAATGAAACCTATATGCTTGCACAAGAAAAATGGGTTTTCACAATAAATAAATGAAAAATTTTAATTGGTTGGGATTTTTAGATTGTGTGGATTTTTAGGGTTGTTACAGTCCTCCCCCCTCATTAGGATCTCGACCTCGAGATTCAGGGATAACGTACCCTTCGAAGAGGTAAGGAAACATAATCCGCAAGTCCGATTCCTTCTCCCACGTAGCTTCCCTTTCAGTGTGATTGCTCCACTGTACCTTGCACATCGGAATGGTTTTGTTTTGCGTCTCTTTGGTATCCCGTGCCAAGATCTTGATCGGATGTTCCTTGTATTCAAGTGTGTCTTGCAGGTCCAATGCATCCGTAGGAACTTGCTCCTCGGGAAGCTTCAAACACTTCCTTAATTGCGAGACATGGAACACGGGGTGTACTCCAGATAATTCCTCCGGTAGTTCCAGCTTGTAAGCAAGCTTTCCAACCCTTTTACAGATCTTGTATGGCCCAACATATCTGGGTGCCAATTTCCCTTTTACGTGGAATCTGATAGTGCCACGAAGTGGAGATACCTTGAGGTAGACATAATCCCCAACCTCGAACTCAAGCTTTCTACGTCTTCTATCTGCATAGCTCTTTTGCCTATTCTGTGCAATCCTCAAATTCTCTCTTACTTGGGCAACACCTTCTTCTGCTTCCACAATCTTAGCAGGACCGAAGAATGTCCTCTCACCTGGTTCTGACCACATTAGCGGGGTTCTGCACGGTCTTCCATACAACGCTTCAAATGGAGACATCTTAATGCTTGTCTGATAACTGTTGTTGTATGAGAACTCGGCGTGGGGTAGACAGCTCTCCCATCCTTCCTTGTACCTCAATACACAAGCACGTAACATGTCCTCGAGAATCTGGTTCACTCTTTCTGTTTGCCCATCCGTTTGCGGGTGGTATGCGGTGCTATAGTCGAGCTTTGTTCCGATGGACTTGTGCAAGGATTTCCAGAACTGTGATACGAACTGTGAGCCTCGGTCAGATATAATACTCAGAGGCGCCCCATGTAACTTCAAAATGTTTGATACGTACAGATCTGCTAGCTTTTCGACTCTATATTTCCTTTTGACCGGTATAAAATGTGCAACTTTGGTTAGACGGTCCACTATTACCCATATAGAATCATATCCATGCTCGGATCGGGGCAGTCCTATTATGAAGTCCATGGATATGCACTCCCACTTCCATTCTGGTATCTCAACTGGTTGTAGCAACCCTGCTGGTCTCTGATGTTCGGCCTTGATTCTATTGCATGTATCACATCGGGCTACATGCCCTGCAATGTCTGTCTTCATATTCTCTCACCAGAAGTGCTTCCTTAGATCATGGTACATCTTGGCTGACCCTGGGTGAATGCAATATTTGGAGTCATGCCCTTCTGACAGAATCTCTTCTCGTATCGCTGAATCCGTCGGTACACAGATTCTATCTTTGTACCATACAGTTCCCTGCTCATCTTCTCGGTATTCGGGGCCTCTTCCCAGCTTCATCAAACCACGGATATAGTCTATCTCAGGACAGTTCTTTTGCGCTTCACGGATTCATGAGGTGAGATTGTACTCGACGCGAAGCTCATTTAGCATGCCATAGGAGACTACCTCGAGCTGGAACGCGTCAAACTCTCTCCTGAGCTCAGGTGGCATAGAGTTGGTGATGAGGGTATGGCAGTAGCTTTTGCAGCTAAGTGCATCAGCGACAACATTAGCCTTTCCTGGGTGATAATGGATCTCAAGATCATAGTCCTTGATGAGTTCCAGCCATCTGCGTTGCCTCATATTCAGATCTTCCTGTGTGAAGAAGTACTTCAGGCTCTTGTGGTCAGTGTAGATGTCGCACTTGTTGCTTATCAGATAGTGTCTCCAAATCTTGAGTGCATGTACCACGGCTGCAAGTTCTAGGTCATGAGTCGGGTATCGCTGCTCATGTTCCTTCAACTGTCTTGAGGCATAAGCTATCACTCTTCCTTCTTGCATTAGTACACAGCCCAAACCTTGCCGAGAGGCATCACAATATACAACAAAATCCTTGTGAATATCGGGCAGGGCTAGTACAGGTGTAGTAGTGAGCTTCTCCTTCAAGGTCTGAAAACTCTTCTCACATTCAGGAGTCCATATAAACTTGTTCTCTTTCTTCAGCAAGTTGGTCATGGGTCTTGCAATCTTGGAAAAATTCTCAATAAATCTGCGATAGTATCCTGCAAGTCCCAAAAAGCTTCTGATTTCTGACACATTACAGGGTTGTTCCCACTCTTTCACAGCTTCAATTTTGGCTGGGTCTACTGCGACTCCTTCTCCTAACAGTACGTGTCCAAGGAAAGCAACTTCCTCAAGCCAGAATTCGCACTTGGAGAATTTGGCGTATAGCTGGTTGCGAGACAACCTCTCCAATACGGTCCTCAGATGATGTTCATGTTCCTCTTTTGTGGCTGAATAAACCAATATATCATCAATGAATACCACCACAAACTTGTCTAGCTCATTCATGAAGATCTTGTTCATCATGTTCATGAAGTATGCTGGAGCATTAGTGAGTCCAAATGAGACTACTGTGCACTCATACTGTCCATATCTAGTGACAAATGCAGTCTTCGGGATATCTTCTTCCCTGATCTTCATCTGATGATACCCTGATCGGAGATCGATCTTTGAGAAGTACTTGGCCTTACTCAATTGATCTAACAGATCATCGATGCGGGGCAATGGGTACTTATTCTTGACTGTAACCGCATTCAGATTCCGGTAGTCAATGCACATCCTCATCGTGCCATCCTTCTTCTTGACAAACAAAACGGGAGATCCCCAGGGCGAAGCACTAGGCCTAATGAAGCCCTTCTCCAGTAATTCTCCCAGCTGCTTCTTGAGTTCCTTCAACTCATCAGCCGACATTCTGTAGGGTCTTTTGGCAATCGGTGCAGTCCCTGGCATCAGCTCTATAACAAACTCCACATCTCTATCTGGTGGCATTCCTGGCAACTCCTCTGGAAATACGTCATTGAATTCACAGACTACTGGCACATCTCTGAATGTCAGCTCTGTTTTATCTGCTTTAGTCTCCAGGGCACATAGGAGGGCTTGGACTCTCTCGGTTTGGGGTACACATCGGACAGCTGTTCCCCAAGGGTGGGTTACCTGAACATATCTAGGTGAATAAGATATCACTCCCCGGTGTTTGGTTAGCCAGTCCATGCCTAAGATGACATCTAAGCTATTGGAGGGTAGTAGGGTTAGGTCAGCTCGAAAGTCAAGTCCCTCGATTGTGATTATCACTCCCCTACATATGTGAATGCTTCTGAAGGTTCCTAAGGGCGAGCTAGTTAGGATGGGGTTTGCTCTCGGGGTTACAGGTATGTTATGCTTACGTGCATATGCAGATGAAATGTATGAACATGTAGCTCCCGAATCGAACAGAACTGTAGCCATGTTACCCTGAACTAGGAACGTACCGTACACAGCATCAGGTGCAGCTTCAGCTTCCTCAGCGGTCATGTGGTTCAGTCTTCCTCGGGTAGCAGATCCCCGGTTTGGTGTGCCCTGTGCAGCTGCTGGTGCACGGTTGAGGTCGGGGCACACAGCCACACGGTGTCCAGGCTTTCCGCATCCAAAGCAAGTGAAGGGCGCACTGCCTGCTGTGGCTGTCGTAGGAGCCTTCCAATTGCTTGTCCTTGGCGTGTTGGTAGCGGGGGCGGGTGTGTTCTGCACAGCTCGAGTCGGCGCAGGGTAGGTCTGAGCGGGGCGGTGATAGTTGCTGCTGTTGGTACCACCACGGCTCGTTCCCGAAGAAGGTCCCTGGCGGGTTCGGAAAGGCGGAGGTGCACCTGTTCGCTGTCTCTGAGGTGGAGCAGTGCGAGCGGGTCCCTCAGAGCGGCGCTTCTTTCCCTTGTTCTGGGCCTCGAATTCCAGTCGTGCTTCCATGCGATCCTTCTCAATCTCAATACAGCGGTCAATCAGCTCACGCAGAGTGTAGCTCTTGTTCCCTGACAGAGCCAACCTGATCTTGGTCTGAAGTCCCTTCCTGTAGTAGTACATCTTTTCCTTCTCGGAACTCACGCAAGACGCAGGTGCGTAGCGGAGCAAGCAGTTGAAGCGGGTGGTGTACTCGTGGATCCGGTCAGCTCCCTGGGAGATGTTGCGAAACTCGTTCTCCTTGGCCTCCATGACTCCCTCAGGAATGTGGTGGTCACGGAAAGCCTCGGTGAACTCATCCCAGTCAATGCGGGCTGGGTCCTCGTGAGCGCTGGTGTAGTTGTCCCACCATGCTCGTGCAGCACCGGTCAGCTGGTGGCTAGCAATCCCAACACACTCCTCGTCGGAGCAAGTGGTCAGGTCCAGCTTCTTCTCCATCTCCTTAAGCCAATCATCGGCAGCGAGGGGATCGCTGTCGGTCCCGTCGAAGGTAGGTGGCCTCAGCTTCAGGAAACCCTCCAGTTTCCTTTGGAAGTCATTCTGGGGTGGCCCGTGGTGCCTGTTCATCCCAGTAGCTATGGCATTCAGCAGCTGGGTCTGCTGAGCCATCACTTCCGCCAACGTCGGTGGCGGCGGCGGTGACGGCGGCGGAGGCACGTTCTCGCCTTGTGGTGGCGGATCGTTCACCGGCGGTGCATTCTCTGCCCGGCGCAGCTCTTCTTCCAGGTTAACTCCAGCACGTCTGCCAGCTGGGCGTCCACGGTTGCGACCATGCCCGCGTCCTGGCGCAGGCGCAGGGGAGGGCTGGCGGTTCTCCAAACGCGCAGAACGTCTCATCGACATCTGAAATTATTAGGTACGTGCTCAGTGCAGAAATAATCTTGTAGTGGTTTAAGTAGGAGTTAGATGTTTTCAACAATTTAAATGAATTAAAATATTTTTCATGCTATCCTACACTCAACCAAAGAAGCATAGAGATCCATAAGAAGCATAAGATCCAAATGTCACTCATCACATGGTTATTATTATATAAAGGATGTTCCTAGCTGCTAAGAAGATCGTGCTATGCGCAGATAGCCAATGATAGGACAACTCATGGTATCACTAGTCTAAGGGCCACGCAGGGTCCCATAAGCTACTGGTGCATAAGGTCAAGTACGGCGTCGGGTATGCGGCTGTCCTCTGCCTCAACAAGCTTCACTCGGCTGAAGTACTGGATCTGGTCAGACGGTGCTCCCAGCTCCTCCAGCACCTGGCGTAGTATCATGGCAAATCCGTCGTGGTTCCTTCCGTTGATCCGGATCTCGATAGTGCCGTCGTGCAGTGGACGAAGTGGTGGTCCAAGGCTGGTCATCTGCAAATTTTTCAAGAAACGGATTAGCAGGTCCTTGTATTAGATAAGCCATTGCATAAAAAGTGAATGCAAGGTCGGTAATATAACCGAAAGAGAGTCTGGCTTCCTATTCTAACGTCCATTTTCTATGGGTCTCGTCCTACAGTCAAGTATGGCTCCGATACCAACTGAAACGACCTCGATTTCCACGAAGGGAAATCCACAGGCTCGAATTGTAATTCAACAGATTGCTTGGGACAATCCATGAAATTACCCATATCTCAGTTGCCACCAGGATCCATACAACGGTAAATAAGTCTTACATAAATTTTTATTACATCGCCACACTGGCGGAATCAACAATCAGAGAAACTTTAGAAGATGCGGAAGCGATTCATCCTTCACGGCCAACTTGAGTGTAGCACGTGACCCTATTCCTCGTCATCATCTCCCTCGAAGTCGTACTCATTCTCGTCACCTGACAGCAAATTTATTAGTACGATTTGTACTGGCCACGGAGCCCACCTATGCAGCATTTGCTTTGTGGAAAGTGGATGCAAGGCTATACAAGCAGACCTATAGGCTGAGGTTTTCCTATGCAGCTGTAATCAATGTTTAATTAGTCAAGTTTTATCACCAGTTAACACCATCATCCCTTTTCCCATCACCACACCTCACATACCCACACCTCACTCTCATTCGACAGGCCCAACTCCCTCTCGGGCCTATCTCAGCGGCACACTACCACAACGGGTACACTGCCGGAAAAATGTTATCCAGGGGGAGAAGAGAACACTCACTACACTAGTAGAAGCTTCACAGGAAAGGTCCATAACCAACAGGTTGGCATATGTATCGATCGATCAACCGTACACTCTGCAGAGGTTTCACTACCCACAAGATTAGCCATCATAGGTGTTGCGCAAACACCTAGGCAGAATTCCGGGTGCTTGCTTGCCTAGGTCGATGCCACCCTACCACTCAGCCCTGGGATATTCCGGATCCTACACCGTTATGCTGAGACTGGGAGACACAGTACCGGGCCCATCCAGTGGTACTGTGCATCTAGAACGGAACGGGAACCCATCGACCGTCTCCGCCCACCCTTATCACCTCTCAACCTAGCAGTAGTGGCACCGTCCTACCAAGTAGTCCAGCCGTCTCCCGCCCATCAGAAGCGAGTGAGTAGAAAAGGATTCCCATGAACCTGAAACTAGTCCATCCTAGGTTTGACCAAGCAGGCATCTCCACTTAGGGGATACTCTCCCCGTGCTATCACAGCACCTCCGTCCACGGGCTTCAAACCACCAAGGCTATCCCACCCGGAACCTCCTCAACAACTTTACCCGCCACAGGTATCTCGCTTGGGGATGCCCAGGTTGCACCCCCGGCACGACTTGCCCCATGGGCTCGTCTCACATCCCACTTGGTCGACATCAACCCTTACCACGCACCCAAGACGCACGCAGCACTCTCTCCCAGTGGTTATAATCAGCTATACACCGTCCCAATTCCACCACATAGCATATAGCAAGTAGAAAGTAGTGGAAGAGTAACAGTAAATTAAGCAGCAGCTAACCTAACAGCGGATAGCAGGGTAAAGTCTTATCAAGGCAGGGAATTCAAATATACTACCATGCAACCAATTCATACATAATCATAAAGCAATAGCAACAATGTCATTTGCAATGCGTAATAGGATCTAAGGATTTGGTGGGACGTGGCACCTTCGTAGTCGTCTCCTAGCTCTTGGAAGTACTCGTGGTCGTCTTCCTTAGTCAGATCCTCCTCCGTCTCTGAAATCGAACACGAAATAGTCGCGTCAGCGACTCCTATAGAGTATTTCAGAAAAATCCAATAAAATAAAGAGCCAAATGCACACAAACACAGTCTTAGATTGTAGATCTCATTTTTCTGAGAATTTTGATATATGGTGCGCAATTTTTGGACTTCGTATGAATAAGTTATGAATTTCCGAAGATTATCCTATTTTCTGAAAATGAGAAAACTGTTTGGTTAATAGGGGCAGCTCGGGATTGGTCCACGTGGCGCGCGGGTCCAGTAGTGCGGCAAGTGGCGCCTCAACAGAACACAGACCCGATGGTCGCCCACCAGGTGTTCGATGCTGGTTCCCAGAGAGTTGCCGGAGTTGGCGTAGCTCGGCGGTGGTCGGTGGTAGCTCGGCTGTGGTTGGGGGTATCTCGGCGGAGCTCGGCGGTGGTCGGGGGTAGCTCGGCGGGGCTCGGCATAGTTCGGCGTACCTCGGCGGGGCTCGGGCGAATCGGAAATTCGCGGCGCCGAGGGTGCCGCTCTCCCGAGCTCTCCCGGGGGGGCTCGGGCGAATCGGAGATTCGGTGCGCCCGAGGGTGCCGTTCTCCCGAGGTCTCTCGCGGAGGCTCGGGCGAATCGGAAATTTGGGCGCCCGAGGGTGCCGTTCTCCCGAGGTCTCCTGCGGAGGCTCGGGCGAATCGGACATTTGGGCGCCCGAGGGGGCTGCTCTCCCGAGCTCTCCTGGGGAGGCTCGGGCGAATCGGAGATTTGGTGTGCCGAGGGTGCTGCTCTCCCGAGCTCTCCTGGGGAGGCTCGGGCGAATCGGAGATTCGGTGCTAGCAGGGTTCCAGGGCGTCTGTTCAAGGCGGCGGTGTCTCTCCGGTGCGGCGGACGATGACAGGGCGGCGATGACCATATTTCGGCAAGACAGGGCTCGGCTTTCCCCAATCGGCGTGCTCAGGCAGTCGTCCGACCAGATGGTGGCGGGTTAGAGTCGTGGTATGGCCTCCTTCTCTCCCTCGGCATACGGCGGTTCTCCGACGAGGTGGAGGCGCACGTAGCCAAAGCGACAGTCGTGATTCGGGGCTCGGCTATCTAGCGGCGGTGCCGAGGCAGACTTGGCGAACCTCGGCGGCCTTTCTCCGCAGCGCGAGGCGACCGGGGGTACTCGGAACGGATCTTAGGCGAGGCGGAACGTGTCGGCGGCGATGTCGTCGCGACTGTGAGGTTCCGGCGGGGCTAAGGAGGTCTTCTAGGAGATGTATACGCGTCCAGGGTCTATGGCGATGGTATACCAACTACCAATTTTGGCTACCGAGCTTTCCAAGGTGCCCGGTTGTGGCGGCGGCGTGTCGCCGACGACGGCGGAAAGCGGCATCGCGGCTACGACCAAGTATTGGTTCAATCGAATGCGGTCTTGTCAAATTGGTGAGGCCAGAGAGGCATACAACACTCTGGTGGCGAACTTAGCCATGGCATGACCTTCTTCTGGCGACGGCTCGCGGCGGCGCTCCGGTAAGGTCGCGGCGCACGCGGCCAAGGCGATTCAGGCTTCCTCTAGCGCTTAGATCCGCGTAGCTAGCTCGAGGGGGTCGTGGCGGTGCTCCACGACGCTCTAACCTATACGGTTGCTAGACGGATTGCTCGGAACGGGTGATTCGGCGTCGGAACGCGTCGGTGGTGAGCGCGCTCCGCCGAGAACGCGTCGTGCTGCGTTCTCGGTCTAGCAAGCTTGTAGTCAGGGGGTTTCGGCCGGTCGAATGAGTGCATGGTGCAGGTGATCTTCCCGAGCCGGTAAGGGCTCGTGCCTGCGCGTCCCGAGGGTGGAACGCCATGGCAAAAGCAGGGCAAGGTTCGGACGTGGCGTGCGGTGGCTCACCATGGTGTCGGTGAAGCTAGGATGGCGGTGCAGTGGCGAGTCGGAGCCGTGCAGAGCGATCGCAGTGCCGTGCCGCTCCTCGTCCGCAGCTCGGGCTTCTCCTCCGTGTCCGGCTCCGGCGTGCTCCGCGGCGGCGGCGCTCCGGCAGCTTCTCCTCCTCTGCTCCGCCCTTCTCCTACGCTCTCTCTCTCGGTTTGGTGCGGTGTGCCGGTCTGTGCTGCGGTGGCGGCGAGGGGAAATGAGGGTAGGGCTTCGGGGTGCTCCAATTTATAGGCGAGCTTGGCCAGCTCCAATGGCGAACGGTCCTGATTGCGCTCGACCGATCGAAGGGCCGTGGCTCGAGTGGATCTAGGGCTCCGGATGGGCGCGGGTTCGCTTGGCGGCCAAGAAAGGAGGGGACAGGAGGGGGACAGCGGGGTCAGGGCTCTGCCATGCTGTCGGCTGTGGGACCGGGGTCACGCCATTCGTGCGACACCCCCGGCAGGCGCGTCGCCTTCGTGAGGAAGAAGAACAGTGGGGGGGGGCGAGAGCGGCTGACAGGCGGGGCCGGGTTGGCAGCGAGCGCGAGCGCGAGCGCGTGTGTGCCGGTCGTGCGCGTGCGCTGCCGAGCCGCGACGTGGGCCGCGCGCGGTGAGATGAGGAGAGGAAGGTCGGGCGGGCTTGGGCTGGCTTAGCGACCCGGCTGGCCGAAACGAATGGCTGGCCTAACTCTCTTTCTCCTTTTCTATTTTCAGTTTAGTGTATATATACATATATTGCCCATTTTAATTATTGAGTAAATACAAACATAAATCGCAATAAATCCCAAATGTGATGCATAAGTTATTATTCTATGTGAATGGAATTAAAATGCAAACTACACTCCTTTATTTACCAATTTCATAATGAAACCTATATGCTTGCACAAGAAAAATGGGTTTTCACAATAAATAAATGAAAAATTTTAATTGGTTGGGATTTTTAGGGTTGTTACACATATGGAATGCAAGAAAAATATCCTAATAGAAGGGAACATGTATTAACAGCCTGCATGTTTGGAATAGAAAATAAGTATGGTTGTATTGGGAGAGCATGGTCATTGGCTGATTGCCATTATTTCTATCAAGATGAAATAGATAACAGGTCCTGAAAGTGAAATGTCAGATCAAAACAAAGCAATCAAATCAGTAATCAAGGAAAATGTTTAATTAGACATTGATGTTACAGATCCGGGTATCCTGTATGAGCTAAGATTAGAAAGGTCCTGTCCATGAGAATTTAATCTCTATACTACACTGCCATTCTGCTGTAGTTTCAGTAGACAGTAACTTCAGGAAGCAATCATAGCATATTCTCAGTACACATGGATCCTATTTGTTACCATACCTTTTTCTCTGAAATTCTGCATTTGGAAGCTTGGCACAAGAACTTGAACTCAAGTCACTATACAGCCATGACAGCTATTTCATGAAACATATGAGTCCGTCAGAAGCCAAATTCCTTCAGAAAAGAGCAGAGATTACTACTGCTACGTAAAAGAATATTTTCATCTTCTTATTTGTTTCCAGAATGCTGTAATACTCATAATAATGTACCAAAGCAGCAACCTAAGCTGTCCAACAGCAGCACACCGACATGTCCAAGATCATCACCATCGTCACCCAAGAAGTAGGTGAACCGGGGCAGGGGAATCAGATTTGGTTTAAGCACAATAGCATCAGGAGTGGGAGTAGGCCAGCAACACATACATACAGTTGAATTGAGGCAACTCTAGAGGAACAGACCACACGGCGTCATCAGCTTCACGTCCGCGGGAAACACACCCAGCATCTTCCCCTTGCCGAGGCATTTGGCGGGCCGCTTGGCGCCCTCCACCTCGGCGGCAAGGAAGGTTAGCGACGCAGGGGCGGCACGGACGACGACGGCCGCCGGCGCTTATCCCGAGCGTCTTCCCTTTTGAGGACTTCGGGATGACGACTGCGGCGCGACGCGGCGTCTCGGCGGCGGCGCGGCACGGAGTTCAGACACCGGAGCGGCGCGGCATCTCGGCGGCGGCGCGGCGCGGAGTTCGGACACCGGAGCGGCGCGGCGCGGAGTTCGGACATCGGGGCGGCGCAGAGTTCGGACACCGGGGAGGCGCGGCATTTCATCGTTGGAGCAGCTCTGCGTTCCGGCGTAGGAGGCGCGGCGTGTGGGGGAGAAAGCGCTTGTATCGCATGGAGGCGCGGCGCGTGAGGGAGAAAGCGCTTCAATCGCGGGCTTGAATCTCGGCGGTGATTGGTACGCTGATCGCGAGCGGCGGTTTAAATTGTTGGAAGCGGCGGGATCGCTGGATCAAACAGACCACATGGGAACCGACGGGAGCCGCAGGATTGGCACAGCGACATCGGGAACCCACGGGAGCCGCACGATCGGCAGAGCCATAGAGCCGATCTGGTTTTGCACGAAAAAAATTTGAGGAAATTATTTCCTTGACCCTAAAAGAAGTTCGACTTAGTTTGTTGACCCTGTTTTCATATATATTTGTTATTTGGCTTTAAAACGAAATTCGCTTAGTTTTTTTTTTTTGCCCTTTCAGCCAGACCAAAATATTTTGAAAAATCATAACTCTTCAATACAACGAGATCTACAACTATATAGTTTTAAGTTTTTTCATTTGATGAAATAAATTAGAAAAATAAGGGAGGAGATCTTCAATACTTTTCATCTAATTTTTCCACAAACATCGAAAGAAAGTGATCCAGCATGGTTCGCAAAGTCCAAGGGGGAGGTCGCTGGATACAGAAGCTTCCAGAGGCCACAGAACCCAGCTAGGCCGGGTCAGAGGCGGCTAGGTCGGGTTAGAGGCGGCTCGGCCGGTTTTCACGACTTCGCCCACTGCTGCTGCTGCCGATGCTGTTTTGATAGAATCAGCCCATGCTGCTGTTTCTTCTGCTGTTTCATGTTCTGGAGACACAGAGGAATATGAAGAGATGGTGGACTATGAGCCAACGTCGCCGCGTGCCGAATTTTAATGTCGTTTATTTGTCTTTTGATTACTATGTAATCGATAAAGACCAAGGTTCAGCGACGGCTCAATTTTGTTTCGCCACTGAAGATGCCGTGTTCAAGAAGCCGGAGGATTCCGTTAATCATCTTCGGCTATTGCATATCAAAGGGCACATCAACGGCACGCCGGTTCACCACATGTTAGTGGATATCGGCGCAATTGTTAACTTGATGCCGCACTCTCTCTACAAGAAGGTTGGGGGCATAGATGAAGAATTGGTGAAGACCAACATGACGATCAGCGGAGTTGGAGGCGGCGAGCCAATTGCAGCTTTGGGAGTAGCGACGGTGGAGGTGATGTAACAATCCCGATTTTTCCTGGAAGGGAAATTCGCAGGATACATCATAATGTGAAGGTTCAGGAAAACCTCATCTGTTATATTATCATTATACAGTAGATATCACATTCATACAATGCGGAAGTACACATTTATAATACATTACAACACAGGCCAAACACATCTATATAGATATACTAACGCAAACGCATGCTTAACAGCTGCTGAGCCGGTGTAACGCGTCATCCGGTGAAGGCTCCTCCTTCACGGGCAATCATCAGAGTCAGTGTAGAACATTTGCGGACGTGGACTTGATCATCTCAACCAAACATGAGCGCGGCATGAGACCACTTAACTCTTCGGTTCTCCATTGTCGCCATCCTTAGACGCGGTCATGACCTTATACCATTCCCAAAGATCCTGCAGGTCCATTCTGCACGCCGCCAGATACGTGCAGGCCATGTTCAGCACCTATGAGTTTTAAGTGGCCTACTACTAAGGGATCTGGCGATCGTATTATTTAGGCTGTGGGTTGCATCCTAGCATGCAAATAAATAATAAAAGTAGTAATCAAGTTTTAATCATAGTTCACCAAATTTTAACCCATCTCATTCACATGTTCTCCCATCCCAGCACATCTCGCCACACTCTCACTCTCTAGGCGGCAAGGACGACTCCCTCTTGTCGCTTGCCTCAACGGCCAACGTCGGAAACCTGTCAAAACCCAGGGGGAGAAGAGAAGGACACCTCTCACTAGTCAAGTGAAGCGTAGATCGTAGGAATGTCGAATGACCGAGGATGCGGCTATACATATAGATCAATAACTCTGCAGAGCTTGTACACCTGGAACCACAAGATCGCCATCATCGGCGCTGTACAACGCCTAGGCCGATATTGGGCCACCGCCCTTCCAGGGCAATGCCATCACTCAGCCCTAGGTCACCTCGAAACGAATTCCGGCACGCTGAGACTATGAGACGATGTACTGGGCCCCCAGGGGTACATCGCTGTCTCGGGAGGGTGTGGACCGCAGCCCGTACCTCCCTACACTATCACCTATCATCCTAATAGCAGTGGCAATGCTCCGGGGAGGTTGACCTCCCAGATCCTGCCCATTCAGGAATGAGTGGTGTGCACGAAGGGTCCTAGGTGGTGACCGGACAGGATATCTTCCCTCTCTGGGGCTAAACCGCAGCTTACCCCGATGAAACCTCTATCCCAAAGACTCGTCCCACAGAGAGTCTCCTCCTCGGGATCTCATCCTCAAACCCACCAAGGGTTTCATGCACTAGCCACAGGTACCTCACAAAGGGAATGCCCAGGTCACACTCCCCAGCATGACTCGCCTCCGAGGCTCGTCATAAATCCTGTCCAGTCGACTCGACCCTCACCACACACCCAAGACTCACGCCAAGATCTCCCCAAGTAGTTATCATATTATCGGCACCCAGTGCCTTAGTCCAATTATGTTCCAGTTATCCACTCAATTCAATTTTAAGTATGAATAGCGCTAGCAGCAATAAGCAGTTAGTAGCAGGCGAGCGAGTCTAGCCTATCAGCGGGTGTGCAGGGGAAAGGTTGCAACAGGGTAATGGCTTTCAAGCAATTCTAATGCAACCTATCACAGTTCAATTGCATAAAAGTAAAGCACTAGCAATCTATATTATTGCAATGCCTAAATAGGTTTCTAAGAGAATGGTGCTGCCATGACACCTGTTTAGTAGTCAATTCCGGTATCCTCTGTGTACTTGATGTTGTTGTCCTCCGGGTCCCGGCCTGGCCCATGCTCTCCTCCGCCAACAGGTCCCGGTCCGGTCGTCGCTATCCTCGACGCAATTATCTCGTGAGAGCGAAACGCAAACAAGGGAACAATCAATACACTAAAAAGGATGACAAGACACAGAAGGATCGATGACACCTGAAAGAACTCAAAAAGGAAAGGTAGCACGGCCCACTCGGTGGATGTCCGATCCTAGGGCCAAGAAACAGAAGTGGCTATCTGTTGGCGTTTCTTAGCGCAATCACCAGAGACAGGGTGTTAGGCTATCTCTGATAACGGTGCCAGAAATGCCTGAGGGTATTTCTTATGTCTATTGGATAATTCCGCAAGCACACAGAATATACCGATGTAGCACTTCACCCGGGAGTATTTCAAGGTATCGTTATTTATTTTATCCCAAGGGAAAGCGGTGTTAGGAATGTTAATAAAAGAGAGATTCTTAAGTCAATTGCAAATTAGCAACCAACTAATGATAGGGGGTAAATCGATATATAGAGGAAAGGGTAATGGCACAGAGACAAGACAAGGTTTAAGATAACTAAAGATAACTAGTAGAGTATAGCTAGGTGGGAGGACAACGAGTGAGTTTAGAACTCCTATGACTCTTACTTTACTCCTGCGAACTTAACTTAACAGATAAATGACTTAACTAGACTGCTACCTTACTTCTTGTGTGAAAGGGGATAGTCAGAGACAATAGAGGATATAACCTATATCCGAAGCGGCTATGCTCTTATGGGAGCCTACCTTTTAAGAACTTACCTAAAACACGTGGAGGGATGCTAAGTCTAGACAGGGCTGTCACCACCTGCTAGTACTCACTAACAATCCGTGCGACAAACGGCAATCAAAGTGAAGATAATATATTGATAAAGGCAAAGTCTTACAGAAGGAAAGATACAAGAGGTATACCAGACTCCCCAGTAGACGACTCCGGAGACCCCGAGCGTAGCTCGACTCAACTCTAACTCCCACACTAGACTAATACTACTACTAAGGAGAAGTAAAGGACTCTAGCTTGCTTCTTGCCTTCTTGTGTGTCTTGTAAAGGGTGATGGCAGCCTCTATTTATATGGGGGAGTGGAGAGGTGCCACGTCAGCGATCCGTGTGCTCCACCATTCTCCTCCCTTGGATGAACCGCCTCAAAACCGCATCAAAATGGACGGCCATGGACAATCCATCATGTGAGAAACATGCAAGAGTCGGTGGGGAGGTAACCAACTTGGCTGGGCACCAGGGGGGTCGGTCGACCCCCCTATGAGAGGTGGGTCCAGCCAGGGGCTTCTGGAAGGTGTCCCCATCTGTCATAGGTAGTGGCTCCATCTTTTGCTGAGTGTTTGTCGCGTTGGTTCATCCTTGATCCATGTGCATTAATTTTTCAGCGTTGAAAGGAAACACAAGTTGATTTGAGGGTTGGAATGGACTGAGTGGAGTGTCACGAGGATTGTGCCACGTCACCAGAGCCCTATGGGCCCCATACATGGGTCGACCGACCCATACATGGACCCACCTTGAGCTCCAATCTCTTCCATGTGATTTTGTACACCGTATCTTGAAGTTTGATGGCCTGCTTGGTCTTCTCTGCATTCACAAGCTAAGAGTACAAGTGGAACTAGTTATTGATAAAATATGTTCATGATATGCTTATTCTTCCTTGAGTCCAAGGCATGTTAACGGTGTTAAAGTGTGAAATTTAGGGGCTTATCCACCGTCAACAAGATCCCCCAAGCTTATCCTTTGCTCGTCCCGAGCAACCTTTGCTCATCCCGAGCAAATAATTAAACTTAGCCTCGGTGGATCAGGAGTTGCTACAATTTTTATATTTCAATAGTACCAAGTGTACAACAATATACTTCTCTTTTGAATGGAAAAATTGGCTATAAAATTTCATCCTTTTTACCTTAGTTCTTTATGGGGCTAATGGCCTTTTCCTTGCCTTAGGTGGTTGAGAGACAAAACAGTTAACTTGAACACTAATTTTCTCATTCTTTGCAAGTTTCATACTGGAGGTTTTAGCAATGTTTTCAAAAGAAAACTTAATGTTCCTCATATGGTTTTCTCATGTCGCTCAAATGGTGTATGATTCCTTATCAAGGCACAAAGTAAATGTTGCCTTCTCTTTGTCATCCTACTTCTAAAAAAATGGCTTATGTGGAGTTCAAGGTAGGAATGAAAGAATGTAGCATACTTACTTTGCATATATTGTAGACTCAAAACTTGGATCCGAAGAGAGAAGTGTCATGCCCTTAGATCAAGATGTGCAAGTGTGTGGAAAGAGTGGACTATAACGCTCCTCTATTTGAAATTGTATCTCTCTCTAATAAATTTTTGAGATATGGCTATCATTTTTCCTATCTTTTTATTCATGTGCCTAGATTTTCTCATATTTTCTTTTCTTTTCTATGGACTTCCTTGTGTCCATCTTTCTTTCTTTTTATTTTTCTTTCATTTTGCATAGCCTTTTGTCACTTCTACCAAATTAAATAAGAGAGAGTATTTTATAACTTTAACACATGAAGCATTTATTTGGTGGAAATGAGTGGCATGTTGTTGCGTACTTCCAGTGTAGAAGCAGCATAAATATGAGTGGTGTGTACGTGATCTTGATCTTGCGAGCATGATAAGTCTCTCAATAAGGGTCAACAAGACTTGACAAAACTCATTGCAAAGTAAATAGCTTATGTTGATGGTTTGAAATATGTGTAGCATATATGGTTTGTGGTAGGAATTTATCACCATTGAGGAACAATAAAGTTTCGATTGTTTTTAAGAAATAAATCTCTAGTAATCATACATGCTTAGAACAATATTATACTAGCTCTTGTCTCACTATATCATATCTCACAACAACTTAGACTTAGTTCTAGCATTTGCAACCCACAAAGTTTTCAGGTTCATGATGATTTTAAATGAGCCAAGTGATCCAAACTCAAAGAAATATTAAATTATAAACTAGGCATTAAAGAAACATGAACAGAGCAACTATTCATCATTTTCCATAAGGAAGATAGACATTCATGAGACATATGAGAGTTTTTTTAAGTAAAGATAAAGCATTAAAATAATGCAATAACCTGGGATAGAGTACTTACCTTAGTAGGGGAGAAGATCTCCCCCAAGCTTGGCTTTTGCTCATTGTGGTGGCGGATAGAGTTGGAACCATCCCGCCCAACGTTGCGCTTCTTCATCTTGCATGGCTTGCAATAATTGGGCATTGTGTTGTGCCATGTTTAGTATTGCATCTTGCTCAACTTGCATTGCGCTGATGTCGTCGATGAGTTGATCTATTTCCGTCCTTTCGTTCTGACGTCCCCTCGCCGTGTGGACGGACAGGGAGTGCGCACTCTTGGAGTGGGCTGTGGGCGTGGAGCCCTTTTCATGGACCCTAAAATGTCCATGGAACTTGCCTCATCGCCCTCTTCTTCATCTCCCCATGCAGCTCGTGAGGTGCCACCTTACTCAAATTGGGTGGCTTGTGACATGCTTCTAGTTACCCTACCTGTCCCTGCAACATTTTGGCCTCTTGCCTCTCGGCCTAAATTTATGGTTAGTGTGCGCAGCGCATACGACCGACGTCTCTCACATGGGAGAGAAACTTCGGCTGTATGGCCAGGATAAATCATTTTAAGTTCACCATTCAGACCTCTCTTTAAGATTTGAGAACTTATGAAGAAATCTTCGAGTATAATATCTCGAGGAGAAGCAATGTATTCAAAGTAATGATTTCCATTTAAGAGATCCATTGTGTCAGCAATGCGAGTTATGAAAGAAGTAAAGTAAATAGGCTCTCTTCTTTGGAACACATTATACTAAGAGTTGACTAAGAGTTTAGCAGGTGAAACTTTTATTTTCTTAGTCATGGCATAAAGCAATCTTAGCTCATCATTATAAAGGACTTGCACATTGGATCCAGGAAAAAGAGTTATGGCTATCCAAGCGTAGAAAGCGCAAAGTGAGATTATGAATTTTATCAGTTTTACGATCAGAGCTATCATTGGACCCAGTTATGGCTTTCCAGAAAGCAGCTTTGTCAAATTTTCTTGTGGCGCTAACTAAATTCAGTTGACAAGTGCTATCAACTTCGAGTGCCACACTAAGAACCCCCCAAGTCAAATTATATTCTTTATTAAACATGCAAAAAATAAACATTATCATCTGTGACTTGTAGCGAGCATAGAAATTTCATGGTGAGCTTTTTAATCCCTAGTTCAGGCACTTCCCAAAAGCTTCCCCACCCAATTGTATTAAACACAGTATGAAATTCTGCGGTCATACCTGTGCTGTCCAAAAGGACAGGGTCGATGATGCCGGTATGTTCAAACCCGCGGTGTTGGATGGAGAGATACCTTTGGTACTCTTCCTGGTTCATCATAAGGCCACTCTCAGGATCGAATGTTCTCTCGGGTGGCACGTCTAGCACTTCGTGGCCTTCTCTTGGTGGAGCTTCTCTTTCTTCATTTTCGTCATGGCGGGATCATCGGGAAGAACTCCCTACGGCACCCTTGGCCTTCTTGAACGCGGAGGAGAACTTCTTCATTTTCCTGCAGTAATGAGACAATACAAGAACATACTAGGACAATAAGTATTAGCGTTAGCATTAGCGTTAGTTGTTCCAATGTTAGTAGTCCATGTGGGGTATGGTCACCTCCACAAAACCGTTCTTGTGGGTAGGAATACTCCACAAACGTGTTCTTGAGAGCAAAGACAAGCTTCTACTACTATAGAATATTTTTGGGTTTTTATTTTCAGTGGCTAACTACAACTAAACTTGAAGAAAGAACTTGCTCGACTAGAGAGGAAAAGAGAAATTGTGTGCTCGAGATCATTCAGCTGGTTTGGATGTGGGATTGAGCACACAATGCAGGGGGTATTTATAGGGGGGAAGAGGTGGTGCTGAGCCCACCATGGCCAGGTCGGCCGACCCTACTATAATAGGATTAGAGCTGCTTTCACCTTTGGACAGGGAATCTATTTGAATTCAAACACAACTTTCTTAGGGGGGCACAAAATCATGGGTCGGCCAACCCATGTTTTGTCCCTTTAGTAGCTTTAAACAGTATGTTTCGCTTTATTCAGCAAAGTAAAGACTAGTGGTGGACAAAAAGTGTTGAAATTTTCAGATATTCCCTTATCTAGTGCTTTGTGAAAAAGAAAGGTGTATGACAAAAGTGGGGACATATTTTTAAAGTGAATCCCAAGGATCATGGGAGCACTAATGCATGTCAAAGTATCTACTTTTCAGAATTTGGATGGTAGTGAGTGTTGGATTCTCCTTGGAGCATGTGAAAGGTGATCATGACCAAAGGTGGTCGGCCAAATTCAAAAGGAGATGGTGTTCAAAGTTCAGGACAGTGGTCAGCACGCCAGGCCAACACCACCAGAGATGAGTGGGCCCCATGGTAGGGTCGGCCGACCCCACCTTGGGTGGTCCCACCACCTCAAGTGCGAGCACTAAGATTCTACTCAAGTTTTATTTATTTATGATCAATTATTTTGTCAAAATAAATTATGCAAAAATTTAAATATGAAGATGCAATGCAAAAATGTAAGAATTGAAATGCAGAATTTAAATATGAGATAAATACTGATTTACCATAACAGCAAGGGCTCCTTGTTTTAAGTCCGTAGAGCAGGACTTCTCCTTTTCGGGTTCATTCTTTGGCTGTTTCGATTGGTCCCGGAGATGGGAATCGCAATAACTGCACCTCTTTCTTCCACCATTCCTTCTTGGTTGATGATTGCGACTCGGCAGAGTCCTCCTTCTTTATTGCCTCAGCTTTACTTATTAGTTCGGCCTTTTTAACCTTTGGCGGTTGATTCTTTCGGCGGGGTGCGTATTGCGGCTTGTTCTTTCATAGGTTCTTTCTTGCCTGTTGCGTAGATTTATAACCATTGAAAGGACATTTCATTCTCTTACCTGGGAGTTAGAAGTGGATTTGGCCGGATCCCACGTAGATGATGGCGTTAACGGTATTGAGGAACGGCCTTCCCAGGATGACGGGAACTTCGTCATCGGCTCCCATGTCGAGAATGATGAAGCCGGCGGGGATATACTCATCTTGCATCTTGACAAGGATGTCACTTGCTAGGCCCTCAGGGAACCGGATGGATTGATCGGCCATCTGCAATTTAACAAAAATGGGGTACAAAGGTCCCCCTAGCAGATTTTCATACATTACCTTGGACATGATGTTGACTCCAGATCCAAGATCGCAGAAAGCATTGCTGAAGGTGTGCGGCCCGATCTCGCTGGTGATGGTTGGGTGGCCGGGGTCACTCTTCTTGGCCATGAATGGTGGATCAAGATGGTAACCCGGATTTGACTTGAGCGGAGGCTTACCAAACCTCATAGAAATTAACCTGACACTCTCAACCGGTTCCTCAGGTTTCCCTGGGATCTTACCTTGTTCGAAGGATGGGACAGCTGCTGCTATCTAAGCTAATTGTGTTTCTAACATTTTATTGAAGCTCAATTGATTTTTCATAGCAGTGGCAAAGCTATCCATTTTCTTATTAAGATTTTCAAGAATCTTATCATTAGCCATCATTTTCTTATTTATACTATCATTAATTTTAGACTGGCCTAAGACAAGATCTTTTAGAGAAGGTTGGTTACCATAAGAATTATTGTAATTATTGTTGTAACCATTACCTTGATTACCTTGGTAGAAGGGGCGCGAGTTCCATCCTCCTTATTGCTGGGGTCGATAACCATTGTTGTTGTTGTTGTTGTTGGTGATGATGAAGCTCACTTCCTCCTTCGTTTTGGGGCAGTTGTTGCCCGAATGATCTTGTCCTCCACATATCTCGCACCATGGATCAGCTTCAATGGCTCGTGCGGTGGCATGGGGTCGAATGGCCTTTTGTTCCTTTTTGGAACTTTCCTCAATCTTTTTCATCAAGAGGTCCATTTTAGCTGAGAGCATGTCCACCTCATGAACGGTGTGCATACCCTCTTCTTGGGCTGGAGACGTTCCTCATTCCATCCTTGGTTGATAACCATCTTTTCAATGAGGTCTTTAGCATCCTTGACATTGTGTTGTAGGAATGCTCCTCCAGCGGCAGCATCAAAGTGACTCCGGGCTAATCCAGTCAGTCCATGGTAGAAACCTTGGATTAGGATCCATTCTTCAATCCCATGATGAGGACAGGCACGAATGTACTCCTAGAGACGTTCCCATGCTTCGGGAATCATCTCATCAGCTTGCTGTTGGAAGCTCGAGATCTTTCCACGAAGGGCGCTGGTCTTACCCATCGGGAAGAACTTCTTGAGAAATGCATTGGCACACTTCTCCCAGGTGATAGCTTCACTCTTGTTGGCATAGAACCATTGTTTCGCCTTCCCAAGCAGTGAGAATGGGAACAGGCGAAGATGGATGGCGTCTGCCGAGACATTCTTGATAGTGAAAGTACCACACACCTCCAAGAAGTGCTGGAGATGGGCGTTAGCGTCTGCATGCGGCTTTCCACAGAACGGGTTGGCTTGCACCATGTTGATAAGTGCTGGTTTCAGCTCAAAAGTGGCATTCCCCAAGTTAAGCCGCGGACCGGTGGCGATGTTGTCAGCCGACGGTGCAGAGAACTCAGAGATAGTCTTTTGGGCCATGACTTCTTTGAGTGATAGTGCGGAGCCTCTTTCCTCGAACGGATTTAGGTCTGAAATGAACCATTGAGGGGGAACTTGACGGCGTCTAGTTCTCCTCAACAATTGTTCAGGATCTTCAATAAAGTTTAACGGCAATTGGAAACTGCTCATGCACTGTCTAGCTTCACAGTAATGAGAAACACAGACAGGGGGTAAGCCCCTAACACTAATTGATAACTAATTTGATAATAGACTCCGGATTCAATTTTATTAATATTCCTAGACTGATGCTTTCCCGGGCAACGGCGCCAGAAATGCTTGTTGGTGTTTCTTAGCGCAATCACCAGAGACAGGGTGTTAGGCTATCTCTGATAACGGCGCCAGAAATGCCTGAGGGTATTTCTTATATCTATTGGATAATTTTGCAAGCGCACAGAATATACCGATGTAGCACTTCACCCGGGAGTATTCTAAGGTATCGTTATTTATTTTATCCCAAGGGAAAGCGGTGCTAGGAATGTTAAAGTCATAGCCTAGCCGGTACTTCCTGGGTCAAGCGGGTCAACCTGTACAGCTTTAAGTATAATGGCTTAGACCCTAGCTCATCCTATGTGAGCACCACAGCTCGCAGTCTTCCGATCCGGACGTCATTGGAATTGACGGGAATTGGAGGAAACGGCTAAAAGCAGTCCCGGTCTCTCTCGATCCGCACGCCATGGTGAACAGCGGGAACCCAGAGAGGATGGAACGGGGGAGAGAAAAGAGTAGGGGCAGTCTACTTTCCCCAACTCCCACGCCATGGAAAGGACGCGGGATGGGGAGAAGCGACACACTAAGACACAAGCACTCGACCACTTGTAGGGTACCTCGACCTAGGTGCACTAAATGCACTAGAGCATACCCCGAGACCTTCGCGGTGTGCTTGTCACCGCAAGGACCCTAAGAATGCTATGGTCGACAATAGGTACAAGCACACAAGGCTCGAGCACGAAGAAGCAAAAGAGAGGGAAGAGGGATTCACATTCCTTTGATCCATTCGCCATAGGACGATAGGAATCAAAGGAATGGAATCAAGAGGGCGATAAACACCAAAAGAGCGAGGGACTCAATCCACGTCTTGTTGGATCGACGGAGATCGAGTAAAAGAGCAAGACGAGAGAAAAGGATCCGCTCTCTTTCAACCAACGCGCCATGGAATGACAGAGGTTGGGAGGAAGAGACACAGCCCGCGATCCAAGCCAACTCATAGGGCTCCACAACTGTGTCGCTAAACGACACAAGGCTATTCCATCGGCTCATAGCGATGCGGTTGTCACTGCTAGATCCGATGAAACGCTGTGGTCTAGGTGGCGCAAGCATATGAGATGGATAGCATAAGAAGCAAGCGAGAAAAGGGGCATAGCCCGATGGTCATAGCGAGGGATCCCGCGGCCACGAGCTAAACCCACACGAGTCGGCTTACGTCGTTCAACGACTGTTATCCCTGATATGTATCCCACTAGAATAGGCTACAGAGGGCTCGAAATGTGCGGATAAGACCCGCGTCGAAGACGACATCGAGCTCACGGTAACCATATCCTAGGGACGTGGATAGGGGCTAGCGATCGTAGATTGACGAAGTCAACTAAAACCCGAGCGTCGCTCGGCGTTACGGCCATGATGGGACGAACCCACGACTGAACGTGCAAATGAGGTACGATCCCTCGACCGGCCCGAAGGCACGGCCCACAGTCAGGCAACCAAAACAAGCACACGACCAACGACACGAACGACCCCTAAACGGAGTAGCACATATCCATAGCGACACACAAAGAGAGATAGACCAGCTCGAAGGCTCAGCGCACAGGCAAGATTTATGAATAAGATGACATGGATAGATAGATCACAAGTATAAGGTGTATGAACAAGTATGGATGACAATCATGAACGAATGAAAAGAAAGGGTTTGCCGACGTCGAAATGGCATCGACGGGGTTGAAAGGTTCGACCTTGAAGTGAGGAAGGTGGAGGGCTGCTACAGTGTGCTCCGGCTTCTTCTGGTCCGCTGCGGGTAGCTGCTGGCCTGCTTCGGCCACCCTTCGCTGGCTGTGGCCTTCTGCTAGCCGGCTGCGGCTGGCCGTGGCCTTCTGTTGGCTGGCCGATCAGGGCTGCAGCTGGCCGAAGGCTGGCCGAGCATGAGCTACGGCTGGCCGGAGCTGGCTGCGAGCAGGCCGGGGCTGGGCGGTCAAGGCGGCAGGCAGCCAGGAGGAGCCGAGGCATGTTCGGGTCCCTGCGAGGATGTATCACAGCGGCATGAAGGCCGTTCTCAGATGACAGCACGGCAGGAAGGGGAAAAGGTGAAGCCTTGGGGGCTAAATAGCTCACCGGCGGTTATGAAGGGCACCGGTGAGGTGGCGTCGATGTCCAGCTCCCAACCAAGGCACCGTCGGGCGGTCATCCACCCTGCAACGGTGATAGGATGCAGCGCGAAGGCTGATTTTAGAGGAGAACTCTGGCGAGATGGAAAAAAGGAGTTTAGGTGGTACAGCAGCTCACCGGCGAGGTCCAGGCAAAGTGCGGTGAGGCCGACGCGGTAGGGGAGATGGTGCTGTTGCTGCCCTTGTGGCCACGGCAGACCGGCTCGATGGTGGATGCTTCGGTTTGAATGGCGTCGGCGCGGCCGCAGTGGGACGGTGATGGCGCAGTGTTGCGCAGATGCCGGCGGCATGGTCAGGGCCGAGGCCAGCAAGACGCAGCTCAACGTTGACGAAGTGGGCGCGTCGGTGCACGGCGTGGCCGGTGGTGGAACCACGCTACCGGAACGAGGCCAGGGCAGGGCTGACGCGGCCGGAGAGGTGGACTAGCGGTGGAGAGCTGCTCGTCATGACCGGGGTAGCAAGTTAGCACAGCGTGTAAGGAGCCTGGGCGCGGCGTCATGCTACTGCCAGGGCGACGTCATTGCGAGGTTGAGCCGGTTCGGCGGTGTACGGCGTCGACCAGGGACTTGAGGAGGCGCTGTGGTGATGGCGCTTCGGCGTCATCCTGGGTGGCTTCACGGTCACGGCCGGGCGGGTGGTGCCGGCTATGAGCGGTGAGGAGCCGCGGGGCGGCTGCGCGAGGATGGAGAAGGTCGTGGCGGTGGCAGTAGTGGAAGAAGGTGAGCAGAGGCGGCAGTGCGGCTCATTATAGGGCGCCGGCTAGGGTTAGGAGGGAGTAGCGTCCATCTCCGGCGTCCGTGCCCGCAGCGGGACACGCGGCGCGAATCTGGGGTGCGCGGTACGAACGTCGAGGCTGAGAACAGCGGGGGCGGGGGCGTGAGCGCAGGTGGCAGGGCGCGTGGGGCACGCATGCGTGCTCCCTGGTGGTGGCGGCGGCCGATTCCAGAGGACGAGCGCCCTCTAGGGTTTGGGGCAAGGGCGCCTGGCGGCTGGGCCGTCTGGGCCGCGGCTGGGGCTAACGAGCCGGCGAGGATGGAGAGGAGTGTGGGCCAGAGGGGTATCCAGGCCATGCGCAGGAGGACGAGGAGCGCTGGGCCGTGCGGTCTGCTGGGCCTGCTGCGCACAGAGAGGAGAGAAGGTGGGCCGGTGGTGTAAGAAAAGGAGAGGGTTTCCCTTTTGTTATTTTGGAGAAAAGGGAATATTATTTCCGCTTTTATGAATTTGATTCGGGCGATTTGATGTAGGCTTTGAAATATATTGGGACAAATCCGAGAATGAAATCTGTGGGGGTGAGGTCTTTTGGGAGGAACCCGAAAAGAGATGGAGGAAGGGAAGGGGAAGAATTTCTATTTTGTGACTAAGGGAGTTTACGCGAGGAAGTATTCCAAGGAAACCCGAGAGGAATCCAAAGAGAATTCACTAGGGGATTTTGAGAAATCCGAATTGGATAATTTACTAAAGTCAAAAGAGGAACTTGGGATGCCAATAAGGGAGAGAAGAAAACATAAAATGATTATTCCCTTGATGATGGGGGATTTCGAGAGGGATTTGAACGGGACTTGGGACGAATTCCTGAAAAAGGAATTTCTTGGACGAGGTATGGATTCTGACTTAAGAAATGGGGCAAATATTTTGATAAAGATCAGGGAGCTTGCTATGGGATTTGGAGTAGTCACGAGGGAAGAATTTAGTGAGATTTGGAAGTGGTTAGAGAGAATCTAATTACGGGTTTTGGAATGGGTACGAGTAGAGAGCTTGAATGGATTCCAAGAAGGGAAAACTCATTGGACTCGAGACACGCTCGAAAAGGAATTGACGAGGGATTGCCATGGAGTTGTGCTCTCCGACGCAAAACCCTAGACCAACTAAGGAACTTGGACAACTTCTACAAACAAATCTACATGAATGCAACGATTTGTTAATGGGTTAGTCGCAGGTTGACGTAGAAGCTACATGCTTCACATAATTACAAGAAAAATTTTAAAAAGTTCGCATTTTTGGTTAGTGGAAAACCCGGGTTGTTACAGGTGACCATCGGGAGTAAGACGTTGGCAATCGCATTCTTCGTGGCTGAGGTGCATCGTAGCTATAATCTCATTCTTGGTCACGATTGGATTCATGCCAATCGTTGTGTTCCGTCTAGTTTGCATCAATTCTTAATTCAGTGGGTGGGAGACCAAGTTGAGGTTGTCCATGCTGATTCATCGGCCTCCGTTGCTGCGGTCGATGCTCCTTCACTCGGGGGAGGGGGCACGATGGTATTGCTTGTTTGTCTGGTCATGACTTATCTGGCGTTAAGTTTATTAGCGTCACTAAGGAGGGCTTCATCCTATAATTAAGCCGTGGCCTTTTCTTGGTTGGAGACTAGACTTTATTGGCTAAATTCATCCCCCTTCTTCAAAAGGACATTGCTTCGTGTTGGTGGCCACGGATTATTTCACTAAGTGGATCGAAGCGGTGCCTTTAAAGAATATGACACATAAGGAGGTAATTGAGTTTATTATTGAACATATTATTCATAGATTAGGCATTCCTCAAACTTTGTCTACGAACAAGGAAAGTATTTCATATCAAAAGAAGTATGAGATTTTACCGAATCATATAAGATTAAATTGCTCATTTCATCTCCATACTATGTTCAAGCCAATGGCCAGGCTGAGTCTAGTAATAAGACTTTGATCAAGATTATTAAGAAGAAGATTGAGGACAATCCAAAAAGTTGGCATGAGGTGTTGTTCGAAGCTCTTTGGGCTCATCGTACATCTCGTCATCGTGCTATAAAAGTAACTCCTTTTTAGCTAGTGTATGAACAAAAGTCTGAGGTGAATTTAAATGCCTATCGGCTCGCTAAGCAAAATGACTTGCCTGCTGTTAGGTATCATGATTTGATGATGGACAATATTGATGAGGTGACCGACAAAAGATTAATGGCTCTAAAGGAGATAGAGAAGGATAAAGCTCAAGTTGCTAAAGCTTATAATAAAAAAGTAAAGATCAAGTCGTTCCAAGTTGGAAAACTAATATGGGAAACAATACTACCAATTCGAACGAAGAGCAATAAGTTCGGCAAATGGTCATCTAGTTGGGAAGGTCCTCACAAAGTGGTCAATGTGATATTCGATAATTCTTATATGCTAGAGACGTTATAAGGTGATCGTCTCTCAAGAGCAATTAACGGGAGGTATTTGAAAAAAAATACTTTCCAAGTGTTTGGCAAGAAGCATAAGTGCTCTCCAAACAATGGCCGGTACATATATTGCCCATAAAACAAAAAAAATGATTGATGTATACATCGCCCTTAGTCACCAAATAGCCGTTGGGTTTAGTATCGTTGCTGTTTGGTTTACTTGTGTTTTCAGGTTCATATACATTAATTTGCCTGAAAACAGGGGGCATATGTTGGCAACCAAATTTGGCACGGTCAGTAAAATAGGTTGGGCCGGGTTTGCAACCTGGTTAGCCCGGGTTTGGCCCTTGTGCCGGGCCCCGCCAGCAGGACACGTGTCGCCCCCGGAGGCTCCGTGAAACCCGGTTTTGACCGGGTTTGAACCCGTCTTGGCCGGGTTTAGTCATGTCCGAACCGATTAGTAGATTAGATCGGTTTTTGGTAATGTTTTGACGTGGGAGACTTACCGTAATACGTGTTTCCTACTGGGATAAGACCACGCCCCTCTATATATATGAGAGGATCATGGTCGATTGAGATCTTAACCATCCAATCGTCAAAATACATCTACAAAGTAGGCTTTTCGGTGGTTCACCCCAGCCCCTATCTTACCGTTTGGCTCGACTCTCCATGAGTTTAGTCGGCGTTCTAGGCAGCCTCCACGGTTCCTAGGGCAACCTTCACGTGCATCTCTTCGATAGATCTTTTCGAAGGGTGTTCGAGAGTCTTCCGGCGAAGGACACGCTACATCTATCGATCATCAAACGTCCTCTGCTGCAGTTACCGATCGCCCCGACGACCATCTACCTCTAACCCTAACCTTTTCGGCGCAACACAAGCAAGGCGGCTCAGCCAGCTCTCAGAGTCGGTTAGGCAGGGTAGGGCGACTCGGCCGGGTTCTAAAACCGGCCAGGCCGGGTTTCGCGGGTGTGCTGCTCTGCTATGTTTCGTCCCGTACACGATTGTGCGACCTAGCACCTACTGGCGTGTTGTTCAGAATCTGAGTCAACAATTTTTTTATGCGCAATTGCGCATGCCTTGTACAAATCTATTCATAAATTTCTCGTATAATTTTTAATAAAAAAAACAGAATTTAAAATTAGGGTGTTTAGCACGAATCGTGTGGTCTTGGGCTCTTGGTCCAAGCGATTCTTTTCCGTGGGCCGTTGGGCCCGTGGAACAATATCCGTTGCAGTAGACTTCAGGAGCGCTCGCCCGCACGCTGCTGCTGCTGTCAACTGAACTACTGGAAGGGATGCGAGCCACCGCAGGAGGCCGTGCGGTGTTCCACCTCCAACACCTCCGCCCGCGCCCGCCATGGCGAGCCCCTCCTCCTCCTCGCCCCACCACGCACCTCTCCCACTCAGCGCCCGCGAGGCGCGCCGACTACCGTGGCCTTCCCAAAGGTTTGTCTCACAGGTTACGCCGTCTCTCCCGCACCCCTCGCACGGAGGGTGTTCGACGGAATGCCCGCCGGTGACGCCTTAGGTGCAGGTAGCCGCGGGCACGCTGTTGCTGCTCGTGCGGCGTTTCTTTGTGCGATGGATTTTACTTCGCTTCGCTTCTATTGAGGCATGCGTGCTGTTCACGGGACTGTCTGCGTAGGATTATTTATTACTACCTACTAGTTTCCACATTGCCTTACCAAAGAAAAGAAAATGGTTGCCTGCGAGGTGTTTGAGAGCAGTTCCAGTGTACTCTTCAAATTGAAGGCCCTTCTCAAAAAGTTTGCAGATTCCCCGTCACATCGATTGTCCTTTACACATGCATGGAGCATTAAACGAAGTAGCAGCTCTTACATATTTGCACAGTTTACTTGGCTTTTTCGAGATGAATCTTTTGAGTCTAATTGGGCCATGATTGGACACTTATTGGAAAAGATTCATCGCGTGCTACAGTGTATTTTTCACCCACTTTTCGGCAACTAAACGGGCCCTTAGGGAAAGTGAGATTCGATTAAACGAACAGAGCGCACTATTAGATACATAAGACTGCTTCCAAAATAAGACTTTGCAGAAGAGTCTAACTGTGTGGCGTCCTGCCTATTAAAAATATTCGGCTTTAGGCAGTGCACAGCATGTGCATCAGCGGATGCAACACTTGAGCTTGTGAACCAGATTGAATTGTGTCAGAACAATGTCAGTTTGGTTTGAGGCCACACTGCTGATGCCCTGTTGAAATGCCCATTTCCAGTCACGCTTCTCAGTTCGATTTTTTCTTGCAGGAAACCAAAACTCTGCTGCTCCCACAAGCATTATTATTGTGTTTTTCAATGTCCTTTCAATTTTTCTATACATTGTTTTTAATATTTTCCACTGGTGCTGCCTTCAACTCAGGTTCTTTATCAACTCTGGAACCGGGGATTTCATCCGTCTACTTGTGTCGGCGGGCGCACTCTGCAACATGTAGCTATACGTTGCATGACAGGTTACCGGGAGAGCTAGATGATATGAATGTAAATTCTTTTCTGAACATTTGAGCAAGTCTATTTCACATGTTCAACAGGCAAACACTGCCTGACATTGAAACCCACGTTCTTGTTTATTAATGACTTGGGACACAATAACAAAGCCTTTTAGTCCCAAGCAAGTTGGGGTAGGCTAGAGTTAAAACCCAACATGAGCCTCAAGTCACGATTCAAGCACATCAATAGCTGATTTCCAAGCATTCCTATCCAAACAAAGATATCTAGGTATATCCCAACATTTCAAATCTCATTTTATTGCCTCCCCCCCCCCCCCCCACCCCCACCCCCCAATGTCAGCTTTGGTTTTTCCTCTCCCTCTCCTCAAAATTGATATCTCGACTTAGGACTCCACAATGCACTGGTGCCTCTGGAGGTCTCCTTTGGACATGGCCAAACCACCTCAACTTATTAATGACTTGGGAATCATTGTAAAACTGATGACTTACATAAAACAAATGAAAAGTGAAGTTCTCACTCTTGGCAGTTAACTAATTTTCACACCTCAAGCACTAACTTCATGAAGCACTTGTAAGTTGTTTAATTGAATCATCAGAAGACTGTATTTTCTTGGGCATTAAACTTCATAATCATGCTTACCTGCTATTCTTCTACTCCTTTTCCTCGTTCCAGGGAGAACAGAGAAAGCAAGAGACAGTTGGTGCGTTTCAGAAAATACCAATGGTGATGCCTGCAACTGATATACTAATGTCAGCACAAAGGAAATCTAGAAATGTGCCACCGACAAAGGGTATGATTCATCTGACCATTAACCATTCATTATTCACACTCTGCTAAATGAGTGACGATCGTTCTCTTAACATTCTGTTTTAGCATGACCAAATGTTTGCTTTATGATTCATATGCAATGTAGGTATAGCAAATATTGCTAAGCGTGAAAGGAACAAAGGTGCGAAACAGCTTGATGCCTTAATGAAAGTAAGTAGATCATCCTGCCTCTCTGCTGAATAAGTCCATTTATTTGATATTGATAACTGTTTTGTTTTTCAGGAACTTTCTGTACCGCTGAGAACATACACAGAAAACTTCCCAAAGAGGAGAGATTTGCATCCTTATGAGAGGTCCCTCATTGAGTTGACTTTTGGGGAGGGTTATTATGAGCAGGTATAGTTCTAAGAACTTCGTTTTCTTGGTATTGAGTATTGTTATGAGATTGTCCATAATGGCACAGAAACAGGTTATCAACTTGGTATGAACAATACTATTTTAGTTCTCCCTTGTACTCGTTGAGTTATTATGATGTTGTTGGTAGTGCCCTGCCAGGTTCTAGGACGTGTAGATACTCTCAGGAAAAGGATTACTTCTGTTGGAAAGCAACATGCTTCAGTCTGTGCTAAGGTGAATGCATACCAATTGATTTGTACATTAATTTATAATTCCAACTTATGGGAACACATACTGGCTTACATTAATTTATAATTCCAACTTATGGGAATGCATACTGGCTTACTGTACTTGGAGATAAGATGTACAATAAGGTATTTTTCAAGGGAAAATGATCAGATTTGACTCCCACATTCAAGTCAAGACATGTCCTCTGAAACTCTCTTGTGTGCGTATACTTGCAACTCATAATCCAATAATAGTTATGCTAAGTCTTGAACCATCTCACCACGTTTTCAGTGCAGTGGATTAGTTTGATCCCACTTTGCAAAGTTACAAAACCATGGTTTCAGTCTTCAGAATATGATTGTTATCAGTTTGTTCTCACTTGTGACTAATAAAATAACAGAAAGTTACACTCAGTATCAGTGTTACATCATATTAAACATTTTCTAGGAAAACATGGGATGTTCTGTCTAAAATCTAATATTTTGATCTGTAATCTTTACTTATAAACTGTCTTGGACAATCTTATCATTGCTCCCATAACTAGAAATTTGGGTAATATTTGTTTTATTTGTCATAGAATAATATGGAATTTTATTACTGATGTATATATATTTAACCTTGACAGTCAACAACAAAACGTGAAGCAGAAGAGCGCCTCACCGAGGTCTGTTCCGGTTCCAACTTATACAATGATTGCTGTTCATGATCCTTTGTCATTGTCTTATGGCCATTGATAAAAAATTTCTGGAAGTGACCCTGTAGTTGCATTGCTATTGTGTCTCTTTCCAGGGCAGAAAGAAACTTGAAGAGGCTTTCCAGCATGGGAAGCATGCCATTGATGATTTAGTAAATGTTGCAAAGGTATTAACCGCAGTTACCTTTCTTTCAAGTTGGATCTTTTTTTTTTATGTTGTTATTCAGGCTTCTAATTTTTTTAATTTGATTGATGGCTAACTTTTGAGTTACTATAGGCTTTGCGTTCTATGCCTGTTGTTGATCTACATATTCCAACACTATGTCTAGTTGGATCGCCCAATGTGGGGAAGTCATCATTAGTCCGCATATTATCATCTGGAAAACCTGAGGTAATGCTGAGCACAGTTTGTATGTTGGTAGATGGTAGACAGAGTTTCACAAGCAATGTCTGCTCAGCACAGATTGTATGTTGGTAGATGGTAGACACAGTTCAACAAGCAATTTTCTATTGCTAATGTGTAATCAGAAGTAGTTGTGATTGTCTTGTTTGACTTGTTGACTTCTTACTAAACAGTAGTTTTTTAATGACCATGCCTCATCCAATGTGTTCCTGCATCAAATGTGTTCTTCATTGGTGAGCTTCAGTTAACATCTATGAGAGGCTTGACTTAGTAGCATAATGTTTCTGTTTATCGAATATACATTCTTGGAAAAATGTCTGACTACTGGTTCTGATTGTTGAGTACTTAGAGTTCTGTGTCATCATTTATGCATTGGTGGCTGCAATAGTATTATCTATAATATACAGTTAGCTGATTGCTAAATTCCTTTCGTGTCTCATCCTACTCGTATTTCTGCAGGTCTGCAGCTACCCATTCACAACAAGAGGGATTCTAATGGGTCACATTGTATCCAATCACGAACGTTTTCAGGTTCAATCATAGAACCATTAGATTTGACACCAATTTTTCTTCCTTTGCTTTTGTTCACAACTGAACAAAGGCATGCTTCTGCAGGTTACAGACACTCCAGGACTCCTGACGAGGCATGATGGTGAGTCAGACTTTGATTCTCAAAGCACTCTGCTTAAGAGGCTGTGTATCTTTTATGTGTAAATCTGTGATATTTTTGTTATTAAGTTCAGATGATTAATTTTCCTTTGTGCCTGTTAAAACAATACTGTAGAAAATATGGTTTCTAGTAATACTAAGAGTGACTGTCATTTACATAGTGTGTCTCTTTTATACTTTAGGTTATTGCTTATTATAGGCACATATTACTGTACCAAAAGCTCTGATCCATTTTTTTTGGTTTTTTAATTAAGATGACAGAAATAACATAGAGAGATTGACACTTGCTGTCCTTTCATATCTACCTATCGCTGTCCTGTATGTGCACGATCTATCTGAAGACTGTGGGACTTCAGTGGCCGATCAGGTACATCTTTTACTTCTCTGTAGCTTCTGGTGTCATATGCTGTATTCTAGGGGACACCAGAAATACTAGCTTGCCTAGGTCAATCAGAAGAAAATTCTTGGCCATGTGTTCAGACATGCCAAATCACAAGTTTCCATCCCTGCACTTCAAGGGTTTGCACTTAAGCTGATGTTTTGTTTGGCAGTACACCACGTACAAGCATATTAAGGAGAGATTCGGTGACCGCCTATGGCTTGACGTTATATCCAAATGCGATCTTTTGGGAAAGAAAGAGCCCATAAGCTTTCACGATGCTGATGACGACATAGCACAGTACAGAAGATTGGGGCCAGAAGGCGCCCTCCGAGTATCTGTGCAGAGCGAAATAGGTGTGAAAGAGGTTAGCTATTCTCGTGCCAGCCTCATACTTGAGTAACCTATGAGTCTACTTGTTGCTTATCGATGTGACTGCCAGGCCATTTAGAATTTAGACTAATATATTGCTTCTGCGTCTCTCCAGCTGAAGGAAAGAGTGCATGAGCTACTGACCTCTCAGATGGTTCGGATCAAAGCTAGCAAGGCGGAGCATGAAATACAGGAAGTAGGGACTAGTGTTGTTTACTGAAGTTTGACAATGAGCATTGGAAAATCCATGCTGGATGTTTGTGTAAACATTCCACTAATGTCGATGACGGTAATGCATTTCATCTGTTGTCATTTTGGTCATTTGGAAAGGGGTGGTCAATTGTTACCGTAGCCATTATCCGTTCCTTAGTAGGTTACACCCTCTGTTCCAGAAAGATTATCATTCTTGTTTTGTCTATCGTTGGAAGATTTTCATTTTTGCTTTGGAAAAGTCAATCGATCAGGAGTTTGATCAAGTAAATTTATAGAAAATATTAATAACAATATCTCTGAATGCCAGCCGTCCAAAGTCTGCATCGTCTTTCGATCAGTTCGCGTAGGATCCTCTATGGCCAACAGCCCAAAACTCTAGACAAAAGAAATGCGAACCTTGGAGGTGATGCCGGCTGCTCAACCTGATCAAGGTGGCTAGTGTACCCACAAGGCCATATAAACAAGCATGGATGGCCCCTACCATTAGGCATGCAAAATCTGAGGGAAAGGGGAAAAAGAACAACAGCGGGCGCGCCGGGTAAAACTTCATCGGGGCGGACGGTGTTTCGTGGCGAGTGGACGGATTGCAGGCACAGGCACGCGGTGATTAGTCGGGTGAATAAAAACATTATCTGCTTTTTTAATTGTAGAGAAGAGATAGTGAAAGGAGAGGAGATAACAACGGCGAGAAACAAAAGTGTTTCAAAGCTTCCTGCCCGTTAAACTAATCGATCCCGGCAGCCACTTGCGTGCAATGCAAAAGCTTGACAAGAAGAGGAGAGTTAGGTTTGACGAGAAGGAGAGCGAAATGAAATGTTGGGAAGGGATGGCGGCGACGGCGAAGGAGATGGAAGCATTGTTATTGTTTTTTTTAGAAGACGAAAGGGACAGATTAAAGACAGACGCCCATGTAAGAGTAGGAATGTAGTAGCGCACGCAAGTGCTAGGAATTACATACTAGCCTGTTCTGTCAGTGCCGAATCCAGCAGGGTTTGTTGGGGTCCGGCGACCCCGGCGAAATTTCAAGATCCTTTAATAAATTCTTGTTGAAGCTTTCCCCAAGTCATGAGCTCGACCCCTACGATGTCATGAGCTCGACCCCAGGAAATACTCCCCCCGTCCCCTAAAAAATTAATTATGGGATTCATGCCAATCAAATTTGCTAAAATTTAATCAAGTTAACAGTGATTAATATTAACATTTATATCTCAATATAATTTATCATGAAAATATATTTCATCATTAATCTATTGATATTTATTTTGTATTATAAATGTTAGTATTTTTCCGTATAACTTTGATCAAAGTTAAAAACTGATTGACTTCTCGGTAAGTAAGAATTGTTCTTTCTGAGACGTAGAGAGTAATCACGCTAGTCAAAGGCCAACGGATCATTCTTTCTAAGACGTAGAGAGTAATCACGCTAGTCAAAGGCTAACGGATGAATCACAAACAAGGACGGCGGACGGCCCCGACCACTAAAACATGTCACAGCACGACATGTCACAGCGCATTGTATTGTCTACTTATCTCTCTCGCATAGTTTTTTAGTCCATGTGCATAAACTAGGTGTAAACTTATGATTCTCAAAATTTTTTAATTTGAGATCGTTAAAATTCTCAAAAAAAATTAAAACGCTAATTTTAGTTTTTGCACAGTGATTTTGTATTTTAAATTTTTTGAGAATCTTAACGACCTCAAATTAAAAAAGTTAAAACTAAAAAGTTGTAGATCTCGTTGAACGCCACAACTTTTGTATAAAAAGTATCTCAATTTGATAGTATATAAGAAAGATATGATTTTTCCAAGGCGACACGCGCTTGTACGTGATTAATATACTATTGAAAAATTTTGTTTAACTTTTTGAGCATTTTAACCACCTCAAATTAAAAAACTCGAAACTAGAAAGTTGTAGATCTCGCCGCAAGTTACAATTTTTATATAAAACTCATCTTCATCGGAGAGCGTATGAAAAAAAAAATATAATTTTTGGAATATTTTATAGATCGTAGCTACAGTACCCGAAATTAGATTTTCTTTTTTAAAATTCGGTGCTGTAATTATCTACAGTGTTTGGGGCCTGGATGACACCCTGTGTCAAGTTTAGGGACCTCCGGTGATTATTTTGGAAGTTTAGGACCTAAATGATACTTTTTGCTAACTTTAAGAACCTATAGATATTATTTTAAAAGTTTAGGGATTTAGATGACATCTTGAGGCAAATTAAGGGAGCAGCATTTTCGTCTTTCATCGATGCTGCGCGTGGCATGAGCAACTCCACCTACACAAAGGTGTGCACACCCACCACTGCGCCAGATGCGTGGCATGGAGGTGGGTACGCTGAAGATGCGTGGGTGGTGGTGACGGAAGGCAACCTTCCTGCGCAGGATCGAGCCAGGCTGCAAGGAAAAAAAACTCTTTTACGTTTCCATTGGGCCTGGCCCAAGTTGCTTTAAACCCGTGCGAGGCCAGGTTGTACGATTTGGGCCTGGCTCGGTCAGGCAAACAAAAAGGCTAGGTTGTACGATTTGGGCCTGGCTGGACCCTTCGGTCAGGGAAACAAACAGCCCCTACGTCACCAGCCCATTGTCCCATGGCTGCACCCGATGGACCATCACTTCGAAAAAGGCCCTATGTGACAAGTTTTTTTTTTTTTTTTTTTTTTTTTTTTTTTTTTTTGGCAACCTGGACAGTCAAAGTTTTCTGTTTCATTGTCTTTCCAGCGTCAAGTCCTCATTAGAGAAAGTTTACTGTCTGTTTAGATCCATCAACTAAAAGCATGCAGAATTTAAATCTGAATTTAGCGAGAGGAATCCAAACAACCCAGCTAAAGACCAGCTAAAGTTTAGCGAAGTTAGCTGTTTCAACCCAGTTAAAACCAGCTAAAGTTTTGCTTAATCTATTAGTTGAGGATCAAACACCCTACTTAAAGTTTTTGAAAGAACTTTGGTTAGCTAAAGTTTAGCTTCAAGATTTTAGGGAAAAAGTCTACATAACCCCCTCAACTATTGAGGGTGGAGTACTTTACCCCCTAAACTATGAAACCGGATTTTCTACCCCCCGAACTTTCTAAAACCGGTCAAATAACACCCCAAGTGGTTTTAGACAGTGGTTTTGCTACAATGACAGTGGTTTTGTCTTTTTATTTATTTCTGATGAATCTTTAGAAAATCATAGTAAATCAGAGAAAAATTATAAAATAGAAAATCCAGTTTTGTTAGACTCCACATGAGTAGATCTAAATAATGAACATATAATATGGTATATTGCAGCTATGAATTATTTCAATTAATTATGAAAAGCATAGATCTAAAGCTAAAAAAAACTTTGTACTAAAACATACCATAATATATGTTCACTGTGTAGATCCACTCATGTGGAGTCCAACAAAATTTGATTTTCTATTTTATGATTTTTCTATGATTTATTGTGATTTTTCAAAGATTCAGTAGAAATAAATAAAAAAGAAAAAAGACAAAACCATCTAGGGGGTTATTTGACTAGTTTTGAAAAATTCAGGGGGCAGAAAATCTGGTTTCATAATTTAGGGGGTGAAGTAATCCACCCTCAATAATTGAGGGAGTTATGTAAACTTTTTCCAAATTTTAGCAAGCTAAACTTTGGCTGGGCGGATCCAAACAGACACTTAGATGATGGGTGACACCGGATTATATTGCCGGCTCTTTACTCCTAACCTACTGATTTTTTGCCTGTACCAGGCATTGATCCATCCAATATAGCTAAAAATGGGGGTGGTTCGACCAATTTGCTGTGTATGGAAGCACCAGACAATCTGGAGCATCCTTTGTAGTGAACGGTTACTGGAGTTTCAAGAGAGAGAGAGAGAGAGAGAGCACGGCTGCCCACTTTTAAAGTGTTGTTTTCACCTGTGTCGGCATCCAACATCTTCCTACCGCCTTTTCTTTCATCATCAACAGCGTCTCTGCGTTTTATTTGAATATATATTAACACCCTTCTAGATAAAACAGGCTATATTTGTTAGGAGTTCTTTGAATAACCTTCTCTCACAATAAATTAGCACCAATCAAAATTCAGCGTTTATTTTCAGTTCAAACGATCAGACAATTTGTTTCGAATTTAAGTAGTCACATGTGTGTTTATAATAACCAAATAAAATAACAAACAAAATTTTAGTGAGGTGGGCTTCTTCTCCTAGTGTTTTGCTATTTAAAATTTAGATAATTTTTTCTACTAAATGTCTTTCATGTGCTATAACTAGTGATAGTGTTTTCTTGCTAATAAAAATATTAGAAGCATACCATTTTGGTAGTAAAAAAATACATAGATAATTAGCCCCTTAATTTTTTGACGAGACTGGAGGGACTTAAACCCCCTACAAATTAACCTTTAGTGAATAGTCTCTCGGTGCCGTTCTTGTTTTTCAAGAAATCAAAAGCTTTATTGTCGTTTTCGCTTCCCTAAAAATCAGAGAAAGCCAGTTTTTGGACCCCAAGTGACCACTTGCTGCAGCAGCGGCTGGCTTGTAACCACAGCGAACGGGTCAGCTTGGAGACTTGGAAGATGACTGGGAATGGGAAATTTAGAAGTGTCCCGGGTCAGCGCCAGCACCCCACGGCGGAACCGGCTCCTCTAACTTTGCTCCCTTCTACGCCCCAGGACGTAGAACGCCCGATGCCGTCTGTTGCTGATCCAGAGGCAGGAGCTAGGGAACGGCGGATCGGCTCGTGTAGGTGGTTAAGTAGCATCGAGAAGCACCGCTGATTAAGGAAAACCAAAAATAATTTTACACAGAAAAACGTTACACATCACGTTTGGAAGCATGAGTATATATTCATGCACTATATATGCACCTTATGCACCCCTATTTAGTTTTCATCGTAAAATTTTACACCCATCAGATCGAATGTTTAAATATATACTTAAGTATTAAATATAGATAAAAAATAACTAATTACACGTATTGCGTGTAATTGTATGACGAATCTTATAAACCTCATTAGTCCATGATTTGATAATATTGCACTATAGTAAACATTTGCTAATGATAGATTAAGTAAACTACGGTGGCGGCGCGTCTTCTGCGTCGGGCGACAGCAGCGTCTTGTGCGCGACGGCACGGGCCCATCAGGCCATCGTGCTCCTCGGCACGGAACGACTAAGCCTCCATAATGCCGTGTCTGGATCGAGACCTCGGCACGCTGACACTATGCAAATAGTGTGAAGGGAGCGTACAACGTACTTCGTCTCGTTGTAAAAAAAAAATACTCCATAAATCGTTCTAACTTTTTTGGAATGTCAAACTAAACTATTTTTTAACTTTGTTCAATTTTTTATAATAAAATAATAACATATTTGACAATGTTGGGGTGGCAATTCGCACTTATCATCTCGCTGACGCTTTGCCATCGTTGTGCCCACCGTTAAATTATAGAGTATTTAAGTTTAATAGATTTTTCTCGCAAATAGTCTCCAGCAACAGACGGCATCGGGCGGTCTATGTCCCGGGACGTAGAAGCGGCAAAAGTTAGAGGAGCCGGTTCCCCCCGCGGCACGGGCCCCACCAAACAAGACTACAGTCTCGCGTCACGTGTTAATAAAACTAGGAGAATACGTCACGCGTTGCTGCGACGATTTCAGATAATTTAAAAAGATATTAGACTTATATATTTATAGTTATATAAATTAAACTATTTGAAATTAATTTTGGTGAATGGCTTAACATATTGACGTGGATAACTCAATGAATGTTATATGAAGATATAGCTATCATAATTACATGTACTAGTTGACTTTAACTGTAAGTTTCAGTAGATTACTGATATAGATAGGTTGCATGTCAAAAGAATTCACTAGTGGGGTTTATCTATACAAGAAGTATATAGATAATAGGATGTTTACATTCCTGGCACACGACACATCTACCGTCAGCGCCCCCGTGCCGGGGGCCCCACCAAACAAGATTGGACACCATCGGCGTCTCGTGTCTTTAAATGCTGACCATCCCACAAGGCAGAGGCAGGCAGAAGCAAAGGTGTGGTCCTCTCTGCGCATGTGAAAAAAAAACAGAGGTATGTACTCCGTTTGTAAGATGATTCTTTTCGAACTAGCTTATTAATATGTCCTTACTCAAGATCTCTGCAAATCCTCTTGTTTTTGCCACTATTAAATTTGTATTTGTACCAGTATCCTAACAGCAACTAACTGTTATACGTACTACTACTGAATTATGTTACGAGGAGCAGATTTTGAAAATAAATACCGAAAAAAAATGGATGCTCCCAGCCCCATCTTCGGGTTCTTCGCCGTCTCGGCGGCCGTCGCCGTCGCCGCAGGTGCTCCTCAGCTGGAGACAGGCCTCGCGCTTGCTCTCTGCGTCGTGTTCCACGCTGGAATTGTGCTCCTGGTTAATGGCGTCCGCGCCGGTGAACGTCTCGTCTCCGCCGCGCATGAGATCCAAGACGACACCAGCTCAGCTTCGCGTCGTCGCTGACAACTGAAGGTGTGACCGGTTCAATGGATTGCCCTTGCTCTTTTGCACGCGCTTTCTCTCATGTCTTCAAGTGTTGTTTAGTAGTACAGTAGCACACTAGTACTACAGTACTATATTACTATATTTTGTTTGTTGCACACTGTGAGTTGCCGTAATAAAGCATAACACTCGTTGCATATACTCTATGCTTTCTAGAATGAATAACGGCAGCTACATATACTCTCCGGTCCTAAAATATACACGAAGACCCAATAACGGCAGCTACATATACTGTCCGCTCTCCGGTCCTAAAATATACACGAAGACCCCATTTAGAATGGAGGATTTTTCTCTCATTCCTGTGCGAATTGAACTGATTTCTATGAAATTCCTACGCTCCAAACAAGTTCTAAGCATTTTTCTGAAGATGTACGATATCGATGAGATATAACAGATGATGTACATCAAATAATACGTATAAAATTAATATATTATTGTATTAAGAATATAAGTTTAAACCTACAGAGAATACGCTCTCATGGAGCAACGAAGAGGGTCAACCTAAATCTATATCACTCTTGGCTAGACCCGGTTCTTGTGTCCTCGCATAGTTTATGTTTTGTCGGTCGTGTTTTTTCCCCTCTTGGTCTTCCATTATTACCTACTATTAGATGATATCCCGTGCGTTGCTGCGGGAATTCTATTACATTAGACTTGATAAAAAGCTATTTGAAGAAAATTGAATGTACTATCTAATAACAATAATTATTTTACAGTCTACTTTGAAAGGGCCACTACACATACTTGTCACCATTTAGTTCAAAGATAGGATAGGTGTAATAAATAAATAGTAAACAAATAGTATGAAACTCAACAGTATTTCAATTTTAACATTAGACGTTTGAACTCAGTTATCTGACAGACTAAAATGTATACTCCCGAGAAGAAATAGGGCACTTAAAAATGTTAAAGACACCACCATACAAAATATATAAAAAAAAATCGTGATGCCCAACAATCCATCTATCTCTCCTAAAGAAAATGCTGCCGTGCACTTGAAAAGAATGAAGAGGTTACGAGACGCTCCGACGTGCCATGCCAGGCACAGACGGATTCTTATCGCCTTTCAGCACCTCTCCATTGACGGATCGGCTTTCCTCATCAACAAAAAAAGAACGGAAAGGCTCCCAACCGGGCGGCCGGACCCTCCGGACACCGCTTGCGGCCCCTCCCGTCCGGCGTGCCGCGTGCCCCACCCCCGCGATGCGGGCGTGCCGCGCCCCAAGTGGCCATTCTTTTTTTTTTGTTTTTTAACTTTTTTATTTCCTATTTTTCATTGCTTTCTATTTTCCTTGTTTCTTTTTTATTTTTTATTTTTGATTTTTTTCCTTATTATTTTTTCCTTATTATTTTCTTTTTTTCCTTATTTTTTTCTTATTTTAATATTTATATATTTCGTATTTCTTTATATAAATGTTGTAAAAGTATATTAGAAATGTTGCACTTGTTGTTGTAAGTGTTTTAGATATATATTGCAAACGTTTCTCAAAATGTTTTATTTTTTTGGACGTGTGTTTTAATTGTATGCTTCTAATGTTTCACCTCTGTTTCCAAAATCATTGTTTGCAAGTGTTTTATTTGGATGTTGCGTATATTTTCACATGTATTGTTGAAAATGTTTTATATGAATGTTGCATATGTTTGTAAATGGTTTCCAAGTGTTTTTAGGTGTTTTTTTTAAATGTTTCATCAGCATGTTTCGCGTGTTTCAGTAGTTTCGTATATATGTTACAATTATTGCATATAAATGTTTCAAAATTAGATCTAATATTGTAGTTAGTGTTTCAGATGCATTCATCGCTCGGATTGGGAGGCTTGTCACCGGCGGCGATCGTTCTCCGTCCCAGCCGGCGCGACCTCATATCTTTCTAGCAACTGTAATCATCCATATGCCCACGTGCTCATCTTTCTTGCCTCCTTCTATGCTTAATAGAGGCCATTCTCCATCCTCGGCAGGTTCGAATCTGGTACGGCCGGTGTAACCTATAACCAACCGTCATCTACCTCCTCTGTTGTCGGCTAACAGGATCGACCGTTCCCTCCTATGCTCAGCTTTGTTTGGAAGAATGGGTGAAACATGCATGTTGCAGAAAGTGTTTCATTAGTTTTAAAAGTATATCGCAGATGTTTCGTATGAATGTTGCAAAGCTGTTATATATGTTGTAAAAAATTATTAAAATATATCTATGTGGGATCTTGTTTTGAAAGATTTATTGTAAGAAACACGATGATGCAATCGGATTTTAATTATAGTGCTTGGTTTAGGAGTTACAACTTTTTGAACTTTAAAACCATTAAACGTGCTATACTGTATGTGCGTAGTACACGCGTGTAGTAGCATGCAGTAAAACTACTAGACAGAAGCAGGAGCATGCGTGTAGCAGGTGCGTGGTAGTAAGGGGCAAAGCAGCAGACGTGTGCATATGACGAGGCCTAGGCAGCGGCATGCGGGCGCGCGTGCAGAGGCGCTGCGGGCGTCCGGACGGGGTTGGAATCCGGACGTCCGGGCGTTGGTCAAGCCCAAAAAAGAAAGAAAAAACTCCTGATGGAGAGCCTTTATCCTGCGGTGGCGGAGAGGAGGAGGAGGCAATAGCCGACTTGTTGGGCTCGGAGACCAGATGAAGACCTAGAAGCAAGTGGGTTGTGGGGCGACACCGGGGATAGACGGCGTGCACCAGCCAGGCAGCCCCTAGGCGACGGTACGTGGCTTATCTCCCGCGCATCGGCTTCCACTGCATTCACCTCGGTCGGCTGTCGTGGCCTCTGCTCGGCTGCTCCACAGCCTCGCCGGCCTCCCTCGAAGCCCCTGCCGCAGTTGTCGTCTCGAGGATGGCCGTGGTCCTTATTGCCAAGCAGGGCGCTGGCCCCGGCTACACCCTCCCTGGTAGCGGCCTGTCGGCCCTGGTCGACATCCCCCGAGGCTCCTGCCGCAGGCGCGCTTCTCTCCGGGATGGCCGCAGTCTTCATGGCCGAGCAGCTCGACATCAAGCCCCGCTGGAGACTCTGTATCGAGGATTGCGGCGGTCCCTATGGCTGCTCGATGTTGCCAAGAAGAATTGGGGCTGACATAAATGTGGAGTTCACATTTTATAGGGAGATTAGATTGCCGCTGAAGCGCAAGGGCCGTGCAGAAGGCGAAGGACAATCTTTCCCTCCCTGGCTAGTGACGCGGAGTTTTCAACTCCAGACGTGCGGAAGGTGGAAGTGCCAGGGGCACAAATAATGGTGGCGGATGCAAAGGGACGCACGGTGAAGGAAATCGCTGCCTTAACATGTAAACTGTGGCCCACAGAGGTGACGTGGCTCTCTAAGATTTCAGATAATTCTTATAGTGACTTCCTTCTACTTAGATATAGTAGATACGGCTATACGCCAGTTGACCCCACCCTTACCACACCGTCTGGGCAGGGCAGCCGTAGTCGTGTGCCTGTTTCTTTGCTACCGCCGGTGGGGAAAGGCTTAACCCTGGCCTCGGCTACCGTGGAGGTCTAGACAGCGCTCGCAGCTCGGTGATGAAGCGGACGGGCCACATGTGGATCTGAATTTAATTAAAAAAAAACTCCCTCTATTTTAATTTATAAATCGTTTGACTTTTTTCGCTCTAAATTGGACAACTCATCTTATTAAAAAAATTCTGCAAAATATCACTTTTTTGTTATGGCCTGCTTTATTAATAAAAATTCTTCAAGAATAAGTTAAATTTATTTATTTTTTTAAAAAATTTTTAATAAGACGAATGATCAAACTTATAAATTAGGACGGATTAAGTAGAAAATTGTTGGATCAGGAGAAGGCTTCCACAATATTTGGATAGTGTTTTTTCGTTCCAAACTCTTCTTCACCTGTGCGCGCAGAGCAGGTTTGAGAGTGTTGTGAGAGAAGTGCGCGTGTGTACCAGAGATTTGGAGTTCCGGTTTCCCAACGCCAGCCGGTTCAGCTTTGTGGATTCCGTGGCCGTTTGAAAGGGACACTAGTACACAAAATCTCTACGCAGGTGTCATGTTTTTATTTCTACAGGCGGTTTTGATTATCGGACGTCACTGTAAATCAAATTATGGGCCTAAATCTAAAACCGTCTGTAGAAAACCGATTTGTACAGGTGGTTGTCTTAAGAGAACCACCTGTAGAAATGGGGGCATTTCTACAGGCGGTTCCTTAAGAAAACCGCATGTAGAAATCGATTTCTGCAGGCGGTTTCTTAAATGAACCGCCTGTGCAAATCGGTGCCAATTTTAAAATTTTGATTTTTCAAATGACTTCAAATGAAAAAACTGTCTACATAAAAGTTGTAGATCTCGAAAAGTTATAAAACTTTGTAGTTGAAATTTTTTTATTTGAAATCATCTTATTGACGTAAAATACGGTCAAAGTTTGAAATTTGAATTTTGACTTTTTGAAAAAAGTCTCGGATGAAAAAACTGTCTACATGAAAGTTATAGATCTCGAAAAGTTATGCAACTTTGTAGTTGACAATTTTTTATTTGACTTTGTTTAGGACCCCAAACAATCAGTTTTCTATCGGTTACGTAACAATATGTGGCGAACCTAATACTATTCAGACGACACAAGTGAGTTATGGGTGGAGTGGTTAGAGGGGGTACACGCGAAGCCGAGGTTGCAGGTCCGAATCCCGCCGACCGCGTAGCACGCGAATTTTTCGTGAAAAATGCCGCGACTTGCGACTTCGACGGAGACGGGTGGGCGCTGGCCGATGGCTGCCTCCCCTTATTTAAAAAAAAATTTCTTTGTTTTTTTAGCCCGATTTCTATTTTTTCGAAAAATATTTGTACTGGCGGTTTGCTAAGTACAACCGATTTGTACTGACGGTTTGCTAAGAAAACCGCCAAACCTATTTGTACTGGCGGTTTGGTTAAGATAACCGCCAGTACAAAACGATTTGTACTGGCGGTTTTCTAAACCACCGCCTGTGAATTGTACTGGCCTTTTCCACTAACGGTTTAAAAAAACGCCTGTAAAAATATCTTTGCAACCGCCTGTATAGAGCTTTTATGTACTAGTGGGATCAGAGTGACGAGGCGGTGGGGCACGTGGCGCAACGCGAGAACAAAACCAACGAACACGAACCCATTGCCATTTTGACCATGTTTAATACTGTAAAAACTTTATACCTAACATATTGGATGTTGGGACACATACATATAGAGTATTAAATATAGATAAAAAACATTAATTACATAGATTGCCTGTAAATTACAAGATAATCTTTTAAGTCTAATTAGTCTATGATTTGATAATGTTGCGCTACCATAAACACTTGCTAATGATGGATTAATTAGACTTAATAAATTCGTCTTATGATTTATAAGCGAGTTATGTAATTATTTTTTTATTTGTATCTAAAAAATCCTTCCAATATCTCATACAACGTCCGATGTGACGAAAAAACTTTACTATCTGGATTTAAACAACCCCTTTGTTTTGTTTTTCGTTGAGTTCTTCTATCTAAAAATCCGAAAACAAATTGTGAAAAGCTCTATGCCAACCCATGTCGTGCTCGCCACGCCACTCATTTGGGCTATTGGTGGGTTGCGTTGCGTCGGTAATCTGTTCAGTATTGGGCCGCAGCTGACCTATGCCTGAAACATCTGTGTTCTTTTTTTGCGAATTTGAAACATCTGTGTTCAATCAAATAACGGTAGCCTTGACTGATGGATGAAATTGCAACGGCTAACGAAGATGCAAGATCTCCGGTATACGAACAGCGCAAACCTTTCACTGACGGGGAGTGATTATTATGCTCAGACGAGTGGACTCACGAAAACTTCATCGTTTCTGCATACCTGGCACAAGGATATAAAACTCACGGGCACCAAATATTGTTGGATCATTCTTACAAAAAAAAAAAATATTGCTGGATTACCAATTACCATATTAAGTAGACTGGCTGGCTTCGGTCTGGGGAGGCCAAGCAGAGTTCTCTTGTGCCGTCAAGTCTCAACTTGAGCAAACGGCTGCGTAGGTAAAAAATACAGGAGTTTCTTCAGAAACGAGGTAGTATTCCTAATGAATATGAACAACTTTGGTTGGATCAAGTCGATCCTTCAGCCTCCTCGCAGCCTCATTCTACTTTGGCTGCGAATAGTATTATAACCTCTATAATGTACAGTTACTTGATTGCTAAATTGCACTCGTATCTCATCCTACTTGTATTTCTGCACGTCTGCAGCTAAACAAGATAGATTCTAATGGGTCACATTGTATCCGATCGCGATCACGAACGTTTTCTGCTTGCCATGATCACAGAACCATCTGTTGCAGGGTCTTTGATGTCCGGACTGCCACGGACCGAAGAACGCAGCGAGGATGCACTCTTTCTTGGTGAAAAACGGCTAGGTTTATGAGCAAACCAGTAAAATAACCATCGTCTTTGCGTGACGAAGAACCGGCTAGTTTTCAAGCAAATTAGAAAAAACCATCGAAACTCTCGCTCGAGAGTGACCCTATTAGGGCAAGGACGTCGCCGAGTTGCCCTAGGTCGGCCAACAAGCTTAAAATAACATTCTTGGTCGTCGGATCATGGGATGGAAAAGAGGCTAAAGGATATTTGACATGATCAGGAACGTTTTCTAATGGATCATCCGATCACGAAGGTTTTCTGCTTGCCATGATAACAGAAACCATTAGATATTTGACACCAATTTTGCTTCCTTTGCTTTTTTGTCACAACTGAACAAAGGCATCCTTCTGCAGCCGGGACACTCCAGGACTTCTGATGGTGAGTCAGACTTAGGTTCTCAAAGCACTCGCTTAAGAGGATGTGTAGCTTTCTTGTATAAACGTGTGATATTTTGGTTGTTATATTCGGACGATTAATTGTCCTTTGTGCTTGATAAACACGATACCGTAGAAAATATGATTTCTAGTAAAACTAAGAGCGATTGTCATTTACATTGCATGTATGTTTTTAATATTTTAATTTATTTCTTGTTAAATGCACATATTACGGTATGCAGCGTCTCATCAAGTCTATTCATATCATAAAGGGTGGCTTCGCCCAGAACCCTACCCTAGCACACGCAACCCTGCCATCGTTGCTTCCCCTTCCCTCCATGTCCACCTCCCCCCTCCCCCAAGCAGCGATGCGCGCTCACCCACGCCAAACCCTAGCCAAGCCCGACCCCAACGCCCGCAGCACTTGGAGGCATCAATCCTCCATCCAGGCGGCCGCACACTCCCTAGAGCTGCCAGTGCAAGATCCTACTACAACCCCCTCCCACGGCGTCCTTTGGGGGCTGTAGGTGGAGTCGTGCGCTCCCCAGAGCTGCTGGCGCCTGAGCCTGCCGCCGCCGCCACCACCCATGGCGATGTAGTGCTGCTCCAGGGCAGCTGCGTCGGTCCCCAGCAGAAAGGCCTAGTTTAGTTTTGATAATTAATGACATCCTAAGGACTAACCTAAGTTGCTAAGTGATGGCAAGGTCTAGGTTGGTCAAACCATGGAGTGTGGAGCCTAGGAGATTGTGTTGTTCAAGATGGCTCTACCATGGATCAAGTGAACAAGAAGTGAGGTGATCAAGTGTTAAGCAAAGGCATGAAGGCAAAAGTATAACCCCAAATAGGCTTTTCTTTAAGTGATCAAGACACGTAGAGGGTGTGATCACATTTAGGATAGATAGTCGACTATTAAGGGGAGAACAAGTGTTAGATTACCTTCAAGTGCTCTAGGTTGCATTTCATTGCATTGAACTAACACAAATTAGAGATCAAAGTTAGAAACCCTTGGAAAATGTTTTGAAAATGCTAACACTCTGTGCACAAGTGTTGGAAACCTTGAGTGTTAGCACATAGAAGCAAGGGGTGTGAAATAGACTTGAAAAACGTTGAGAAAGGAGCGTCGGACTGATAGAAGGCGCAGCGTCAGACTATTGTGTAGGGTCCGACGCCTAACCCTAGCACTGTGTTGAGAATGAGCGTCGGACACTCGTTTAACGAGCGTCGGACCATTGAGTTTCCCAGTCCGATGGTGCGGGGCATCTGGTGCTGACGCGTGGCAAGAACAGGAGCGTCGGACGATCGAGTTTCGTCCGACAGCAAGCGTCGGACTAAGTCCGACGGCGTTTCAACGTTTTCAGACCTCTCTGGAAACGTCGGACGCTGCGTTTCTATAGTCCAACGGCATTCGCGCGAGAGTCCGACGGTACGCGAACCGTGTTCTGTGAGAGATCGTCGGACGGCGTGTTTTAGTCCGGTGTGTTCAGTCCGACGGTTTGAAAAGAGCGGGAAGCAGTAGCCGTTGCGATCCAGCGGCTGAGGTTGAACGAGAGTTGACACATGGCAGCTATCCGAGCGTCGGACACGAAGGATTGGTCCGACGAAACCAGTCTGACGGTCGGTCCGACGCCTTGTAAAAGTGTATTAACTGCTGTTTTTCAGTGGGTAACGGCTAGGATTGCAGTTAGAGGTATTTATACCCCTTCCCTGGTCACTTGGTGATACTCTTTGCACACTTGAATCATTTGTATACTCTTTGTGAGCATTCTAAGCCTCCCACTCACTCAATTGATCATCTCTTGTTCATCCATTTGAGTTGAGTGATCCTCAAGTGCATCATTGCTTTGTGATCTGCATTCTAGAGCACTTGAGAGCAAGCCAAGGCTGAGTTCTTATTCTCTTGGGACATTGCCGTGTCCCTAGCGGCTTGGAGGAGGTTGTTTCGGTGCAAGATTGATTGGTGATTGTTCAAGGCTACACCGACTTGATTGTGAGGGGTTCTTGTGGTTATTCCCCGGCGGAGTGCCAAAACCGACTCTAGTGGATTGTGCGTGGTAAGAAAACTACTTCTCTTGTGTTGGTGAGGAGCTCCCAGTGAGGGATTGGCGTGTGAAGCCTAGCTTGCAATCCACCAAGGAAGATCGGTGCCACAACGAGCAGTAGCGTGATGGCGATCACGTGAACCTCGGTAAAAATTCGAGTGTTCTTTGTCTTCTCCACCATCGAGTGGACTTTTGGCGTTCCGGTTTTTCTATTGGGATTGCTCACTTGGTTTTCATATTGGATATCTCCCGGTGATTGGTCTTCACGGCTTGCGGACTTCACTTCAATCAAGCCCTTCGGTATAATCCTCTCGATATCTCTTCCTTGCACTTACTACTTGTTTAGGTGCCATCTCCTTAGGTTTGGAGGAGTTGGTTTCTTACGTGTTGAGTGCTTATATTTGTGAGTAGCATATCGTGATAGGTGGCTCGCATAGAATAGTCTAGAGGTAGTGCTTTGTCTCGCTTGCTTATCTACTAACGTGTGGTCTAATATTTTGCTAGAATTTGAATAGGCTATTCACCCCCCTCTAGCCTATATGGTCCTTACAAGTGGTATCGGAGCCGAGGTCACCATCGTTTGAGGCTTAACATCCTTGTGGTGAAAAATGGCTCAAATCAATGTGTTGGGGAAGCCGCCAAAGTTTGATGGCACAAGGTATGATCATTGGAAGAGGAAGATGATAGTGCATTTCATGACCATGCATATCGATGTGTGGAAGGTGACGGAGACAAAAATTGAGTATGAGAATGCTCAAACTCCCACCGATGTTGACAAAAGGAAGATGGAGTGCAATGCCCATGCAATCAATGCACTCTACACCGCTTTTGAGTCTCACGTGTTTGAGCAAATCAAGGATCTTGATTTGGCTCATGACATTTGGAAGCGGTTGGAGGAAACATATGAGGGCACACAAGAGGTCAAGAATGCCAAGGTATACATGTTGAGAGAGAAGGTTGGCACTTTCAAGATGAATGAAGATGAAAGCGTGCCGGAGATGTTCAACCGGCTACAAGTGATAGTGAATGACTTGAAGAGCTTGGGTGAGGACGTCAAGGACAAGGACTTCTCTCATAAGTTCTTGAGGTGCTTGCCCGCAAGATTTGCTATCATCAAGACCTTACTTGCAAGAGAAGACTTGAGCACTAAGAAGCCAAACCAAATCCTCGGTGAGATCATCACCCAAGACATGAACAATGAAGAGGTGGTTGAGGAGAAGAAGAAGAAGAGTGTGGCTCTCAGAGCTACACCCTCCAAAAGCAAGGGCAAGGCCAAGATGATTGAGCTAGATGATGATTCTACTTCAAGTGATGATGAAGATGATGAGGCCATGGCGCTTCTAGTACGCAAATTTGGTTTTTTCATGAAGAAAAAGGGCTATGGTCAAGGTAAGAAAAAGTTCATCTCCAAGAACAAGCAAGAGCCAAGGAGATGCTTCAAGTGCAAGAGCTTGGATCACTTCATTATTGATTGTCCTCTCAATAGTGACAATAACAATGAGAGTGATGACGATAAGAAGAAGAGCAAGAAGAAGGACAAGAAAGAGAAGAAGAACAAGAACGTGACTCTCAAGAAGAAAAAGAAGGGGCAATCATATTGTGTCACTTGGGATGATAGTGATGCCTCTACCGATGAGGATGATAGTGATGATGAGAGCAAGACCATCAAGAAGAAAGCTATGGCAAGCATTGCTCTCAACAACAAGCTATCTCTCTTTGACACTCCATCTACATGCTTGATGGCCAAACCATCCAAGGTACAATCTGATGATGAGAGTGATGAGGAGGAGCTATCATGTGATGAGCTTATGTCCATGCTTGATGATGCTAATACTTACATTGAGGCCAAGAGAAAGGAGTGCAAAGAATTGCGCAAAGGCAAGTTAGCCATTGAGCAATCCTTTGATGAGCTCTTGAAGTCTCATGAGAGGATAATGGAAGCCCATGAGAACCTCAAGGTTGCTCACTCTAAGCTAGAGAAAGCTCATTCCTCTCTAGTGGCCGAAAATGAGAAGAGGGCATCCATCAAGACATGTGACATGGATTCATCATGTGATATCCTTAGTGATATGTCAATTCCTTCTTCTACTATTGTTGTCACTAACCCCTCTTGCAGCTCTACCACTCTTACTTCACCTAAAGTTGATGACTCTAAGTCCTCACTTATGGTGGAAAACAAAAAACTCAAAGTGGAGGTTAACAAGCTCACCCGCGCATTAGGCAATGCCTATGGTGGGGATGCTCGCTTGCTAAAGTGTTTGGGTAGCCAAAGATTTAGTCACTTTAAGGAGGGACTAGGCTATACCCCAAGAAAGGCAAGGCCGCCTTTGTGACTCCCAAAGCTAGCTTTATGAGGAACAATGGTAGGTATTGCCAAAGATGCAAGCAAGTGGGGCATAATGAGCATCATTGCATGGCCAACAAGATCAAGCAAGTGAAATTTGCTAGTGCGACTTCAATTTGCCTTAATTCTTGTTACATGCTCACTAAGGGAGTGAAGGGTGTTAAAGCCAAGTATATTGGTACACCAAGAGGCAACCCACGGATGGGATCCATTTGGGTGCCTAAGTCTTTGGTCACTAACCTCCAAGGACCCAAGAATGCTTGGGTACCTAAAACCAATTGATCTATTCTTTGTAGGTCAATTATAAAGCCGGAGGAAGACATTGGGTGCTTGATAGTGGATGCACTCAACACATGACCGGAGAGTCTAGTATGTTCAATTCTATCAACACAAATGGTAGTCAAGAGTTTGATTCTGTCACATTTGGTGACAATGGAAAAGGCAAGGTGAAAGGATTAGGCAAGATTGCTATCTCAAATGATATGAGCATATCAAATGTGTTGCTAGTTGAATCTCTCAATTTCAACTTATTATCAGTTGCATAACTATGTGATCTCAGTTTCAAGTGCATCTTTGGTATTGATGATGTTGAGATTGTTAGTGTGGATGGTTCCAACTTGATCTTCAAGGGCTTTAGATATGGGAACCTATACTTGGTGGATTTCAATGATAGTGAAGCAAAACTTTCTTCATGTTTGATCTCAAAGTCAAGTCTTGGTTGGTTGTGGCATAGAAGACTTGAACATCTTGGGATGAAGCAACTTGGTAGATTGGTCAAGCATGACATGGTTAGAGGCTTGAAGGATGTACACTTTGAGAAGGATAGGTTGTGTAGTTCTTGTCAATTTGCAAAGCAAGTTGGGAACACACATCCTAAGAAAGGCATGATGAGTACATCTAGTCCACTTGAGCTATTGCATATGGATTTGTTTGGTCCAACCACTTATGCAAGTATCGGAGGAAGAAAATATGGCTTTATGATAGTTGATGACTTCTCAAGATACACTTGGGTCTTCTTTCTAGTTGACAAAAGTGAAGTGTATGGAATCTTTAAGTCCTTCATCAAGAGAAGTGAAAATGAGTTTGATACAAGGGTGAAGCAAGTTAGGAGTGATAATGAAAGTGAATTCAAGAACACAAGAGTTGATGAGCTTTGTGATGATCTAGGAATCAAGCATCAATTCTTGGCAATGTACACTCCTCAATCAAATGGTCTTGTCAAAAGAAAGAATAGAACTCTCATTGATATGGCAAGAACCATGTTAAGTGAATACAATATTAGTGATGAATTTTGGGCAGAAGCTATCAATATGGCTTGCTACACTAGCAACCGTGTAAATTGTCATCCAATGTTGAAGAAGACACCCTATGAGCTCTTAAATGGAAGAAAGCCCAACATTACATATTTTAGAGTGTTTGGTTGCAATTGCTATATCTTGAAGAAGGGCACTCGTTTGAGCAAATTTGAGAAGAAGTGTGATGAAGGGTTTCTACTCGGGTATTCAACTTCAAGCAAAGCATATAGAGTATGGAACTTGGCACACGGGATAGTTGAAGAAGTCCATGATGCTGAGTTTGATGAAACCAATGGGTCTCAAGAAGAGAAGGATAATCTAGATGATTTGAGAGGACCTCAATTAGTTGATGTTATGAAGAACATGGACGTTGGTGACATTAGACCAAGACAAGTTGAAGATAATGATGATGAAGTTATCCCTCCTATTGTACAAGTGGAAGATGATGCAAATCAAGCAAGCTCAAGTGAATCTTAAGCTCAAGCTCATGATCAAGATCAAGACCAAGTTCAAGATGCTAGTTCATCTCATATTCTCCAACCAACTCACATTGCAAGAGATCATCCTCTAGATCAAATCGTTGGTGATATACTAGAGCTGTGCAAACAAGATCAAGAGTGGCTTCATTTTATGAGCACTATTCATTTGTCTCACAAGAGGAGCCTACCAACGTTGAGAAGACACTCAAAGATGAGGATTGGATAAATGCTATGCATGAAGAGCTCAACAATTTTGAGAGAAATCAAGTATGGGAATTAGTTCCAAGACCAAGTAAATACAATGTGATTGGCACCAAGTGGGTCTTCCGGAACAAGCAAGATCAAGATGGGATTGTTGTGAGGAATAAGGCTGGATTGGTTGCACAAGGTTACACTCAAATTGAAGGCTTCGACTTTGAAGAAACCTATGCACCGGTGGCAAGATTGGAAGCAATCCGGATCTTATTGGCATATGCATGTTCTCATGATATCAAGCTCTATTAAATGGATGTCAAAAGTGCATTCTTGAATGGATACATCAATGAGTTAGTCTATGTTGAGCAACCTCTCGGTTTTGAAGATGATAAGAAGCCCGACCATGTATACAAGCTCAAGAAGGCCCTCTTTGGCTTGAAACAAGCACCAAGAGCATGGTATGAGAGGTTGAGGGACTTTCTACTCTCTAAGGGGTTCAAGATGGGAAAGGTTGACACCACTCTCTTCACTAAAAAGATTGGGAATGACTTGTTCATCATGCAAATCTATGTTGATGATATCATCTTTGGATCAACAAGTCAAGCATTTTGTGAGGAGTTTGGAGAAATGATGGTCAAAGAGTTTGAAATGTCCATGGTAGGTGAACTTAGCTACTTTCTTGGACTCCAAATCAAGCAATTGAAGAATGGCACATTTGTGAGTCAAAGCAAGTATATCAAGGACATGGTGAAGAAGTTTGGATTGCAAAATGCAAAGGCAATCTCAACACCAATGGGCACTAGTGGAAGATTGGAATCGGATGTAGAAGGTGAATTGGTTGATCAAAAGTAATATCGGTCAATGATTGGTAGTCTACTTTATGTGACCGCTTCTAGGCCGGATGTGATGTTTGGTGTGTGCATGTGCGCAAGATATCAAGCCTCTCCAAGAGAAAGTCATTTGAAGGTAACTAAAAGAATAGTGAGGTACTTAAAGAGCGCACCTAACATTGGTTTGTGGTATCCCAAGGGCTCTAACTTTACATTGATTGGTTATGCAGATGCGGACTATGCCGGTTGCAAAATTGATAGAAAAAGCACTTCCGGTACATGTCAACTCTTGGGAAGGTCACTAGTTTCATGGTCATCCAAAAAGCAAAATAGTGTTGCACTCTCTATCGCCGAAGCCGAATACATTAGTGCGGGAAGTTGTTGTGCACAATTACTTTGGATGAGACAAATCTTGAAGGACTATGGATTAAAATTCACCAAGGTTCCATTGCTATGTGACAATGAAAGTGTGGTGAAGATCACAACCAATCTGGTGCAACATTCAAGAACCAAACACATAGATGTGAGGCACCATTTCATAAGAGATCACCAAGCAAAAGGAGATATTGCTATCAAAAGTGTGAGCACCGAAGATCAACTAGCCGACATATTCACCGAGCCACTTGATGAAGCTAGATTTTGCAAGCTAAGGAATGAGTTGAACATACTTGACTACTCCAACATGTGTTGATGCACTTCATGAATATCTTATGACATGTCTATCCTCCAAGCAAGGCAAAGGTATCATTTTTTGACATGTGCATTCATACTTTGCTAGAACCTGCTAGATCATATATACATGATTTTGTTCTCTCTAGGTCATTCATTGAAAGCCAAAATGGTTTTAAAGTCTATATGGCATCACTATTGCTTGATTGATTGCTTGATCTAGTGATGGCATATAATTTGTTCATGGGGATGCAAACCTAGTGTTGAATCTAAGTTAAATGAGTAACTAAGTGCTTACCTTGACATAGGCAAGATAACCCCTAGTGGCGTGAAGAAGCTTGTCTTTGGTTCAAACCGAGTTAAGAAACTTGTACAAATTTGCTAGATTGAACCAAAATTTGATTAAATAGGTCTCTCATTCCGTTAACTTGACCCTTTTATGGTACTTGATGCCAAGGGGGAGAAAGTACAAAGATAAAATGACAAAGGGGGGAGAGAACTTAAGCTTTGCGATGAACCATCATTAGGCCGATGATGGAAGAACAATTGGCCAAAGTAAAGGGATCAAAAATTTGAATCATAACCTTTACTTAAGATAAGCTCACCTTAAGGGGGAGCAAACTCATGAACTTGGTTGTTACATTTGGAATGTGCACTCACATATGTTTGATGCATTTGCATATTTTTTTACATTCTATTGCCTTGTTCTTGAGTGGTGTATGCTAGTATCAAATTGTTTGATGACTTGATAACTAGCATGCTTAGGTGGTAGTTAGATGATCTTGTACTTTACAAGTGGTTTTACAAGTGGTTCTTGAGCATTACTTATAATGTTGATCTCACGGTATGCTCAAGTTTTTGTGATCATCTAGTTATCAAAAGTGCTAAGGATGAAAAATTCCGCAACTTCGATATGAAATTTTCAATCGGTATCACGCTGTTGACGGTGGAATTATCCTAAATTTCCACATTCAAACACCGTCAACAGGCCTCGGATTCAAGGGAAGATAAACATATCATGAGCATATTTTATCAATAACTAGTTCCACATGTACTCTTAGCTTGTGATTGCAGGGAACACTAAATCAGTGCAAAAGTGAGCAGCTGGGGGCTAAATACATGGTTCGGCCGAACCATGATATGTTGCCCCAGGCCACCACCTTTCAACACATTGCATAAAACATCAAATGAAGGAGATGAGAGCCAAGGGTGGGCCCACCCATGGGTCGGCCGAACTATCCATGGGGCCCACCTGGCTCTGGTGACGTGGCAGGATTCGTGTGACACTCTAACCAAGTCAATTCATCCATCGGATCAACTTGGGCTTTCATTCAACGGTGGAGATCAAAGCCACACGGATTGAGGCATGAAACAAAACAACCAAGACAGGATCAACACATGGGAAGAGTCTATGACAGATGGGGGCCACTGTGGTGGGACCCACCCACCAGGGGTGGGTCGGCCGAACCACAAGATGGGGAACCAAGCCACCTACACCATCACTGACTGGTGGGGACTTCTTCTAGAAGCTCGTGGCTGGGCCCACCAGTCAGAGTGGGGTCGGCCGAATCCCCCTGATGCCCAGCCAGGTCGGTTGGCCTCCACCGACTCCAAACATGCTTCCCATGTGCTCAAATTGTCACAGCCTTCCATCTTGAGGCAGTTACAAGGCGGTGGATCCAAGGGTGGAGAGTTGAGGAGCACATGGATCGCTGACGTGGGATCCCTCCACTCTCCACTATAAATAGAGGCTGCCCACTCCCTTTCAAGAAGGCACCATACACCATACAACACAAGTTACAAGAGTTCTACTCTTTAGTAGTAGTATTAGTCTAATGTGGGAGTTAGAGTCGAGTCGAGCTGCGCTTGGAGTCTCCGGAGTTGTCTGCTGGAGAGTCTGCTATAGCTCTTGTACCTTTCCTTCTGTAAGACTTTATCTTTTATCAATATATTATCTTTACTTTACTTCACTAAATTCTTACTTAGTCTTTACTATTCTTTATAGTATTGTTGTGTCTTGTCTTATTTCATAGTTGTTTTATACTTGATAGTGATCTTGTTACAACTCAACGTGTGTTAGTTCATCGCCTATCATAGGGTGTTCTAGTTGTTGGTACGCAATTAGAATAGTGAGACTTAGTGTAAGCGTGGTGCTTAGACTAGATCTTGCCTTTGATTACCGCTTGTCGCACGGATTGTTTGTGGGTGCTAGCAGGTGGTGACAGCCCTGTCTAGTCTTAGTATCCCTCCACGTGTTTTAGGCAAGTTCTTAAAAGGTAGGCTCCCATAAGAGTGTAGGCACTTCGGATAGAGGTTTTGTCCTCTATTGTCTCGCACTACCCCCTGCACATCGGTAGTAAGGTACTATCTTAGTATAAGTCATCTATTTGATAGGATAAGTCATAAGAGTAAAGTAAGTGTCATAGGAGTCTTATACTCACTCGTTGTCCTCCCACCTAACTATACTCTACTAGTTATCTTTTAGTTATCTTAATACTTGTTGTGTGTTGGTGTCATTACCCTTTCCTCTACCTATCGATTTACCCCCCTACCACTAGCTGGTACTAAGTTGGTATAGACTTAAGGATCTCTCTTTATTTTTATTAATTATTCCTAGCAACCGCTTTCCCTTGGGATAAAAATAAATAATGATACCTTGAAATACTCCCGGGTGAAGTGCTACAGCGGTATATTCTGTGCGCTTGCGGAATTATCCAATAGACATAAGAAATACCCTCAGGCACTTCTGGCGCCGTTATCAGAGATAGCCTAACACCCTAGCTCTGGTGGTTGCGCTAAGAAGTGTCAACAAGCATTTCTGGCGCCGTTGCCGGGGAAAGCATCAGTCTAGGAATATTAATAAAAAAAATTGAATCCGAAGTCTATTATCAATTTAGTTATCGATTAGTGTTAGGGGCTTACCCCTGTCTGTGTTTCTCATTATCGTGAAGCTAGACAGTGCATGAACGGTTTTCAATTGCTGTCAAATTATATTAAAGATCCCGAGCAATTGTTGAGAGGAACTAGACGCCGTCAAGTTCCACCTCAAAGGTTCATCTCAAACTTGAATCCGTTCGAGGAAAGAGGCTTCGCATTATCAATTAAGGAAGCTATGGCCCAAAAGACCATCTCTAAGTTCTCTGCGCCGTCCGCTGACAACATTGCCACCGGACCGCAGCTCAACTTTGGAGATGCTACCTTTGAGCTCAAGCCTGCACTCATCAATATGGTGCAAGCTAATCCATTCTGTGGAAAGCCACACGAAGATGGCAATGCCCATCTCCAGCACTTTCTGGAGGTGTGTAGGACTTTCACCATCAAGAATGTCTCGGCTGACACCATCCGCCTTCGTCTGTTCCCATTCTCACTGCTTGGGAAGGCAAAGCAATGGTTCTATGCCAACAAGAGTGAAGTCACCACCTGGGAGAAGTGTGCCAACGCTTTTCTCAAGAAGTTCTTCCCAATGGGCAAAACAAGCGCTCTCCGTGGCAAAATTTCAAGCTTCCAACAACAAGCAGACGAGACGATTCTCGAAGCATGGGAACGTCTCTAGGAGTACATTCGAGCCTGTCCTCATCATGGGATTGAATAATGGCTCCTAATCCAAGGTTTCTACCATGGGCTGACCGGATTAGCCCGTAGTCACCTTGATGCTGCAGCCGGAGGAGCATTCCTGCAACACAATATCAAGGACGCTAAGGACATAATTGAAAAGAAGGTTATCAACCAAGGATGGAATGAGGAACGCCTCCAGCCCAAGAAAAGGGGTATGCACACCGTTCATGAGGTGGACATGCCTCAGCAAAAATGGACCTCTTGATGAAAAAGATCGAGGAAAGTTCCAAGAAGGAACAAGAGGCCATTAGACCCACTGCCACCGCATGAGCAATCGAAGCTGATCCATGGTGCGAGGTATGTGGTGGAGAAGATCATTCGGGCAACAACTGTCCCGAGACGAAGGAGGAAGTGAGTTTCATCAACAACAGCAACAACAATGGGTATCGACCTCAGCAACAAGGAGGATGGAACTCGCGCCCCTTCTACTAAGGAAAGCAAGGTAATGGTTACAGCAATAATTTTAATAATTCTTATGGTAACCAACCTTCTCTTAAAGATCTTGTCTTAGGCCAATCTAAAATCAATGATAGCATAAACAAGAAAATAATGGCTAATGATAAGATTCTTGAAAATCTTAGTGAGAAAATGGATAGGTTTAACACTGCTATGAAAAATCAATTGAGCTTTAATAAAATGTTAGAAACCCAATTAGCTCAAATAGCAGTAGCTGTCCCATCATTCGAACAAGGTAAGATCCCAGGAAAACCTGAGGAACCAATTGAAGGTGTTAAGTTAATTTCCACGAGGTTTGGTAAGCCTCCGGTTAGGCAAAACCCGGGTTGTCTTCTTGATCCGCCATTCATGGCCAAGAAGAGTGACCCCGGCCATCCTACCATCACATGCGAGATCGGGCCACACACCTTCAAGAACGCCTTCTGCGACCTTGGATCCGGCGTCAACATCATGTCCAAGGTAATGTACGAGAACTTGCTAGGGGGACCCTTGTACCCCACTTTTGTCAAATTGTAGATGACCGATCAATCAATCCGATTCCCCGAGGGATTGACAAGGGACGTCCTTGTCAAAGTTCAAGATGAATACATTCCCGCCGACTTCATCATTCTTGACGTGGGAGCCGATGACGAAGTCCCCGTCATCCTGGGAAGGCCGTTCCTCAACACCGTGAATGTCATCATCTACGTGGGATCCGGCCAAGTCCACTTCCAACTCCCAGGTAAGAGAATTAAATGTCTTTTCAATGGTTATAAATCAATGCAACAGGCAAGGAAGAATCTATGGAGAAACAAGCCACAATATGCACCCCGGCGAAAGAACCAACCACCAAGGTCCAAAAAGGCTGAACTGATAAGTAAGCCTGAGGTGATAAACAAGACTGACTCCGCCGAATCACAAGCATCAACCAAGAAGGAATGGCGGAAGAAAGAGGTGCGATCATCACGGTCTCCATCTCAGGGACCGATCGAAGCACCCGAAGAATGAACCCGAACAGGAGAGGTCCTGCTCTACGGACCTAAAACATGGAGCCCGTGCTGGTAAGGTAAATCAGTATTTATCTCATATTTAATTCGTGCATTTCAATTTTGAATTCTCTTCATTGCATTTCATGTTTAATTTTGGCAATAATTTATTTCGACAAAATAAAATAAGTAGATGAATAAAACTTGAAAAAGATCATTTCTGCTCACACCTGAGGTGGGGTCGGCCGACCCTACCATGGGGCCCACCCACCTCTGGTGGTGTTGGCCTGGTGTCCTGATCATGCTCCTAAAATTTGAACACCAGCTCCTTTTGAATTTTGGTCGACCATTCTTTTGTCATGACCATTCTCGTATGCTTAAAGGAGAATCCAACACTCACATTAATCCAAATTCTGGAAAGTGGACACTTTGGCATGCAAGAGTGCTCCCATGGTCCATGGGAATCACTTTAAACATGTTCCCACTTTTGTCATATACCTTTTACCTTCACAAAACACTAGACAAGGGAATCTCCGAAAATTTCAAAACTTTTGGTCCACCACTAGTCTCTATTTTACTGGACACACTGTTTAAAGCTGAAAGGGGACAAACCCTGGTTTGGCCGAATCATGTCTTGGCTCCTTTTAAGAAAGTAGAGTTTGAATTCAAATAGATTCTCTGTCCAAAGGTAAAAGCAACACTGAACCTGCCATAAATGGGTTCGGCCGACCCACTATTTGGGTCCTATCTGCAGGATTGTGTTTGAATTGAACTAGATTCTCTATCCAAAAGAAAAAGCAAGTTTGATCCTGTAATAACTGGTTCGGCCGACCCCATCAATAAAGCCCTGTCGGCAAATTTGAATTTGAAATAACTTAGATTCCATGTCCAAGGGAGAAAGCAACAAAAATCTGGCCAAGGGGGGGTCGGCCGAACTGGTCCTAGTGACCTGGCCACCAGCCCTTCTTCCCCTAGAAATACCCTTCCAATGTGTGCTCAATTTCGCACCCAATCCAGCTGAATCCTCTCGAGCACACAATCTCCCTTCTTCTCTCCATTTGAGTAAGATCTTTCTCAAGTTTAGTTTAAGTTTATCCGCTCAAACCAAAAACCCAAAAATAGTGTAGTAGTAGAAGCTTGTCTCACTCTCATCTTTGCTCTCAAACTCTTGTTTGTGGAGGTAGCCATACCCGGCAAGGACTACTAACAGTGGGATAGCTAACGTTAACGCTAACGCTAATCCCTGTTGTTGTAGTGTGTTCTTGTGTTAGCTCATTGTTGCAGGATGAAGAAGTTCTCCTCCGCACTCAAGAAGGCCAAGAGTGTCATAGGGAGTTCCTCCCGACGACCCCGCCATGATGAAGATGAAGGAAGAGAAGCTCTACCAAGAAGAAGCTTTGGAGTGCCTTCCGAGAGGACGTTCGACCCCGAGAGCGGCCTCATGCTAAATCAAGAAGAGTACTAAAGGTACACCTCCATCCGACACCGAGGGTATGAACATACCGGCATTATCGACCCTGTCCTTTTGGACAGCACAGGTATAACCACGGAATTCAATACTATTTTCAATGCAATCGGTTAGGGAAGTTTTTGGGAAGTACAAGAACTTGGAATAGAAAAGTGCACCATTAAATTTTTATGCTCTTTACAAGCCACTGAAAATTATGTCTACTTCCGCATGTTTAACCAAGACTATAATTTAACATGGGGAGTTTTTAGCATGGCACTTGGTTTTGATAATGACTGTCATCTAGACCTTGTTAATGCAACAAGAAGATTTGATAAAGCTGAATTTTGGAAAGCTATAACAGGATCTAATGATTGCTCTGACCCTAAAACCAATGAAATTCATAATCCTACTTTGCGCTTGATCCGATATTGGATGGCTATAACTTTTCTTCCTGGCTCTAATGTGCAAGTTCTTTACAATGACGAATTAAGACTGCTCTATGCCATGACAAAGAAAATAAAAGTTTCACCTGCTAAGATGTTAGTCTACTTTTGGCTTGGTATTTTCCATAGAAGCGAGCCCATATTCTTCACTTCTTTTATCACGCGAATTGCTGAAACAATGGACTTGCTAGATGGAAAACATTACTTTAAATACATTGCCTCTCCTAGATATATTGTAACCGAAGATTTCTTCATAAGCACTCAAGTCCTAAAAAGAGATGAAAATGGTGATATAAAAATGATTTATCCCGGCCATACAGCCAAAATCTCTCTCCCTTGTGAGAGGTGTCGGTTGTATGCGCTGCGCACACTAACCATAAATTAGGACCGAGAGGCAAGAAGCCAAAATGTTGCAGGACCAAGAAGGGTGACAAGGAGTATGTCACAAGCCGCTCAATTTGAGCAAGGTGGCACATCACGAGCTGCAGGGAGATATGAAGAAGAAGGCGATGAGACAAGTTCCATGGACATTTCAAGATCCATGGAACGGCCTCAACAGCACACTCCAAGAGTGCGCACTCCCTGTCCGTCCACACGGGCAAGGGGCCGTCGAAGCCAAGGATCAGAAATGGACCAACTTATCAATGACATGGGCACAATGCAAGTTGAGCAAGATGCAACTTTGAATATGACACAACAAAATGCTCAACTATTGGAAGCTATCCAAAACGAAGAAGCACAACGCTGGGCGGGATGGTTCCAATACTACCCGCCACCACAATGAGCAAAAGGACAAGCTTGGGGGGAGATCCTCTCCCCCACCAAGGTAAGTATTCTATCCTAGCTATTTACATTATTTTAATTTATTGCATCTAAAAAAATGCATAGGATAAAAATACAAAAAATATTTCTCTTATTCCCATATGTCTCATGAATATTTATCTTCCTCATGGAAATGATAAATAGTTGCTCTGTTAATGTTTCTTTAACACCTAGTTTACAACTTAGTATCTCTTTGAGTATGGATCACTTGGCTCATTTAAATCATCATGAACCTAAAAACTTTATGGATGCTAAGTGCTAGAACTAAGTCTAAGTTGTTGTGAGATATGATATAGTGAAACAAGAGCTACTATAATAGTGTTCTAAGAATGCATGATTACTGGAGATTTATTTCTTAATCAATCAAAACCTTATTGTTCCTCAATGGTGATAAATTCCTTCCACGGCCATATATGTTACACATGTTTAAAACCTTCCACTTAAGCTATTTGCTTTGTATTAAGTATTGTCGAATCTTATTGAACCTTATTGAGAGTCTTATCATGCTCCCAAGATCAAGATCACGTACACACCATATATACATGCTGCTTCTACACTGGAAGTACGCAACCACATGCCTTTCATTTTCACCAAATAAATGCTCCATGTGTTAAAGTCATAGAAAATCTCTCTTAGTCATTATGGTAGTAGAGACAAAAGGGCTATGCAAAATGAAAATAAAAAGAAAGAAAGATGGACACAAGAGGGTCCATAGAAAAGAAAAGAAAAATATTTGAGCAAGTCTAGGCTCATAAATAAAAGAAAAATGATAGCCATGTCTCTAAAATTTATTAGAGAGAGATACAATTCAAATAGAGGAGCATTATATTCCATCATCATCCATACACTTGCACATCTTGATCTAAGGGCATGGCACTTCTCTCTTTGGATACAAGCTTTGACTCTACAACATATATGTCGGGTACCAAAGTTTGGGGTACCCAAGTTTGATGCAAAAACGCTCATTCCTAACGTGGCTTGACCCAAGTAAGGCCAGTGGAAGCCCACGAAGGCCGCGCCCGAAGCCCACGAAGGCCGCGTCTATAGAGGCCCACGACGTCATTGCACCATTGACAGCCAACCCTCGGGAGAGCGGCACCCTCTGCGCCCAAATCTTCGATTCGCCCGAGCCTCCCCAGGAGAGCTCGGGAGAGCGGCACCCTCGGCGCCCAAATCTCCGATTTGCCCGAGCCTCCCCAGGAGAGCTCGCGAGAGCGGCTCCCTCGGCGCCCATTCTCCGATTCGCCCGAGCTTCCCCATCCCCCTCGAGCGCAATCTCACAAAGGCATCCAAGGCACAGGTGATGTCAGCGGAGCAATCTTGAGCATTTGCACTTCCTGCTATAGATCAATGATGTTTTGGTGGACTGCCTGGAGCTGCTGCTGATAAGTGTTATGCAGACACCAAAACACTGCATCCTGGTGTTGCAAGTAATCGACAGTCTCTCTAAGGCCTTCTCTTGCCGTCACGGCATAAGAATGAGCTTCCTCACGTTGTTGAATGAGAAGTCCAGTCTGAAGATGAAGACTATCCACCAGGCCCTCCAACTCCGTAATGCGACGCTGGTCCGCTTGTCGTTGTGCTTCGAGTGCTTCTACCTGGACTTCCAGGCTAATCTTTTGCTCAAAGTGGATCTGAGCGACTTCCTTCCACTCTTGAGCTTTCTCATACGCTCTTTTCTTTTGCAATTCCATACCCTTGAGTGTTGCATAACACTCGGAGTATAACTCTTGCCATTCCTTCCGTCCTCGCTCGCGGGTCAGATGCAAGTTAACGACTGCTAACATAGCTTGAGTAGCGGCGACCAAAATGGGATTATGTTCATCTGAATTTTCTTCCAGTAGCTTAGCTTGTCGCTGAAAACAATCCCAATCCTCTAGTGCTTCAGATGGAAACATTCTCATTGAAGAGGCTCTCACTTCCTTCTGGCACCTAAAACAAATCTTTCTAAGCACTTCTAATGCTGTTGCCTGGGCTCCTTCCCAAGGGCTCATGCCTTCAGCCTGTGCTTTCTAGGCTGGCCAGAACAGTGCATTGGTACAAGCTGGGATTCGTAGACACACTTCATACCATGGTCGACCAAGAAGAACTGTGCGAGACCAATGGTACTTTGGTGGTTCTAAATAGCCCACCTCTTGCAGTAACTGCCACAACACTGTAGGAGTCCCAAACATGGTCAGACACTCATCAACTCCAGTAGCATGGCCTTGCGGATCCATCTGTTTAGAAGGGACGCGGGATTTTATTTTTAATATGAAACTTGTTTTGAAGTAGGTTCCATTTTGTGAAATACATATATTTCATAACGGGGGTATTAAGAATAAGTGTTATGACATGATGCATGATTGATCCAACGCTTATATATATAGCTTAGTATATTTTGAAAATAAGCAACATACCATAACTTGCAATGTAGGGCTCAATATATTACGAGCTACCTTGTTACTTAAAACTAGACTAAGTTATCCTCCACCTCATGGTAAGGTGGTCGTTAAAAACTCTGAGAAAATAAGTTGTGGACTAGAAAGATGGAAGACCAGTGTCATTAGAGAATATAGAATCAACTTCGTTATACGCTCATATAAGCTAGGGCCTAAGGAATGAGTATAGACAAGTATTCCGGCTGGTACGAGAAGTTAGCTTGCCATATCAATCCTCGAAGAAGCCCTAAAAGCTCATCAGTTCCTTCCGATCTGGTCATCCGAACAAGTCTTTTGCTGGCATGTTTAAGCAAGCATTAGGGGTAAGTTAGAAGCAGTTTTCTCAAATAGCTTTAAAATACAGTTTGGTTGATTTTAAAGCTCATGAAAGGTGTTGATTGGTTCCGTAACATGAAATAATGCTCTGATACCAGCTGTGACAGAACCTCCCGAATTACCATGGCCCACGTGCACCTGCCGTAGTCCAACGACCTCCGACTGCTATGCACGGGAGCCTGATAACTCCGAAAGCCCTGTCGGGTGCTCTCGCGAGCACCGCAATGTCCCATCGAGGATCATTTCACGGAACGGAAACCAACCATCTTATTACATTCATTCATCGAGTTCAAAATACATCAGAGTAAAAAGCGAAATAGAACAATTATAGTTTACAAATTTCAATGATAGTCTTTACAAAACTACTTGTCAAAAATGACAAGGTAAGGTAGCTCTTACACTTCTAAGTAACATAGATGACATCTTGCCCAAGGTAGTGCTGATAAGCACATGTCATCTACTGCACATGGCATCTCTTCGGGTGCCACAATTTTGGCGCTAGCCAAACCTGTACTGCTCCTAACTTTCACCTGCAACAGGGGGTTAACAAACCCTGAGTACATGGGGTACTCCGCAAGACTTACCCGACCAAAATTTGGGGAGAAGACTCAGGAATGCAGGCTGAGGGGAATTAAGGTGAGGCTTTAGCAAGAATCAAAGAGTTTTGCAGAAAAGCACTCTAAGTCAGCTTAAAACTCAATCCTGAATCTAGATTGATTCATTAAGATAATCTCAATATTCACCCATTTCCCACATCTTTCACCTAGTTCCGAACCACTCTTCGCTGTAAGTCAGTGGATCAAATCTCCATTATCCGATGAGCAACGACGACTCAAATCGATTAAGTACCCAGCTGGGGATCCCTATCCACACTGCATATGTAGCACTTAAGCTTGCATATGCCAACCCCGCCTACCACGGCTTTTCCAAAACTTGAACCGGTCCTGCGCCACCCGAGAGCACAGTACTCCTCTCGTCTCCAGGCACGACGGCCACGAGGGTACACGCTACTCTCGCCATCTCTCCACTCCCAGTGCGTGGTTGTCGGTTCACGTAAAGGAGCGACCGGAGTCAGAGGCTTTCCGTAGTATGTGGCTAGTTGCAAAGTCTCGATCCATCAGGCCGACAACGAATGGTCCCTAATGGATTCCATTTTGTTTTCTTAATAGACAGTCAGAGACACTACATGGAGACTCCTTTCTCAATGCAAGTCTACTGCCCTGTCAAACAATTATAATAGTTCATAGTAGTATACCCAAAGCATACAAAATATCTTTTTCATAAAAGCTTAACTATTAAGCAAGGCTAAGCATTTTATAAACATTTGCCTTTAAATCAGGTTTCAAGGATAATATATCAAGGCAGGTAAATGCAGCAAGTAGGTGACAATCAACTCCTATCAACCTAATGCAGCAATTTAACTCAAGGTGATAAAGATTTATAAAACACAAGGAGGGGCTAATGCACCGGGGCTTGCCTGTTGCTTGGAGCAGATACAACCTTGAAGTCTATCACCGAGGAAACTCCACGTCCAGAGAGTGAAGACCAACTCGGGACTTGTTTCAGATAAAAATATCCCGCATTCACTACACGAAATATTAATGCATGATGAAATGCATGGCATGATGCATAATAGAAACATACAAATATATTACATTAAATAATAAAGAAAGTTGAATACTACTTTCCTTTGCGATAAAGTTGCAAGCCAACAAGACTAGTTTGTTGTTCAACAACTTAGGTTAGCGGGTTTACGGGTACCTATAAGGAATTCTATGCACGACTTAGGGTACGGAAATGTCCAAAAGAGAAGTCGTTTTACTCGAGTGTTTCTACCCATGAAGTTGCATCTAAAGAAACAACCTCATGACATTACAGGTCAGGATAGCCTGTAATTAAGGGTACTTTATTTTGGTAAACCCCAAGGTAATTACCAACTAGCAACAAGGCTCATTAAGTTCCTATTAAGATTCTAATATCATGGTGGTTATTATCTCACCTAATCATTTTATTAACTATTATTAACCACCATATAATAATAATAAATTATTCTACCAAATAAGTTGCCAAGAACCATGTAAGGTTTTATGATCCCTGATCTTCACTCAATCCAAAAACCATAAGACACAATGCATTTCATATATTAAGAAAGGAAATAAATAAATTTATTTAACTACTCAGCCTCTACTGTTGGACTGGCCTGAACGACCAACACGGCCCAAATTGGCTCCCTTGGCACTCCCAAAACAAATGGCCCGGCCCAACTCGGCTCCAGCCTGCTCTGGCCAAGCCAGAGAGGCGCAGCCACGGCCACTGGCCGGCCAGGGCCGCAAGCGGCCGGAGGTGGCCGAGAAGGCCACAACGGGTCGCAAAACTCGTAGACCCATGACTCAGCTCATGGTAATCTTAGTTCCCTAATTCGAAGACCCAGAATAAACCATAAGTCATTAATGCTAAACATCATTTTAATTATTAGTTAATTAGGGATAAATCACAAATAATAAAAATTTATCCAACTGAGCTACAAATTTTTGTGGAGGTAGCTCACTGGTCAAAATAGCTACCCAATTAATTTCATAATTTTTGGATTTATATTTTGAGCTATAAAAATCATAGAATTGCTATTTATTAATTAAAATACATATTTTTACGGTCTACATAAAGTGCTCAAAATGCCTACCTCATATTTTTCATAAATTATTCATTACTTAAGGAAACTCCACAATTTATTTCATGATTTTTGGTACTACATAAAAATTCACACAAAATAGACAAAAACTGCACACTATTCATTAATCTAGATAAGGGAAAAACATTTTGATCGCTTGGACCAACAGCACAGGCCGGCCCAACAGGCCCAGTGCTCCCCAGCGCCACTGAATGCGACCCGGCCAGGCCTCAGTGCAGCCCACAGAGCCCAGTACGGGCCTCCCTCTTCCTCTGTTTTCCTCCAGGTGACGCAGGGAGGATATGCGCGCACGCGCGCGATGCCGACCGCAGCGACCTGCCGGCGGCGGCAAACTCCGGCGAGGGCTAACCTTCCTGCGTGCTCCCCACACCATATCAAACTCGATCAGGCACTCGGTTGACTAGTTTGGCTCCTCCGGCGAGCTCAGCCAGGACCATGGCGGCCGACCGGCGAGCAGCTCGTCGATGAAGCGCGTTTGGACCGATTCGAACCCACCCTAGCCACATAATCTACTAAAGAAGAATCTTGGGAGCTTACTGGACCAAGGTTCTCAAGTTGGTCAAAGCAGATAGGAATAGGAAGCTCGTGGCGACGTCGGCGGCGGCTGCAGTAATGTGCTCCGGCGGCCTAGCGGTTGTTCCGGCTGCCCTGCGTCTCCAACCAAGAAACCCACTGGCACATAAGCTTCGTGACATCTCATAGAACTCAGAACGTGCATCTAAGAGGGGAGAATCTCACCCAACGGACTTGGCCACGATGAACAAGTCGCGGTGGTGCTTCCGCCGGACCGGAAGACGAAGACCGGCGGTTTCGTGTTTCCGGCGACGAGAGGACGCGAGAACGGACTCAATCGGAGCACGACGGAGAGGCGGAGCTAGTGGTGTGGTCAATTTGACGTGTTAGTAAACGAGAACGACGAATTTAGAGCTTGAGCCGAAGCTCGACGGCGGCGGGAAGAGGAGAAAAAAGAACGGCGGCGAGCTCGATCCACGCTTAAATAGAGGGGATAACCATCCTAGGGCTTCGACACGTCGCGACCACACTGCCACGACGTCGCACACGCGCCCACGCGTGAGGAAACGGCGCGGACGCCGGGCGACAGCGAAGCAGCTGCGTATCGCCGTCGGCCCAGTCTAGATTAGGATGAAACTTTTGCAAATATACCCTTACTGATAGTAATTTAAAAATTAAACATAATTTCATGTATAAAGTTGAAAAATATCCAATATATGAAATATACAGAATTTTAGGCTGCACAACTTTTGTATTTGAAGTATTTTCAAATTTTGAATATTTTCGAAATTATTGAAAAGGGGATAAATAGCCCTTTCTAAATTCAATTCAAATCTCAAATATTTATTGAAGAAGTTCAAAATCTGTAAACATAAAAGTTGTTCAACTTAGGGATCTTTACAACTTTTTCTTAATGACCAACTCCAGATTCCAAGTACTTTTTGAATTGAAGTTTTGAATTCAAATTTGAATGTAGTAATTCAGGTTTAATTTGAATTTCCAACTGGAAACTTGAAAAACTTTGAATACCAAAGTTGCTCTAAATAATAAGAGCTACAACTTTGCTTTTGGGACCAAAGCCCATTTCCTCATAGTTTTGAAACTAGGGTTTTAACCCGATTTAGGGTTTTAAATTAATTCTAATTTTTATTTTTAAGCAGTGATTAATTAATATACCCAGTTAACAAGCCATCAGAAGATAAAATTAAATCACTCTAAATTACTTAAGCACAAACAACCTATGAAATTAAATTTGTTTTAATTTCTATGCATAATAAATTGAACTTAATTATGAATGCGGTGCAGTGCATATGATGACATGTCCGATTTTTACTTTAGTAACACCATGGGTGTTACACTTGTCTTCATAGAAGTACAGCTTCTGTGGATGGGTTAGACTTTCCAGTATCCTGTTCTTGAAGCTGAAGCTTTATTTTCTTCCCCGAATAGTGAAACAGATCTTGGCACTGTCGGCGTAGATGATAGCTTTGGCGGTGCTAAAGAATGGTCGTCCCAAAATGATCGAGGACTTCTCATCTCCTCCTGTCTCAACTACCATGAAGTCGGCAGGTACGTATGAGTGTCCAACTCGTACACATATGTCTTTCAGGATCCCCTTCGGATAGCAGAGTGACTAGTCTGCTGGCTGCAAGCACATGTTGGTGTATAGGTGTGCATCTCCATGGATCTTCTCGTAGATCACCTTGGGCATAATATTAACACTTGCGCCAAAGTCGCAAATTGCTTCCTCAAAGGTGTGTTCACCAATAGCTATTGGTATGACGGGCCTCCCTGGGTCTCCTTTCTTCTCCGGTAGAGAGTCATCGTTCCATCCCTTGGACCGATGCTCTACATGGTACCATCTTGCATTGAAGACATCCACCAGGTTTGCAGTTTCTAATTCTTCTGGTTGGCCTGGGATCTTTCCATCATTGGCTGGATGGATAGACAAGGCCAGCTGAGCTATTTGAGATTCTAGCATTTTGTTGAAGCTGAGCTGGTTCTTGATAGCAGAGGCAAAACCGTCCATCCTGTTGTTGATGGTTTCTAGCAACTTGTCATTGGAGACTAGCTTCTTGGAAATCTGATCTAGCAGTTTGGTCTGGCCAGAGACTAGATCTCTCAACGGTTTGTTGAAGTTGTTACCTTGGTAATTACCTGAGTAATTAACTTGGTAGTTGGGCCTCTGTTGCTGATTCCAACCTTGATTCTGATTCCAGTTCTGATTCTGGGGACGGTAGTTGTTGTTGATGTTGCCCACGTAGTTCACATCCTCCGGAATCTCTGGACAGCTGTGACCTGAGTGGTCAGTGCCTCCACACTCTTTACATGTCATGTAGGCATCATGGATGTGGTTGATCTCTCTTTTTTCATTGACTCGGTCATCAAGCTTCTTCATCAGCAGGTCCATCTTAGCAGAAATCATGTCGGTCTCCTTGAGCTGGTGCATTCCTCCTCTCTTGCGGGTCGGAGCTCGTTCTTCATTCCAACACTGGTTGGATGCCATCTTCTCCACAAGGGCGGTGGGTTGCTCAATGGTGAGTGATAGAAAAGCTCCTCCAGCAGCAGCATCCATTGTCTCATGGGTACTGGTAGTCAACCCACGGTACAAGGTTTGCATGAGCAACCAATTCTTCATCCCATGGTGAGGACATTCTGAAATATAGTCTTGGAAGCGTTCCCAAGCTTCCGGGACCGATTCATCATGCTGTTGCTGAAAGCTGGTGATCTTTCCTCTGAGGGCATTCGTCTTGCCCACAGGGAAGAACTTTGCTAGGAAGGCAATGGAACAGAGGTCCCATGTAGTGTTCTTGTCTTTGTTTGCGTAGAACCACTGTTTAGCTCTACCCAACAATGAGAATGGAAACAGGCGGAGCAGCATTGCATCTCTGCTTACTCCCTTGATGGTGAAAGTGCTGTATATCTCTAAAAAGTGTTGGAGATGGGCACTCGCATCTTCATGCGCCTTTCCACAAAACTGGCTACCTTGCACAATGTTGATGAGCGCAGGCTTGAGCTCAAATCCATTGTCTCCACGATCAGTAAGTGGTCCCGTACGGATGTTAGCGGTGGTTGGTGCAGAGAACTCGTGAATGCTCTTGGTTGCTATGACCTCAGACTCTGGTGTCAAACTTCTTCTTGTACAGATGTCTTCCGGCTATGGATCTGGGGTCTTCCTGAGCTTGGCTCGGGTCTTCCTGATCAAAGCTTCTGGGTTTTCAACAAAATTCCGTGGAAGGTCAAATCCGTTCATACATCACCCTGCATAAGCTACACAAAGAGTAAACAAGGACAGGGTAAGCCTGTTTGAGTAAGGTTTATATGGTTTCTCAACATATTTGGTGTTATGCATATGATCTATCTACATCTTATGTATGCCAACGCCTTCCCTGGCAACAGCGCCAAAAATGCTTGTTGGCATTTCTAACGTCACCACTAAAAATAGAGTTAGACTCTACTCTTAGCAATGGCGTTAAAAATAATGGGAGGTATAGATTAATGTGCAAGCTGATTAGTCTACAGATCAATTGATTCTCTTCTCTATCTCTTAGAAATAACTAGGTTGTCATCCCTAATATGATTCTAAAAGATCTCTCCTTCTTGCAAGTGACTGAAATATATTATATTGTATCCGCAAGCGCACAGATAAAATATACACCATTGTAGCATTTTACCAGGAGTATTCCGGGTTGTCATTTATATTTTACCACTAGGAAGGGTTGGCAATAAATGGGATGCAGGTAGATAGATGTCATATGCATATGCAAATATGGAGATTGCCATGAATAACCTATTTACTCAGAACATGGGTTATATCACAATAATAATGATATGTATGATAAGCATAATGATCAATCAACTAATCAATCAACATAATAATGATCACTTAGAGCACTTTCTATCTTGGCACGAGCATGGATTAGGTTGAAGCATAAGGATATCCTAAGTCATTCTAACTACACTATCAAAGACATATTAGATTGGTGCAACTATACTAGCAATCATGGTGTCGGTGCTAATTTTGGCGAGGCTAACACCGGCTAGTAAATATGTGTTTTGCGGTTGAGGCTACGGATGGTGTGCAAGGGGAACACAGGGATTATACTGGTTCAGGCCGAGCAAGCCCTACGTCCAGTGGAGAGGAGAGTCGTGTTGCCTTGCACCGGGGTGCTTGTAGTAGGGGTTACAAGCTAGTCGAGAGAGGGAAGTGCTCCCAGGTCTCTTGTGAGTGTCTAAGTGTTTACAAGTCGTATGCTGTGGGTGAGAACTTGGAACTTCTCCGTCCGTTCGTTTGTTCTTCTGTCGTCTTTTTTTTAAAGCTGGTCTCTGCCCTCCCTTTTATAGCCGCAAGGGAGAGGCAAAGGCGGCTACGACGCTACCTATTAAAATAGTGAGGAGTTGCCGTTCCCCGTTTGACTGGCTTCTGCCTTTTCTCCGTGTCTCCGGGTATGGGTATGGCTATCTTGGTTCGTGAGTTCCAAGGTAGAAACAGTCATCTGACTATGTCATGTCGTCAGCTCTCTGGGTCTTCTGGATATGGCCGTCGTGGTCCGCACGACTTTGGTGAGTTCACACCTGCCGGCTATCCTTCCGTACGATGTGACAAGAGGGAGGGTCACCTTGGGGCGTTGTTTCCCGAGGCTCGGGATCCTGAAGGTGTGCTCGTCCTTTTGTGTGGACGGCGCAGTGGGTGTCTTTCCCGAAACGGGGCGGCGCACCGTGGACCATACCGTGGAGGACAAGTGGTATGGCCGTCAGGGCGTGCGAAGCACGGTCGCGTCGAGAGTCTCGCCCGACGGGACGGTGCTTGTAAAGTGGTCAGAGAGATCTCTTGGTCCAAGATTGCTCCGCTGACATTACCTGTGCTTGGATGTCTTCGCGAGATTGCGCTCGAGGGGGATAGGGAAGCTCGGGCGAATCGGAGACTTGGGGCGCCGAGGATGCCGCTCTCCCGAGCTCTCCCGAGCTGGTGCCGCTCTCCCGGGCTCTCCCGAGCTCTCCCGAGGAGGCTCGGGCGAATCGGAGACTTGGGCGCCGAAGAGGCCGCTCTCCCGAGCTCTCCCGAGGAGGCTCGGGCGAATCGGAGGTTTGGGGCGCCGAGGACGCCGCTCTCCCGAGCTCTCCCGAGGAGGCTCGGGCGAATCGGTCTCCCGAGGAGGCTCGGGCGAATCGGAGGTTTGGGCGCCCAGGATGCCGCTCTCCCGAGCTCTCCCGAGGAGGCTCGGGCGAATCGGAGACTTGGGCGCCGAGGAGTGCTGCTCTCCCGAGCGCTCGCCCGAGCTCTCCTGGGGAGGCTCGGGCGAATCGGAGATTTGGGCGCCGGGGATGCCGCTCTCCCGAGCGCTCGCCCGAGCTCTCCTGGGGAGGCTCGGGCGAATCGGAGATTTGGGCATCGAGTGATTTGGACGCCGAGGGTGAGGCTCGCCCGAGCTCTCCCGGGGAGGCTCGGGCGAATCGGAGATTTGGGCGCCGAAGGTGCCGCTCGCCCGAGCTCTCCCGGAGAGGCTCAGGCGAATCGGAGACTTGGGCGCCGAGGATGCCGCTCTCCCGAGGAGGCTCTGGCGAGTCGGAGACTTGGGCGCCGAGGAGGCCGCTGTCCCGAGCTCTCCCGGGGAGGCTCGGGTTCTCGGGCGAATCGGAGACTTCGGCGCCGGGGATGCCGCTCTCCCGAGCGCTCGCCCGAGCTCTCCTGGGGAGGCTCGGGCAAATCGGAGATTTGGGCGCCGAGGACGCCGCTCTCCCGAGCTCTCCCGAGGAGGCTCGGGCGAATCGGAGACTTGGGCGCCGGGGATGCCGCTCTCCCGAGCGCTCGCCCGAGCTCTCCTGGGGAGGCTCGGGCGAATCGGAGATTTGGGCACCGAGGGGGGAGACTTGGGCCTCTGTAGACGCGGCCTTCGTGGGCTTCCACTGGCCTTACTTGGGCCAGGCCAAGTTGGGAATGAGCTTTTTTGCATCGAAGTTGGGTACCCCTAACTTTGGTAACCGACACATGGCGAAGATACTTCATATTCATACTTAAGGGAATATTACTAAGAAAGATCAAGATCATAGCCAATTTTCTAAAGTAATAATAACTTCCTACTCCCTCTACATTCGGAGTGTGGACTACAAAGGACTCAACGGGAGTGTCACATCCGCGATCTACCACAGAACCCAGAATATAGGGTGCATTTGCAGACAAACCACATCTAAGCGCCATGCTTACATGTTGTTCATCACCCACCCATGATATCAATGAATGAGTGCTATACAAACCTATGTATGAATATGAATGCCTCCTAACTATGTAAAGTATACAATCTAGATAAGCAATGAATAGCATAATTGAGAACATAATCAATAGTAGAATAATGTCAATCAACTTTATCTCAAGCACTCAAAAGAGGTTTAAGATACAAGAGAGAGCTTACAATGGCTTTGGAAAGCCTTCTAGCTCTAGACAGATCCGGAATTTGAGTAGAACTCGCCTCCTTCTACTTCTAACCTATGTAGCTATGCTCGAGATGGTGAAGCTCTAATGATTCTAGGGTTTGTGGCTCTAAACTAGTTGATGAATGATTGATCTGATTGTGATCTGATTGATATGAAACCCTGGGGGTCTGGGGGACCTTATATAGACCGGTGGGATGAACCGTAGCCCTTGGATCAAACCGACTTCGACGAGCGGCTAGGATTGCATCAAATTTTGGTATGTGGGTCCACGTCGAAACGGGGGCGAGAAGGACTCTCCGACAGGTCGGCTGACCTGTCAGGGAGATCGGCCGACCTCCCTTAGCTGCCAACTGGGCCCTGCTTTGTCAGGCATGTCTCTGGTGTCTTCTAGAATATTCTTGATCTCCTTTCGCGTTGGAATTTGTTATTTTAGTCCGACATGTGGGCCTCCCTTGATTCTTTTCTGTATAACCCCCTGCAGAACACTGATTCGCCAAAACTGTGGAATTTTGTTAGTTAAACCCCTATTCCATGGTGGTGCCTGCTTTTATACCCTTATTTCATGTTTAGTTGACGGGTAAAATCATATAATAATTACCGTCAACATGGTGCCTCACATCAATATGCTTAGTTCTTTGATGTCGAATCGGGTTTTGAGTTAGCTTGATGGCGCTCTCATTGTCAGATAACAATGGCACTTTCTTGAAATTGATTCCATAATCTCTCAAAGTTGCCTTCATCCATAAGATTTGAGCACAACAACTCCCCGTACTAATATATTCGGCCTCGGCGGTGGAGAGTGATATGCTATTTTCCTTAGATGACCATGAGACAAGAGATCTTCCCAAGAGTTGACATGTGCCTGATGTACTCTTTCTATTGATTTTGCAACCGGCATAATCCGCATCGTCATATCCAATCAACTCAAACTTTGCACTCTGAGGATACCACAATCCAACATCTTGAGTGTGCTTCAAATATCTCAATATTCTTTTTGCGGCCTTCATATGACTCTCTCTAAGAGATGCTTGATATCTAGCACACATGCACACACTAAACATGACATCCGGTCTTGATGCGGTGATATAGAGCAAGCTTTCAATTAGAGACCGATATGCCTTTTGATCAACCATATTGCCACATTTGTCCTCATCCAAGTTTCCACTAGTGCCCATGGAAGTGCTAATTGATTTTGCATCTTACATTTCAAACTTCTTGATCATGTCCCTTGTGTACTTTCCTCGACTAATGAATGTGCCATTCTTCAATTGCTTGATTTGAAGTCCAAGAAAGTATGCGAGTTCACCCATCATAGACATTTCAAATTCCTTTACCATTATTCTTTCAAACTCCGCACACAAAGCTTGACTTGTTGATCCAAAGATAATGTCATCCACATAGATTTGCATGATCATCAAGTCACCATCAACCATTTTGGTAAATAGAGTGGTGTCAACTTTGCCCATCTTGAACCCTTTAGAGAGGAGAAAATCCCTTAGCCTCTCATACCATGCTCTTGGTGCTTGTTTCAATCCATAGAGTGCCTTCTTTAGCTTGTACACATGGTTGGGTTTCTTCTCATCTTCGAAACCGGGTGGTTGTTCAACATATACTAGCTCATTGATGAAGCCATTGAGAAATGCACTCTTCACATCCATTTGGTAGAGTTTGATGTTGTGAGCACAAGCATATGCTAGATGAATCCTTATTGCCTCTAATTTTGCAACCGGAGCATAAGTCTCTCCGAAGTCCAATCCTTCCACTTGTATGTACCCTTGTGCCACTAATCTTGTCTTGTTCCTTACTACAACACCATCTTGATCTTGCTTATTTCTAAATACTCATTTGGTTCCAATGACATTATAGTTTCTTGGCCTTTCTACCAATTCCCAACCTTCATTTCTTTGAAAGTTGTTGAGCTCTTCATGCATAGCATTCACCCAATAACTATCTTGTAGTGCCTTCGTCTCAATGTTCTCTGGCTCTTCAAATGACACAAATGAATAGTAAGCACAAAATGATGCTAGTCTTGATCTTGTTTGCACGCCCTTTTGAATATCACCAACAATTTGATCTAAAGGATGATCTCTAGTAACATTTGATGGTTGGAGCACTTGAGGTTGATTGCTTCAGCTTGATTGAGCATTGGATTGATTTGCTTGAGATGAACTAGCTTGATCTTGATATTGTACTTGAGAACCACTAGCTTGATCATTGGATGGAACTTGCACTTGATCTTTGTCATCTTCTATGTCAACCTCTTGAGTCGGCCTAATGTCATCAATGTCCATCTCTTGCATAGCCTTTGCCAATTGATGTCCACTTACATCATCTAGATTCTCATATTGATCTTGTGATCCATTTGTTTCATCAAATTCAACATCATGGACTTCCTCAAGTTGACAACTTCCCAAATTCCAAACTCTATAAACTTTGCTAGTGGTGAAATATGCAAGCAAGAATCCTTCATCACATTTCTTATCAAATTTGCTCAATCTTGCACCTTTCTTCAATATGTAGCACTTTCAACCAAAGACCCAAAAGTATGCAATATTTGGTTTTCTTCCATTCAAGATCTCATAGGGAGTCATCTCCAACATAGAATGGCAATATAGTCTATTTGAGTAGTAGCATGCCGTGTTGATTGCTTCGGCCCAAAAGGATTGACTCACATTATACCCACTAAGTATTGATCTTGCCATGTCAATAAGAGTTCTATTCTTTCTCTCAACTAGACCATTAGATTGAGGTGTGTACTTGGTCGAGAATTGATGTTTGATTCCATATTCATCACATAGCTCATCAACTCTTGTGTTCTTAAACTCACTACCATTGTCACTTCTCACTCTTTTGATGGTGGTTTCAAACTCATTGCAACTTCTCTTGAAAAAAGATTTGAAGATAGCATGCACATCACTCTTATCAATCATAAAGAAAACTCATGTGTATCTAGAGAAGTCATCCACAATCACCAAACCATACATGTTGCCACTAATGCTTGTGTATGTGGTTGGACCAAATAAATCCATGTGCAATAACTCAAATGGCTTGCATGTGCTCATCATGTTCTTCTTGGGATGAGTATTGCCAACTTGTTTTTCGGCTTGACATGCACTACATAACTTGTCCTTCTCAAATTCAACATCTTTAAGGCCTCTAACCAAGTTATGCTTCACAAGTTTGTTCAATTGCTTCATTCCAACATGACCAAGCCTTCTATGTCATAGACAACCCATACTTGACTTAGAGAGTAAGCATGTTGACAATTGAGACTCTCTAACACCAAAATCCACTAAGTAGAGGTTCTCATATCTAAATCCTTTGAATATAAAATTTGAACCATCTACACTTATGATTTCCACATCGTCAACACCAAATATGCATTTGAATCCAAGATCACAAAGTTGAGCCACCGACAATATATTGAAGTTCAAGCCCTCTACCAATAGCACATTGAAAATGTTCAAGTCATTGGATATTGCAATCTTGCCAAGCCATTTGACCTTGCCTTTGCTATTGTCCCCCAAAATGATACTATCATATTCATTGTCACTAGAATTGATTTGGTTGAACATTCTTACATCACCGGTCATGTGTTGAGAACACCCACTATCAAGAACCCAATGCCTCTATCCGGCTTTGTAATTCACCTACAAAACAAATCAATGCTTTTTAGGTACCCATGCTTGTTTGGGTCCTTGGAGGTTAGTAACCAAAGCCTTTGGTACCCAAATAGCCTTCAACCTTGGGCTCTCTCTAAGTGTACCAATGTATTTGACTTTGACACCTTTCTCACCCTTGGTAAGCATGTAACAAGAATCAAGCCTAATAGATTTAACACTTGCAAATTTTATTTGCTTGTTCTTGTTGTTAGTGATGCAATTTGCCTCATCATCACTATCAAGGCTAGATGCATCATCATCATCACTAGATTGCACTTTCTTTCCCTTGCCCTTGCACTTGGAAGAAGAGGTGGTGGATTTGAATGCCACTGTATTCTTGCTATTGTCATCCTCCTTCTTCACTTCTTCACTATCACTCTTCTCATTATATTGATCCTCGATCATCACAACCTCAAGAACCTCATTTGGAGAGACACGCTTCAAGCCACCCCGGAAGATGATAGTCCTCAAGGTCTTGAACCTCTTGGGCAAGCACATGAAAAACTTATGAGAGAAGTCCTCATCACTTGTTTTCTCACCCAAGGCCTTGAGATCATTGACAATCAGTTGAAGCCTATAGAACATCTCCGGAATGCTTTCTTTATCTTTCATCTTAAAGTTTGAGAGCTTGTCCTTCAGCGTGTACAACTTGGCACTCTTTACCGTTGAAGTGCCCTCATATGTTTGCTCTAATCTTGTCCATACGTCACTTGCTCTATCCAAATCCTTGATTTGCTCAAGCTAGTCCATCAGAGGAGCCAGCTCCAACACTGGAAGAAGAACACTTGGCAGAAGATTTAGCTCCTGTGTTTGAAGGCATGGTTGAGAAGACACTGCGTGAGTTCTCTGGGAAAGGTCCTAGTATGGCTAGAGGGGGGTGAATAGCCAAAATTAAAATTCTATAAAGCACTTATGCACAAGGTTAGTATGACAAACGGCGAAATGTGCAAAGCTAGTGCAACAACTAACCTAGGTAAGCCACCTACACAATTCTAGTGTTTTTATGCTTACTAAGCCACTCAACTAACTAGGCACTAAGCAAGCAACAACAAGCACAAGATCAACAAGCTACAAAAGCTAACTTGCACAAAGTAGAGGAGAGGGGCTTGTTTTGTTATACCTTTGCCTTGTGTCTATTTGCCAATCACCGGAAAATGAACAAATCACTCACACGATGGTGAGGAGCACAATGAAGCCCAAAGAAACCAACACAATCAATTTTTCCCCATGGTTCACGTGCTTGCCGGCACGCTACGTCTCCATTGTGTCGACTTAACCGGTGGTCTGGTGGCTAATCGGTATCACACACCGAGCCTACACAAGGCGCCACAAGGACCTACCACGGAGGAAGTAACTCAATAACACGAGCAATCCACTAAGTTACCTTTGAGCACTCTGCTCGGGGTAGGCACAAACCCCTCACAAGTTGCTGGTGTGGGCAAGCACAATCACCAAGCTTCTCCACACCTTCTCCACCTCCAAACCGGCTAGGTGACGGCAATCACCAAGAGTAACAAGAATTACTCCACCACCAAGTGCACTAGGATGCAAGATGATCATCACTACACTTGATTCACTCTCTCTCAATCAAAATCTTGAGTTGAATCAAAGGGAGAGAGTTAGAGGGAGTGTGCTAGGCTCACAAGAGGCTTAGGAAGATCAAAATGCGCAAGAGAGAAGCCCCCACACTCCTATTTATAAGCGTGCTCAAGGATCTAGCCATTTTTCACTGAAATCGGGCAACCGGACGCTACTTAAGTTCACATCGGACGCGTCCGGTGGTTGTTCGGTGCATCGCCCGACGACACGTATACTAGCCGTTTGAATTTTATTCCTGCGCGCGCTCGCACCGGACGCGGAGCAGTCACACCGGACGCTCCGACGCCCATGTCTAGTGCACCAACAGAGAGCATCCAGAGAGCTCAAATTGGCACCGGATGCGTCCGCTGCTAGGTCACCGGACGCCCCCAACGTCCGGTGCACTCACCGAGTTAGTTTCTGAAACTTCATCACCGGACGCACGAAACAAGTCACTGGACGCGCTGGAGTTACTGTTCCAGCGTCCGGTGCTTACCCAGAGAGGTTCCAGTGAGGTCAAATGCACACCGGACGCGTCCGGTGAGCACCCACTGGACGCAGCCAGCGTTTGGTGCTCCTTTGAGAGCTGTTTTCACTCTCTCTTCAACTACCTTTCTTCTAGAAGCTAACAACTAAGTGTTTCACACCTTTAGGCATGTATGTTAGCAGGTTTTCAAATCACTTTACACTTTTAGATCAAGTGTACGCAACTAATATGCAACTAGAGCACTTGCCGACTGGGTTCACGAAATAATTTTCCTCTTAATAGTCCGGCCAACTATCCTAAATGTGATCGCACTCACTAAGTGCCTTGATCACCAAACCAAAGAGCCCTAACTTATACCTTTGCCTCTAGCTCTTTGATCCTTTGCTTTTTCCATTTTCCTTCACTTGATCTCCACTTCTTAGCTCATGTCAATGTCCTCCACACCACTAACCTCTTTTGGGCTACACACACTTAGCACTTAGGTCAGTAGCTCGGTTTCATCAATTTCCAAAACAAAACTAGAGACTTTCACTCTGCCCCAACAACAGCAAACATCCGGACTGGACCAGCAGTCAACACTGGAAAGAATGGATTCGAGCTCAAACCTGCTCTTATCACCATGGTTCAAGCCAGTTAATTTTGTGGAAAAGCTCATGAAGATGCAAGTGCACACTTACAATACTTTCTAGAGATCTGCAGCACCTTCACGATTAGGGAAGTACCAAGAGAGGCTATTTTACTCCGTCTTTTCCCATTTTCGCTTTTGGGGAAAGCTAAGCAGTGGTTCTACAGCAACAAAGAGAAGAACACTACATGGGACCAATGCTCAACTGCTTTCTTGGCAAAGTTCTTTCCTACAAGCAAGATGAATGCTCTGCGTGGGAAAATTTCAAGCTTTCGACAGCAACATGATGAATCATTCACTGAAACATGGGAAAGATTTCAAGATTATATTGAATACTATCCTCATTATGGGATAGAGGATTGACTATTGATGCAGACCTTCTACCACGGGCTTATCTCTAGCACCCGTGAGTCCATAGATGCTGCAGCTGGAGGAGCTTTCTTGTCACTTAAGCTTCCAGACACTAAAGCACTTGTTGAGAAGATGGCCTTAAATCCAAGCTGTAATGAAGAACGTACTTAACCTCGTGAGAGAGGAGGAGGCATCCATCATCTCAAGAAAACTGACATAGTCATTGCCAAGCTAGACCTCATCATGAAGAAGCTTGATATAGAGAAGAAGGAAGTCATGCATATTGATGATTCTCGCATGGCCTGTGAAGAATGTGGAGATTACGGGCATTCAGCTATCAACTGCCCTACGCTGCAAGAGGATGTGAACTTCATCAACAATAACACCTACTATCGTCCTCAGCAAGGTCAAGGATGGAACCAGCCAAACCAAGGATGGAATCAGCAACCATGACAAGGTAACTACCAAGGTACAACCAAGGTAATAATTACAATAATTACAATCTTTCACCTTTAAGAGATTTAGTTACTGGTCAATCTAAATTGTTAGATCAAATGTCTAGAAAGGTAGCCTATAATGATAAAGCTTTAGAAAACATTAATACTATAATGGATACCTTTGCTTCTGCTATAAAGAATCAGCACAGCTTTAATAAAATGTTAGAATCACAATTAGCTCAGCTAGCTACTGCTGTCCCTCCATTTGAGAAAGGTAAGCTTCCGGGCCAGCCGAAAGATTTAGAAACCGCTAACCTTGTTGATATTCACAATGCAACTTGATACCATATTGAACCTACAGATGTATAGTGGATTGACCACTCACTACCTGAGAAGATGGGAGACCCTAGAAGACCTGTCATTCCTATCTCCATAGGATGTCACAGCTTTCCAGAAGCTATCTACGATTTTGGCGCAAGTGTCAACATAATGCCCAAGATAATTTATGAGAAAATATTAGGTGATCCTTTATTATACACAGATATGCGTTTGTAGCTTATAGATCAGTCCATTTGCTACCCCGAGGGAGTGCTAGAAGAAGTTGTCATCAGAGTGGGGCAATCATATGTTCCAGTTGACTTCGTGATCATGGAGACAGGAGGAGATGAGAAGGCACCCATTATCTTGGGACGACCATTCTTGTGCACAACCAAAGCCATCATCTATGCGGAAAATGCCCAGATTGTCCTCTCCATCAAAGACAAGAAAGAGAGATTTTCATTCAAGAACCGCATCATAAAGACTCCTGCAGTCTCAAAGCAATTCCATCAACAAGAAGAGCAACAACAACTAGTAATGCTCAAGAAGAAGAATAATAGAAGATGGAGGAAGAATAAGCCCCAGCATGTACCTGAAAAAACTGCTCAACTAATCACTGATCTCAACACAAAAATGATCATATGCTCCCCCAACCATTCCCAACAAAGAGAGGTGACACAGGTATACCAATCATTGAATGCACAATCAGAGACACCACTTTTGCCGACACCATCTGCGACACTGGATCAGGCATCAACGTAATGTCCAAAAAGGTATATGATGATTTATTTAATGATTTACCTCTATGCCCAACATATATTCAGTTGCAGATGGCTGACCAATCACTAAGATTCCCTGAAAGCATGGTTAAGGACGTCATGGTAAGAATTCAAGATAAACATATACCCGCAGATTTTCTAGTTCTTGACATGCAGGGAGACGATGAATCACCTATTCTTTTGGGAAGACCGTTCCTCTACACCGCCAATGCTATTATCTACATCGGATCTGGACAGATCCACTTCAACCTACCCACAGGAAAGGTACGCTATGAATTTAGAACACTTGTTAACCGTGAGCAGATCAGGAAGCAACGCAACAGGAGAAGACGCCAAGCCCCGCCGCCAAGCTGCCCAGCGGAAGCTGAAAGGATGGATCAGATTGCTAAGGCAGCGAAAGAAGAGATCCACGCACAATTAGAAGAATGGATGAAGGGAGATGAAGAGTCAAGAGAAGCATACCTGAGGGAGTGTAACAAGAAAGAGCTGGAGCTAGAAAAGAGAGAAGCAGAAGAGACAGAAATGAGATGGAAAGAGAAAGAAGAAGCACCTACTGCACCACCGCAAAATGGGGAATTGATTGAGGTAACCTCAGACGATGAACCTACTGAGTAAGTACTCTCCTCTATCTAAGTCCTGTCGGCAGACTTTAAATTCCGTACCCTAGCCATAAGGTTAGAATGGTAGTTATCTAATTAAGTTAGTATTCATTAGTAATTTGACTTTAACACATTTATTAGTACACTCATTTTTTGCACATTAAATATAAAACAACAAAAATATTTACTGCTTTATTTACTGCATCATAAATACTAAAGTCCCATATGAATGAACTTATGGTAAACCTGTAGGGGTATTTACTGTGGTGGTATAAAAATAAAAATAAAGAGCATTCATATTTATTTCCTATTTTATAAATTCTGAAAATTTTAAAAAATAGAGAAACATTAAATCCTGCCAAGATCTGTCAAAATCAACTCATAAAGAATAATCAATTGCTTATTGGCTGACCGCTAACCCCTTGTTAAATTCAAGCCTCAAGTTTTGGTTTTTCTTGTTGGAATATAATTATGCAGGAACAATGTTATGACCAAGGAGAGAGTCTATCAGTGGCACCCACCAGGAGTACTGCTGGCTGGCTCACTCTAAAGATCATTCAACACCGAGTATTGTAAACTTCTAGCTTGGGGAGGAGCATCCCCAAGTTATCAGGTAATTCTACCTAGGCGATTATTGAGTCTGTTTTATGTAGTCATAAAATACCAAAAATATGTGAGCACATGAAGGTTCACCACAGTATCATAGGAAAATCTAAAAATACCAAAAATATATGGGCACATGAAGGTCCACAAGTCATAGAGTCTTTTTTTAGTCCAATAAGAAATAATTATAAAGATGTATAATCATTAAAACCAAATAAACACTTAGTTATATATTAGAATATGTTAGGAGTCAGTCTAGGCTAGAATCAATTAAAATTGATGAACACTAAAATTCTGTCTTGGAGATGATGAATAGTTGCTCTGTTGTCATTCCTTTCAAGTACCTAATTGTCAACCTTAAATTCTCCTGAGTTTTGGATATTGCTGTTTTAATTTGAGAATTTACTCTAAACCTAAAACTTGTGGAGGCATATGCTTGAGCTAAGTCTAGGTGATTGATTAATATGATTCATGAAGGTTGAGCTGCTATTTATCTTATTCCTAACATTACTAAGTTCTGGACATTTATTTTGAAAACTTAAAATCTACATGATGAGCTCTTGTATGACAAAGTGTGAATTCCTACCAAAGCCAGAAACGATATATTTATTGATAGGTGTTGACGCAAAATCCGGTTCTACAGCCAACACACTAGCGAAGCCGGAACGATCCACAGGAGCAAGGGTCCGGCAGATCCAGCTAGCTTCAACAATCCGGATCCAAGCGTGTGATAGGTCCAAATAGGCTAGAGGGGGGTGAATAGCCTAATTAAAACTTCTACAAACAACACTTGATCAAGTGGTTAGTAACAGAAACGGCGAAGCAAATTTTGCGCTAGCCTACTCAAAATGCAAGCCTTCCTAACCGTTCTAGCAATGTCTCTAAGTCACACACAAGCTAACCTTGATTACAACTACTTTACTCTTAAGTGGACAAGTAAATTACAACAACTACCACTACACAAGAAAGTGCACAAAAGTAAAGGAGAGGGTGTTGTTGTGTTATACCGCCGAGTAGAGTAGATATCCAATCACCGAGAAATATACCAATACACTCGAAGGTGATGGTCCAATGAAATCCTAATCAACACAATGGAGACAATGAATTTATCCCAAGGTTCACGTGCTTGCCGGCACGCTAGTCCCCGTTGTGTCGACCACTACTCGGTGGTTCGGTGGCTAATTGACAATCAATGTCAAGCTCAACCAATGAGCACCACTAGAACCTACCACGAGTAAGGTAACTCAATGACACAAGCAATCCACTAAGGTTACCTTTGGCACTCCACCGGGGAAGGCACCGAACCCCTCACAAGATCACTGGGAGTGGCCGGAGACAATCTCCAACTTCGTCAAACTCCTCCGCTGCTCCAAGACCGTCTAGGTGACGGCAATCACCAAGAGAGAGAACTCCGTAGCAAACACGATCAACAAGTGCCAATGGATGAAATGATCAAAGCAATGCACTTGGATCACACTCTAGCTCACTATGAATGAGATTTATGCAATCTAAGTGAGTGAGAGTGTTAGGAGGGTGCTCAAGAGGTGTATCAATAAGTTTGAGAGCCAAGAAAGAGAGTAAGAACCGGCCATGAGCTTTTTATAGACATGCACAAACAATCATAGCCGTTACTCACACTCTGCAAGGCGTCAGACGATGAATGTCGGACGCTTGCGCATGGGCGGCGGACAAAAACGATCCGTCCGACGCTTTACCCTTAGCCAATCGTGCGTTGCCACGTCAGATTCTTGTTTGAATTCTACCGTTGGCGCCTTCGACTGTAGACCATCGGACTGAAGCGAATAGTCCGGTGAGCGTCGGACGCGAGAAGTCGGACTAAAAGTCTCTACCGTCCGATGTTTCCAGAGAGCTCCCCGAGAGCGAAAATGCGTCAGACCACAGTCCGACGGTTGGCCTCGGACCAAAGGAAACTGTCCGACGCTTCAACGAGTTCCACGTGTCACGCTGTTGACGTTCCGTAGCTGGCTAGCACCGTCGAAAGAATGAACATTAGTCCGACGCTCACTCTCGCGTGCACTGGGCAGTCAGCCGTCGGACCTTGGGAAATGGTCCGACGCTCGGCCATCAGAGCATCCGATGCTCTAAATTGAGTGAGTTTGAGCTCGTGTCAAGTCCTTTGCTTTTGTTGGCTAACACTTGTTAATTATGAAACATTTCTCGAAGAGTGTCAGCTTTTTTCAAAGAGTTTCGCAAAGGTTTTGAGTTAGCCAGTAGATCTAAATGCAATGCATGATCCAAAAATCTAATGGCACTTGATAACCGTGTTAACCGTGGAATAACTCTCCTAGTACGGCTATCTATTCTAAACGTGATCACACTCTCTATAGTGTCTTGATCACCAAAATGGAAAGAGCCGTATTAAGTTTTACCTTTGCCTTGAGCTCTATCCAAACCACCAAGTGTTGAAGCATTTGATCTTCATGTTGATGGGCTTACACCAAGAGCTTGGATGCCGCTCCACACTTGATCTTCTAACCATACCTGTAATCAATAGCTTAAGCACATGGTTAGATACTAGGTGTCATCAATTAGCCAAAACCAAACATAGAGCTTTCAATCTCCCCCTTTTTGGTAATTGATGACAACCTCTTACAAAGATATTTAGTGAATTCAATTTGGTAGTATTATCTCCCCCTACATATGTGCCAAGAGTTTGAATTTGAAAGGCTTTGCACATATGCATTGGATTAGAAGTATGGGTGAGATATTACTACCAATTTGATGCTAAGGTTTATAGAATTGGACCTTTGAAGCGCGATACCATCGGAGTGCATGTATAAACCTTCCTTAGCACCATGGTTAGCTAGATTCCACTTGAAAGAATTCATGCAACCAAAGACACTAGAATACCTCATGAGATCAACAATAGAAACAAGGTTCTAGAATCACTTGGAAAGACCGGGAACTAGCTACCACTTCCTATGCATGCTAGTACTTCAATTCACCACACAATTGAAGACTAGCATGCACCAACCAAGCAAGTATATTGAATTTAAGTACAAATGCAATGCATCAAATATATGAGAATGCACAATCAAATGCTTGCAATCATGCTTGGGAGCTTGCTCCCCTAAGTGTGAGATCCAATTTTTAAAATTTTTGTGACTCCTCTCACTTGGCCTATAGCTCTCCCATCATCGGCCTATGATGGTTCATCACTCAACCTCCATATTTTTATACCATTCTCTCCCCTTTTGTCATTAAATACCACAAAAGGGTAGCATGGGTAGGATATGATTTGAAATCAATGGAGGAAACCACTTTGTCAAATTCTTAGATTGTTTCCATTCTCTTCCTTATTTTAAGCATTTAGCTAGATTACTTGCACAAATATATAACTCAGTTTGTCCTTTGGCAAGTTTCTTCACACCATGAGGGGTTATCTTGACAAAGTTGAATTATATACCATAATGCACATATTCTAGTCAAATACTAGGTTTACAAGCCCACAAACTAGTCATATGTCACCACTAGACCAAGCAAGGCATAGAAGCAATAGTAATGGCATATGATCCCAACAAACATTTTAGTTTGTCATAAATGAGCCTAATTAAGAAAGAAGACATGACTATATGCATTACACAAGTCCTACCAACTTATGAATGACATGCCAAACAATGATACCTTTGCTTTGTCAGAGTAGAGGCAAGTCATATAGTGGGGGTGCGTGCTCAACTCTTGTTGGAGAGATCTAGAATGTTCAATTCATTTTTCAACTTGTAGAATCTTGCTTCATCAAGCGGCTTGGTTAGAATGTCGGCGAGTTGATCATCGGTGCCCACACTCTCAACTTGAATGTCACCTTTGGCTTGATGGTCTCTAATGAAGTGATGCCTCACATCAATATGTTTTGTTCTTGAGTGTTGAACCGGATTGGTGGCAATCTTCATGGCACATTCATTATCACATAGCAATGACACATTCTTGAATTTGATTCCATAATCACTCAATGTGGCTTTCCTCCATAATAATTGTGCACAACAACTCCCCGCACTAACATACTCGGCTTCGGCGGTAGAGAGTGCAACGGTATTTTGCTTCTTAGATGATCATGATACTAGTGATCTTACCAATAGTTGACATGTGCCGGAATGATTTTGCATCCCATATAATCGGAGTCTGAATAACCAATCAACTTAAATTTTGACCCCTTAGGATTCCAAAGTCCAACATCGGGTGTGTGCTTAAGTGTAACACCTCTGGTGTTACGATTAATTAAAACCTGCCATGTCATCATTATTGCATGTAAATCATCCTGCATAAACTCATTTTTACTATGCATTAACAAAAATAATTTTTATTTCAACATGTGACTGTGCATAAGTGCTTGGGAGTGATTTATTATGTAAATGATTGTGTTTGTATGCAATTATCTAAATTAAATTGGAAAATAAAAAGAAAATCAATTATAAACCCTAAAGCGGACTTAAAACCTTAAATCAAAAACTAAGCATAATTAGGGGTTGGGCCATAAACAAAAGTTGTAAATCTTTAAAATTTGAGCAACTGTTATTTTGGAAAAATTTGAAGTTATTATAAAGAACTTAAAATAAAACCCTGATCTATGTTTTAAAGTTCAAAATTGAAATATGAATTTAAAACTAGGAAGAATCTGATGATGGTCCCTTCATAAAAGTTGTAGATATTTCAAAAAGGAACAACTTTAATTTTGGGGTATTTTGAAGTTGGGCTGCGGAAATTCAAATTAACCTCAAATCGATGTTTTGAAATTCAAATTTAAAATTCCATTTCAAAAATTATCAATAATATGACAAAACTCCTTCAATAAAAGTTGTAGATCTTGAGAAATAGAATAACTTTTACTTTTACATAAATTCAAGTTGTTGAGAAAAATTTTGATAAATTAATTGGATTGCCAACGAAATTCAAAAAGTGGATTTACCCCCTTTTGCATAATTTCAAATCTGTGCAGAATTTGAACATGGTTCAAAAAGCAAAAATGTCCTACATGAAATTCTCCACAATTCTTATTTTTGGGGTTTCCCTATTGCTACTTGGATAGGGCATAATTAGACAAAAATAGAGTTTGACCTCCTTGCATTGCTACAGTGTTGGCAGGGGGTCCGGCTCTGGTCCTACGCGCGTGCGCGCGCCAGCCACCGGCGATGCCCGGGGCCGGTCGGCCGCATGTCGCCGACGGGGCCGGGTCCGTAGGGGCCCTCCCCACACCACGCACGACCTTCATTGCCCATCTGTTAAAGCGGTCGCCATTGCCTTATCCTTTTCCTTCTCACCGTCGCCGGCCAAGTCTCGGCCGGGAGCAAAAATTTGTTGTCCGTGCGCAACCACTCACTGCTCTAGCTCGTAGCTAGGATCGACTCTCTCATGCGCACCATTGGGACTCCTGCTTGCTTCTTGAGGTCGCCTGAGGAGTTCTTGAACCGCTGTCACCTTCTCGGAGACTGGTGGAGCGCCACCGCGAGCACCTTCGCGGGACCATCACACTCCAATGAGATTCGTGCCTATTCGTCACTTGTTCTAGGCCCCTCTCGTCATCACAAAGCTAATACGTGCGGTGATTTTATGTTTCTCATTGAACAGACGCCGAAACGTGGTTCTAGCCGCTGGAGTTCGCCGCCACCGCCTCGGTGATCATCGCCATCGAGCTCGTGACCGTTTTTGTTCCAAACGGCGTGAGCAACATGACTAGGTGAGCTCCTGAGGCTCATGGTGTCATAAGTTTAGACCCTACCCGGCTGTGGCTACCGGGACGCGGCGAGCTGCCGCGGCCGTCCGCCATGAACAGCACCGAGTTCGCTTCGAGTTTTAATCCGTTGGGGGTAGAACCCCAGGGAGGTGCGATAGGTCACGGGAGTCCCGTAGATGAGGTTTTCCTCGCCGGAATAGTTGCCGGCAGCGAGCCCCGCGGCTGTCGCGGCCGCGCGCGCGTTCATGCCTCTGCTCTGCTCGAGCGGAGCAGAGGAGGAGGGGTGCGGGCTGGGTCTGCTGGGCCGACTTGGCCAGCGCGTGCCCAGGAAGAGAGAGCAAAGCGCTGGGCTGCGTGAGGGGTGAGCGGGCCGGCCCAATAGCTCGGACTGAATTGTATAAATAAAAAAATTTGTCAATTTTTGAGATAATGAATAGTACTGCAATTTGTGGATTTTGTGTAAATATATCTATTGCACTATAAATTGTGAAAATAATTGTGCAACCCCTCTGTGATATACTTTATTTATGAAAAATATGAAATACACATTTTCAGTACATTTGCTAATTAATAAATGGAACTTTGATGATTTTTGTAGAATCAATTATTAATCCAAAAATTACGAAACGTGTTCTTTCACTATTTCATGGTAGTACTAATCTCTACAAAAAGTTTGGAGTGATTTTGAAATATTTAAATAAATCCTTATTTTATGTTTTATTAATAGAGTAATTAAGAAAAGAATATTAGAATTAAAATTTTAATGGTTTGCCTGATCTTTGGAGATTTGATTAAATACTTTGGAACCCATTAACCCCTGCTATTCCAAATTTTGTTGACCGTTTACTTTGCAAGCATGAAATGAATTGCTTTAGGTAGAGATTGAATGTTAAAACGAAGTTTTGATAAATAAATAAATAAATAGGAACACTAATCATTTTAGTTTTGTGTGACTTTGGGATTGGTTGTTGCCCCTGGGTCATTCACTATAGTGATCCTCGGCGCTTTGACTATCGTAATGCAGTAGAGGTTGAACAGCTATGCAGCGGCTTTCTACGACTGTTAAAGATGAAACCCTAAATTGAAAATTTATAAGTTGCGTTGTTGGCTTGCAACTATACCGTGAAGCAAAGTTGTTGTACTCAACTTTCCAAATGAAGTTTACTTTCTAATTAATTACAATTTAATGCAACTCATGTATCATGGCATACGTATTGAAGCATCTAGGCCCTAGTGGTTTCGGTGATTAATGACAACAAGACGATTATTATGACTAACGTGTGTTTTGCAGGATAACCTAGAGGTTAGGTCATAATAACATATAGGTTCAAGCCCCTAGCGATGGAAATCGATTCGGTTTTCAAAGGATGAAAGACAAGACGGTGATAGGCTAGTGCTAAGTGTTGTTTGGAGTTGAGAGACACTTGGCGTAGTCTTAGGTTTTGTTTTTTCTCCTTGACCGTACTATTAAGAGGGGTTTGGATGGGTAGCTTGACTTAGAGCAAGATTAGAGAGTGTAGATGTGATGCACACTTGTCCAACATAGCTCTAAACAGCCTAGGGTTTCTCCTGAGAGAGAGAGGATCAAACTTCGTTTTGGAAAGTTTTCGATTCGGCGAAATTTTGATCGAATTAGAGGCGTCGGACTCTAACTAGTATGGGCGTCGGACCAATAGCTAGAGTCCGACGACACGTGGCAGCCCCTGGACGAGTTTCAGCGTGCCAGGGAGCGTCGGACCCTGGCCGGATGGGCGTCGGACCATTTTCCAGAGTCCGACGGTGCCAGTGGTTGCTTGAGCGAGCGTCGGACCGTCGCGAGTGGGAGCGTCGGACTAATATCTGTTAGCGTCCGACGCTTCCAGAGAGGTTCCCAGAGCGAGTTTAAGCGTCGGACTGGGTCCGACGGTATGCGTCGGACCATTGCTCCGTGTACTAGCCGTTGAAAGGCACTGTGCCCGCAGGCAGAAGCGTCGGACTGAGGAGCGTCGGACCATCGTCGGACCATCGAGTTTGGTCCGACGCCCCTCTGTCACAGTTCTGGGCGCAGTGTTTGTGTGAGAGTCGGACCGTGGAAATTAGTCCGACGGTCGAGCCTCGGCAGAGTCCGACGGTTCGCAGGAAAGTGAGAAACGGCTAGTTTTGGAGAGGGTGAGTATTTATACTCCACCAAAGCCTCCATTCTATCACTCTTGCCATTTCTAACAGCTGAAAGAACCATTGTTGATCTTGTGAGAGAGCAAGAGCCCTAGGGAGATTAGTGTGAACTCCATTGCTTGTGAGCTTCTTCCCTAGAGAGATCAAGAGTGACTTGTGTGCATCCATCACCCTCTTTGGCTTTGTTCTTGGTCAAGTGAGAGTCTAAGCTTGTTACTCTTGGTGATCGGCATCACCTAGACGGTTTGGTGACGATTGGTGGCTTGGTGACCGCTTGGAGAGCTTGTGGGCGGCCCAAGTCGAAGTTGTGAGCGGTTGTGGGCGATCCACCGCGCCGGAGTGGCAAAGGATCAGCCCGTAGAGAGCACTTGGTCTTTGCGAAGATCAAGGGGGAGCTACACCCTTGCGCGGGTGCTCCAACGAGGACTAGTGGGGAGTGCCGACTCTTCGATACCTCGGGAAAAACGGATTTGTCTTTCTAACCCTTTATATACCCGCATTTCCTTTGTGTTCACTACTTTCCTAGAGTAGCATACTTGTGATAGGACTTGGCTCTAGGTTGCATAACTTGTTTTAGGAATAGAATTGTCACAAGCACTTGTGGGGTGACATTGGGCAAATTGCGATAGGTTGAATTGTGTTTCGAAAAATTATTAGTTGCCCAATTCACCCCCCCTCTTGGGCATCCTTGATCCTTTCAATTGGTATCAGAGCCTTGTTGCTCATTAATTTGGCTTAACCGCCAAGAGGAAGGATGTCCGGTGGTCACGATGGTCCCCCTCCCGTCTTTGACGGCAACGATTTTCCTTATTGGAAAATTCGTATGGAGGCATACCTTGAGGCGGTGGACCTTGGTGTTCACAAAGCCGCCACACAAGGGTACCCCACTCCCAAACCCGGCGCAACCCTCACACCCGTTGAGGAAGAGCACGAGAAGTGGAATGCTAAGGCTCGAAACATCATATTTAGAGGCCTTAGCAAAGAGGTGTTCAACCGTGTGAGGAACCACAAAAACGCTCATGCACTATGGTCGGATATTTGTGCGCTCCATGAGGGAACTAAGAATGAGCGAGAGGAACGATATTATCTTATCATTGACAAGCTCAATTCTTTCAAAATGCTATCCAATGAAAGTGCTAATGATATGTATTCTCGCTTGAATATCATTGTAGAAGAAGTAAATGGCCTTGGACTCACTCAAATCTCACCGGCCGAGATTGCAAGGAGAATCCTCAATGCTCTTCCAATTGAGAAGTATGGTCACATTGTAACCGTACTTCATCAAACGGATCTCTCAAATGCAACCCCCACCCAAATATTGGGGAAGATCAATGCTCATGAGATGTACATGAAGATCACTCCTCAAGATGGATCATCATCCAAGAAAGAAGAGAAGAAAGACTTGGCCCTCAAGGCCGACAAGAAAGGCAAAGCTCTAGCAAAGTACTCTTCTCTTGACTCCACAAGTGATGATGATGATGATGATGATGTGGAGATCGCTCTCATGGTGAGGAAGACCACCAAGATGCTCAAGAAGCTCAACAACAAGGGAATCAAATTTGATTCCAACAAGAAGAAGTTCTTCACTAGTAGCAAGAGAAAGCCCATCTCCGAGATGGATTGCTACAATTGTGGAGAGCTTGGACATCTTGCTCATCAATGCCCAAAGCCCAAGAAAGACAAATTCAAGAACAAGAACAAGGGCAAAAGGCAAGACTCTAGTGATGAGAGTGATGATGAGAAGAAGAAGGCCAAGCCATTCAAGAAGAAAGAATTCAAGAAAAAGCAATTTCACAAAAGCAAGAAGAGTGGCAAAGCTTACATTGTTGGTGATTGGCTCACCGACATTGAATCTTCTAGTGGCTCATCCGGTGAAGAAAGTGATGATGAAAAGGAGAAGGTGGCCGCTCTTGTGATTGGAACTTCACTTCCTCCACCGCCATCACCGCCCTCATCTCCAACACACCTTTGCCTTATGGCTAAGGACAAGAAGGTACAAAGTGATGATGAGAGTAGTGATAGTGACAATGAGTATGAATCACCCACCTATGATGAACTTGCTAGCTTGCTAAATGACTATACCAAAGTTATAAGAAAGCTAACAAGGAAAAATGAAAACTTAAAACTTGAGAATGGAAACCTTTTAGCTCAAAATGAACAATTCACTAAAGCTAGTGATGAGCTTAGAGTTGAAAATCAAAATGTGTCATCCAAGGTTAAGGAGCTCAAAGCCAACATAAAAGAGCTCAAACAAAAACATGATAAACTTGAGAGGATACACATTGAGCTCACCACTAGCTACAACAAGCTAAAAGAGGACTATACTCAAGTGAAAGTGAATCATGACAACCTTGCTATGGCCTATGACTTGCTTTCCAATGAAACACATGATGCTCCTAACCATGTTGTTAAGTGTGACATAGCTACATCATGTGATGACTTGATTGATGAGATCATTGAGCAAGGTAGTAGTAGCAAAGGCAAGGAAGTGGTGGTGGCCGATTGTCATGATGACTATTGGAAGCTCAAGATTGAAAATGACAACTTGAAGAAAGAGCTTGAGAAGCAATCAACCACAAATACCATTGTCATTGAAGCGGTGCAACAAGATGAAGAAGTTGAAGTGCTTAGAAAAGAAAACAAGATTCTCAAGAATGAGAAGTGTCACTTTGCAAGCCTATTGGAAGAGAACAAGAAGTTGAAGCAAGACAAGAGCCATCTCACTGTGGGCTTGCAAAAATTCACAAGAGGTCAATATCTACAAAGTGATCTCCTCATGAACACCGTGATGAAATTTGATAGAAGTGGGATTGGATACATGGGTGAGAAGGTGCAAAATATTAGAGCTCAAAATCGTCTCAACAAAGCAAAGAACAAGCCCAAGCCCAAGCCAAAGAGATGCTTTGAATGTGGTCAAGAAGGTCATTTTGCTCATGAGTGCAAGACACCGCCACCACAACCTTTGCCCAAGCATGCTAGGCCTTTTGCCTTTGATGCTCATTACATACTAAGGAAAGATTCTAAGGGCAAAGTGAAAGTCATGTTCCTAGGACCCCCTAACAAGAATAGGCCTAGGCAACTATGGGTGGCGAAAGCTTTGGTTGAGAAAGTCCGGAGCCCTTCTCAAGTATGGGTTCCTAAACATCAAGCTTGATTTGTTGTGTGTAGGTGAACTACAAGACCGGTGGCTCTCATTGGGTAATTGATAGTGGATGCACTCAACATATGACCGGTGATGCTCGTATGTTCACCTCCCTTGAAGAGAATGTAGAAGACCAAGGAAAGATAACATTTGGTGATAATTCCAAGAGCAAAGTGCAAGGGCTTGGCAAAGTGGCTATATCTAATGAACATTCCATTTCAAATGTGCTTCTAGTTGCTTCTTTGAGCTTCAACTTGCTATCCGTTGGTCAATTGTGTGATCTTGGCTTCCAATGCCTATTTACTAGTGAAGAAGTGGTTGTCTCCAAGAAAGATGATAATGAAGTGATATTCAAGGGCTTTCGGTACAATCATCTCTATCTAGTGGACTTCAACTCGGAAGATGCAAATTTGAAGACTTGTCTTTTCACCAAGCAATCTCTTGGGTGGCTTTGGCATAGAAGGCTTGCACATGTTGGAATGAGCACACTCAAGAAGTTATTGAAGAAAGAAATGGTAAGAGGATTAAAAGATGTTGTATTTGAGAAGGACAAATTATGTAGTGCTTGCCAAGCCGGGAAGCAAGTGGCAAATACACATCCATCCAAGGCATTTGTGTCAACTTCAAGACCATTAGAGCTACTTCACATGGACTTATTTGGGCCAACGACTTATGCAAGCATTGGTGGCAAGCTCTATTACTTAGTGATTGTTGATGACTTTTCAAGATACACTTGGGTGTTCTTTCTTCATGACAAGACCGAAGTAGCCCAATCTTTCAAGAAGTTTGCCAAGAGAGCACAAAATGAATTTGAAGTAAAGATCAAGAAGATTAGAAGTGAGAATGGAAAAGAGTTTGACAACACAAACATTGAAGTATATTGTGATGAAGTTGGGATCAAGCATGAAGTCTCATCCACCTATACCCCTCAACAAAATGGTGTAATTGAAAGGAAGAACCGGACATTGATCACCCTTGCAAGGACTATGCTTGATGAGTACAACACACCGGAGAGGTTTTGGGCGGAGGCAATCAACACCGCATGCTATGCATCCAACCGTCTATTCCCTCACCGGTTGCTAAAGAAAACCCCCTATGAGCTACTCATTGGCAAGAAGCCGGACGTCTCCTACTTTCGGGTGTTTGGTTGCAAATGCTACATCTACAAGAAGCGGCAACACCTAAGGAAGTTTCAAAGACGTTGTGATATTAGTTTTCTTGTTGGTTACTCATTGAAGTCCAAAGCATATAGAGTATTCAATAATGCCACCGGCCTTGTTGAAGAAACATATGATGTGGAGTTCGATGAAACTAACGGCTCTCAAGGAGAGCATGAGAATCTTGATGATGTAGGTGATGAACCCTTGAGGAAGGCCATGAAGAACATGCCAACTGGAGACATCAAGCCAAAAGATGATGGTGATGATGTGCAAGTGATCAATCAACCATCTTCATCAAATGTGCCTCAAGATGATAAAGATAAACATGGGGTGGATCCACATGAAGACACCCACATCACACAAGAAGAAATTGAGGCACAAGCACAAGATGTTGATGCTCCACAACCTCCTCCTCAAGTAGTTGATAGAAGAGCCACTCCACTTCTACAAGCACATCCTCAAGATCTCATAATAGGGAGTCCTTCAAGGGGGTAATGACTCGCTCACAAAGGCATGCTCAATTCATTGAACATCACTCGTTTGTCTCTTGTATTGAGCCTACTAGCATAGAGGAAGCTCTTCAAGATCCGGATTGGGTGAATGCCATGCATGAAGAACTCAACAATTTCACCCGCAATCAAGTTTGGACACTTGAAGAGAAGCCAAAAGGAGCAAGAGTCATAGGCACCAAGTGGGTGTTCCGCAACAAACAAGACGACAAGGGCAACATTGTGAGAAACAAGGCAAGGCTCGTGGCAAAAGGGTTCTCCCAAGTTGAAGGCTTGGATTTTGGGGAGACCTTTGCCCCCGTGGCAAGATTAGAGGCCATTCGTATCCTACTTGCATATGCATCTAATCACAATCTAAAACTCTTTCAAATGGATGTGAAAAGTGCATTTTTAAATGGCTTCATAAATGAACTTGTCTATGTTTCGCAACCACCGGGTTTTGAGGACCCTAGATATCCAAACTATGTTTACAGATTGTCCAAGGCGCTATATGGCTTGAAGCAAGCCCCACGGGCTTGGTATGAGCGTCTCCGTGACTTTCTCATCAACAAGGGCTTCAAAATCGGCTTGGTTGACACCACACTATTCACCAAGAAGCACAAAGGGCATATCTTCATTTGTCAAGTTTATGTTGATGATATTATCTTTGGTTCGACTAATGAAGATTTTTGCAAGGAATTTGGTGATATGATGTCCAAGGAGTTTGAGATGTCCATGATTGGTGAGCTCACATTCTTCCTCGGCTTTCAAGTCAAGCAAATGAGGGAGGGGACGTTCGTGTCGCAAGAGAAGTACACGAAGGACCTCCTCAAGCGCTTCAAGATGGAAGAATGCAAGCCCATCAAGACCCCCATGCCTACCAATGGACATCTCGACCTTGATGAGGGAGGTAAATCGGTTGACCAAACTCTCTATCGTTCTATGATCGGTAGTTTGTTGTATTTGACCGCATCTAGGCCCGACATCATGTTTAGTGTGTGTATGTGTGCGCGCTTTCAAGCCAATCCTAAGGAACCTCACTTAGTTGCGGTAAAAAGAATCCTTAGGTACATAAAGCATTCCCCGAGCATTGGCCTTTGGTATCCCAAAGGAGCTAACTTTACTCTTGTCGGCTATTCCGATTCGGATTATGCCGGTTGCAAGATTGACCGGAAAAGCACATCCGGAGGGTGCCATTTGCTTGGAAGATCACTGGTTTCTTGGTCCTCCAAGAAACAAAATAGTGTTGCCTTGTCAACAACCGAAGCGGAATACATTGCCACGGGTGCTTGTTGTGCACAAATTCTTTATATGAAACAAACCCTAGTTGATTATGGAATCAACTTAAAAAGGGTGCCTTTGTTGTGTGACAACGAGAGTGCGGTAAAACTTGCAAATAACCCGGTTCAACACTCCCGCACAAAGCACATTGACATCCGTCATCACTTTCTTAGAGATCACGTTGCCAAGGGTGACATTTCCTTTGAGGGAGTGAGAACGGATGATAACTTGGCGGACATTTTCACTAAACCATTGGAAGAGGCACGCTTTTGTACTCTAAGGAATGAAATTAATTGCCTTGATCTAAGCAACTTCACTAAAAGATGATGTTGTGTTGTCATGTGCATTGCATTGTAACATAAAACATGTCTAACATTGAATTGCACGTAGGGTTTGTCTAACTCGGTTAAGATAACCGCCTAAAAGCGTGTGAAGAAGCTTACCCGAGGAAAAACTTGACAACAACTAGTTTAATTTACGTGAATTTGCATTGCATATTGCATGATTGTTGTTTTGTCGTTTTGTTTATGGATTTCATTGCCTATTTTCATAAAATTCACATATGCCTAAGGCAAAATATTTGAAAAATTGAGGGTTTGAGAGAGGGCCTCTCATACTGGTTCCAATTGGTGTTTATTTGACTCTTATTGAGGTTGGAACTTAGTTGGGAAGAGTCGGCATGAAGAAATCTGGAAGAAAACAGGTTTTAGGGCGTCGGACCGAGGCGTCGGACGCTGATTTTCCAAGCGTCGGACCAATAGCCTCAGTCCGACGGTCCCTTTCCCTGTTGTCCGAGGCGTCGGACGCTGGATTTCACAGCGTCGGACTTTCAACCTCAGTCCGACGGTGGTCGGCAAAGCCGAAGGAAGCGTCGGACGCAGTGTCGGACCGGAAATTTTCAGGCGTCGGACTTTTGGTTAAGAGGGTTCACGCCGTGTCGCGCCGCGTTCACGCGGCGTTCTCGGCGTCGGACCGAAAGTATTGGTCCGACGTGTGGCGTCGGACTAAGTCCGACGGCCGCTGGAGCTTACTGGAAGCGTCGGACTCTGCGGAGTATTGGTCCGACGCTTGCACAGTAATGGTCCGACGGTCGGTTCGAAGGCGCGCCTCAGTTCTTTTCTTTCTCTGTCGCGTGGGGCCCCGCTGTCAGCTCCTGTTCATCTTCCCGAGCCGCTCGCTGCGCCGCGCCCGTTCGCCCTAACGCCGCCGCCGCCGCCGCGCCGCGCCCTAAAACTCCGCCGCCAGCTCGCCCGCGCCCTCGCCGCCGGCAGCCTGGCTTTCCCGCGCGTGCGGGCACCCCTTCCCTTCTTCCTCGCGCGCGTCCGCGCTCTGCTGCACCCGCACGACGCCGTGCCGAGCGCCACCGAGCAGCACCGCCGCCGCCGGTTTCCTCGCCGCCGTTGTGCTCATCACCGCGGCTCAATCGAGTTCCCCTTTGTCGAACTCGTCATCCGTCTTCTCCTCAGCTGCTCACATGGTGGTAAGATTTGAATCCCCTGTTTCAAATCTACTTCGCACACAAGGTGTTCGATGAAATGCCCTAACCATTATTCCTCGCGTTCCTCGCAGTTCTATTGAAGTTTGACTCTTCTCTCAGGCATTCTACGGCTTGTGAGGGTGCTTTACACCTAGTGTGATTCCCTGTGGTGCCTCGCGTCGACAGAGTCTCTTACCCCTTCACAGGTTCCTTTTCTCGCAGGTTTCTTGCTATTCCCCTCTTATCTCATTATGCTTGCTTCCTAGGATCACTCTTCTCTAGATTATATATGCTTATGTATCCCTGTCTATCTCTCTCTTGCAGCTGTCGTGGTCAGAGAGTTTGGCAGTGCGTCAGTGAATCCGGGGCCAAGCTCGCGGATACGGAACGAGGCCAAGCCTCTGAGTGTCAGCCAGCAGCTTCAGAGAGACAGTGACAGTTGGCAGAGATGGTTCGTTGCAAGCAGGTCAGTCGCAGTCAGGGAGGCACAGGTGGAGACGAGAGGCCTCCTCCTCGTCCACCTTTGGACAAGGGGAAGGCTCCTCTCGTCGAAAGCAGCAAGAAGAGAAAGAGGCTTTCAGCAGAGCAGAGGCAGGCCATCAGGGTAGCACAGGCTGCAGAGGAGGTAGAGCGTGGCAGGGGTATACACATTGGAGGCATCTCTGTCAGTTTGTCGGGCAGAGATGAGACCGAGGAGCAGCCGCAGCCTCAGAGGCAGCCGGAGACTGAGTCAGCACAGCTAGTGGTGGCAGAGCCGAGGCAGCCAGAGCAGCAGGAGGTAGTTACTCAGGGGGAGCAGGCCCAGGCTCCACCTCTTCGTCGCTCGGGCCGCACTCGACCTTCGGTGCCACCCCGGCCCGCTGGTCAGAGGCGCGGCGACCGAGTTCCCAGGGTGCCTGCTACCTCCGAGCCTCAGCCGGTGCCTGAGCCGGATGTTCACTTGGACTTACAGAGGATATCTGCAGCTCGAGTCAGAGAGCTCCGGTTGACGTCGCTTTCCAGCTGGTTTCCGGATCAGGGAGATCCCAGAGCTTCTGAGGGCTGGTACACTCCTCTTCACGAGGATTTCTTCACCGCCCTCATGGCCACAGGAGTTGGACTGCGACAGCACAGAGTATGTCCCCTAGAGGACATAGTCCAGGCAGCAGGAGAGGAGATCAGGCCATATCTGACATACCTGCCTGGACTTGCAGAGCTTCTTGGCCGATCAGGCCGATACGTGGAGTCGTGGGTCCGAGAGTTCTATGCTTCCCTATGGATCGACCCCGACCACGAGTACTTGCAGTACACCTTCGGCGGAGAGCCATACCGGCTCTACGCGAAGGCTCTGCGAGAGCTGCTTGGAGTGCCAGAGTCAGCTACCAGGTTGCACAGCATTTGCTATGCCACAACAGACCCGCCGAGGAGGGCTCACGGAGGACTGGCACCTGGTACTGCTCATATAGCAGCATGTTTTCGACCACCGTTCGGAGACGGCTCCCGCAGGACACCTTCGGAGCTTCGTCCCGTCGTTCGTCTCCTGAACGACGTGATGAGGCGTACTCTTTTACCGCGGGAGGGGTACAAGGAGGGTTTGACACACTTACAGCTATGGCTCCTTAGTGCCCTGGTCCAGCAGTCCGAGTTTGACATTGCCGATCTAATTATCAGTGAGATGGAGGACACCATAGCAGAGGGCATCAGGTCTCAGCGACAGCTCCCCTACGCTCATTGGATCTCACATATCCTTGAGCGGAGGTTGCACCGGATTTGGACAGGCATCTCTCGTGAGTTGCGCCAGACTGAGACAGAGTTTCCAGTATATCGGATGACCTCTCTGATTGACGGACGCCGTGGCAGCCGAGCTTTACACAGAGTACAGCGCCGTCAGACTTCAGGGGCAGACATGGTAGAGGTTCAGCAGCAGGACGAGGCTATGAGGCACGTTGCCCATAGCGAGCTTGAGCAGTTACTTGCAGACGACGACCCCGTCGACACCTCCTCGTCCAGCTCTGACAGGGACTACCGGGCCATCCCTTCTCGTCCACGAGCTCACGACTCGGAGGCCGGTGGGTCCAGCTCCGCTCCTCAGACTTCACAGACCGACCCTGCACTGCTTGCTATTCTTCAGACCTTACAGCAGACACAGCAGCGACAGGCAGAGGAGCAGTCCCGTTTTGCCAGGGAGCAGGCTGCAGCTCTCACTCAGATTCAGCTTCGGCAAGATCAGTTCCAGCAGCAGATGCTCCAGATGCAGCTCCAGAGCCAGCAGATACAGTTACAGACCTTTGGGTTTATGGAGCACATCATCAGGCACACCGGAGCCCCGCCGTTCCTAGCCACTGCCTCTCCAATCCAGCAGGTTGGACCGTTTACTTTGCAAGCATGAAATGAATTGCTTTAGGTAGAGATTGAATGTTAAAACGAAGTTTTGATAAATAAATAAATAAATAGGAACACTAATCATTTTAGTTTTGTGTGACTTTGGGATTGGTTGTTGCCCCTGGGTCATTCACTATAGTGATCCTCGGCGCTTTGACTATCGTAATGCAGTAGAGGTTGAACAGCTATGCAGCGGCTTTCTACGACTGTTAAAGATGAAACCCTAAATTGAAAATTTATAAGTTGCGTTGTTGGCTTGCAACTATACCGTGAAGCAAAGTTGTTGTACTCAACTTTCCAAATGAAGTTTACTTTCTAATTAATTACAATTTAATGCAACTCATGTATCATGGCATACGTATTGAAGCATCTAGGCCCTAGTGGTTTCGGTGATTAATGACAACAAGACGATTATTATGACTAACGTGTGTTTTGCAGGATAACCTAGAGGTTAGGTCATAATAACATATAGGTTCAAGCCCCTAGCGATGGAAATCGATTCGGTTTTCAAAGGATGAAAGACAAGACGGTGATAGGCTAGTGCTAAGTGTTGTTTGGAGTTGAGAGACACTTGGCGTAGTCTTAGGTTTTGTTTTTTCTCCTTGACCGTACTATTAAGAGGGGTTTGGATGGGTAGCTTGACTTAGAGCAAGATTAGAGAGTGTAGATGTGATGCACACTTGTCCAACATAGCTCTAAACAGCCTAGGGTTTCTCCTGAGAGAGAGAGGATCAAACTTCGTTTTGGAAAGTTTTCGATTCGGCGAAATTTTGATCGAATTAGAGGCGTCGGACTCTAACTAGTATGGGCGTCGGACCAATAGCTAGAGTCCGACGACACGTGGCAGCCCCTGGACGAGTTTCAGCGTGCCAGGGAGCGTCGGACCCTGGCCGGATGGGCGTCGGACCATTTTCCAGAGTCCGACGGTGCCAGTGGTTGCTTGAGCGAGCGTCGGACCGTCGCGAGTGGGAGCGTCGGACTAATATCTGTTAGCGTCCGACGCTTCCAGAGAGGTTCCCAGAGCGAGTTTAAGCGTCGGACTGGGTCCGACGGTATGCGTCGGACCATTGCTCCGTGTACTAGCCGTTGAAAGGCACTGTGCCCGCAGGCAGAAGCGTCGGACTGAGGAGCGTCGGACCATCGTCGGACCATCGAGTTTGGTCCGACGCCCCTCTGTCACAGTTCTGGGCGCAGTGTTTGTGTGAGAGTCGGACCGTGGAAATTAGTCCGACGGTCGAGCCTCGGCAGAGTCCGACGGTTCGCAGGAAAGTGAGAAACGGCTAGTTTTGGAGAGGGTGAGTATTTATACTCCACCAAAGCCTCCATTCTATCACTCTTGCCATTTCTAACAGCTGAAAGAACCATTGTTGATCTTGTGAGAGAGCAAGAGCCCTAGGGAGATTAGTGTGAACTCCATTGCTTGTGAGCTTCTTCCCTAGAGAGATCAAGAGTGACTTGTGTGCATCCATCACCCTCTTTGGCTTTGTTCTTGGTCAAGTGAGAGTCTAAGCTTGTTACTCTTGGTGATCGGCATCACCTAGACGGTTTGGTGACGATTGGTGGCTTGGTGACCGCTTGGAGAGCTTGTGGGCGGCCCAAGTCGAAGTTGTGAGCGGTTGTGGGCGATCCACCGCGCCGGAGTGGCAAAGGATCAGCCCGTAGAGAGCACTTGGTCTTTGCGAAGATCAAGGGGGAGCTACACCCTTGCGCGGGTGCTCCAACGAGGACTAGTGGGGAGTGCCGACTCTTCGATACCTCGGGAAAAACGGATTTGTCTTTCTAACCCTTTATATACCCGCATTTCCTTTGTGTTCACTACTTTCCTAGAGTAGCATACTTGTGATAGGACTTGGCTCTAGGTTGCATAACTTGTTTTAGGAATAGAATTGTCACAAGCACTTGTGGGGTGACATTGGGCAAATTGCGATAGGTTGAATTGTGTTTCGAAAAATTATTAGTTGCCCAATTCACCCCCCCCTCTTGGGCATCCTTGATCCTTTCACGTATCATTATGTTAAGCATTATATTACTATTACGTGTAGTGATCGGATTTTCGGGAGAATTGTTAATTGCTCCCCGGCGGAAGGAATATTCGTCAGGAGAAGTCAAGCGGATTTTCTCTGGTTTTCTGGCGGAAGTGACAGACCTGCAACACAGGCAAGCTCCGGTGCATTTGCCCCTCCTTGTTATTTAAAAATATTTATCACTTGAGTTAATCTACTGCATTAGGTTAATAGGAGTTGAGTCATAACCCATTGATGCATTACCTTTCCTTGACCACATATTTTACCTGAGACCCTGATTTATTTAAAGTATTAAAAAATGCTTAGTCATGCTTAATGAAAGAGTTGCAAAAATGCTATTTTAAAAACTATGATGATATGAAACAAATGAATCATTTTATGGGATTGGTATTGTCCTCGTTTGGTGATGGTGTACTTGGCCAGTCCATTATCATCAACGTGGATGGGTTTTCCGTTTGGTTGACCATCTGTTTGGGTTAGAGTCCCAACGATCCTCGCCATCGGAAAAGGGATGCGAAAACCAGGTGGTCTCCAGTGTACTTAGGTTAGAGTCCCAATGCATGGTGTCCAACGGAAAAATATTTAGGGACCATTCGTTGTCGGCCTGCTGTGATCATGACTTTGCAACTAGCCACATACTACGGAAAGCCTTTGACTCCGCTGGCTCTACTGCTGGAACCGACAACCATGCACTGGGAGTGGAGAGATGGCGAGAGTAGCGTGTACACTCGTGGCCGTCGTGCTTGGAGACGAGCGGAGTACTGTGCTCTCGGGTGGCGCAGGACTGGTTCCGGGGTATGAAAAGCCGTGGTAGGCGGGGTTGGCATATGCAAGCTTAAGTGCTATATATGCAGTGTGGATAGGGATCCCCAACTGGGTATTTCTGGATTCGAATCGACGTTGCTCCTCGGTTAATGGAGACATGATCCTCACCCTTACAGCGAAGAGTGGTTCAGAACTAGGTGTTTTTGAGAATGAATATGAATTTGAAAGTACATAATATACGAGAATTGATGTTGGAATTATGTATATGAATAAAATAATATTGAGATCAAATAATGAAATAGGATAGAAATGCTTTTCTGCAAAATACTTTGACTCTTGCTCAAGCCTTACCTTGACTTCCCTCAGCCTGCATTCCTGAGTCTAATTTTACACCTTTAGTCGGGTAAGTCTTGCGGAGTACCCCATGTACTCAGGGTTTGTTAACCCCCTGTTGCAGGTAAGTTGAGTGAACAGTTCTACGAGGGATCGTGCCGGTCAACGGATCGTGCATGGATGAAGATGTGTATATAATGAAACCCTTGGGCAGGGTGTTTAGTTGTATACAGCTACTCCACTGCGAAACTCTGGTTTGAGATAATGTAATTTATATTTGTAATCTATGTTTAAGTAATACTTCCACACTCTTTACTCTGATTCAAATTATTTGTGTAAACTGTTGTAATATTTGTAAGGTCTTTACAATGAGATCCTCGGGGAAATTAGGGTTTCTTAGGAGACCCGACAGACCACCTAAGTCAAGGGGAACTCGTGCAGGCTAGTCAAAGGTCCTTAGGGACGATGATGGGGCACGTGGGCCCTATGATTAAGGCGGTTCTGTCACATTAAGATATCTCAAGATCCTCTTCGTTGCCTTCAAATGACTCTCTCTAGGCGAAGCTTGATACCTTGCACACATGCAAACACTAAACATCACATCCGATTTAGAAGCGGTGACATAGAGTAAGCTTCCAATCATAAACCTATACTTCTTTTGATCCACCATATTTCCACTCTTGTCTTCATCAAGGTGACTATTTGTATGCATAGGTGTGCTAATGGATTTTGCATTTTCCATCCCAAACTTCTTCAACATGTCTTTGATGTATTTGCCTTGACTTATGAAAGTACCATTCTTCATTTGTTTGATTTGAAGACCAAGAAAATAACTCAACTCTCTAATCATGGACATCTCAAACTCATTTGCCATCATCTTCCCAAACTTCTCACAAAAATATTGATTGGTTGACCCAAAGATAATATCATCAACATAGATTTGCAACACAAACAAGTCTTTGCCAATTCTTTTGGTGAAGAGAGTGGTATTAACCTTCGCCATTTTGAAATTCTTGGATAACAAGAAATCTCTCCATCTTTCATACCATGCCCTTGGAGCTTGTTTCAAACCATATAAAGCCTTTTTCAACTTGTAGACATGGTTGGGATTCTTCTTATCTTCAAAACCCGGGGGTTGTTCAACATACACTAGCTCATTGATGTATCCATTCAAGAAAGCACTTTTGACATCCATTTGATAGAGCTTGATATCATGTGCACATGCATAAGCTAGAAGGATCCTAATTGCTTCCAATCTTGCAACCGGAGCATATGTCTCACCAAAGTCTAATCCTTCTACTTGAGTGTACTCTTGTCTCACCACAATGCCATCTTGATCTTGCTTGTTCTTGAACACCCATTTGGTTCCAATGACATTATACTTCTTGGGTCTTTCAACTAGCTCCCAAACTTGATTTCTTTCAAAGTTGTTGAGCTCTTCATGCATAGCATTTACCCAATCACTATCATTCAAGGCCTTTTCAATGATTGTTGGCTCTTCAAATGATACAAATGAGAAGTGCTCACAAAAGTTTGCTAACTTTGATCTTGTTTGAATACCACTTCTAATATCCCCAACTTTTTGATCCATTGGATGATATCTTGCAATGTGAGCTGGTTGGAGAACTTGATTGTTTGAGCTTGATTGACCAACTGAAGATTGACTAGCATTTTGATCTTTATCATTTTGCACTTGAGTTTGATCATGAGAACCACTAGAGCTTGCTTCATTTGGATTGACTTGCACACTAGCTTGAGTTTTCACTTGATCTTTATCATCTTCATCTTCCACATCAACCACTTGCCTTGGCCGAATATCACCAATATCGATGTTCTTCATTGCATTTACCAATTGAGTTCCTCTCACATTATCAAGATTTTCATCCTCATCTTGGGAACCATTGGTTTCATCAAATTCCACATCATGAACTTCTTCAATCAGCTTGGTGGAGTGATTCCATACTCTATATGCTTTGCTTGTGGTGGAGTAACCAACTAGAAATCCTTCATCACATTTATTCTCAAATTTACCCAATCTTACACCATTCTTCAAGATGTAGCATTTACAACCAAACACTCTAAAATATGCAATATTGGGTTTTCTTCCATTCAATAGCTCATATGGTGTCTTCTTTAAGAGGCAGTGACAATAGAGCCGGCTGCTACAATTGCATGCCGTGTTGATTGCTTTGGCCCAAAAATCCAAACTCACATTGTACTCACTAAACATAGACCTTGCCCTATCAATGAGTGTTTGATTCTTTCTCTCGACAAGGCCATTTGATTGAGGAGTGTACTTGGCCGAGAATTGATGTTTGATTCCAAACTCATCACATAGCTCATTAACTCTTGCATTTCTAAATTCACTTCCATTGTCACTTCTCACACTCTTGATTGTCACTTCAAATTCATTTTGGCTTCTCTTGATGAATGCCCTGAATATGCCAAATACTTCACTTTTGTCAACTAGAAAGAAGACCCATGTGTATCTTGTATAGTCATCCACTATTACAAAGCCATATTTGTTTCCACCGAGACTAGCATAAGTGGTTGGGCCAAATAGATCCATGTGCAATAACTCAAATGCTCTAGATGTACTCATCATGCTCTTGCTAGGATGTGTGTTTCTAACTTGCTTTCTTATTTGACAAGCACTACACAACTTATCTTTCTCAAATTGCACATTTTTCAATCCTCTCACCATGTCATGCTTGACCAATCTATTAAGTTGCTTCATTCCAATAAGACCAAGCCTTCTATGCCATAACCAACCCATACTTGATTTGATGAATAAGCATGTTGATAATTGAGCTTCACTTGTGTTGAAATCCACCAAATAGAGATTGCCATATCGAAAACCTTTGAATATCAAGTTGCTTCCATCAACACTAATAATCTCCACAGCATCAACACCAAAGATGCATTTGAATCCCAAGTCACACAATTGAGCCACGGACAACAAGTTGAAGTTTAAGCTCTCTACTAGCAGTACATTGGAGATAGACATATCATTTAAAATAGCAGTCTTTCCAAGACTAATAACCTTGCCCTTCTTGTTGTCACCAAATGTGATACTATCATGATTCCCATCTTCATTTGGCTTGATTGAATTGAACATGGTTGATTCTTCGGTCATGTGTTGAGTGCACCCACTATCAAGCACCCAATGCCTCCCTCCGGACTTATAGTTCACCTACAAAGAAATCAATTAGATTTTGATACCCAAGTTTGTTTGGGTCCTTGGAGGTTAGTGACCAAGCTCTTGGGCACCCAAGTAGCCTTCTTCTTTGGGCTCTCCTTAGGTGCACCAATATACTTGACTCTCACTCTCTTTGCACTCTTTGTAAGTACATAGCAAGAATCAAGTCTAATGGATGACACATTAGGCTTGCTTTGCTTCATCATCCTCTTCTTGCAATATTGCTCCTTGTGCCCCGCTTGCTTGCAACTATAGCAAACCACACCATTGCTCTTCACAAAACTAGTCTTGTGGGGGACAAAGGCGGCTTTGCCCTTCTTGGGGGTATAGCCAAGACCCTCCTTGTTAATAGAGAACCTTTGACTATCCAAACACTTAAGCAAGCGGGCATCTCCACCATATGCATTTCCTAATGGTAGAGTGAGCTCATGCACCTCCTTCTTGAGGTTCTTGTTCTCAACCAAGATTATGGCATCACAAGTGACACCAACATCCTTAGATAAGGTAGCGGTGGATGTGCTACAAGAAGTGTTAGTGGAGGCGACAACAATAGGTGTATCAAATAAATCACAAGTAACATCTATGTCACATGTTGTGGGCACATCCTCTATCTTAGCCAACTCCGAAAATGAAGAATGGGCCTTCTCAAGCTTGGAGTGAGCTTCTTTTAGGCTCTCATGGTCTTCCTTTAGACACTCATGAGAAGCACTAAGCTCATCAAAGGATTGCTCAAGGAGTTTCTTCTCCTTGGTCAAAGCTTTGCGCTCTTTCACTTTGTTATTAAGATAAGAGTGTGTGTCATGCAACATGTCAAGGAGCTCCTCCTTGGAGAAGTCCTCCTCCTCACTCTCACTACTGCTCTCATCAGATTTGGATTGTACCTTAGATGGGTTAGCCATGAGACAAGTCGGTGTAGAGTCAAATAGAGATGGCTTGCTAGAAATAGCAAGACTAGCAATGGCCTTCTTCTTGGTGATCTTATGATCATCATCACTATCATCATCATCATCGGAAGAAGAAGCATCACTATCTCATGTGACACAATAAGAATGCCCCTTCTTCTTCTTGAATTGCATCTTCTTATCTTTCTTGTCCTTCTAGTTCTTCTTCTTCTTGTCATTCTCATCATCACTCTCATTCTTGTGAGGACAATCGGCTATCAAGTGGTCCTTGCTCTTGCATTCATAGCATCTCATGGTTGGACCCTTGCCTTTGGTGAAGTCTCTCCTCTTCCTAGCACCATAGCCCTTCTTCCTCATGAATCTACCAAATCTTCTCACAAGAAGTGCCATCTCCTCATCATTGTCATCACTTGAGCTCTCTTCATCGTCACTTGAGATTTGCTTCTTTGCTTTGCCCTTGTGTCTTGATGAGGTTGCCTTGAATGCAATGTTCTTCTTCTCATTCTTGTCCTTCTTCTCTTCATCCTTCTCTTCCTTGACTCCTCCTTCCTTCTCCACTCGGTATGTCTCATGAGTCATGATATCACCAAGCACTTGTGTTGGAGTCATCTTTGAGAGATCTTCCCTCACAAGGATAAGAACCAAGGTCTCAAACCGAGGAGGTAGAGATCTCAAGAAGCGATGTGAGAAGTCTCTATCACTAATTGTTTCACCAAGAGCCTTGAGATCACTAACAATGACACTTAATCGATGAAACATCTCCGATATGCTCTCATCATCCTTCATCTTGAAGCTTGCATATCTATCTTTGAGGATGTATAGCTTGGCACTCTTGACGGCGGTGGTGCCCTCATATGTGTCCTCCAATTTCTTCCAAACCTCATATGCGTACTCCAAGTCTTTGATTTACTCAAAGACCTTTTCATCAAGAGCACTATAGATAGCATTGAGAGCAATGTCATTGAATTGAAGCTTCTCTTCTTCTCTTGGGGTGGGATCATTCATGTCAATCACAACAAAATCTTTCTCAACAATTTCCCACATCTTCCTATTCATTGATTTCAAGTGAGCTTTCATTTGCTTCTTCCAACAGCCATAGCTAGAGCCATCAAACTGAGGTGGCTTGCCCATATGGTTGATCAAGTTGTTGTGAGACATTCTTGACACGAAGAATGTTAAGCCTTGCAACAACGGCGACCATGGCTCTGACACCAATTGATAGGTCCAAATAGGCTAGAGGGGGTGAATAGCCTAATTAAAAATTCTACAAACAACACTTGATCAAGTGGTTAGTAACAAAAATGGCGAAGTGAATTTTGCGCTAGCCTACTCAAAATGCAAGCCTTCCTAACTGTTCTAGATATGTCTCTAAGCCACACACAAGTTAACCTAGGTTACAACTACTTTACTCTTAGGTGGACAAGCAAACTACAACAACTACCACTACACAAGAAAGTGCACAAAAGTAAAGGAGAGGGTGTTGTTGTGTTATACCACCGAGTATAGTAGATATCTAATCACCGAGAAATATACCAATACACTCGAAGGTGATGGTACAATGAAATCCCAATCAACACAATGGAGACAATGAATTTATCGCGAGGTTCATATGCTTGCTGGCATGCTAGTCCCCGTTGTGTCGACCACTACTCGGTGGTTCGGTGGCTAATTGGCAACCAATGTCAAGCTCAACCAATGAGCGCCACTAGAACCTACCACGACTAAGGTAACTCAATGACACGAGCAATCCATTAAGGTTACCTTTGGCACTCCGTCGGAGAAGGCACCAAACCCCTCACAAGATCACCGGGAGTGGCCGGAGACAATCTCCAACTCCGCCAAGCTCCTCCGCTGCTCCAAGACCGTCTAGGTGACGGCAATGACCAAGAGAAATGAGAGAACTCCGCAGCGAACACGATCAACAAGTGCCAATGGATGCAGTGATCAAAGCAATGCACTTGGATCACACTCTAGCTCACAATGGATGAGATTTATGTAATCTAAGTGAGTGAGAGTGTTAGGAGGGTGCTCAAGAGGTGTATGAATAAGTTAGAGAGCCAAGAGAGAGTAAGAACCGGCCATGAGGTTTTTATAGACATGCACAAACAATCATAGCCGTTACTCACACTCTGCGAGGCGTCGGATGCTCGCGCGTGGGCGTCGGACCAAAACGATCTGTCCGATGCTTTACCCCCAGCCAATTGTGCGTTGCTACGTCAGCTTCTTGTTTGAATTCGAGCGTTGGCGCCTTCAACTGCAAACCGTCAGACTGAAGCGAATAGTCCGGTGAGCGTCGGACATGAGACGTTGGACTAAAAGTCTCTACCGTTCAACGTTTCCAGAGAGCTCCCCGAGAGCGAAAACGCGTCGGACCACAGTCCGACGGTTGGCCTCGGACCAATGGAAACCGTTCGACGCTTCAATGAGTTCCATGTGTCATGCTGTTGACGCTCCGTAGCTGAGTAGCACCGTCGGAAGAATGAACATTAGTGTGACGCACTGGAAAACATTGTCTGACGCTCACTCTCGCGTGCACTGGGCAGTCAGCCGTCGGACCTTTGGAAATGGTCCGACGCTCGGCCATCAGAGCGTTCGATGCTCGGAATTGAGTGAGTTTGAGCCCGTGTCAAGTCCTTAGCTTATGTTGGCTAACACTTGTTAATTATGAAACATTTCTTGAAGAGTGTCAACTTTTTTCAAAGAGTTTCGCAAAGGTTTTGAGTTAGCCACTAGATCTAAATGCAATGCATGATCCCAACATCTAATTGTCACACCCATATTTTCAGAATAAAATAGGATGCATAAATAACTCATATGTGCCCCAGAAATAGTCACACATATAAGCCGACAAATTATAAATAGTATCATCACAGTGCTTACATAACGAATAAGTATTTATTACATAGTCTCAAAACAAATATGAATAATAACTATGACGTCACACTCGCGGAAGCTCCATCACAGGGACAAGGTCGACTGGAAGACACCAAGTCTAATACTCATTGCGATAATCTTCACTCTAATCTTCATCTGTGGTGGAGAATTGCAAGGGTGAGCACATTTCGTATTCAGCAAGTATAACACGGATTCATGAGGTTCAAAAGGCTAGACACTGTTTGACTGCATTTAGCTTTTAATATTCAGATTCTTTTTAGCAGTTGAGTAGCATCAAGGTATTCCAAATCCAATTATTAATCCAATGATCAATTGTAATAAGGTTAATAAATAGCAAAGGTATTAATAGCAATAATAAACATAATATAATTCTCAGTAACCATCTAGTCTGTAATGTGCTCAAGGCTGCTCATGTCCGCGAGCACGGCTATTATAACAGTTTATTAAACTCTGCGCAGAGGTGTACACTTTCACTGTGAGTCATGATTTACCCTTTCTCACGAGGTTGCTAGCCTCTTGACCCACTTCCAAGGAAGGTCAACAGGGATCACTATGAAGTCTTTCGAAGGTTCGTCTAACATGTTAAGGCCGCAAGGTTCCTGCAGCAGCAAGATGTAGGAAGCCCCCCCTTTTCAATATGGCACACTCCTTCTCAGCTAAACTCATAAGATTAGGGGCTGTCCTACACCAAGGTGGCACCCCTCTAGCGCCCTTTCGGGTAACCGCTAACAAGTTAGAAAAGGTCCTTGTACTGAACTAAAGCCAGAGCCATATAGCCCTCACAGTTGTATTGTATGTCCCGAGTCATCACGTGCAGAAAGTCCTATGGAGAGAAACTAGAGCCAAAACTCTCAACCCCAAGGCTCTAGCCCCCTTTGAACAGTAATAAAATCATATTAAATTGCTAATTGCATAATCCATTAATTATTTCACAAGATCATTGGCATTAACAAAGCACTAGCAATAGATACCCAAATGCATATCCCAATAGGTGAACAAGGAATCAAGATTGCAAATTTATGTTATGATCTCTAAGGTTGTCAAGGTGGACACATGCATATATGAATTGTACTTATTGTGAATAGGACAATAAGGATGGTCCATATTATACTTGCCTTGATCAGAGTATCCCTACTGGTCCTGCTCATAGAAATATTCTTGATAGTCCACAAACTGCTCATCGTCTGTACTCGATCGATCACCACATCAAAACACAATCATCGAGCAAATATACACGAAATAAACAAGGATAATAATTAAAACAGTAATAAAACAGTTTTAAAAGGTTATAAAATTATTCTACTCGTTCTCACGATTACATCGGTATAAAGATCACGAAAAACGGAGTTAAAACGTAGAAGATATAATTTTCCAAAGATTTGCTATAAAAAATAATTAATATAATATTAACTCGAAATTCAAAAATTGTAAAACCTGATGTACAGTAGCATGACTACGTAGAGCTCAAAAATACGAAATTAACGCAATTTGAACCAACTCAAACGGATTTAAAATGAGTGAATTATGGACTAATGAAAACTGGTGGCAAAACTATAAAAAAACTGAAAACGTATTTTGACTCATCTGAGAAGAAATACGCTTTCCAGAGTTGAACGCATAGGTTGCTGGAGCGCTTTTGGACGGCGGGTTGGTTTGAAGGAACTGCAGGGTCTCTTTAGCAAGATTGCCGGCGAAAGGGTATCCACGAATCTGAGCCATCGGATCTTATTTGCACGGCCTCGATTAGAACCAGTGAGGGAATGAGAGGGGTGCTGGCCTGAGAAGATCACTAGCACGGTGGCTCCATGGCCGGCGTCGAGCTGTGCTCGCCGGAGAAATTAGAAAACTACTCTATAGTGCATGGTTTCGCATGGGACAAGGACCAAAAGAAAGAGGAGAGGTAGGGAATCTCACGTAGGGCCACAGGGAGGTCGAGAATGGCTCGGTGGCGGTTCCCAGCTGCAGATGGCGGACGGCAACTCCCTGTGTTCGTCGGCAAAGATCAGGGGACCAACACTAGGTAAATGGGTGAGGGAAAAAGATTCAGGGACTTCTCAATTGCGTCTAGAAGGACTCGTTTGGCTGTGCTCACCTTCTTGAACCCGAATTCGACGGTGGCGGCGAAGCCTTTTTGCGTGGCGAGGGCTTGCTCTGGCGGCGCTGCGGCTAACAGATGGGAAAAAGGAGACCGGGGCGGACTCATGAGGTTTTTAAAGGAAACACGAAAGGGTTTCGCAGGCGGATTTGGAAGGCACGGCATGCACGCGGCTACTATGGAGCTCGGCAGTTGGAGGCATGCTCGACCCGGGTCTGACTCGAACCAGAGGAGGAGGCGTGCTCAACTTGAGCCCTCCTGCGTGCTGGGCTTCGGCCTGGAGAGCAGGGAAGGCAGGAGGAGAGCTGCGCCGGCACCCTGGGCTGCACGGCCAAAAACAGAGAGGAGAGGCTGCAGGCCCTCTCGGCAAGCACAGGGAAAAGGAAAAAGAAATGAATTGTTGTTTTTTTTTCCAAATAAGCTTTCAAATACATATTTTGAAAAGCAGCAAAGCACAAAATAAAACCAAGCACTTCAGAAGAAAAAGGCTATGCAACAGCATGAATGCAACATTACATGACCCTAAGTCCATTATTTATTTCATTTCACAAATTATTTATTTTTCTCTACAAAACAATTAGCTAAAAGAAAATGCCTTTAAAAACATTTAAATTTTCCGTGATTTAAATAGATCTAAAATTAGGTTGTTACACTAATGGCACTTGATAAACGTGTTAACCGTGTAATAACTCACCCTCTGTATAGTGCGACTATCTATTTTAAACGTGATCACACTCTCTATAGTGTCTTGATCACCAAAATGTAAAGAGCCCTATTAAGTTTTACCTTTGCCTGGAGCTCTCTATCCAAACCACCGAGTGTTGAAGCATTTGATCTTCATGTTGATGGGCTTACACCAAGAGCTTGGATGCCGTCATTGCTCCACACTTGATCTTCTAACTATACTTGTAATCAATAGCTTAGGATATGGTTAGATAGTAGGTGTCATCAATTAGCTAAAATTAAACATAGAGCTTTCAGCGTGCCAGTCAATTTGACCTGCAATTGACAAGGAGAGAAATATAATCAGTAGTTTAGGGCGGAACATGCCGGTGTAGCCAGACAGTTCCGAATGTATGGCTCTGAGAGCCGATACGAGTAGAGATCGACTAAACAGTCGATTGCAGCATACATGAATCGATTTTTATAGAGTAAGAATTATGTTGTCATATAAGCATTATGCTGTCGTATAACCGATTCATGTGTATGAGCAAAGATAGCAATTCTCATTAAACAGTGGGGTCGAGCGGATCGATGCAGACATAACGCACATAACAGATCATAACATAATCGATTGCAGCAGTGCATGCATATCAAACTTATTCAATGCGAACTGTCCGAGTGCAAAACAGAGAGAAATCGGCTATTTAGCCGATTTAGCAAATATAGACAACATACAAGCCTATAAGATAAATAATATTTTGACTTTCAAACCAATATATTCAATTCATCGTTTACAACATTGGGGATCGATCGGATCGAGACAGCCGTAATGTAAACCATGACTTAAATCTGCTGGTTATCTAATCTAGACAATATTTATCTTATTACTTAAGTGCAACCTGTATACAATCAGGATCTAGATCTATCGGTTAATGCGGACATATTCTATTTATCAATGCACAAATATTGAATAATTATTATTCATTGAACAAATAGATCTATAAAATATAAAGCCGATATAGCTAGATCAAGATTGGACAAATTTGGTAAATAGTGTATATAACAAAACGTAATAAATTCAAACATCACCGATAAATTAATGAATCTAACTAGGATAGCAATTTAGTTAGAGCCGATAACTAATTCATGCTCATGAACGAGCCCAATCTAAGCCCTCATCCACCGGATAGCGCTAAATATAAATTAAACAAGAAGATAAACATGAATCGATAACTAACCCTTATTTATGTAAACCCACGTTCACCGAATGACGCTAAACTCATATCAAATAAGAATCAACCCCGATCTACCATGCTCTCATGTGCACCGGATGACATTAAAGTGACAAAGTTTAGCAAAGCATGACGGTACTTACAAGTAAGCTTGCGTCCACCGAATGACACCCAGTCTATTTGAAGAACTCGTAGAGATTTATGTTACTCCTACTCGTAAGGGTTTGGCCGGAGCCAAAAGTGTGTTGTATTGATGTGTTGATTGGTCTAATTACAATTGCCGCACCTCCTTATTATTTAGACAAAGGGTGTGCGGTCTTGAGAATAACAGCAAGATTACGTGAATAACAGCAAGATTACGTAACTAGCAAGTTAATAGAATGTTCCTATTTTTACTCCTTGCCGTGACTTGCCTTCCTTGCTCGTGACTCCAATACCTAACTAAACAGTACGTGCATCTTCCGTTCTTTTAGTCTTCTTGTTTTTCCTTTCGTATCACACTAGGACTTATCAAATATACTGATCGACTGTATGTGCACGAGCATTTGCAATAGCCGAACATACAAGCCCAAATATCAAATATGCACCCATGTATTTTCTTTCTTTATTTGCTTGCTCTCTTAGGATGCGTAGTAATTGGCTTTTGCGGCACTTCGACGTACATCTTTCTTTGTTTGTGGGCCCTTGCTGCAATCGCTTGCTATAACTGACACGGGGGCGCCTCCTGTGATCAAATATCCGATCCGATCTCCTGATCAATCTAGCCTCTGCGGCACACCTTGCTGACATCAGCAAATATCCAACCCAGTCTCCCGATCGGCTCTTTCAATTCGATATCGGCTATCTTTTCTCCATCCAAATTTTGGTGTAAACAATAGGAAATTTTTGCACATTTATGCTGCTTGCTTTGCATTGAGCTCAGTCAACCTTTATTGTATATCTTATGAGAGTCTTGTCATGCTTTTAAAATCAAGATCACTTACATACTCCAGCCGCATATGCATTATTCCTACCCAGGGAGTAATCGCAACCATTTCTACTTTCATCTATGTTCATCATAAAAAATGTTTTCTCCTACACTGAGAGTAAACACTAAAAATATACCCCATAGGATAGCCCTGTTATAGATGCTTTAAGTTTTTATCATTGTTATCTCTTCAAATCATTTATTAGATGCATATGGCTATGCAAAAGTATGAAAAGAATGGGGAGTAAAAGATGGAGAAGTGTCCCAGTAATTAAAACAATATGTACAGATGCCCGCCTCCCTGATTAAAAAAAATATATGCGTGTTGAAAAAAAGATAGCCCATATTTTCCTGCGGAAGGTCCTAAGAGAGAAATTTATTTTCAAAAGAGCATAAGTAGAATTAGAATTAGCCACTAAATACCACATATACACCTATCCACCATATTCCATACACATGCACATCTTGATTTGATTGTATGCCTCGATTCTCTTTGGATTCATTGTTTGACTTTATAACATATGAACTGCAAGTATGCTTATCCTTATTATTACTACTCCTATGAGCCCCACTATATATTCTTAGATATAGGGAGGCATAACATCATTAATGCCATAAGTGAGATCATTAAATACTACATATATTAAGGGACTTGAGGGTGTCATACAATTAAGCTCTGAGTTTTATTTTGGAAACTTATAAAAACTCTGGAATATTGGTACTGTGAAGAATTTGAGACATAGTGCTTGACTTGATTGTTCTATCTTTCGATTGCTCAAGACTTATGCGAGAGCCATAAAGCTTCATGGTTAAAGGTAAAATGGGTAAGTCTGAAGGTTAGAGCAGTTATTGTCTAATCTGGAGGGGAATCTCTGTTTGAAAGCATGTGTACCTGAAAAGTATGAAAGCATTATAGCAACTCCTGATCCAAATACATTAGTAATTAGTTTTAGTTTGTTTGCCAAGGGACCGGCAAAAGGTAAGCCTGGGGGAGTTGTTGACGGTGGGTAACGTCAACATTTATTAGTACTTTAGACACAAAAGGATACATGAATACACACTAGTCTAGCGTTTTAACTGATAATTTCCAGAGTTTTTCATATTCTGTATTTTCCAGGGACTATTCTAGAAAAGCGTAAAAGAGGGATTAAAGGACTTAAACATTACGAAAATTATCTGCGAAGGCAACGATCGTTATCAGGACGTGTGAAGTATCTAGAAGACACCCGAAGCAACTGGGGCCCTGGACCCCGCCAGGTGGGGCCGCCCGGCGCTAGGGTAGGGCCGGGCGGCGCCCCCCTGCTAGGGTTTGGCCCCGCCTTCTGGAATGTTCCCCCACCGCCTCCTACGATGCATTTTGGCCCTTGGTTAAGACGGTTTGATTCTGCGGCACACGTTCATCCCACCGGGCTATAAATAAAGGGGCAGACCCCCTCCCTGGAGGCAATCCATCATTCATCCAAGGCATCAAGTCTTCAGTCAAGCCATCAAGAGCCTTCTAGTTCATCAAGAGCCTTCTAGTTCATCAAGAGCCTTCTAGTTCATAGTTGTAGTCTAGTTAGATTACAAGCAGAGGGGTTCTAGTTCTTCAGCGGGATCTGGAGCCCCCGGCGTCTGTCTGGAGCACGGAGTTCGGTATAGTTCTAGTTCTTTCTCTATTATTGTATTTTTCATTATGATTAGGGAAACACTGTTCTTAATAGTTCATATGTTCTTAATTATAATAGTCATTGTCTACTTTGATTATATGTCTAGCATAGTTGGTTTGATCTTATTGAATTCATGTAATTGCTCGTATAGCGTTTATCTAAACGATCGATGGGTAGATGATGAACAATATGTAGACGTGGTGTTTAGATATTCTATTTATCTGCGAGTGCACCCTGATGTGCCGAGTCATGTGGTAGTTCGCGTAGGTGACAGCTACGTTGATTCCTCTGTAGTCCACCCCCCGTATGTAGGCAAGTAGGCACATTCGCAAAGTTGGATGATGACTCTGTTTCACATCCTTCCTAAATGATGCCCTTTACATGTGATCATGATGTAGGACTAATCTAACAATGGCTGCTAGATGTAATTGCACTAATTAGAGTTATTCATTGACGTAGTTATAGAATTACCTTAGATATTAATTCTTTAGTTTATCCATTGGCTAGTTATTACTATGACTAGAAAGTGCTCTGATGTTTATCCATTATTTATGATGCTTGATCATACTTATCACATGTACTTATCTTTATTATCTTGTGACCTCTACCTGTTATGAGTAGAGTAAATGATATCGGTAACACCGCTTATTCATTGTATATAGTTGTTATCAATATAATAGAATATAGTTTATCTAGTCCTTCCCAGTGGTATAAATATAAATCGACAACCTAGTAGAACTCTAGGTAAAATGCAACAATGGTATAATTATCTATCCGCTTGCAGAATTGTTCTTAGTTTATATTTATATATTTCTGCCTAGTCATATTGAATAATATATGAAACCTAAATTTATTCTTAGCATATATAATTAGAGATGACAACATAGTTCATGCTTAAGAATGTTGGTGATAGATAAGTGGCTAGTTACTAATGACCAGTTAATTAATTACCATACATCTCTAATCTCGTCTCTAGTATTAAAAAGTTATGTAGTTATATTTGCCGACATTAGTAGATGTCAACAATGAGCAACATTTTGGAATGCTGATTTGGTCAAAAAAAAGAGGCAAACAATATCCATATGGGGAAGGTGCGATGTCGAATATACTGCATCTGTCATTTGAGCATCTATGCAACCAGATTGAGGTGCTACATGACATGATTATGGGTTCATTGATTAGTAGTGCTTCCTATTTGTTTCCTATATAAAAACAAATATTTGTAGGGATAATGATCGATTAAACAATACCATGATCAGTGGCAGTCGATACTGCCGTAGTTCTTCTCCGTGCACGATACTCACGTTGCTTTCTATTCCTCTCCTCTCTTTGCTCGCTTGTTTCCTCGGCCCTTTTCCGTGCGCGATATTCACGTTGCTTTCTATTTCTTTCTTCTCGCTGCAGTCTATCGACATCTGTCTCTGTCCACACAATATACCACAGTTCTGTTTAAAAATTCATTCATAGGAAATGACCTTAAACGATGGGAAGGAACATACCATGACCGATGATGTTTGATATGTCTAACATTGCAGGGCGAGTTTCTCACCTCTCCCCCACGTGAGATGAGGAAACATTGTTTGGTATGTCGACAAATGCATATGGGGTTTATGGCCTCTCCCCCATATTAGATGTCCTAACATGCAGATAGATTTGTTCAGTTTGCCCCTACGTGTTCGGGGCCAGCCCCAGCCAGACACTGGCCAGCCCCAGCCAACCCCAGCCAGCCCCAGCCGGCCAGAGCCGGGAAGCGGGCAGCCACAGCCAGCCAGAGCCGGCCAGCGGCCAGCCATGGCCCACCACGTCCGGCCCATTTCCTTTCCACAATTCAAACGTTGATTTACCTAGCAGTTGAGAGCACCTGTCGTCGTTGGTAATTGTGGCCGCCACCGCCGTGACGTTGTCCTCCACATGGCTGAAGCCACCAACGTCGTCCTGCCGCGTCGTCGTAAGGAAGGGATGGTGCGATGCGTAGTCGCCGAGACGGGGCGTCGCCGTGCTAACCATGACGGGATTCCTGGATCGCAGCTGGGTGGGCGACGATGGCTCGGTCGATCACGGCTCGCGATGATGGTGCTGCCCGTTCGTTTTCTGCGGTCGCGGATTATGGCGGTGTGGGCACCCTTCTTCAAAATGTAGCACTTGCATCCAAAAACCCGAAAATATGCAATATTTGGCTTTCTTACATTCAAGATCTCATATGGGGTCTTCTCCAACATAGGATGGCAATAGAGTCTATTGGAGTAGTAGCAAGCCGTGTTGATTGCTTCGGCCCAAAAGGATTGACTTACATTATATTCACTAAGCATAGATCTTGCCATATCAATGAGAGTCCTATTTTTCCTTTCAACTAGGCCATTGGATTGAGGTGTGTACTTGGCCGAGAATTGATGTTTGATTCCTATCTCATCACATAGCTCATCAACTCTTGTGTTCTTGAACTCACTACCATTGTCATTTCTCACTCTCTTGATGGTTGTTTCAAACTCATTGCAACTTCTCTTGACAAAAGATTTGAAGATAGCATAAACATCACTCTTATCATACATAAAGAAAACCCATGTGTATCTTGAGAAGTCATCCACTATCACCAAACCATACTTATTGCCACCAATGCTTGTGTATGTAGTTGGTCCAAATAAGTTCATGTGCAATAGCTCAAATGGTTTGCATATGCTCATCATGCTCTTCTTTGGATGAGTGTTGCCAACTTACTTCCCGGCTTGACATGCACTACATAACTTGTCATTTTCAATTGTGACTCTCTAGCACCAAAGTCCACTAGATAGAGATTCTCATATCTAAATCCTTTGAATATCAAGTTTAAACCATCCACACTAATGATTTCCACATCATCAACACCAAAGATGCATTTGAAACCGAGATCACACAATTGAGCAACCGACAATAGATTGAAGTTCAAGCTTTCTACCAATAGCACATTGGAAATGCTCAAGTCATTGGATATCGCAATCTTGCCAAGCCCTTTGACCTTGCCTTTGCTATTATCCCCAAATGTGATACTATCATACTCATTGCCACTAGAATTGATTTGGTTGAACATTCTTGAATCACCGGTCATATCTTGAGAACACCCGCTATCAAGAACCCAATGCCTCCCTTCGGCTTTGTAATTCACCTACAAAACAAATCAATGATTTTTAGGTACCCATGCTTGTTTGGGTCCTTGGAGGTTAGCAACCAAAGCCTTTGGTACCCAAATAGCCTTCAACCTTGGGCTCTCTCTAAGTGTACCAATGTATTTGACTTTGACACCTTTCTCACGCTTGGTAAGCATGTAACAAGAATCAAACCTAATAGATTTAACACTTGCAAATTTTATTTGCTTGTTCTTGTTGTTAGTGATGCAATTTGCCTCAACATGCCCAACTTGCTTGCACTTGTAGCAAAACCGGCCATTACTTCTCACAAAGCTAGGCTTTGGAGTTACAAAGGCCGTCTTGTCCTTCTTGGGAGTGTAGCCAAGTCCTTCCTTAGAGTTACTATATCTTTGGCTACCCAAGCATTGTAGCAAGCGGGCATCCCCACCATAGGCATTGCCTAATGCGCAGGTTAGCTTGTCCACTTTCTTCTTCAATTTCTCATTTTCAACTTTTAGTGTTGGATCAACACTAGTAGTGAAGGTAGAAGTAGAAGTGGATGATGATGAAGAGCTAATGTTGTTAGGTGTGATTGCAACAAGTGGTTCATTTGTTAATTCATTCATTAGATCACAAGTTACACCCACATCACATGTTATAGCAACATCCACAACCTTGCTTAACTCTAAGAGTGAGTAGTGAGCTTCCTCAAGCTTAGTGTGAGCTAGTTTGAGATCCTCATGGTCTTTCTTTAGACACTCATGAGAAGCGCTTAGCTCATCAAAGGATTATTCAAGAGTTTTTAATTTCTTGGACAATTCTTTGCACTTCTTAGCCTTAGAGTTAATAAGGTATTCGTCTTGCTCTAACATGTCCATGAGTTGAGCTACACTAGGTTCTTCATCATCACTATCACTATCATTAGCATTTTCATCATCACTTGAGTCATCGTATTTTATCTTAGTGGACTTAGCCATGAAGAATGATGAATCAAATGATGAAGGCCTCTTGTTGATAGCAATGGAAGCCATAGCCTTCTTCTTGGATGTCTTCCTCTCATCATCATCACTAGAGTCATCATTATCAGAGGAAGCATCACATCCCATGTCACCATATACGATCCACCCTTCTTCTTGGTGAAGTTGAACTTCTTTTTCTCCTTCTTTTCCACCTTATCTTTCTTGCCTCTCTTCTTGTGATCATTTTCATCATCACTATCATAAGGACAATCCGCCACAAGATGATCCGTGCTCTTACAATTGTAGCACTTCCTTACAATGTTCTTGCCTTTGAAGTTATCTCTCCTTTTCCTTGCACCATAGCCCTTCTTCTTCATGAATCTTCCAAACTTGCGCACAAAGAGAGCTAGTGCCTCATCATCACTATCAAGGATAGATGCATCATCATCATCACTTTATTGCACTTTCTTGCCCTTGCCCTTGTTCTTGGAAAGAAAGGTTGTAGACTTGAATGCCACGGTCTTCTTGCTCTTGTCATCCTCCTTCTTCACTTCTTCACTATCACTCTTCTCATTGTATTGATCCTTGGTCATCACATCACCAAGAACCTCATTTGGAGTGACACCCTTCAAGCCACCCCGAAAGATGATAGTCCTCAAGGTCTTGAACCTCTTGGGCAAGCACATGAGAAATTTGTGAGAGAAGTCCTCATCACATGTTTTCTCACCCAAGGCTTTCAAATCATTGACGATCAATTGAAGCCTATAGAACATTTCCGGAATGCTCTCTCTATCATCCATCTTGAAGTTTGAGAGCTTGTCCTTGAGCATGTACAACTTGGCACTTTTTACCATTGTAATGCCCTCATAAGTTTGCTCCAATCTTGTCCACACTTCATTCGCTCTATCCAAATCCTTGATTTGCTGAAATACCTTTGAATCAATGCCATTGTATATGGTGTTGAGAGCCATTGTGTTGCATTGGTTGTTCTCTTTCTCACTTGGTGTGGGGCTTGCGGGATCAAGCACAATGTATTGCTTCTCGGTGACTTCCCACACCTCATGAATTGAGTCAAGATACATCCGCATCATCCTCTTCCAATAATCAAATGAGCTTGTGCCATCAAAGTGAGGTGGTTTGCCCCCAACATGATTGAACATGATATGAGCCATTTCAATGCACCGAAGGATGTTAAGCCTAAACGGTGACCAATGCTTCGATACCAATTGAAAGGTCCAAGTTGGCTAGAGGGGGATGAATAGCATAAATAAAAATTCTACAAACCACTAGACAAGTGATTAGAACCACAAGAGGCTATAAATGCAATGTTAAGGCAACCACTAATCTAAGCAAGCCACCGACACAATTCTAATCAAAACTAAGCCCTAAGCCACACAAGCTTACTAGCACAAGCAATAACTACACAACTACACAAGTTAGCAAGACAACTAAACTACTTTGCACAAGTAAAGAGATGAGCTCGGCTTTTATACCTTTGCCTTGTGATGAAGCCAATCATCGGGATAATCAACAAATCACTCACACGATGGTGAGGATATCAATATGAACACCAACAATTATCCCCGGGGTTCACGTGCTTGCCGGCACGCTACGTCCCCGTTGTGTCGACTTCAACCGGTGGTTTGGTGGCTAATCAGTAACACACACCGTGCCTACACTAGGCCCCACAAGAACCTACCACGGAGGAAGTAACTCAATGACACGAGCAATCCACTAGAGTTACCTTTGAGCACTCCGCTCGGGGAAAGGCACAAGAACCCCTCACAATCACCAGGTGTGGGCAAGCACAATCACCAAGCTCCTTCACACCTTCTTCTCCTCCAAGCCGTCTAGAGACACGGCAATGTCCCAAGAGAATAAGAACTCCACAATGGCTTGCTCTCAAGTGCTCTAAGGTGCAGCTCACAAGCAATGATGCTAAAGCATCTAGGCCCTAGTGGTTTCGGTGATTAATGACAACAAGACGATTATTATGACTAACGTGTGTTTTGCAGGATAACCTAGAGGTTAGGTCATAATAACGTGTAGGTTCAAGCCCCTAGCGATGGAAATCGATTCGGTTTTCAAAGGATGGAAGACAAGACGGTGATAGGCTAGTGCTAAGTGTCGTTTGGAGTTGAGAGACACTTGGCGTAGTCTTAGGTTTTGTTTTTCCCTTTGACCGTACTATTAAGAGGGGTTTGGATGGGTAGCTTGACTTAGAACAAGATTAGAGAGTGTAGATGTGATGCACACTTGTTCAACATAGCTCTAGACAGCCCAGGGACACTATTGAGAGAGAGAGAGAGGATCAAACTTCGTTTTGGAAAGTTTTCGATTCGGCGAAGTTTTGATCGAATTAGAGGCGTCGGACTCTACCTAGTATGGGCGTCTGACCAATAGCTAGAGTCCGACGACACATGGCAGCCCCTGGACGAGTTTCAGCATGACAGGGAGCGTCGGACCCTGGCCGGATGGGCGTCGGACCATTGGCCAGAGTCCGACGATACCTCTGGGTATTTGAGCGAGCGTCGGACCGTCATGAGTGGGAGCATCGGACTAATGTCTGTTAGCGTCCGACGCTTCCAGAGAGGTTCCCAGCGCGGTTTTGAGCGTCGGACTTGGTCCGACGGTGTGCATCGGACCATTGCTCCGTGTACTAGCCGTTGAGAGGCACTGTGCCCGCAGTTCAGAAGCGTCGGACTGAGGAGCGTTGGACCGTCGACTTCTTTCCGACGCCCCTCTGTCACAGCTCTGGGCACAGTGCTTGTGTGAGAGTCGGACCGTGCCGTTTGGTCCGACGGTCGAGCCTCGGCAGAGTCCGACGCTTCGCAGGAAAGTGAGAAACGGCTAGTTTTGGAGAGGGTGAGTATTTATACTCCACCAAAGCCTCCATTCTACTGCTCTTACCATTTCTAACAGCTGAAGGAACCATTGTTGATCTTGTGAGAGAGCAAGAGCCCTAGGGAGATTAGTGTGAACTCCATTGGTTGTGAGCTTCTTCCCTAGAGAGATCAAGAGTGACTTGTGTGCATCCATCACCCTCTTTGGCCTTGTTCTTGGTCAAGTGAGAGTCTAGGCTTGTTACTCTTGGTGATCGGCATCACCTAGACGGTTTGGTGGCGATCGGTGGCTTGGTGATCGCTTGAAGAGCTTGTGGGCGGCCCAAGTCGAAGTTGTGAGCGGTTGTGGGCGATCCACCGCGCCGGAGTGGCAAAGGATCAGCCCGTAGAGAGCACTTGGTCTTTGTGAAGATCAAGGGGGAGCTACACCCTTGCGCGGGTGCTCCAACGAGGACTAGTGGGGAGTGCCGACTCTCCGATACCTCGGGAAAAATCGGATTTGTCTATCTAACCCTTTATATTCCCGCATTTCCTTTGTGTTCTCTACTTTTCTAGAGTAGTATACTTGTGATAGGACTTGGCTCTAGGTTGCATAACTTGTTTTAGGAATAGAATTGACACAAGCACTGTGGGGTGACATTGGGCAAATTGCGATAGGTTGAATTGTGTTTCGAAAAATTATTAGTTGCCCAATTCACCCCCCTCTTGGCATCCTTGATCCTTTCAATTGGTATCGGAGCCTTGTTGCTCATTAATTTG